>CM052449.1:21467412-21514642 GCA_028533085.1 Varecia variegata | reverse complement strand
AATACCTTCATGATCTGAGGGTTAAGAAAGACTTAATAAGCAGGATTTAGAAAATGCTAACCATAAAGGAAACAATAGACAAATTCAAGTTCATTAAAACTCAGAATACTTATTTATCAAAAGATGCCATTAAGAGAGTCAAAAGCAAGCCACAGAGTAGGAAAAAACGTTGCCGTACGTGTAGCTGGTAGAGCTCTTATCCAGAATCTACAAAGAACTCCTACAGATCAGTAAGAAAAATATTATATAAATAACCCAATAGAAAAACACTCAAGAAACCTGAAGAGACCTTTTACCAAAGTGGTTGTCCAAATGGCCAGTGAATATATGAAAAGGTGCTCAAGCTCTTTAATCAGCAGGGAAATGGCAATCAAAATCACAGTGAGGTGCCACAACACAACTGCCAGACTGGCTAGAATGAAAAGACTGAGGCCGGGCGAGGTGGCTCACGCCTGTAATCCTAGCACTTGGGAGGCTGAGGCGGGTGGATCGCTTGAGGTCAGGAGTTCGAGACCAGCCTGAGCAAGAGCAAGACCCCGTCTCTACTAAAAATAGAAAGAAATTATCTGGACAGCTAAAAATACATAGAAAAAATTAGCTGGGCATGGTGGCACATGCCTGTAATCCCAGCTACTCAAGAGGCTGAGGCAGGAGGATCGCTTGAGCCCAGGAGTTTGAGGTTGCTGTGAGCTAGGCTGATGCTGTGGCACTCTAGCCCGGGCAACAGAGTGAGACTCTGTCTCAAAAAAAAAAAAAAAGAAGAAGCTACATACTAAAGAATACATATCATAAGACTCTGTTTATATCCAAGTCCCAAAAAACAGGCAAAACTAACCCAAAGTGTTTAGGTATGCATACTGAGGTGGTAAAACTATAAATAAAAGCAAAGAATCGATGATCCTAAGTGTTAAGGTAGTGATTCCTTCTTGGGGGCCAGGAGGGATTGGTGTTTGGGAGAGGCTCAAGATATTTCTAGGGTAGAGGCAATGTTTTCCTTTTTTGACTAGGACGATCAGGGTATTTGCTTTATAATAAATCACTGAGCTGAACTTCTCAGTTTTGTACACTTTTTTGAATATGTGTTATATTTTATATAAAAAAAGAGAGAGGTATATTTCCATGCAAGAACATCACAAAGTTTCCAAAACACACTGCTAGGTAAAAAGTCATGTAATATCTAACGTATAATACCACTTTTGTACAAAAAAAATCCACATAAAGAAAATGATACATTTCTAAGTGTCCATACATACTCATTTAAATGCATCAAAAAGAACTTTCTGGCTACTCTTTTCTCACACTAACACTTGCCCTTCTGCCCCGTCCTATCCTCCCTCATCCAGATAACCGCAACTCATCACTGGTATCTCATCTCAGATTTAACTTCCTCCAAGAGCTGACCTTGATCACCTTCACCACCTCCCACCCTTGCCCCTGCCATGCTGTAATGCCTGGCATGTAGTTGGAACTCTCCAAAGACCAGCTGAGGTTTTAATATAGCACCTTACTCACGAACAACCTTACATGCCCACTGCAATGGCCCCGATAGCCCCTTTCCCAAGCAGTCTTGATTAAAATGCTTCCATAACTGTTGAAATCTCTTGGAAATGCTGTTATTTTGGTATTCAGATCTCATCTTCCAGACTTTTTCCTCTCACTAGGACATGACTTTGTCAGGCAAGGAGTTCCCAATTCTAGTTTGGGAAATGTGTGGCCCTTGCCCTGCCTCACCTACTCAAGAGTCTACTGCACAGACTCCAGGCAGAGCGCCAGTCACCCTACACTGCAAACGTCTCTCACCCTCACGCGTTGTCAATGTTGCTGCCAGCATCCGCTGCTGCGGTAAAGCAGCACACAATCCGGCTCCGGTTCCAGGGGATCTTGTCACTTGAGAAGGGAGGATGCTATTTGCAAGGTGGGGCTGTTTTGCCTCCACTTGGTTTAATTCTGAGGTTTTAGTTTAACTAGGTGCAAAGCATGTAGCGTACAATCTTAAAAGATACCATGATTTTAGCGTTTGCTGCTTTTAGGTTTTGAAAGAGGGCACAGCCTATCTTAGAAATTAGATGTTATTATATGTATATATGCATATTTTATGCTCTTACAAATCAGATATTATATAGGATATGTTAAATATTAGAAATAGCATATATGTTAATATATACTTTATGACCATGTGTGTTTCTTATAAATTGGATCTATATTGAATATGTATATTTTTTCTACTATATATTTTCTTGCCATAAAGTATTCTTTAAAAACATGATTTTTAATAGCTGCTTAATATTCCAGAGTCATTTTATAAACCTGACAAAGTCTATCATTTGCTCAAGTCTTCCCGAGGGGCCTCACAGACAGCCCTGTTCAGTTTAGCAACGGAGGCCCTTCCTGACCCAACCTCTGCGTCCTGCTTCGGGTCCCCCACCTCCCTCCAGCTTCAGCCACCCGCTTCTCACCCTTTCAAGGTTTGTACCTGCAATTCACTCTGCTGCCGATGATCCCTTTGCCTCTGTCTCTGGGAGGTGTCAGCCCGGGTAACACCCGCTAATTGTCTCTGGTCACCAGTCTGCCAGGGATCTGCGCACTCCGTCTTTCTCCGCCTCCGCGCCCCCTGCTGTACCTACGCTCCTCCAGGCTCTCAGGAGGATCAAAGGAGCGACAACCTGTTTGAAGGCCAGCTAAGAAACTCTTTGATACAGATGGGAGAGTCCCAGGAGTCAACCCTGGAGAAAGTCAGTGAAGGGCTCGCCAACAACATCCCAACCCCATTGGCCCCAGTTCTAGTCACCTGCTGGGGGAAGTAGGTGCCTCTAGAGCTGGCCCATCTGCGACCTTAGTGGGAGGAAAGAGACGGGGGGAGGGAAGGGGAAGCCGTTGAGGGGCGAAATGTATTACCAGGCTTCTGCTCCACCTAGTGGCGTTTACGAGCCCGCTACTCCGCACCTGGGGTCTGTCCCTCTCTTCCCAGACTTAGGGCATCCTGGATCCCTAATTCCTGGCAAAAAAGGGAGGTGGGAGGCTCGGCTCGGAGTTCTGGGTCCAGAGGGGGGAATAGTGGCTGTGGGAACAGACACCTGGTTCCCCGAGACGTCAGGAGCTGGGGCTAGGACCCCCAGCTGCATCCCTTTACCCGCCACTGACGCGCGAGTCTGAAGACCGGTCGCCTCCGCCAGCGCTTGGTGGGGCTTGGAGGGAGGGGCCGGCCAGGGCGCGCGACAGGGGTCTGAGGGTCTGCCAGAGCCACGGCCTTTGGAACTAGAGGAGATTTTAATCTTTCGCTGCAGCCGGGAGGCAATTTAAGCAATTCGCCCTGGAGATGCTCACTTCTGAGGTGCTCCCTACAGACCCCTGGCCCTGTTAATTCACTCGTCTGGGCTCCTGACCCGACCCGTAGTTCGCAGACCACAGCCAGTCTTGGCCCCATCCCTCTGAAGGGGGCCACGTTCTTCACAGTTGCCGATTTCTGAAACCTGGCGATCTGCGCGCTTAGGGGTGAAGCACAGTTCAGTTCTTCCCTCTTCTTCCTATCTTCACTCCTTGTAGTATCTTCTCTCCAAGCTTAGTCTTTGGGGAGGACCCCTGAGATCACCAGTTGTCAGGCAGATTCAGCCCTGCGGTGGGCTGACCAAGGTTACCGGTTGCCAAGATTTAGTTTAGCTAGTAGACTTAGTGACTAATACACTTAGTGGATTAAGATAAGGGATTGAGGGAGGAGCCAAGATATGAACTCTGACAGCCTGTTTCAGAGTTCACGTTGTTAACCATTATGCTATAAAGATTCAGCATAGTGTAAAGCTTCAATATCTACAACAGGGTGGTGCTGGAGCAGATTTACACCAGTAGCCTGATGGCATAGAATACAAGGTCTAGAACAGGTCTAGAACTAGGACCTAGGCAATGACGGAAATCAGGATATGAAAAGTGGCATTCAAATCAGTGAACAAAACATTATTTATTCAGTGATTTGGTTGGAACAATTGGCAAGACACCTGGGAAAAATTACATCCTTACATAAAAATAGATTTCAGATGGGTCAAGGATCACAATGTAAAAAAAATGAAAACATAATTTACTAGAAATAAATATGGGTGAACATTTCTATAATCTTGGCACAGGGAAGGGCTTTCTAAGAATAGCAAAAACTAAGAATGCATAAAGGAAACGTTTTGTAAATTTGACTGTATAAAAACAAAATTTACATATTATTAGGTCCATGCAATTTGTAAGTTTTACATCTTCCTTAAAAATGCAACCTTTTAACCTCTTTATCCCAAATAATGTTTTATCGCCTTAACGTGTATTTTGTCTTTTGTTTAGTATTTGCCTAGTATTTTCTCCTCCTTTTTACTTTAAATATGCGTCCTTATGTTATAGATGTGTCTTATATAAATAGCAGATAGCTGGGTTTAAAAAACTCAATCTTCAAACTTTGTCATTTAACTAGTATGTTTAATCCATTTGTAAATAATTATAATTACTGGTATATGTGGATTTATTTCTAATATCTTCTACTTGTCCCACTTTTTTATATTAACCTTTTAAATTTTATTTTGCATTCTTTTGGGTTAATTTTTCTTTATTTGATTTTTCCCCCTCTGCTGCTTTGTGAATGTGGCAGAGATGACTAGTGCTTTCTAATAACTGTGTTATTCTGTCCTTCCAGCCTTCTCGTTCTGGCCAAGGGACTGTCAACAGAAACGATGTGCTCCACTTTCAGACCTAACCCGTAAAACCCATTTTCTTTTACCATCCAGAAACTCAGTAGTGAGGACCCCAGAATTTAGAGGAGGAAAGAGCATCAAGATGGAAGAAGTCTGGGTTTCTTAATGACTGAATGAAGAAGAGCATCTCCACCCTCAATCCAGGCCATACTGTACTATACTCTGATACAAGAGGGAAATAAAATTTGACTGTGTGAAGTCATTGAGGTTTTGTACTTTATTAGAGAAGCTAGCATTATTTACCTTGATACAGAAATTACATATTGTTCCTATCTTTTTCAGTACTCACCCTTGAAATTTCAACATACATCTTATCAAAGTCTAAAGATTAATACTGTATTTATCATCCTGAGATGAAAACTCTATTTCTAGCTCATGTGTTATTCTTATCCAGCATTTTAGTTCTCATTTTTTAAAGCCTACAAATTAACCATTGTAATTATTGCTTTATAGAGTCAATGTGTGTTTACATGTACGCATATTATCAACATTTTCTTGACCCAGCATTCCTTCTGTCCCAGGTCTCAGATCTTCCTTCTGAGATCATTTTCCTTCTCTTGAAGTATATTCTTTACCAAATATCTGTGGATGGAAAACTATTTTGTTTGTCTGAAAATACCTCTATTTTGCTTTGTTCTTGAAAAATAGTTTGGCTGGATTTATAATGCTAAGTTGACAGTCACATTCTATCACCCCTTAGAAGATTCTTTCCTACTGGCTTCTCTTGTTACTCATAAGAAAACAGCTGTGAGATTATTGACATTCCTTTGTAGGTAATGTCTTTTTTGCCTGGTTTCTTTTTAGATCTTCTACTTTGTGTACACTGCAGTTGCCTTTATTTATCACCCTTTGGATTTGTTGTGTTTCCTCAGCCCAAGGATTTGTGTCTTTCCTCAATTCTGGAAAACGTTTAGCTTTTTTCTCTTTGCCTATTGCCTCTCTCCTAGTCTTCCTATTATCTCTTTCTGGAATTAAATATATGCTGGATTTGATTTTCTCCCACTGTCTTCCATGGCTCTTAGTCTTTCATATTTTTAATCCTATAGCTTCTCTGTGCTACATTCTACAGATTTCTTCAGATTTGTCTTCCCGTTCACAAATTCTGTCTTCATAGTTTTCTAATCAGTTGTTTAATTCATTATTGAGGCCTTTAATCTTAATGATCATAATTTTCATTTCTAGAAGTTCTTTTTGGTTGTTTTTCAAATGCCCTGGTCATATTTGAGAATCTATTGCTCCTTACTCTTAATTTCAACTCTCTCTTTTTGTCTCTAAATATGTTAAGCATATTTATTTTATATTAAGTACCTGATAATCTTCATATATTAGATCTCATAGGTTTGATTCTGCTACTTGTTGGTTTTGCTAATTCTCCCTTATGGTGCCTTGTTTCCTTGTGGTTTTATGATTTCTTTTCATGATCTCATGTTCATTGAGAGTTTATCTGTGGGAATTCTATGAGGCCTGATAGAGATTATTTATATTTACTTATGACTGGTGCCAGGGGAAAGGTGTTATTCACCAGGCACCTTTTATATTAACCTCAAATTGTGTGAATTTGAACCCAAGTCCCACATGAGACTTAGGGCTTAGGGTTATAGATTCTCAAAAGAGACAATATTTCCCCCCTGTCTTAGAAACAGGACCAAGATACATATTTATTTTCTTGTTATGTCACTCTTCCACAGAAGTTATAGTCCTGTAGCTTTTTGTGTATGAGGGTTTCCTTTTCTTACATGGACCCAAGGCCTTGTCTTTACCCAGCATTTAAAATAAAAATCAATAAGTTAAAGAGAGTGGCAATTGCCCCAAAGCAGTTACTAGCTTACATACTTGCTTACTTATCTGAATTCAAGCTTGGGCTTAATTTTTGTCCTCTTGAGGACTTCCCTTAATTTTTTGTAACTTCATCTATGTATTTACGAAGATTCTTGAAATATATGTCATATTACATTTAAGTGTCTTATAATAGGAAGTGTTATGTTTACCTTATATTATTGTCATATTGCCTGAAATGAAGTCCTCTTTGGATTTTATTCAATCTTTCCAGTCAACTTCTATTTTCCATCTCATTCCCTACCAAATACCCTTCCTCCAGGCTCTTATTAAAAAGAGTCTTAATAAAAATATATGATGCTAAGTAAAATTTTAAGGCACTTGGTAAAGTAATCAACTACCCCAAGGGTTTAAGAGCTATATGAGGAAGTCATCAATTAGCAGGTAGTTAACCACTTTTCCATAATCAGTCAATCTGCTGTTTTCTGAGAGAGTTCCCTCCACCTGGTTCAGTTTACTTATAGGAAGCACCAGGTAGAGAGGACCTGGGATTCTAGCATTTAAATTTAACAAAGCCAGTGGAGGCATGACTGGGAGTTATATGATTTTTAATAACAAAAGTAAGGTTCAACTGAACTGATTTATTTACCAGCACCATTTTTGCCCTAGTTTCATAGGGACCAGATGTAGCATGGACCAGATGTAGCACAGACCAACTCCTAGAGGAAGGTAGCCTACAAGATGTAGTATCAGCAGTCACCATCAATCAAATGCTGAAAGTCAAAAAACACCATTATTATGGGTCTGGTAAGAGCAAGTGTTGGCGATGTGGGGAATGACTGCTATATTAGTCCCCATCAGGCCAGAACAATATTCTCAATCCAGGAGAATAAAAGATCTTTGGGTCCAGTTACATTAGCAGTTGCCATGTTTCTCTCTCCTAATGTCAACTTGCCAGCCAGGGAGTTCCACTTTGAAAAAGAGGTGATGTTATCCCTAATGAGCCAAGTCTTTATTTCTAAGAGGAATTACTCACATGGTAGAAAGTTTTCCCCTGGCTATTTATGCATTTTATTCATCATTTTGGGACTCAGCCTCTCCTGAATCCATGGACGAGACTTCTGTGAGTTAATTTTATCTTCAGGTTTGAAGACAATTGTGGCCCCATTGTGGATCATGTAGACTGGGAAAGTCACATTAATGAGGGTGTACAAGAAGTAGACAGGGACGGGCAAGATGGTCACGATGATGAGAACTACAAGTAAGAATTTAGCCCATGATGGATAGGTTTGGAGCTCTTCATTCGACTGTGGAGAAAGGAGAAGGTTTCGAATGCCTTGGTTCTCTGAAGTGGAAGGCTTCAGAGTGTAGGGGTGGGAGATGAGCTAGGGCAAGAGACTAGATAACTGAACCCCCAGGGAATCAGGGAATATTATGAGTGGGTCCTAGAGGCAAGAGTGGATTGATAGGTCTGGTACCCACTCCTTAGGGGGTTCTACTGGGGAGGGAGGCTCACTGAGGTTGAATTCCAGGCCATATAGGTGATATCCTTCCCACAAAGATGAACCAGGGTGGACAAAAACAGGACTAGCAGCACAAATGGAGACAGAAAGGACCACATCCAACGATACATGGGAGAGACAGAGCGGTCCAACAGGATTGTCATGTCTGTAAGGAACCTGGGAAGAAGGATAACAAAACTTTGGGAGGCCCGTTCAAGACTTTCCCAGCCTTGCAAGGGTTGGGGGGGGGGGATTAGCCCAAGCATAGCCTGGGCAAGAGCCTTTAACATTTCTTAGACCTTTCTGTTCACCTCCACAACCCCTCCACAACCAGTCTTCTTGCCTCTAATTTGTCCCTTTCCAATCTTGTCTCTGTTAAAAAACACTTTTCTCCCCCATCATCCTCAGGAAAAAGGCCAAGTTTCTAAAGGTAGTTTCTTCCAGCCCATATATCCAGCTTTCTTTGCTGTACCTTCTTAATCTCAATACAAATGCAAGTTGGATTCCTTCTGCCTAGAATCCCATTCTCTCTTTTTCTCCCTTGACCAACTATTCATCTGTCCAGACTCTGCTCAAGAGTCTCCTCCTCTAAGATACTTTGTCTGATTCTTCATACTTCTTTATTTCTTTTTTATTTTTTTAATTATTGCCTTCCATTTCCATTTTAATTCATACTTCTTTAGATAACTGTTTCTAGAGTGCCCTCAGCTACCTCTGTTATAGACTTACCACCGTGCCCAGGGATCTGCTTACATATGTCTTTTTCTTTGGACTGTGCACTGTGAGAGCAGAAACTAAATATAATTTACCCCAGGATCCCAAGCCTGGCAATAGGAGGCCCTAAAAAATATGTGAGAATGAGTGAGTGTATGAATGCACAAACTGATGCCAAGAACCACTAGAAATGCTGCTACTCGTGGACTACATGGTGCTTCTCAAACATTAGTGTGCATGTAAGTCACCTGAAGACCTTGTTAAAATGCAGATATAGACTGAAAGGTCTGGGTGGAGCCCAAGAGTCTGCATTTCTAATAAGCTTCCAGATGATAGCTGTTGGTCCACAGACCACATTTTGAGAAGCAAGAGACTATGTGTTTTAGAAGCCCACACTACTCTAGTTAAAAATAGGACTCAAGACCTCCCTGGACTTGATATGGACTGCTCACCACTTTACCATTTCACAGCTATTTTCTCTAGGAAGCAGCCCATGCCTTTCTCCTTTCCTCCCTGCAGGGCTTTCCCTAAGCCCTGCGATCAGAGATTTAGCGGTAGGTAAGAGCAGAGGGAGCAAGGAAAAGGCCAATTCTCCCTACAGACCCTAGCTGTATGGGTACATGGCGGGAGACTCCTGGGCTTGGGACATACCTCCTGGCCCCATAGATCCAGGCCATGGCCACATTCTCCAAGATGATAATGAAGAAGAGGGGCAGAGATGCCCAGTAATCATCCAGCAGATTTACATAGTAGCTGCCCGAGGGCCTTGCAAAAATGAGGCTGCCCAGGAACATAGGCACGCAGACACTCACTGGAGGAAAACATCAGGTTTGGATTGAGGTTAGAATTCAAGCTGGCCTATGTAAGAGTCCCAGCTGGGTTAAGCTAAATAACAGCCTTAGGTGGGAGTAAATAGGTCAGGTTACCTGTGAGCAGCTGCGTATGTTTCCTGAGGGGAGAAAATGTGTCCTGGAGAGGGGTAATGATGCCCTGCATAATCCCTATCATGGTGCTCATCCCCTGGTTCACCAGCAGCAGGAAGATGATGATGGCCCATAAGGTGGGTCCAGGAAGCACAGAGATGAGTTCAGTAAATGCCACAAATGTCACACCTGGACCCTCCATAGCCTATGAGCGAAAGGAGGAATGGTGAAGACTCTGGGCTCAGCATAGAGACTCTTAACTCCATTCCTGTCCCTTTCCCTAGGAAACTGTTTAACAGCACTGTTAATGGACGTTACTACACTCTTTTGGCCTTGAAGCATGGGGACTTCCTCTTACTATAATTGGGTCTAGCAACTCTTTTGGGTTGGGGTGAATAGGCTTATGTTAACCGTAGTGGTTGGTGCTAAAGAGGCCACAATAGCTTTATCACAAAGGACACCATGAACCTTGGTCTTGGTTGTCTAGTGTGCCATTGAGAATTGCCTTTCTGGATTCTACAGACACACTAAGGAAAGCTGAAGTTTTTGGTACACTGGGGACCTTGGGGAACTCTAGGGCCCCATCTCTCTTACCTACCTGTTTCAATTGCCAAGTTAAGTTGCAATCAGTTAATTGTTGTAGGATCTCATTTTTGACTTGTGCAGGGACGCTGTTATTGAGCCACCTTGGATAAATGAGGTTTGGATGGTGATACAGACTATCTGGGGGCTGCGCCTTAGGAGGCAGCATTCCAGTTGCTACCAGTTCCATCACTCTGTCGGCATTTCTGCGGAAGGAACAGACTCTCATAAAACCACTGGGCCCTGTAAGATAAGTTCTCCTTTTTTATTCTCTAGATCAGAAGGAAAATCACTAGCCTAGAGTTTTTGATCTGCTTAAGGTAGAGCCTGTACTGAAACCTGGGTCTCCAGGATCCTAGTGTATACTGGCTGCCTGCCACTTACTTTCATAATTGCAAAGGTGTCTATGTGAGGTTGGAGAATTTCTGACTTAACTCCCAGAGGTGTCTTTCCAACAGCATCATTGAGGGCTTTAGGACTCTTACCTACTACGAGATAATCCCAGGATAACATTAAAGCTTCTCTACCTCTTAATCTGCTGGCCTCTTCAATCACATCTTTCCCCATAATTCTCTTCACTCTCTATTCTTCAGCCATTCTCAACTATTAAACCTTCTTCAACTTGCCATGCTCTCTCTTGTATCAGTACCTTTGGTACATGATGCTCTCTCTGCTTAGAACTTTCCACCTGAACTCTAGCCCTGCACTCATTCTCCATATTGCCAATTTCTGAAAATTCTTACTCGGCTTACTGAACTCTATTTACTGTCATGGAAAAGCTGTTAAAGATCTATTTTCAAAAGGGCAAATCAACAAGCTGCAGAAAAGTAGTATGGTATGATCCATTTTTTTTTTTTTTTTTTTTTTTGAGACAGAGTCTCTCTCTGTTGCCCGGCCTAGAGTGCCGTGGCATCAGCCTAGCTCACAGCAACCTCAAACTCCTGGGCTCAAGCAATCCTACTGCCTCAGCCTCCCAAGTAGCTGGGACAACAGGAATGTGCCACCATGCCTGGCTAATTTTTTCTATATATATTTTTAGTTTTCCAGCTAATTTCTTTCTATTTTTTTGGTAAAGATGGAGTCTCGCTCTTGCTCAGGCTGGTCTCGAACTCCTGAGCTCAAATGATCTGCCCGCCTCGGCCTCCCAGAATGCTAGGATTACAGGCGTGAGCCACCGTGCCTGGCCAGTATGATCCATTTTTTAAATATAGTATGTTTTTATATATAGGTATATAAATGGGAAATATTTGAAAGAATACTAGTAGTAGTTATTTTTCAGGAGATAAACTCAGCTCGGGTTTGACTGCTTCCACTAAGAAGCCTTCTCTGACTGCCCCAGGCAGTTAATGGCTCCTCTTCTGTGTCTCCCTATCACCCCTACTACCAGTTCTCATCTAGTTTGTAATTATCTGTTTAGTATCTCCTTCGATAAAAAACTGTGATTTTCCTGAGGGAAGGGATGGTGATCTGATGTATCATTGGCTATATTTCCAGAACTCAACACAGGGGTTGGTAGATAGGAAATGTTTTATAAATATCTGATAAGTATTTTTGGAATGAATGTCACAGGAGAAGAAAATGGGGAATGAGTAGGCTATGGGGACTCCCGTGCTATGGGCCCCTTTTTTGTCTAATGGTTTAGCTGAAGGTATTCCTTAGTTTTTCCATGGCAGTCCCCAGTTAAGAATGGGGTGAACATACCTTTAAAAACCTCTAAGTTTGGGGATTTACTAGATTAGAAAGGCAGCTCTGAAATCGAGTTGGAGAGATTCTAAGGTTTGGGATGCTCCGATTTGAGGGCTTTATACTGACTGAGTCAACATTCCTGAAGGATGGGGGTCTATCCTGGTGTTATGTGGACTATCTCTAAGAGTTTCTTTGTGATGATCTTTCTAAGAGGTCTCTGTGATGATCTCCATATGAAAGATTGGGCTCACCTCTGGTAACATTTTTGGGTGCTCACTGTCGCCCAATGGCCTATGATGGAAAATACAACCAATGTGGCAATTATTGAGGTGACCAAGTTGAGAAAAGCCACAGCAAAGGCATCACTGATACAGTTGTTGGACCGAGGGATGTATGAGCTGATCGCAGTGAAGCTGCCAAAGCCAGGGCCCATGGACAAAAAGACCTGGTTTCCTGTCCGGCGCCACACTTCCATAGAGTACAGGGCTGTTACCTGAGAGAGAGAAGTATCATGCAAACAGGGATATAAAGGGAGGAGAGGTAAACCAGGATAGAGATGAAATATGAGAAAAAGGGCATGAAAGAGGGAGCTAGGAGGGCCTCTATCAGACTGGTAACCATTCTGTCCCTGACACCCCCATTAGGATTAGAGAATTAAAAGATAGGGGACACCTCACCTTGGTAGCTAACAAAGTCTTGAGACCAAAAATGGCACCTTCCAGCAGTAGAGTCCAGGCAAGGAGAACAAAAAGGATGAAGTAGGGAAGAAGAACAAAGACATACAGCATCTGGGTAGAAAATAAGATTCAGAAAGAGAGTTCAGCAAAGGCAAAAGTTGAAGATAGCAGGTTCAATAGCCACTGGGACTCAGAGGTCAGATTAAAAGGAGTGAGAAGTGGGAGATCTACAGGCATCAAAGTTAGGAGAATATTAGAGGCTCTTAGATGCAAGAGAGTCTATCAGATTAGTAAGTTAGGGGGTGACTCACCTTCCCAATGGACCTGGGCCCTTTCATCATGGAGATGCAGATAAGTAACCAGGTCACAAAGAGAGATACACTGAGATGAAAGACTGGCAGCCCACCCATCTCAATTTCATCTGTGGCCTTCAACATTTTCCGGTACCAGAAGTATGTGGTGGATGTTGTCCGTGCACATTCGGGATCTGAGGTGAACTGGCCATGGAGGAAACTGCAAGACCAAGTGCCTCCCCCTTCTTTACATCCACCCACTCCTTCCAATCCCATTTCATCATCTTCCTGCTCATCCCTCTTCTCTCAGTGATCCTTCTTCTTTCTTCATCACCCAGTCCCTTTCTCAGCCCTCCCACCTGCCCTTTTCTTCCCACTCTTCTCACCAAAATCACTGGTGTTCCTCAGCGAGGGGCATGATGACCAAGGCAGTGGGGACTGGAAAGACTGAACCAAATAGAAGAGACTCCAGGCCATGAGCATGCTGTAGTACAAGCCCACGATGAAGCATACCTAGGGACCACAAAGAATTCTGGAGGCAGGGGAAATAGCTGGGCCAGCAGAAGGGACATAATTTGACCCGAGGATTGGGGAACTGAAGGGACTTGACTAATAACACAGGTGAAGTCATGGGACCCATTCCAGAATGAGGGTTGGCATGGAGTAGGGTGTAAAGGATAGGCCTGGGCTGCCCAGGGCTCCTCACCGTGAAGCTGGCATACCCCACACCACCAATCCAGGGGCTGATGACCTTCCATACACCGATGCTGCCCTGACGCAGCCTCTGGCCAGCTGCCATCTCCATGAAGAGAAGAGGAACTCCAAGGAAGAACAGCATGAAGATGTAGATGATGATAAAACTGCCTATGAAGAGGATTCAGGAGGAGTTCTGAGAACTATATGGCCTTTCAGTGTCTAGACTTCTTCAAGGGTCCAGGGACATGCACTCCCCACCAGCAACATCCTTAAGGGCCACAGTCATCAGGGATCACTTGTTTCCACATTCCTCACAGCCCTAAGTATCCAGTTCCCTGGCCTCCAATTTGTGGAAAACCTAGATAGCTAGTTTCCACTCCCACACCTAACCCAGGCTTCCAGCCCTACCGTCCTCATGAACCTAAGTGTTCAGATACCCTGTCCCCACCCTCCAAAAGGTCCTGGGTATTCAGGTACCTGGTTCCTGCCCTAGTCAGGATCCTAAATCCTCTGTCCCCACATCTTTCAGAGATATCTCAGAGACTCCAGAGTAGCCAGGACAGGCTTCTGGTTCCTCACCCCCTTATGAGGTCCATGAGTCCTGGTACCCAGGCTTACCACCTCCGTTGTGAAAACACAGATAAGGAAAGCGCCAGATGGTGTTCAGCCCCACAGAGAAGCCCACCTGGGCCAGAAGGTACTCAGTTTTATTGGCCCAGGATGGTCGTTCAGCATGGGCTTCATCCTTTGGCTCATCTTTGTCTATGGTGTTCAGTACTTCTTCATTATCTTCATTAGACAAAATGTATGATGACAGAGTGACGGCCAATTTATGTGCATCCTCAGACAATGACTCAGTAGGCAACAACTCAGACTCCGAGGACTGGGATTTCCAGGTAGTATCAGACTTAGAATATGAAGGTCTAGACATCTTGGGTTTCACATTCTGGGCCTTTATGATTTTATGATCCTTGGTAGACTCCACTTCCTGCTTCTGCAGTGATGGGGACTTATTCCTTGTCAAATGTAAGGACATCAAGGACTGTAGACTTTAGGTGTATGAGCTAAGGAAAGACAAGACTAATCATACAAGAACCCCAGAGGCCTCCCCAACCCATGGATACATGGATAAGAACATATCCCCCCCAAAAAACCAAGAATATTCCTACCTCTAAAAAATAAGAATTTAAAAACAATTTAAGATAATACCAAAGGACATAAAATGCCTAGCGATAATTTTTAACAAAAGATGAGCAAGATCTTTACACGCAAACTGTAAAATTTAAAACTACAGAAGTGACATCAGCAGGATGGCTGACTGGAGATGTCTGGTGCTCATCCCCTTCACAAGGAAGAACCAAGGCAATGAATAAACGGTTAAGATTTGACTGGAGTATTGAAGGGAGAGTGTTGGAATGCAGAGGGAGCTTGGAGAGGCACCTCTGGCGGTTGGAAGTCCAAGAGGGCAGCATGAAGGCACCCAGCCTCTGAAACCCCATTGGTCATGCCCAGATCAGATCTTCTCAGAGTCAGGAGGGACTTCCTGTTGCAGGGAAAAGGTAAGCAGAGGATTCCCACCAGCCCCTATTGCCACCACAAACACCTAAAGTCCTTATTACAGGAGAATCTCATAGTCCTCACAAGCCCTGAGCTCAGTTTGGAGAGCTGCTGGGAATTCACACAGCCCAGGATTAGGATGCACAAGGTGTGTACTTCCCACTCGCCCATCCACTCACTGTGAGCCAAGCTGCTACAGTGTGGCACCATCTTGAGATCAGATACATCTCTGCAGTACATCCTGCTCTGGGGACCAGTAGCCACTGCACTTCTCCAACACTAGGGATCCATCTTTGTTCCGCCAAGCCCACACAGGTGACTGAACACCACAACTCTAGGTGTGCAGAGCCTAGGCCCAGCCCCTGCTGCCTTACTTCCAGTGGGAGGAACATTCTGGCAGTCCTGCCTAGAATGAACCTGCCCTTGAGCTGACCAAACTGCCATGTGCCCTCCCCTAAACAGAAGAGACCCTCAAGCCTTTGCTCAGAGGCCGAGTAGAACCTGAACTGATATGCCGCCAAGCCAGTGAAGTTGCTATGTGCCCACTCTTAGTGCCTGAGAAACAGCCCTATAGTCCCCCTGCCCTACAGACATACCCCTGGCCTGGCCAACAGCCCTGAACCCAAAATCAGGGCCAGAGAAACTTCCCTGCAATGCCCCTACCCCACAGACACACCCCAGGCCTGGCCAATGGCCGTGAACCTGCAATCAGGGCCTGAGAAACAGATTCATAGGCCACCCTTGGCAGGCGTACCCCAGGCTGGCCAAGCAGCCTTATGCCTACATCCCAGACCTGAGAAAAAGCCCTGTGGGCCACTCCTGACAGGCATGCTCCCAAGCCAGCTAAGCAACCACATGCCTGTGCTCCTGGCTAGAGTAACAGCCCCATGGTCTCAACCTCAGCAAGCCAGACCCCAAGTTGGCTGACCCACCTCATGAACATACATGACCCCAAGAAACAGCCTGGTGAGCTCACCGTCGATAAAGCCATGCTACTACTGCCACGGACTCTCTCAGTTGAGGCCACGGAGACTCTTGTAAACATCACTAGTGTGGATTACAGCTGAAGAAACTACACTAATGCATCCACCTGGGTTGCAAGCCAACCCATCCCACTAACTGATACCACAAGACCCATTCATGAGAATAAGTCTTTCCATACTCCATAAAATTGGAAGAGGTTATCTTTCCACCAGATGCATAGAAATCAACATAGGGACACATGAAAAAGCCAAAAAAAGAAAAAAGAAAAAAAGACACCTCCAAAGGAAAACAATAATTATCCAGTAATAGACCTCAATCATAAGGAAATATGTGAAATGCCATAAAAAGAATTCAAAACAATAATATTAAGAAAACTCAGTGAGATACAAGAAAATACAGATAGACAATTCAATGAAATCAGGAAAACAATTCATGATTTGAAGAGAAATTTAACAAAGAGATAGATGTCATTAAAAAGAACCAAACAGCAATCCTGGAGCTGAAGAATTCAATGAATGAAATTTAAAAATACAATAGAGAGCTTCAATAACAGACTGGACCAAGTCGGAGAAAGAATTTCTGAACTTGAAGACAAGTCTTTTGAAATAACACAGGCAGACATGCACACATACAAAAAAGAATAAAAAAGAAGAAAGCCTACAGGATTTATGGATTACCATTAAGTGAATAAATATTCATTTTATACATTCCAGAAGACAAGAAAAGGGAAAAGGTGTGGAAAGTATATTTAATGAAATAATAGCTGAAAACATCCCAAGTCTTGGGAGAGAGATGAACATCCAGGTCCAGGAAGCTCAAAGAACCCCAAATAGATTCAATCCAAACAGATCCTCTCTGGAGGCACATTATAGTCAAATTGTCACTGCTGAATTCTACTGAACCTTGAAAAAAGAAATAATACCAATTCTTCTCAAACTATTTCAAAAAATTAAAAAGGAGGAAATTCTTCTTAACTCATTCTACAATTCCAAAGATACCAGTTGTGCCTTTGCCTGGTTTTGATACCAAAAAGAAAACTACAGGCCAATATCCTGATAAAAATATATGCAAAAATCCTCAACAAAAGACTAGCAAATCCAATAACACATCAAAAAGATAATAAACCATGATCAAGTGGGATTTATCCCAGGAATGTAAAGATGGTTCAACATATGCAAATCAATAAATGTAATACATCACCTCAACAGAATGAAGAACAAAAACCATATGGTCACCTCAATAGATGCAGAAAAAGCATTTCATAAAATCCAATATCCCCTTCATGATAAAAATTCTCAATAAACTATATAGATAAAAAGTACCTCAACATAATAAAGGCCATATCTGACAAACCCACAGCTAATATCATACTGAGGCTGTCACCTAAGTATGGAACTGGAACAAGACAAGGATGCTCTTGAACTGAGAACTGGAATAAGAACTAGAATAAGACAAGGGTGCTCACTCTCACCATGCATATTCAGCATAGTATTAGAAGTCCTAGCCAGAACAAGTAGACAAGAGAATAAAATAAACGGCATCCAAATTGGAAAGGAGGAAGTCAAACTGTTCCTATTTGCCGACAATGATCCCATAAATAGGAAAACCTAAATACTTACCCCAAAACTCTTAGAACTGATAAACGAATTAAGTAAAGTTGCAGGATACAAAATCAACATATAAAAATCAGTAGTATTTCCATTCATGAACAATGAACTAGCTGAAAAAGAAAATCAAAAAGCAGCTAAAAAAAACTCAAGAAGGCAATCCCATTTACAATAGCTACAGCAAAAATAAAACACTTAGTAATAGATTTAACCATGGAAGTGAAAGACCTCTACAAGAAAAATGACAAAATACTGATGAATAAAATTGAAGAAGATACAAACAGATAGAAAGGTATCCCATGCTCATAGATAGGAAGGATTAATATTGTTAAAATGGCCATGCTACCCAAAGCAATCTACAGATTCAATGTAATCCCTACCAAAATACTAATGATATTCTTCACAGAAATAGAAAAAAAATCCTAACATATACCACAAAGCTATAGCAAACAAAACAGTTTGGTACCGGCATAAAAACAGACATATAAACCAATGGAACAGAATAGAGAACTCAAAAATTAGTCCATGTATCTATAACCAACTGAATTTTGACAAAGGTACTAAGAATACTCATTGGGGAGAGGACAGTCTCTTCAATAAATAGTGCTGGTAAACCTGGATATCTATATGCAGAAGTATGAAACTAGACCCCCACCTCTCACCCTATACAAAAAATCAACTCAGAATAACTACTAGAAGAAAACATATGGTAAATGCTTCAGGACATTAATTTGGGGAAAGATTTTATGAATAAGACCTTGAAAGCAGCAACAAAAGCAAAAATAGACAAATGGGATTACATCAAACTAAAAAGTTCTGCACAGCAAAAGAAACAATCATTATAGTGAAAAGACAACCTACAGAATGGGAGGAAAAATTTTGTAAACTATTCATCTGAGAGGGGATTAATATCCAGAATATGCAAAGAATACAAACAGAAAAGAATTCAACAGAAAAAAAGCCAGACAATCCAATAAAAAAATGGGCAAATGATCTTAACAGAAATTTCTCAAAAGAAGACATACAAATGGCCAAAAGAATATGAAAAAATGCTCAACATCACCAATAATCAAAGAAATGAAATCAAAACCACGAGGTATCATTTTACCCCAGTTAAATGACTATTACCAAAACAACAAAAAATAAATGCTGGTGAGGATGCAGGCCAAAGGGAACTCTTACACATTGTTGGTGGGAATTTAAACGAGTACAGCCACTATGGAGAACAGTACGGAGGCACCTCAAAAAACTACAAATAGAACTACCACATGATCCAGCAATCCCACTACTGGGCATTTATCCAAAAGAAAGGAAATCAGTATATGGAAGAGACATCTGCACCCCCATGTTTATTGCAGCACTGTTCACAACAGCCAAGATATGGAATTAACCTAGGTGTCCAACAACAAATGGATGGATAAAGAAAATATGGTATATAAGGGCTTTCTGGAAAGTATCCAGCCATTGTTAATACTATTTTTCATATTACATGGCCGGATACTTTCTGGACAGCCTTCATATATACAACGGAATACTGTTCAGCCATATAAAAGAAGAAAACCCTATCATTTGTGGCAACATGGATGGAACTGAGGACATGTTAAGTGAAATAAGACAGGTGTGAAAAAATAAATGCCACAGGATCACACTTGTGTGTAATCTAAAAATCTGATCTTATAGAAGCAGAGAGTAGAATGGTGGTTACCAGAGGCTTGGGTGTTTAGCCAGGAGGCAGGGAGATGTTGGTCAAAGGATATATAATTACAGTTGATAGGAAGAGTATTTTTAAAATGTGTCTAGAATAGGTGAATATATAGAGACAAAAAGTATATAAGTGATTGCCTGAGGCTGGGGAGTGGAGGTGGTGGGAGGGGGGGAGGGGGGGAAGAGGTTGGGGGAGGAATGGGAAACGACTACTAATGTTTATGGAGTTTCTTTTCTGTGTGATGAAAATGTTCTGAAATAATCTGATTGTGGTAATGGTTGCACAATTCTGTGAACATAGTAAGAACCACTAGATTATACACTTTAAATGAGTGAACTGTATGATATGTGCACATAGTAAGAACCACTAGACTGTACACTTTAAATGGGTGAATTGTATGACATGTCAATTAAATCTCAATAAAGCTATTTTTTAAAAAAATTAATGAGGTAGAGAACAACAACAGAACCCATTAATAAATTAAAATCCTGGTTTTAAAAAAGAGGATAACCGGGCCTGGTGGCTCATGCCTGTAATCCCAGCACTTTGGGAGGCCGAGGCAGGATTGTTTGAGGCCAGGAGTTTGTGAGACCAGCCTGAACAAGAGTGAGGCCCCGTCTCTACAAAAAACAGGAAAATTAGCCAGGCATGGTGGCATACACCTATAGTCCAAGCTACTCGGGAGGCTGAAGCAGGAGAATCACTTGAGCCCAGGAGTTTGAGGTTGCAGTGAACTATGATAATGCACTGCACTCTAGCCCAGTGACAGAGTGAGACCTTGTCTCAAAAAAAATAAAAAATAAAAAAATAAAACTCACTGCAACCTCAAACTCCTGGGCTGAAGTGATCTTCTTGCCTCAGCCTCCCAAGTAGCTGGGACTACAGGCACGCATCACGATGCCCAGCTGATTTTTCCTATTTTTTAGTAGAGACGGGGTCTTGTTTTTGCTCAGGTTGGTCTCGAACTCCTGAGCTCAAGCAATCCTCCTGCCGTGGCTTCCCAGAGTGCTAGGATTACAGGCTTGAGCCACTGCACCCGGCCTCCTGAATGTTCTTAATGTTTGTGGATGTTCATTGATGTCTGGGCATTGAAGAGTAAGGTATTTATTCCAATCTTCACAGTCTGGGCTTGTCTGTGCTCATCCTTCTTGAGAGGGCTTTCCAAGAATTCAAAGGGGGTTGAGTGTTGAGACCTAAGCCTGTGGTCACTGCGGCTCATTTCAGCAACAGGAGGTGCCCTAAGTCTGGGAATGTTGCAGCTCTTGAAGACTCCTAGATATATGCGCTTGGTGGATTTGGGGAAGGTAGGGGTGAAATCCCTGGGTTACCAAGCAAAGTCTCTCACTCTGTTCTCTCTTTCCTCCAATTAGAAGGAGTCTCTCTCCACACTGGGCTACCTGGAGTTGGGGGAGGGGTGATGCAGCCACTTCTGTGGCCACCACACCTAGCACTGTGCTGGGTCACATCTGAAGTTTTACAGATCAGCACAGTACTGGGGCTCACCCAAGGCCCATGGCCACTACTGCCTGGCTGCTACTGCTGTTTATTCAAGGCTTAAGGCTACTTTAGTCACCAGGTGGTGAATCTTGCTGGGACTGGGTCTGTCCCATCAGGGCAGCAGATTCCCTTCTGGCTCAGGGTCAATCTAGAAACTCTGTCCAGAAACAAAGGCTTCAGGAATTGGGGCTTCAGGAATCCACCTGGTGCTTTAGTTTACTGTGGCTGAGCTGGTACCCAGGTTGTAAGAAAAAGTCCTCTGTATTCTTCTCTCTCATTCCCCCAAACAGAAAGAATCTCTTTCAGAGCTGCACTGCTTGGAGTTGGGGGAGGTTTGACACAGGCACTCCCATGGCCAACACAGCTGGCATCACACTGAGTCATACTCCAAGTCTAATGCCTCTGAGATCAGCACAGCTCCAGGACTTGCCCAAGGACTACAGCCCTTGTGGCGTGACTGCCACTCAAATTCATTTAGGGCCACAGGCCACTTTAGTTAGCCAGTGGTGAAGCCAGCTGGGACTCAGGTTTCTGAAGGACTCCCTTTATAATTTGTTGTCAGGCAGGTCTATTAGTAAAAACTTAGCTTTTGTTTATCTGGGGATATCTTACTTTCTTCATTATTTTTTTGAGACAGAGTCTCACTCTGTTGCCCGGGCTAGAGTGCCGTGGTGTCATCCTAGCTCACAGCAACCTCAAACTCCTGGGCTCAAGCAATCCTTCTGCCTCAGACTCCAGAGTAGCTGGGACTACAGGCATGTGCCATCATGCCTGGCTAATTTTTTGTATATATTTTTAGTTGTCCAGCTAATTTCTTTCTCTTTTTAGTAAAGATGGGGTCTCACTCTTGTTCAGGCTGGTCTCGAACTCCTGAGCTCAAAGGATCCGCCTGCCTGGGCCTCCCAGAGTGCTAGGATTACAGGTGTGAGCCACCGCGCCTGGCCTCTTCCTCATTCTTGAAGGATAATTTTTTCAGATATAGAATTCTTGGTTGACACTTCTTTCTTTCAGCACTTTAAATATGTCATCCCCACTGCCTTCAGACCATCATGGTTTCTGATGATAAATTGGCTGTGAATCTTGTGGATCCTTTGTACATGTTGAATTGCTTCTTGCTGCTTTGAAGATTCTCTCTTTGTCTTTAGTTTTTGACAGTTTGGTTGTGTAAATTCACATCTTTTAACAGATTTGGGAAGTTTGGGGACATTATTTCTTCAAATAATGATGTAAATTTCCCTGAATTAATTTATATTAAATAAATGTAAAGCAATCCCAGTAACAATACCAACAAATTTATTATAGGCTAAACAAGCTGATCCTAAGGTCTTTATGGAAAAACAAAATTATAAGAATAGCTGGGGGCCGGGCACAGTGGCTCACGCCTGTAATCCTAGCACTCTGGGAGGCCGAGGCAGGTGGATCGCTAGAGGTCAGGAGTTCGAGACCAGCCTCAGCAAGAACAAGATCCCCGTCCCTACTAAAAATAGAAAGAAATTATCTGGCCAACTAAAAATATATACAGAAAAAATTAGCCGGGCATGGTGGCACATGCCCGTAGTCCCAGCTACTTGGGAGGCTGAGGCAGAAGAATTGCTTAAGCCCAGGAGTTTGAGGTTGCTGTGAGCTAGGCTGATGCCATGGCACTCACTCTAGCACAGGCAACGGAGCAAGACTCTGTCTTAATTTTTCTTTTATTTAAAATAAAAAGAATAGCTGGGAAACATTTTAAAAGCTACTAAGACAGATTATCCTGACAGGATATTTAAACATACTATATGAAACCTCGGTAAATAAAATAGTATGAAATTGGCACGTGAATAGAAGAATAGAAAAGGAAGTCCAGAAATAAACCTGAAATATGGATGTCTAATATATTAAAAAGCAGCATATCAAATTACTGGGACAACAATTAGTTTTTTAAATAAATCATTCTGGGATAATTAGCCATTTGGGAAAAGAAAAATTATATCTATATATAATATTATACAAAAGAATAAATTCCAAATTGTTCAAAGAGCTAAATATAAAATGTAAATGATACAATTACTAAAGAAAACATGGGTGAATAAATTTGACTACATGGAGATATAAAAAGAAAAACTTTTGCATGATAAAAAATAAAAACAGGCCGGGCGTGGTGGCTCATGCCTGTAATCCTAGCACTCTGGGAGGCGGAGGCGGGCGGATCGTTTGAGCTCAGGAGTTCAAGACCAACCAGAGCAAGAGCGAGACCCCGTGTCTACTAAAAATAGAAAGAAATTATATGGACAGCTAAAAATATATACAGAAAAAATTAGCCGGGCATGGTGGTGCATGCCTGTAGTCCCAGCTACTCGGGAGGCTGAGGCAGAAGGATCGCCTGAGCCCAAGAGTTTGAGGTTGCTGTGAGCTAAGCTGACGCCACGGCACTCACTCTAGCCTGGGCAACAGAGTGAGACTCTATCTCAAAAAAAAAAAATTAAAAAAATAAAAAATAAGAAATAAAAAAAAATAAAAACAAAATGAAAAGGCAAGTGTCAAATTGAGAGAAAAATATTTGTATATTTTTATTATAGATAAAAGGTTAATATTTTCAATATATTACAAAATCTTAAAAGTTTCAAAAGAAAAAGATCAAGATCACAAGAGAAAAATGGATAAAAGAAATTAACAACAATTCACATGTACTCAAGATTTAAAAATTTAGCTTAGAGTGCCATCATGGAAACTGGCAGAAGAAGCCCATGGGTCAGTCCCTTCGCCAAAATAGCCATTAAGCTAGAAAAAACTATTATAATCAACTATTTCTGAACTCTGGGCTCATCAGACGCTTACAGCAACCAAGAGAGTGCTAGGTAATGGGAGAGGCTGCTGAACTTAACATTTAAAGAAATCTCTGTCAGGTCATAGACTGATCATAGATAAAACAAAAAAGAAACTTCAGTGATCATACACAAAAAATATTTTACAAGACTTTACAAAAATAGTTTGGACAAGTTACTATACAAATTAATAACTGCAGACCTCAAAAAGCAAAAAAAGAAATCCTTAAGGAAGACAAGAGCTTGATTTCCAGAACTACCAGATTATACTACTCAAAATGTCCAGTTCCCTTACCTTCTGAACCTGTATCGTAAAAAAATTCCAGTTCTCAAAAAAATATTACAAAGCATACAGAGAAATAGGAGTATATGGCCCATTCACTGGCAAAAAAGTATTCAGCAGAAACTATCCCTGAGGAAGCCCATACATTGGAATTACTAGTCAAAGACATTAAGTCGACTGTCTTAAATATGCTCAATGAGCTTTTTAAAAAAAACCATAGACAAAGAACTAAAGGAAATCAGGAGAATGATATATGAGCAAATAGGGAATATCAATAAAGAGATAAAAATTATAAAAAGAAACCAAATAGAAATTCTAGAGTTGTCAAGTATAATAGTTGAAGTAAAAAATTCACTAAAAGGGTTAAATGCAAATTTAAGCAGGCAGAAGAAAGAACCAGCAAACCTGAAGATACATCAAACCTGAAGATGCAACTGAAATTATCAAATCTGAAGAACAGATACAAAAGAGAATGAAGAAAAATGAATGAGGGACCTGTGGGACACCATCAAATGCACCAGCATACATATCACAGAAGTCTCAAAAGAAGAAAAAAGAAAGGGAAAGAATCACTCTGTGATTCTCCCCTCATGCACGGTGAATAAAACATTCTCTTATTAATCTAAAAAAATAAAATAAAATAAAAATAAAGTTACACACAACAATATGGATATTACAAACATACTGAATGAAACAAGTAAACACAAAAGAATACAAAGACAATGTACATGTAAGCAAACAAATTAAATGATGTAAATGGACATATTAAACTATATTGCTATATATAAGTGGGCAAATTAAACTCTATTGATTAGATATGCATATACAGATGATAGAATATAAAGAAAAACAAAGAATTAATCATCATAAAATCAAGATAGTGGTTATCTCTAGGAGGGAGTAAAGAGGCTATGATTAAAAAGATACATGGAGAGCTTCTAGGGTCATTCTAGTTCTCAATATGGGTAGCATTTACTTCATAGTTCATTACACTGAACATGCTGTTTTATGCATTTTTCTATGTGTACATAATATCTCATAATAAAAGGTTTTTTAAAAACACACAAAAAATACCATTACACTCCCAATTTTTAAGTCTGACCAATTTTAATCAAGTGTTATGCAAAAGTAGAACAAATGCAATTCTCATGCATACTTGGTGGGAGGGTAATTGATTAAACACTTTGAAAAAACCAGACAATGTATCTTAAAACTGAAGGTGAATATACCCTACCCAGCAATTCCATTCCTAAGTATATATCCTAGAGAACTCTTGTTCATGTGCACATGTATATGCCCAGGCTTCTAGAAGAAAATGATGGTTATTTGTGAGGGTTAGGATTGCTGGGGAGAAATTCAACTCAGGTTTGCTTCCTCTAGAAGGCCTTATCTGACTAGTGCAGGCAGAATTAATGTGGCTCTGTCTTCTGTCCCTCCTCCTTCACTCGTGCTGTCAGTTATCACACGTTCACGGCTGTCTGACTTTAGTGTCTAATTCTCTTCCCCTTCTCCCTTCAAAACTGAAAAGTTAATGAAAGCAAGGACTATGGTCTGATTCACCTGTCCAA
The DNA here is from genome assembly GCA_028533085.1 of Varecia variegata. NCBI lineage: Eukaryota > Metazoa > Chordata > Mammalia > Primates > Lemuridae > Varecia > Varecia variegata. The sequence goes on along the minus strand of CM052449.1, from coordinate 21,489,070 downwards.
GTCTTCGTGTAACACGAACAGTACTTTCTAAATGTCTGATGGATGTTTCTGAAAGTAATGCCTAAAAAATTAAAAAAAGGGGTGATCGGACAATAAAGGCTCTAGTATTGAGAACCATTTTGGAGTTTAAATATGCTAGATGGACCAAAATCTTTAATTCAGGAGTCAAACAGTTAAGAATGAGGGCATTTAGGAAGTGGACAGCCTTGGAAGGTCCTCTGATGCTATTCTTCTGTGTATCTGGGATTAGAGTAGCCTTAAATGTTTGCCATTTTTAGCATATTTCTGTTAGCACATCCACTCTGAGGTACACAGTTGGCAATCTTTGAGTTTGAAGATTTCTAGAGCTAGAAAAGGGCTCTGAGAAGGATAATATATGACAGGCGATTCTATTGTCTCTGTTTTTAGCAACAGACGAAAGCAGAGGATTGCAAGTGAACCTGAGGTTGAGATGTGTGAATGTGGGTCTTTGCAGCCCCTTTAAGGTTAGGGTCTTGGGGTTTTGTGGTTCTCTGGACTGGAGATCCTCAACTAAGGGGCTGGCCTTACTTCTCACAGCAGCGGTGCATGGTGACTATAGTCCAGAAGCCCAGGACAGAGAAATGGAGAGGTATGATAAGCAACAAGGTGATCAGGTTGACCAGAGACACGACAAAGGTGTCACAGAGACAGTCGTTGGACTGGGGCACGTGAGAGGCTAAGGAGGTAATAGGGCCAAAGCCTAGGCCCATGTTAAACAAAACTTGACTCCCTGCTAGACACCAAATACTCATGTTGAACATATCCGATATCTAAAAGGGAGAAGACAAGTGTAAGGGGGATATAAAAGGAGGGGAGGTCAACTATAACAGAAATGTCATAGGGAGGAGGGAAGGAGACACAGGAGGAAATAAAGGGGAAAGGAGGCCCTAAAGACAGGCAGCTATGGTGCCCTATAAGCCTGATGGGAGAGTGAAGAAGATATACCTCACCTTGGGAGCCACCAAATGTTGAAGGAGAAATTTTGCCCCTTCCAGCAGTAGACTCCAGAGGAGGAAACAGATGATGATGGAATAGGGGAGCAGTATCAAGACATACATTATCTGAATCGAGAGTGGGACATATTAGCAATCATGTACCAGCAGGGGTCAACAAACAGTCATCAGGGATCAAAAGTTCTGAGTCAGAAATAAGTTGGGGTTAGGAGACAGCTTTCAGCAAGGGTCAGGGGCCAAGTGGAATAAAAGGACAGAGGGAGTGAGAAATTAGGAGACCAGCAAGTAACAAAGTGAGCTAAGGGCTAAAGCATCTGAGAATTTCAAGGAATCCGTAAGTGGTGGCCCACCTTCCCAGTGGACTTGAGCCCACTGATTGTGAAAGCACCAAGAAGACACCAGGACACAAGGATGGACAGGCTGGGACCGAAGACTAGTGGCCCACTATCCTCAATTCTGTCTGAGGCCTTCAAGGTCACCTGGTATTAGAAGTATATGGTGGGTGTCGTCCGTGCACATTCAGGATCCTGGGGGACCTGGCTTTGGACATGCCTGCTAGACAGGGTGACCCCTCCCCTCTTCTTTATCCCTTCTCCCACCTCCCTCTCCTCTTTCCCCCTCCCATTTCTTTTTCCTTTTTCTGTCTTCCTCTTCTTTGTTCCTCCTCATTCCTTTCTCCTCTTCTAAATTCCCTTCCAGTTCTCCATTTTCCCCTTCTCCTCCTCTTTCACTTCCTCCTTACCAAAGCCATTGGAGTTCTTCATTAAGGGACATTTCATCCATGGAACTGGAAACTGGAAGGATTGGCTCAGGTAGAAGAGGATCCAGCCATTTACCACACTCACATACACACTGGTGATAAAGCATACCAGGGTGCCAAGGAGGAGATGGCTGGGAAGGAAGAGTAGGGACAGGAAAAAGGAGGAGATTTGACAAAGGACTGGGGAACCCAAGGGACTTGACCCATGGAATTAAAGTCACGAGACCCATTCCAGGATGAGGGTTAGGATGGGGGTGGGGTATAAAAGGTAGACCTGGGCAGCCCAGAGCTCCTCACCATGAAGCTGGTGTACCCCACACCACCAGACCAAGGGCCAAGGATCTTCCACACATCCATGCTACTCTGATGCATCCTCTGACCAGCTGCCATCTCCAGGAAGAGAAGAGGAATCCCGACCAAGAACAGCATGAGGGTGTAGATAACGAAGAACACACCTATGAAGGGGATTCAGGAGGGGCTCTGAGAGCCATCTGGCCTTTCAGTACCTGGACTTCTTCAGCATCTCAGGAAAACATGTTCCCGACGAGCAAAATCCCTGAGGGCCACAGGCATCAGGGCTGACCTATTTCCATATCCCTCATAGTCCCAGGTAACCAGTCCCCTGACCCTCAATTCCTGGAAGACCCAGGTACCTATTATAATTTCCATCCCAGCCTCTGACCCAGGCTTCCAGCCCTACCATCTCCATGTTCTGATACCCTGCACCTCTACTCCTCTCATGATCCTAGGTACTCAGGCACCTGGCTCCTATTCTCCTTATAGTACCAAGTCTCCAGCCTCCACATTTGTCAGAGATGTTTGAATTTAAAGCCTGGACAGGTCTATGTCCTGCTAGCAGGTAGCCCCTTGTAGATCTAGGTTTCCTGGTTCTCAGACTTACAGTTTCCCCTGTGAAGCCAGAAGGTAGTAAAGTACCAGAAATTGGATGGCCTCCCAGAGTAGCCTATCTGGGCCAGGATGTATTCAACTTTGCTGGACCAGAGTGGATGGGTAAGGAGGACCTCACTCTCTTCCTTCTTTGTCACATGCACCTTCTCTTTTAAGGTTCTCTGTTTCTGGAATGAGACAGTTTTTGCCTCCAATACACACGTTTGCTTGGGTGGGCTGGCCCTAGCCTGAGCTTCGCAAGCATGGATCTCCCAGGCCTGAGCCTTTGCAGCCCGGGTCACTGAAGCCTGGGCCTCTGAAGTGCAGGTTATTTCAGACCAGGTCACTGGGCTCTTGTAGTCCCAAGTTTGGCTTTCTAGAATATTGTCAGAAAACTGTCTCAAAAGATGATGTTTTTGCAAGGAAAGATATTGAAGTCTGCGCCTTGGTCTTCATTCGAGGCAGACTCTCTGGAACAGCTCCAGCTTCTGCAAGGGAGGGTTCACCTTCCTATGTAGGCCTTAAGGACACTAAAAATTGCAGTTTCGATTTTTTAGAGTTAAGGAATGACTGAGTTCCAAAACAATCCTCAACATCTTCTTAAAGCAAACTTTCATTTCTACCCCTACCACCACCGACATTCAAACTACAAAAAAAATCTCTTGCAGAAGTTTTACTTCTTAAAAATGTTTTCATGCAAGGGATTAGAGTAGAGCCAAAGCCAAAGCCAGCAGTCAGGAATCTCACTCAAAGAATTTCTGAGATCACTGAGGTACACTCCCTACAGAGGAAGGTGCCGTTTATAGTGGGCTTTTGAATAAAAAACACTAATTTCTTACTAAATCTGCCTTGTAACTTTTCAGGTGGCTCACTCCTATAATCCTAGCACTCTGGGAGGCTGAGGCGGGTAGATCATTTGAGGTCAGGAGTTCAAGACCAGCCTGAGCAAAAGCGAGACCCTGTCTCTACTAAAAAATAGAAAGAAATTAGCTGGACAACTAAAAATATATAGAAGACAGTTCTACAATAATAATTGGAGGTTTCAATACCCCACTATCAATAATGGATGGAACAACCAGACAGAAGGAAATAGAGAACTTAAGTAATACAATAAACCAACTAGATCTAACAGATATATACAGAACACTCTGTGCAACAGCAACAGTATACACATACTTCTCAAGTGCACATAGGACATTTTCCAGGATAAGACCATATGTTAGGCCACAGATTTAGTCTCAACAGATTTAAAAAGATAGACATAATACAAAGTATCTTCTCCAACCACAATGGGATGAAGTTAGAAATGAATAACAGAAGTAAAACTGGAAAATTCACAAATTTGTGGAAATTAAATAACACACCCTCAAACAACCAATGGATCAAAGAAGAAAATATGAGGGAAATAAGAAAATACCTACAGATAAATGAAAATAAAAACATACCAAAACATAGTAAAGGCAGTGGTAAGGGGGAAATTTATAACTATAAATGATTACATTAAAAAGCAAGATCTCGGCCGGGCGCGGTGGCTCACGCCTGTAATCCTAGCACTCTGGGAGGCCGAGGCGGGTGGATCGTTTGAGCTCAGGAGTTCGAGACCAACCTGAGCAAGAGCGAGACCCCGTCTCTACTAAAAATAGAAAGAAATTATCTGGCCAATCAAAAATATATAGAAAAAATTAGCCAGGCATGGTGGCGCATGCCTGTAGTCCCAGCTACTCGGGAGGCTGAGGCAGAAGGATTGCTTGAGCCCAGGAGTTTGAGGTTGCTGTGAGCTAGGCTGACGCCATGGCACTCTAGCCCGGGCAGAGCGAAGACTCTGTCTCAAAAAAAAAAAAAAAGCAAGATCTCAAATCAACAACCCAACTTTTACATTAAGGAACAAAGTAAACTCAAAGTGCGTAGAATGAAGAAAACAATAAATATTGAGCAGAGATGAATGGAGTACAGAAAAATAATAGGGAAAGTCAATGAAACCAAAAGTTGGTTCTTTAAAAAGATCAACAAAATTGACAAATCTTTGGGTAGATGTACTAAGAAAAAAAGAGAGAAGATTCAAATAACTAAAATCAGGAATGAAAATGGGGACATTATTACCAATTCTATAGAAATGAAAAGGATTATAAGGAGTACTATGGACAATTATTGCACACCAACAAATTGGGTAACCTAGATAAAATGGAAAAATTCCTAGAAACACAAAACCTACCACGACTAAATCACAAAGAAATAGAAAATCTGAATAGACCTATACCTAGGAAGGTGATTGAATCAGTAATCAAAATTTCTCAACAAAGCAAAGCTCTGGACCTGATGGCTTCATGGGTGAATTCTACTAAACCATTAAAGAACTAATACCAATCCTTCTCAAACTTTTCCAAAAAATTGAAGAGGAGGAAATACTTCCTCACTCATTCTATAAGGCTGCGGTCCCCAGTCCCTGGGCCCCAGCCCAGTACGGGTCTGTGACCTGTTAGGAACCAAGTCGCACAGCAGGCAAGCAAACAAAATTACATCTCTATTTAGAGCTGCTCCCCATCGCTGGCATCACCGCCTAAGCCCCACCTCCTATGAGAAAAGTAGCAGCATTAGATTCTCATAGGATGGTGAACGGTACTGTAAACCGCACGTGCAAGGAATTTAGGTTGCTCACTTCTCATGAGAATCTAATACCTGATGATCTGAGGTGGAGCTGAAGCGGTGATGCTAGTGCTGGCAAGCAGCTGCAAATACAAATTATCACTAGCGCAGAGGTTTGACTACACGGAGACCATAACAAATCAATTGCTTGCAGACTCGTATAAAAACCCTATCAGTGACTGGCAAGTGACAATGTAATAATAATAGAAATAAAGTGCACAATAAATGTAATGTGCTTCAATCATCCCAAAACCAACCCCCATCCCCGTCTGTGGAAATATTGTCTTCCATGAAACCAGTCCCTAGTGCCAAAAAGGTTGTGGACCGCTGCTATAAGGCCAATATTACCCTGATACAAGAGCCAGACAAAGATACTACCAGAAAATTACAGGCCAATATTCCTTATGAACGTTGATGCAAAAATCCTTAACAAATCTGGGCACAGTGGCTCACACCTGTAATTTCAGCACTCTGGGAGGCCAAGGTAAGAGGACCACTTGAAACCAGAAGTTTGAGACCTGCTTGGGCAACATAGTGAGATCCCACCTCTACAAAAAATTTAAAATAGCCAGGTATGGTGGTACACACCTGTAGTCCCAGCTACTCAGGAGGCTGAATGAGGAGGACTGTTTGAGCCCAGGAGGATGAGGTTACAATGAGCTATAATCAGGCTACTGCACTCTAGATAGGACAGGAGCAAGACCCTGTCTCTTTTTTTTTTTCCGAGACAGAGTCTCACTCTGTTGCCTGGGCTAGAGTGAGTGCCGTGGCGTCAGCCTAGCTCACAGCAACCTCAAACTCCTGGGCTTAAGCAATCCTACTGCCTCAGTCTCCCGCGTAGCTGGGACTACAGGCATGCGCCACCATGCCCGGCTAGTTTTTTCTGTATATATTTTTAGTTGGCCAGATAATTTCTTTCCATCTTTTAGTAGAGATGGGGTCTCGCTCTTGCTCAGGCTGGTCTCGAACTCCTGACCTCGAGCAATCCACCCGCCTCGGCCTCCCAGAGTGCTAGGATTACAGGCGTGAGCCACCGCGCCCGGCCAAGACCCTGTCTCTTAAAAACAAATCCTCAACAAAATACTAGCAAACCAAATTAGAAGCATATTAAAAGAAATATACACCATGACCAAGTCGGATTTATTCTTGAAATGCAAGGATGACTCAACATATGAAAATCAGTATTAATACACCACATTAACAGAATAAACGGGAAAAAACATGATCATCCCGGTTGATGCTGAAAAATCATTTGAAAAAATTCAACACCATTTCATGATTTAAAAAAAAAACTCTACAAACTAGTAGTAAAAGAAAAATACCTCAACCTGACAACAGCCATATATAAAAAACCCACAGCAAACATTATACTCAATCGTGAAAGACTGAAAGCTTTTCCTCTAAAATCAGGAACAAGTCTAGAACTTTTGTCACTTCTATTCAACAAAGTATTAGAAGTTCTATCCAGAGAAATTCAGCAAGAAAAAGAAATAAAAGGAACCCAAACTAGAAATAAAGAAGAAAAATTAACTCTGCTCACAGATGATGATTTTATATGTAGAAAATCATAAAGATTCCACCGAAAAAGTGTTGGAGGTAATGAATGAATTCAGCAAAGTAGCAAGATACAAAGGCAACCCTCAAAACTCAGTTGCATTTCTATATACTAACAATGAACAATCTGAATAGGAAATTATGAAAACAATTCTATTTATAACTATATCAGAAAGAATAAAATACTTAAGAATTAACTTAACCAAGAAGGTGACAGACCTGTACAGTGAAAACTATAAAACATTGCTGAAAAAAATTAAAGACATAAATAAATGGAAACACATCACATGTTCATGGACTGGAAGAATTAATGTTGTTAAGATGTCAATACTACCCAAAGCAATCTACAGAATCAAAGCAATCTACAAATGAATCCACTTTGACTACTCTAAATGTGATCCCTAACAAAATCCCAATGGCTTGTTTTGCAGAAATAGAAAAGCCCATCCTAAAATTCATATGGAATCTCAGGGGACCCTGAATATCCAAAATAATCTAGAAAAAGAATAAAAATGCTAGAGTACTCATACTTCCTGATTTCAAAACTTACTGCAAAGCTACAGTAATCAAAATAGTGTGGTACTGGCATAAAGACAGGTATATAGACCAAGCGAGCCCCAAAATAATATATGGTCAAATGATTTTTCACATAGGTGCCTAGACCTTCAATGAAGAAAGGATAGTCTTTTTGGAAAACTGGATATACACATGCAAAAGAATGAAGGTAGACCCTTACCTAACATGATATACAAAAACTAATTTGAAATGGATCAAAGACCTAAATGTAATACTTAATATAAAACTCTTAGAAGAAAACATAGTGCAAAATCTCCATGACATTGGATTTGACAATGATTCCTTTGATATGACACCAAAAGCACAAGCAACAAAAGAAAAAATTGACAAATTGGACTTCATGAAAAATTTTTAGATTTGTACATCAAAAGAAACTATCAACAGAGTGAAAATATGACCCATAGAATGGGAGAAATTATCTGAAAATCATATATCTGATAGGTATTATTATCCAGAATATATAGAGAATGCCTAAACCTCAACAATAAAAAACAACCCAACTCGAAAATGGGTAAAAGACTTAAATAGACATTTTTTTCAAGAAAGATAAACAAATGGCCAAAAAGCATATGAAGAGATGCTCAACATCACTAATCATTAAGGAAATACAAATCAAAACTACAATGAGATGCCACCTCAAACCCACTAGGATTGCTAAGAGACAGAAAATAACAAGTATTGGTGAGGATGTGGAGAAATTGGAATCCTTGTGCACTGTTGGTGGGAGTGTAAAATGATGTAGCCACTATGGAAAATAACATGGTGGTTCCTCAAAAAATTAAAAATAGAATTACCATATAATCCAGCAATTCCACTTCTGGGTATATACCCACAAGAATTGAAAGCAGGATCTTGAAGAGAAATTTATACACGCATGTTTATACTAACAGCATTATTCACAATAGCTAAAACATAAAAGCAACCCAAATGTCCATGGAAAGATAAATGAATAAGCCAAATATGGTATATACACACAATGGAATAGCATTCAGCCTTAAAAAGGAAGGAAATTCTGACATATGCTACAACATGAATGAACCTTGAGGACATTACACTAAGTGAAATAAGCCACTCACAAAAAGACAAATACTATAGGATTCCACTTATGCAAGATACTTAGAGCAGTCAAAATGATAGAGGCAAAAAGTAGAATGGTGCTTTCCAGGGGCCTGGTGGGAAGGAAAATTGGGAGTTATTGGGGTTTTTTGTTTTGTTTTTGAGACAGAGTCCTACTCTGTCACCCTGGGTAGAGTGCAGTGGCATTATTACAGCTCACTGCAACCTCAAACTCCTGGTCTCAAGCAATCCTCTTGCCTCAACCTCTTGAGTAACTGGGACTGCAGGCATGAGCTACTACACCCAGCTAATTTTTAAAATTTTTGGTAGAGGCTAACTTTTTTTCTATTTTTGGTAGAGAAGGGGGTCTCACTCTTGCTCAGGCTGGCCTCGAACTCCTGACCTCAAGTGATCCTCCAGCCTTGGCCTTCCAGAGTGCTAGGATTAGAGGCGTGAGCTACCACACACCCAGCCAGGAGTTATTGTTTAATGGGTACTGAGTTTCAGTCTTACAAGATGAAAGAATTTGGATATGTATGGGTGCTGATGGTTGCATAACACTATGAATATATTTACTACTACTGAACTATACACTTAAAAATAGTTAAGATGGTAAATTTTAAGTTATGTGTATTTTTACCAGAATAAAAAAAAAAGACAATCTAGTACAAAAATGAGCAGGAGGCTTGAAAGGCACTTAACAAAAGGCCAATAAATATTTTAACATGTGCTCAACCTCATTAATAATCACTGAAAGGCAATTAAAATCACAATGAAATACCAAGGTACAACCACCAGACTAAAATGGAAAAGTCTAATAATACCATGTGTTGATGAAACGCAGAGCAAACAGAAAGCCTCATCCTCAACTAACAACAGTATAAAGTGTTATAACCACTTTAGAGAACAACTTAGTACTACTAAAATTGAAAATACACATACGCTATTACCCAACAATTTCCACTACCAGGTGTATTCCCTAGAGAAACTCTTTCACTTGTGCAGCAGAATATAGAAGAGATAACACACTGTGTTTACTTTGTGTCAGGCACTGCTCTAAATGCTTTATGTTTTTAGACACAGCAACCCTAAGAAGTAGGTACTACTGTTATCTCCACTTTACAAAGGTGAAAAAATTGAAACAAAAAAGTTACACAAAGTTCCCAAGGTTACACCACTAATGAGTAGTAGAGTCAGGATTTAAGAGTCTGGTTTCAAAAACAGAGCTCTTAACTAACTACATTATTCCACTTTTCACAACAATGTTCCCAGCAGCATTATTTGTAAGTATCATAAAGTTGAAAAACACAAATATCCACCAACAATAAAATAAGTTGCAGACTATTCCAAACAAACGAATACTATACAGATGTGAAGAAAATAAAACACAGCTTAATAGAATCTCACAATGTTGAGCAAAAAAGCACAAGATAAAATACTCCTCGGCCGGGCGCAGTGGCTCACGCCTGTAATCCTAGCACTTGGGAGGCCGAGGCGGGCGGATTGTTTGAGCTCAGGAGTTCGAGACCAGCCTGAGCAAGAGCGAGACCCCGTCTCTACTAAAAATAGAAAGAAATGATCTGGCCAACTAAAAATATATATAGAAAAAATTAGCCGGGCGTGGTGGCGCATGCCTGTAGTCCCAGCTACTCGGGAGGCTGAGGCAGAAGGATTGCTTAAGCCCAGGAGTTTGAGGTTGCTGTGAGCTAGGCTGACGCCACAGCACTCACTCTAGCCTGGGCAACAAAGCGAGACTCTGTCTCAAAAAAAAAAATAAAATAAAAAATAAAAAAATAAATAAATAAAATAAAAAATAAATAAATAAATAAAAAATAAAATACTCCAGACACGATGAGTCCATACATCTAAGTTCAAAATTAAGCAAAATTAAATTATATAGTTTGGAGACACATATGTACATGGTAAAAGTATAAAGAAAAGCAATGAAATGAGTACTGCAAAAGTCAGACTAGAAGTTACTTTGAGAAGGAAGGGTTACTGATGGTGAACTGATAAAGGGAGATCTTCTAGAGTCATATTAATGTTCTATTTCTTGTTTTGGGTAACAGCTATACAGACATAAGATTTATAATTATTCATTAAAAACTGTTTTATTATGTTCCACATACTTTTCTGGATACATATTCTATTTCATAATTTAAAATGTTAAAAATAAAATATAAAGAAAAAAGATGAAATGGCCAAAAGAATTAGGAGAAACGCCAAAAGAAAATGATGTCACAAAAATTAAAGACAAACTAACCAAGAGTCTAAAATTATCAACACAAAATCAAATGAGATAAGTTCTAAAAGGTGTCCATCATAACTTCTTTCATTTAGGTTTTGCTTTTATTTTTCTTTGTTTTAGCGTGGGGCGAACAAAGTAGGAAGTGAACAGAAAAACAAATCTTCATTCAAATCAGTCAAAAGTTCACCAAGTTGGGGAAGCTGGAGACATTTCTCTAATAGTTGTCAGCTTACCTAATAAGTAAAAGTGAAGAAGAAATCTTCACTACTTATTTTGCCAGCAGCTGAAATGTAACCCACCTCAAAATAAAAAGGAGTACTTCTCTGATTCTCAGAATTCATGTTAACACTGACCCTGACTCTGTGTTCCACTAAAAAAAGAACTGTACTCATGAAAAATAGATTCGCCTTTTCTGAACACATTTGAGAACAGTAGTCCTTAAAACAAAGTTTCTGGTGAATTGGTCAGTTTGACCCTTCAGTAAGAGAACTGAGTTTTGGCCAACTGCCCACTTTTGACACTATGAAGCCCTTAGGGCCCCTGGCAGACTCCCTGCCACGCAGGTGGGGCCCGCCCTGGAGGTAGCCCTGCCCCACCATCCCCAGCAGCTCCTCTCCTAGGCCTATGCCCTGTGGGGAGTGCTCGGGGTCTCCCAGAAATGCCCGTTCTCCTCACTTTACTTCGTTCCCTGGAACTATAACCTCTGAAAAGGAAAAGAGGGAGTTGGTGTTCAGGTTCCTTAAAAGAGCAGAAAATAACTGTCCCTAACAGTCCAGTGATGAGGCTGGACCGGGATGTTCGCCGTCTGCGCACTTGACACCAATGGCTTTCCTGAAGGGCAGGGACCGATGGCCGAGTACTATGAAGGCCGGGCAGAGGGATTGGCTCGAACTCAGATTCGTGGAGCAAAGGGAACTGATCGGCCAATTTCCTGAGTCCTAAGGGGGGCAAAAAGGAGGGACCCTTTGAACCCTCAGCTCCCCGGAGCCTGAGAAGTCCAGGAGGCTCCCGCGCGGCGGCCTGTTACTTCACCGGGAGTCCAGTGAGCCCGGGCCTCGGAAATGTCGCTCAGCTTCACACACCCCAGACCTGTGAACGTGTCTGGCTCTCCGGGCCATATCACACTCACCCTGGCCTCAGGGCCTCTACCAGGCTCTTCAGTCCAGTCAGGAGAAAATGAGGGGGAAGAAGCTTCAGCTGAGAAGCCTAGCAATCTCCTCAGGCCCCTTCAGGCCTCCACAAACCCACCCCAGCTACATTCCCCGAGCTGCCTCACCCGCCGCCTTGCCGGCAGTTTCTCTGCACATGCGCCGTCGCTCCCCTCGCTCTCCCACGCTACAAACGTAGCGAACGCTTTCGCCACTCCGCCCCACCACCGACCAACATGCATGTGCACACACCCTCCGACCGCGCATGCGCTGCTGCTGCCTCGCATTCCCGCTTTGGGCCATGTGCTCAACCCGTTTCCGTATCCACGCTCCTCTGCTCCTCAGGCTGGTCTCCAACAACTCCTTGGTCTGGCGCATGCGCCTTGCTTCTACTCCACGGTGAGGATGAGGTAGAAGGCTTGATCTTCCCGTTCATTCCTTCTAGCCTTCAAACATTTGACACTTCCTTAAAGATCCTCTACCAGTAGCCAACCTTAAATATGCGTCTATCAAGGCAGACAGGGATCTTGCCTTGAGAGAGCTCAGAAGTCTGGGAGTGAAGACAAGAATGAAAAACTCAGAAATTTACTTAGGTCATCCACTCTCAAACTTTTTGGTCTCAGGATGCCTTTTGCACCCCTAAAAAATTACTAAGAGCTCCAATAATTTATATGGGTCATATTTATGTTGGTTGTGTGATTATGTGAGTTATATCTATCAGTATTAAAACAAATTTCTAAAAGTCATTATCATTAAAAATCCACACAAATAACATTTTTATTAAAAAGAAATTTCCACACCAAAATAAATTTTAGTAAGAAAAGAGGCATTGTTTTGTGTTTTTGCAAATTTCTTTAATGTCTGCCTTCATAGAAGACATTTGGATTCTCGTACCTACTTCTGCACTGAGACTGTCAAAATAGCTTATATCTTGTAGCTTCAGGAAAACATCATTGTACAGCCAGGAGAAAATGAGAATGGGAAGACAAATAATGTCCTAGTGGTATTATGAAAATAAGTTTCACCTCATGGACCCCTGAAAGTGTCTCAGGAGCCCCCCCAGGAGTCCCTGGGCCACATTGCGAATCATGGGCTTAAATGGTAATGATTCAACAAAGAGATGTAGAAGAAATTTTCTGGGTGCTCCTAGAGTTCATCACAGTCTGTGGGAATCATTCAATGCTTCAACACATACTTTACTGAGGGCCTTCTAAGTGCCAGGAACTGGGACTACTGCAGAGAACAAGACAGATTCCATTCCTGCCCTTGTTTTGCTTCACATAATGGGAAAACATGTTAATATTTTGGATATGTTAGGTTAAATAAAATATATTATTTAAAATAATTTTTCTATTTCTTTCTATGTTTTAATGTTCAAAGGATATTAAAAGGATATTACTTGACATTATTACCAAAAACTGGAAACAACAGAAATGCCCATCAACAGTTGAATGGATAAATTGTGGTTTATTCAGACAGTGGAATGCCATACAGTGATGAGGCTATAAGAACTATTACTACTTACTCTACTGATGAATTTCACAAACATAATGTTGAACAATGTGATCAAGGCTACAGTGAACTATGATAATGCCACTGCACTCCAGCCTGGGTGGCAGAGTGAGACCCCCCCATCTCAAAATAATAATAATAATAATAAAGTAAAAAATAACATTATATACTTAAAACTACTTAAAGAAAATTTAGAAGCACTGGAATTCATCACAGATCTGAATTTTGATGCTGGCTAAAATGTAGTAAAAGGTGTTCTTTTTTAATTTAATTTTTTAAGTGACAAATAATAATTATACATATTCCCGGGGTACGTAGTAATGTTTTGACACATATAATATATGCAGTAATAGGTATTCTACTGTAATAGTTGGGATGTTTAAGGTTAGCTGCTTTAACAAACAACTCAAAAATCTTAGTATCTTCATGCAATAGATTCTTACTTAATTTAAAGTCCAAAATGCTTTATGTAAGTCCAAGGAGAAACCAGGGACCTAAGTCTCTTTTGTCTCCTAGGTCTTCTATCTCTGAGTCCTGTGCTGAATTCTCAGCTTCCCACAGCCAGTCAGATAAGGGAGTAAGGATTACAGAGGACATTTTATGGCCAAGCCCTTCTGCACCCACTCCAGTGGCCCAAGACCATTCACATGGCCTCAACCTCACTGCAAGGAGGCCTGAGAAATGCCGTCCTCCTATGTGCCTGGGAAAGAAGAAACCAGATCGATGAACATCTAGCAAATCTCTGCCTCCTACCCTAGACCTCTAGTTACTCACATACTCACCTCTGACAAGGGGATTAATAGGTGGGAAAGGTAGAGATTGATGTACTATTATATTTTCCTATGGCTGCAAAAACAAATTATCACAAACTTGGTAGCTTTAAACAACAGAAATTCATTCTCACACAGTTCTGGAGGCCAGAAGTCCAAAATCAAGGTATCAGCAGGACCACACTTCCTCCAGAAGTTCTGGGGGAGTATCAGTTCTTTGTCTTTTCCAGTGCCTGGTGGCTCCAGGAGTTCCTTGTCTTCTGGCCACAGAACTCCAATCTCCACCTCTGTCTTCATGTGGCACCCTCCTCTTCTGTGTCTTCTCCTCTGTGTGTCTCTTAGAAGGACACTTGTTGTTGGATTCAGAGCCCACCCGGATAATTCAGGATGATCTCCTCTTGGGATCCTTAACATAATTACATCTGTAAAATCCTTTTTTCTAAATAAGGTCACATTTGCAAATTCTGGGGACTGGGACATAGGCATATCTTTTGGAGGACACCATTCCACCCACTGCAATCAGCTATAATTACTTTTGTGGAAAATGATGGGGGTCTGGACTAAGATGATGGCCTGGGAGAGAAGGGGATGGATTTACAATGTATTTTAATGGTAGAGCATAGAGGAGTTTGTGATGGTTACAAGTAGCAGCTGAGGGATGAGGGGGTGACTATGTCACTCAGGTCTGGGTTTCAAAATGACTCCCCTGGGACTGTGTTGGGGTTGGACTGGAAGGGAGAGACTAGAGGCCGGGGAGGAGGTTGAGGTCAGGGTACTGATGAGATCAGGATCCCTGAGCCAGCCTGAACCCTGAGGACAGAGAGAGGGGGTCAAATGGAGAATCAGGAGGCAGGAAGGATCCACCTTAGAGACTGACAAGGCAATTGGGGGAGTGGGGACAAGGACAGGGGTTTGGCCCAGTGACTGGGTAGATAGATGGTGGGGCTGCCTCAGATGGGAAAACCAGGCAAGGGAGAGAATTTGAAGGAGACCCTGAGCTCTGTGTAGGATGTGGTGAGAATGAACATTCCAGGGGACAGCCAGAGGACAGTTGGCTGGAGCTCAGCAGACAGATTTAGAAAATAGTAGATGAGGCCGGGCATGATGGCTCTTTGGGAGGCCAAGGAGGGAGAATTGCTTGAAGTCAGGGGTTTAAGGTTGTAGTGAACTATGACGATGCCAATGCCCAGGTGACAGACAGAGTGAGACCCTGTCTTGGAAGGAAGGAAAGAAGGAAGGAAGGAAGGAAAAGAAAAGAAAAGGAGAGACAGAAAGAAAAAGAAAGAAAAAAGAAAATGTTAATAGTAGATGAGATCTCTCAGGAGAGAGGGCTGGGTCCTCAGGGAGGCAGGGTTCCCAGGGTGTGGGTATATGACTGGGTGGTAGAAAAACTCCCAGAGTTGGAAATCCGTGAGGGATATGAGACTTGGCAGGAGTGGGGAGCCAGTGAGGACTTCAGGGGGGACTGTGGAGGCTGCGGGTGTGCACCCGCAAGCAGGTGCTGCAAACTCAGATCTGACTGCCAAGCTTCTATGCTCCGTCCTAACTCCTCTGGGGCCTTCTCCCCTCTGGCCCCACTGCAGAGGCAGGAAGCACTGCATGAGGCCCAGCTTCCGCTGGGTTTGTTGGCACTGCTCGGCTGCCCTCCCCACTCCCAGGGACATTCCCACCTCAGGTCTGCAGCACTTTCACTTCCCCAGGTGCCCGGCCCCTGCCCCTCAGCACGTGGGAGCGCCCTGGTCTACAACAGGATGCAGAGACAGGGGCAAAGACAAGGGGGGAGGGGCAGAGAGTGAAAGGACAGGGACCCGGAGAGAAAGAGCCAGAAACCCAGACAGAGGGAGGTGAGACTGAGGGGGCAGGAGGACAGAAATCCAGAGGGCAAGGAAAGAGGCCCAGAGACAGAGAGAGAGATTCTGAGAGAAGGGGACAGAGAAGAGGGGGAGAAAAAGACCCAGAGACGCAGACAGCAGGAACAAGAGACCCAGGGCAGGGGAGGAGGAACACAGCTGGGTGTAGACATGGCAGAGTTCAGCAGGCCATGAGGTCAGAGTGTCTGTGAGGTCGGCTGCTGTCCAGGGCCAGACCTGGGGTCCCAGTGCCCAGCGGTGGGTATGAATGGATCAAGAGTCCCTTTGGATCCCACAGCCTGAGCCATGGAGACGTGGGAGGAACTGCCCCATGTGTCCTTGGTGCCTACAAATTCTAAGGCCCCTCAGGTACCGGGGTGTATGCCCAGCAGGACAAGTGAGGGAAGCAAGGACAGGGACAGGGACAAAGACAGAGAAGAGAGTCACTTCGGGTGAAGAGGGAGGGGGCGGAGCCCCACCCCTAGAACTTCCTCTTTCTCTATGTTCTTCCTTTCTCCCTCTCTCTCAGCCTCTCACGCTCTCTCGGCCTCTGTCTTTCTGCCTGTCTCCCCCACTGCCAACACCTGACCGGTCCCTCAAGCTGATCACTCCCCCTACTAGGCGAAGATGTCGGCCCAGGAGAGCTGCCTCAGTCTCATCAAGTACTTCCTCTTCGTTTTCAACCTCTTCTTTTTCGTGAGTTGCCTCCTGGCTACCCAGCCCGGGCCCCAGCCCCTGCCGCAACCCCCAAACCTCACTCACATCCCCGCTTCGCCCCCCGCCATATTCTCATCTCCTCCCTCCAGGTCCTAGGCAGCCTCATCTTCTGCTTCGGCATCTGGATACTCATTGACAAGACCAGCTTCGTGTCCTTTGTGGGTGAGGGGGGCTGGGACAGTCGGGAGGGCCTACCCCTTGAGCGACCTTCTGGGGTCTCCCTTGTCCCAGGGAGGCCCACAATGCCCGACTCCCTAGGCTGGCCACAGGTTCCGGTCCCCTGCTTGCAGCTGCTGTACCTCTTGGAGCCTGTGTTTTCCCCTGGCAAACGGGGTTGTGCATATCAATAATAGTGATGAGTGCCATTTCTCAAGCACTTCCTATGTGTCACATCTTCTGCTGCTGCTCATCAGACCCTCCCACAAACCTTCCCTTTGCTTGAGGTTGAGAGGGGAAGTCCCCTGCTGGATGTTGTGCAGCAAGGAAGTAGAAGAGCAGAAATAATATTAGTAACAGCAGAAAAATAATACGGGAGTAATCGTCCAAATCCTAGAAGCTCATATTTAATAAGTGTTTGCCCTGTGTTGAGGACTGATTTGAACGCATGCTCCTATGTGTCCCTCAAGATAACCCTGAGAAATAAATATCATTATCCACTAGTCCTCAGAAGGTTTAAGTGACTAGACCTATGTCACAGAACAAGTGGTGGGATTAAAAATCCCATACTGGGGATGAGGAGGAGCTGGAGGAGGAAGGAGAGAATGAGAGCAAAAGAGACGGACAGAGACCCAGAGAGGGAGGAACAGGCCCAGAATGAGGAGGAGAAAGTCCCAGAAAGGGACAGAGACTCCCAGTGGGGCAGGGACCATCCCAGGGAAAGGCTGAAACCCAGAGAGAGGGGCACCAGGAGCCCAGAGAGAGGACCCCCAGAATACTGTTCTCCATTTGGGTGGCTGCCTGGGTGGGGGATGGGGCTGCTTGGAACTGTGTGCCCCAGGCTCACCATCACTGCCTCTCACCTCTCCCAGGCTTGTCCTTCGTGCCTCTGCAGATCTGGTCCAAAATCCTGGCCATTTCAGGAATCCTCACCATGGGCCTCGCCCTCCTGGGTTGTGTGGGGGCCCTCAAGGAACTCCGCTGCCTTCTGGCTCTGGTGAGTCCCCCAGGCCCCTCCATCCCTAGGACCACTCCTAATCCCCCCTTCAAAAGTGGCCTAGGGAGGGGGCTGAGCCTGACCTCTCCACTCTGCCCCTAGTATTTTGGGATGCTGCTGCTGCTGTTTGCCACACAGATCACCCTGGGAATCCTCATCTCCACTCAGCGGGTCCGGGTGAGCTTGCTGTTGCTGCCACCACCGCACCTTAGCACTGGGTGGGGAGTAGTTGTGGGAGGGGGTGGAGAGAGACCAAGAACAAAGGCAGACAGGGGCTGCCATAGATGAAGAGAAATAACAGGCCAGGCACGATAGCTCACGCCTATAATCCCAGCACTCTGGGAGGCCCAGGTGGGAGGATCACTTGAATTCAGCAGTCTGAAACCAGCCTGAGAAAGAGCAAGAGCCTTCTCTGCTAAAAATAGAAAGAAAGAAAAAAAATTAGCCAGAGGTGGTGGCACACTCCTGTAGTCCCAACTACTCAGGAGGCTGAGGCAAGAGGATCACTTGAGCCCAGGAGTTTGAAGTTGCAATGAGTAGGCTGAGGCCATGGCACTCTATTCTGGGAGACAGAGTGAGACTGTGTTTAAAAAAAAAAATAGAGAGAGAGAGGGAGAGAAACAACAGAGAGGCAGAGGACAGAAAGAGATACAGATACAAAGACTGACAGAGAGACACAGAGAGGGAGACGGAGTCAAAGACACAGAGACACACATCGACATGGACAGACATAAAGACATCCAAAGAGAAACACACGGGATGGGGAGATGGAGGGGATAGAGACAGGGGGAGAGAGAGAGAAACAGAAGCTCCCAAAGAAGAGCTAGAGACCTAATGAAGCCTAGACAGAAAAACAGAATGACAGACCTGAGGAACAGAGACCTAGCTAAACATCCGGGGAGAAACTGAGGCCGACGCAAAGATACTCAGGGACCCCTTGGGGCTGAGACAGCCTGAGAGAGGCAAGAGGCCGGGCAGATACGGCCCTGCCTCACTCTCGGCCTCGCAGCTGGAGCGAAGCGTGCAGGACATCGTGAAGAAGACCATCCAAAACTACCACGCCAACCCTGAGGAGACGGCGGCTGAGGAGAGTTGGGACTACGTGCAGTTCCAGGTGCGTGGGCCTCCCACTCCACCCTGACGCGTACCCCTCCTGTAGATCCCGGACTCCGATAGGGCTCCATCTAGTGCTTCAGGGAGACTCTGCCCGGACATAGCCCGTAGCCCAACCCCGCCAGGCCTGACGTGGCCCCGCCCCCAAATGATAACACAACTGGCCCCAAAGTGGCCCAATCCCAGTACCTAGACCCTGGTGTAGCTCCACCCTCTGCCTCGAGGAGACTCCGTCCAGCCCCAAGTGGCCGGGTCCCTACACCCAAGACCCTAGCTTGACCCAGCGTCCTAGTCCGTGGTGCTTTGACTCCCACCGGATCCCGCCCCCGATGAGATTCCATTCCCTGGACACTCACGTCGCCTCGAACTCCCACTCACCTGTCCCCTGAGGCTGAACTGCACCACCCACCCAATCTCCGCTCCACAGCGCGATGCTGCAGCTCCTTCTCCAGCCACAGGTCACCCCGTCATTCACGTCTCTCCCAGCTCCATGTTCCAGTAATGTCCCCTGGCCCTTTCCCATCCTCAGCCCAGCCCATTGCTCCTACCCTGCACCCACCACTTAGCCCTCTGCTCCCCGACATGACCTCATACCCACCACCTAGTCCCCTGATCCCCAACATCATCTCGTATCTCTCCAGTCCCCGTCCCTTTGATTCGTATTCCTCTCCTAGCTGCGCTGCTGCGGCTGGCACTCTCCGCAGGACTGGTTCCCGGTGCTCATCCTGAGAGGCAATGA
Organism: Varecia variegata; assembly: GCA_028533085.1. NCBI lineage: Eukaryota > Metazoa > Chordata > Mammalia > Primates > Lemuridae > Varecia > Varecia variegata. Next base: position 21,469,369 of record CM052449.1, on the reverse strand, counting down.
GTCGGAGGCGCACCGCGTGCCCTGCTCCTGTTACAACTTGTCGGCGACAAACGACTCCACAATTCCCCAGTTCAGCCGGCTCGGACCACCAGTGCGACCCCGATACAGCACAGACCTCTGCACAGTCCCGGCACAAAGCTCCATCTACCACGAGGTGGGGCGGGGCCTTCTGGGGGCGGGGCCGCAGAAGATGGGCGGGGTCTGCGGGAAGAGTGGGGGCTACTAGGAAGGGAACGGTGCAACAGGAGGGGCGGAGCCCTCTGCAAGGGGCGAGGTCTGTAGGAAAGACGGGGCATAAAGAAAAGGTCGGGCTTGGAAGAGGTGAGGCGGAGGGGTAGAATTAAGGAAACTAGAGAACCCTGGTAACTAGGGGAGCAGGTCGGTGCCTGAAAGTAAGGCGAGGGCTGGGGCTGAGGAGAACGCTGGGTCTGGGCTTGCAAGAGAATCCCAGAAAGAACTCTACTTGTACACCCCCAGGGCTGCGCGCAGAACCTCCAGAAGTGGCTGCATAACAACCTCATTTCCATAGTGGGCATCTGTCTGGGCGTCGGTCTACTTGAGGTGATCTGGACCCGCCCCCACTTGCCATTGGCCCTATAATCCCGAGATGGCTCCGCCCTTGATTGCGCGTCCTCGGGTTGTCTGTTCTAAGACGCCCGTGAGACTGCGCTCTAGAGGATCCTGGCCCTCCCACCGCCCTACTAGGACGAGGGGGCGGAGACCTAGCTTCTGCGAGCCCTGATTGGCCGTACGCAGTGAGAGCCTCCTGCTATTGGCCACAATAGCCCTCCCGTTTTCTCGCAGGTGAGTGTCATGGTGCTGAGCCTGCAGCTACAGCGCTGGGCGCTCCGCCGGGAACCGGAACCGCCAGTGGCGGGCACCGACCGTTCCAGCCCCGGGCCCAGCCTGATCGCTGAGGGCGGCAGCGGGCGCTGTGGCGTGCTCAGCAGCAGCGGGCGTAGCGGCAGTCTATGGGGTGGCTGGGGCATGGCGGATGCCTGCCCCAACTGGGGGGACAAGGCCCCGCAGGGCAAGCTGCCCATGGCCCTGGGGCCCTGGCCGCTGTGGGATCAAGACGAGGAGCAGCCTGAGACGGGGAGTGCAGAAGCAGAGGCTGAGGCCGAGGAGGAGGGAGAGGCAGATGAGCCTCCAGAATAAAGAACCTTGGGCTTGCTTCCGACCCTACTCCTTCTCAGACGCTAACTCGACCCTGCCTCCCCACCTACTGTAGTTCTCCCTCTATCCTCGCTCATTTCTACGACTCCTTTCTCTAGCCCCGTTGGTCCAATTCTGGGTCCTACCCCTGACTTTTCTCCCTGGTTCGGGGGAGGCTCATCACACACACTGTCGCCAACACCCACTAAATGTCTCTGACTGCGTCTCCTTTCTCTGTAGCTCGGCTTCATGACGCTGTCGATATTCCTGTGCAGAAACCTGGACCACGTCTACAAACAGCTCGCTCGATACCGCTAGGCCCCATCCCTCCCAAGCCCCGCCTGGACCCCTTCAAGTGCACTTCCGTGCCATCTGTAAATATTTAATTCTCAGTTCGCCACAGTCATTGAGCCCTCCACCTCATTCCCCTGGGGACCCAGGTGTCTGTCTGCCTGGCTGCTGCTGTCACCTCTCCCGTGGGACCTGGGGCTTCCGTCCACCAGCTTCCTGCCCCCAAAGATACTTCATTTCCTTGCCTCATCTGTTGGCCTACCACCTCCCACAAGATTATTTTTCACCCAAACCTCAAATAAATACCGTGCATTTTGGTAAAATAGCTTTATCCTCTGTCAGAACACAAACCAACACACTTTGGGGTTGGGGGAAGGAAACACAGTCTAGCTCATGGCTCACTGAGAAGGAGGGGCATGAGATTACAAAGCCTCACCCCATTGCTTGTGCAGCTGAGATAAAGTCATAACCCTTATAAATATCTCATTATATTAAAAAATATTTCCAGGGC
>CM052449.1:21440456-21466912 GCA_028533085.1 Varecia variegata | reverse complement strand
TCTCAGGTCAGCCCCTTTAAATCACAGCCCCCTCCCTAAATAAGTAGCATGAGGAGAGCTGGAGGGTCCTTCCTGGGAGGAGAGTGTTCTGGGGGCAAGCCAGTTTTGGGGTCCCCCTTCAGTCCCTGACCAGGCGGTATATGTGGTGCTGGGCTCCGCGCTCACTGGTGGAGACCTCGAAGACGTAGGCGGTGCACAGCAGCAATTCCTGGGTGTCTCTGTTTGTCACCACCTGCCAGGGAGGCCAGGAGAAGGGGATTTATGCTTGGAAGGGAGGGCAAGGACCACTGTGCCCTCCCCAAGCTGTCATGGGGCACCCAACAGACCTCTTTTCCACCCCCACAAAACAAGTCCCTACCATGTCATGTTCCCCAAGTAAAAGGGATGCCCAAATGTCAGGTTCCCTGGGCAATGGGAGTTACCTCTAAGCTGAGGGCCCTCACATCAGATAGTGTGTCATGTCTCAGAATTAATGGGGTTCCCCCACATCACATTCCCCAGGTAAAAGGGGTCTCCACCATGTCACAGGTAAAAGGAGTACCATCACTTCAGGTCCCCCAGCCAAGGGGTCTCTACCTCAGCACATTTCCCAAAGTTAAAGGGGCTTCTACCACATCATGTTTCCCGAGCTAAGGTTAGGATCCCTGGGAAGCTGAGGATCTGCCTGAGGTGGCCTCCATGTCAGCTTCCCCAGTGAAGGAGGGATCAATCCCTTTATGTGAGAGTGCTGTGAAGTCCCCACCACTTGAGTTCCCTGGGTGAAGGGGTCCCCTAAGCTAAGGGTCAACTGTGGGGTCCCCACTACATCAGTTTCCAGTTAAAGGAGCCCTAGGCTGAGGGGTCACTTTGGAGTCCCTGCTGTGTCAGTACCAAGGGTAAGTGGATCCCCTGGGCTGAGGGTCCAACATGGGGTCCCCCTGCCTCTGTCCCCCTAGACTAAGGGTTCTATTGTGGGCACTCCCCTCCACATCAGGGCCCCTGCTTGGCCCAGCCCCAGCATGTCACCTGGAGGATGGTGAAGTTCTCAAGGACGCTGTTCATCATGTATCGCTCAGGCAGCTGCCGCAACTTGTGCAAGAAATTCACCAGGTACTCGCACATGGGCGAGCGCAGTAGGCGGTACACGAATCTCCCATCCTCCAGCTGGGCCCGCTCCGTCTAAACCAGGGGGCAGGGAGTGGGGAGGGCAGTGGCTGAGAGACACACGGGTCACCCCAGGAACTCCACCTGTGCCTCTCTGATGCCATACTCACTCCCACTGCCATCTTCTCTCCATCATCCCACCCACAGTGACCAGAGACAGAGCCCTGAACCCTTGGGTATCCAACTCAGGATCTCTGAGCTTGCAAACCAGGAACCCCCCAAGCTCCACAAAGTGATGCTTTGAATGCTCAAAGACCTCTGAATTCCTCTGACCTCCAAGCCCTCAGATACCCTCCAAACCCTCCAAAGACCCCTCCACAACAGCTCCAAACTCCATATGACCTCTGGCCTTGAGATCCTCTAAGTCCCCAGCAATCCCTAAGTGTGACTTCTGAACCTCCTTGCTCTACAAATTCCTCCATATCCACAAGAACCTTTTGAACTGTAGTGACTCTAAATCTCTGTACCACACATTACCGTTCAGCCCTCAAGCCCTACCTGTGACTTTTGAACTCCATATCAGCTCCAAACTTATGCACTAAACCCTCAAAGAAGCTGGGATGCCCCCGCCCCACCACCATGCACACCCCCAAATGCCTGAGCCATCATGGCTCTGGTCCATTCTGCACCCCTAGAGTGGCAGGTGGCTGGGCACTCACCCGCCCAGAGCTCCACCCTCCAGCCTCACCTCCACCTTCTCCACCACCTGCTTGCCAAAGGAGCAGACCTTGGAGGAACAGGTGAGGGTCATGTGCTCCAGGCTCTCATACTGGCTGCTCACTCCATAGAAGCCACCGCTGCTGCTGCCACCACCAGCGCCTGCCTCCTCACCACTTGGGCCCCAGTTCAGGTCCGCCTGGGAAATGGGAAGCCACAGATGAGTTGGAGGAGACATCCTTATAAATAGTGGGGATTCTGTCCCATAGCTGATTTGCCCATTGTACCTGCAGTTGCCCACCTCCCTTCCTCAGCTTGCAAAGCTCTCCATGAGCATCCACCCTCCCATCAGTGTTGGAGAAGTCTGGGTCCCCAAAATGGTCTTGACCCTCTCTCCCCAGTAACCAAAGGAGCCCCAGAATTCACCTTTTTTCTCTTGAAGCCCCCAACTCAAGAGTTCAGCCCCTTCCAAGAGCCTGGTTACTAAGGAGGTAGTTACTCCTTAGCAACCGGTTAAAGCTGGGTGCCCTCCCCCAGGGCCCTTCACAACCCTGGTTGCTAAGGCAAGTGGCTAAACTAAGCAAGGGGGCCTGAAAGGGCCTAAGGAGGCCTGATTCCTCTCCAGAACACTTTCTCCAGCCCTTTCGGCCAGTTCTCAGAGGTGAGAGGCCCTCCATAAACCCAGTGGCCAAGTGTATAGATAGTTGGCCAGATGTCATTAGGTAAGATGGGGCCTAATGAAACCTAAGACCCCATCACACCTTTGGTCTGAGACACCTCCTTGAGAGGCACACCTCTTCCTCTTCCTAACTTTAGCTGCTAACACTCTGCTCACAGGCCCGACTCCACCCATCACTCTGGCAACAGGGCCTTGTGAAGCCAGGCAAAACTGAAGGCCTTACCAGCCCCTGAACCCCTTCAGAAGCTGGGCTTCCTAATGGGGTGGGTCTCCAGACCTGGGACCAGGTGCGGCCTGTCTTAAGCCCTGACAATGCCAGAGACCTCAGCAGCACATCCCTAAAACAGTCTTGGGCCTCCACTTCACACACCAGAAAGCTTTATAACCACGACAACCACATGTCCAGCAAGACCAGTAAAACTGAAGCCCTCAGCAGGCTTTCTTTTCAGAAATGACATTCCTCCAGTGCACTGGTTACTCAAGAGTTAACACCCCCATATTTATTGAGCCCCTATAGTGACAGTCATTGTACTGGACACCAAACCAAATAGGCCTAAGAAAGACCCAAGATGGTCCCACTTAGTCACAATTATATACATAGCACCTGGTATCAGGCCTGGGAAGCGCTCAATAGATGATTGTTAAATAGATACAATACTTTACAAAGCCACTCCCCAGCTCCTTCAATCACTTGCACAAAGCCAGACATTCTCTAGCAACAGGATCTGGTGGAATCTACTAGCAAAGTCCCAATCCCCTCTTTAGAGACCAGAACCGTCCATGACTGCAATGGCTAAGGGGAGAGCAACAAGACTTAGTGTGGTCAGGTGAGGAATGGGGGCAGCCTGAAACATGACACACTAATGCCCAGGGCCATATTAGTCACATGACCGGGTGTGGCAAAGTCCAGTGGGACATAGGAAGGCCCAAGTGTATCCGTCCCACCCTGGGGGCCAGCAAAGGGGCTGACACTCCAAGCCATGAGAACTGACTGGTAAGGGCCAGGCTGACACCAGGCTCTATCCCCACTAGAGCCAGAGGCCTTAGCAGGGTTGGCACATGATTTACGCGCACTTTCACTTTTGCTGCTGGAACTTACCCAGAACTTGACCAGGAAAAAGGCGTGTGGGGGCCCACGATCGTACAGCTCTCGAAGACCACCCTTTTTCTCGGGGAATTTGTCATAGATCTGCCGGACATCCACACTCTCGAGCGGGGGTGCTCCGGGGCTGGGACAGTGCTGGCTGATGTGTACAAACAGGTGCCTCTGGTACTGAGGAGGGTCAGCCATGGTGAAAAGTGGGAGGTGGACTGGACCTCCAACCCTCACCGCCCAAGCCCGGCTCACACCGTTGCCATCCCCACAGCTCCAGTTGGCTATTCCACACTGTCCACCCAACACTAGGCCTCACCCCCAGGCACTGTCCTCACTCCTTTCCGCCCATGCCTCCCCACTGACCCTCAGTCCCCAACTCTGTGCCCTGTCCTCTTATCTCCATCCTCACTGCCCCAGCCTCAGCTCAGGCCTCAGCCTGTCCCACTCTCACCGCAGCCTCCCACCTCTCCTCTCCAGTTCATCCCTCATATGGCCCCAGAGCTGACCCTGGTCCTCCCATTCTCATAGTCCTCCCATGGCTCCCCAGTACCCCCAGGACAAAGCCCACACCCCCTCAACCTGGCCCTGTATAGAGCAGGTGTTCACCAACGTTCAATGGATGGATGGGTAGGAATCTACACAGCCCACATTCAAGACTCCCTATCTGTCTGCATTCTCGTGATTCCTTGCCTTGACTTTTTCCATATCCTGAAAGCCTTCCCCACCTTCTCCTCCAATACAAATCTTCCCTCCATCTTTCCAGGCCCAAATCTACCTCTTTCTGGAAGCCTCCCTTGATCACAATCAGATGGAATCTCTCTACTCCACTCTCTCCATGGTTCCCCATTGCCCTCAGGAGAAAGTCTGGGTCCCTCAACTTAGCAATGCCAGCTCCTCCAGAACCAGCACCTGCCCACCTATCTGCAGTCTCACCAGCTCCCACCATATTCTGATATTTGTCTCCCGGAAACTCCATGCTCTGCCCATCTCTATACCCAGAACATTCAATTCCACACATGGCAAACTCCTATATAACCCTCAAAGCCCAACTCAAATATTGTCGTCTCAGGAAAGCCTTCACTAACTCTCCAAACAGAATTACTCCACTGTACACCCACAAAAACTTGAGCTTCCCTAACCCAGCTTCCCCATCCCTGTTATTCAATAGACACCTATCAAGAGATCTGTGTGCAGACACTATTGTGGGTCCCAAGGCTACAAGACAAAGTCCCTGACCTCATGGAGTTCATAGTCTACCAACAAAGAGAGAAAATTTAAAAATCAGCCCATAGATAACATAAATTTCAAGGACGGATGAATGCTCTTAAAAAAAAAAATCCATAGTAAAGTATAGTAAGGGGGTTGGAAGTGATGGCACCTGGTATTTTCCATTAAAGTGTTTGGGAAAGCCTATTTGAGAAGATAATTCAGCAAAGGCCTGAACAAATGGAGAGAGTGAGTCATGGAGATCCGAGGAAAGCACATTCCAGGCAGCAGAAACAGTAGATGCAAAGGCCCTGAGGCAGGAGTGGGCCTAGCATGTTTGAAGAAGAGCAAGGAGGCCAGTGTGACTGGAGCAGAGCGAGTGAGGGTGAGAGTGCAGAGGTGAGGACAGAACAGGAACAGGGGTCAGCCTCAGAGCCTTGTGGGCAACTGAAAGGATGTTACCTTTTACTCCAAGTGGGATGAAAGGTTTTTTTGTTTGTTTGGTTTTGGGTATTTTGAGACAGAGTCTTGCTCTGTTGTCCCCACTAGAGTGCAGTGGCATCATCATAGCTCACTGCGACCTCAAACTGCTGGGCTCAAGCCTCAACGTCAGCCTCAGCCTCCCAAGTAGCTGGGACTACAGGCACATGCCACCAAGCCCAGCTAATTTTTTCTATTTTTGGTAGAGACGGGGTCTCGCTCTTGCTGAGGCTGGTCTCAAACTCCTGAGCTCAAGTGATCCTCTCACCTCTGCCTCGCAGAGTGCTAGGATTACAAGCATAAGCCACTGTGCCCAGGCTTATCTTAGTGTTTTGATTGGTGTTTATACAGTGACAGCTATGTGTTCACAAAACCATGTTCCTTTACAGTGCTAAACTACATTTCCCAGGCTCATTTGCAATTAGGTGGGACCACATGATTAAGTTCTGGCCAGTGGGATGTGAGCAGGTGTGACAGTTTACACATCCTAGTCAGATCCTTAAGGCCTCCTGCACAATCTTAACTCTCTCCCTTCCTCCATCTGCTGACCAGATGCAGAGAATCCCCCAGCAAATTCTAAAGCTGTAGAAAATGGCAGAGGCCAAAATGAAAGGAGCCTGGATCCCTAAATCACTGTGTGGAAGGCTCCTGCTAAACCCACACTAAAATGTTACATGAGTAAGAAACTTCCATGGTGTTCAGTCTCTAAGAGTTGGGAGTTGTTTTTTCTAACAGTCAGCCCACCCTGACTAGTACAGCATCTATCTCCATGCTAGCCCAGGAAAAGCTCAAGCCCAGAAATAAGATCTGCTTTCCCAAGTTCCTACACATGTCACAAAGCCTGGCAAATGGTAGAAACTCAAATATATTTGATGAATGAGTGAACGATGTTCTGGAGAGTTTCTCTGATCTTCCCAACTCATGACCCCATGACCTTCCAGTTCCTTTATGCTAGTAGTTCTCCAAATATGGTCCCTGAATCAGCCACATCAACACCACCATGGAGCTTGTCAGAAACACAAATTCTCAAGCCCCACATCACATCTAGTGAATCAGAAGTTCAAAGATTGGGGCCCAGTGATTTCTGTTTTAACAAGCCCCCAGATGATTCTGAAATACGCTAAAGTTTGAGAACCACTACTCTATGCCCTCCCTCCCTGACACCCTCTACATTCCAAAAATCCCTCAGCGATTATCCCAAAATTTCACTCACAGAGTCAACCGCATCCGGCGGTTCCACGAAGGCTGAGAACTCCACCAGCTGCAACCGGGCAGTGCCCAGGGCCCGAGCCTGCCAGGCTGGGGGTGATGGGGCAGGTGGGGGCAGGGGTGAGAGAGCTTGGGGGGGCTCGTACCCTAAAGAGAAAGAAGAAAGAACAATAAAAATTGCTAACATTTATTGAATATATCAGGTACTGTTCTCTCTTGCCTGCCTCCACTTAGAAGCTGAAAAAGCTAAATACTCACTTTCCCAGCCTCCCTTGCAGCTAGAGGTGGCCATGTGACACAGTCCTGGCCAGTGAGACGTTAGGGGGGGGCTTCTGGGAAGGAGTTTCTTCCTGAATGAAAAAGACAGAACTTTGGGAGGAGAAAGCTTTTGCCCTGTCCAAGTCCTGCTTGGAACATAATGCCTGGAGTCACAACAGCCATCTTAGGACAGTAAGACAGAGGCCAGGGGAACTATAGAAATGCCAGTCCTGATATTGCTGAGCTACAGAGCCAGCATAGGAGCAGCCCACCTCCAGACTTTTTGTTATGTAGAATTAACAAAAAGTTAAAGCCTTTATTATTTACATTAAAGCCTTTACTATGTAAGGCACTATTAATTTGGGCATTCTGTTATTTGCAGCCAAAAGTATTCCTAATTGATAAATCTGCAGAACCTGGAGGAGCTAGGGACTTCCTCTTTCACTGACGTGAGTTCTCAGGGCCACATCAGCATGCATGTCTGGAAGCCATCTTTGCTGCCACGTGAGCTGAGCCTGCCTGAGAATGAAGCCACCACAGAGGAAAGCAGATCGAAGCAATTCCTAATGCTACTTGAGTAGCATCCATTTCAGGATCCAGCTATGCCTGAAGCCATCATTCTGAACTATCAGTTACTTGAACTGATACATCAAAAAATGTTCTTTATTTATTTATTTATTTATTTTTTTGCTTCAGATTTGGGCTTCTATCACTTGCACTGCAAGAATCTTGGCTAATGCACCTCCCCAATGTCTCATAAGCTAACAAGTGACAGAACACCAAACCAGTATGTGTCTGGCTACAGAGACGTTGCTCTTAACCATTGCAAATTCTGCCACTCACTTTTCACCCCATACAGACACACACATACACACATGCACATACACACACACTGCCTCAGAGCTAAGCCTCAGTAAGAATGTGTCCCCTGATTAATGGAAGGTTGAAGGAAAGGCAGTTGTGGTCAAGGAGAGAGATGGGAGCCAAGGGAGGGTGGAGAGCAGGCTCTTACCTGGAAGGTCAGTAGCTGGGGGAGTCAGTGACAAGGAGAACGGTGTCTGTGAGAATGGCTTTACGCTGAGAGAAAAAGGAAGCAGAAGCCAGGGGGTCAGCAAGGTAGAAAGATGTTACTTATACCAGTTAATGTTTAATTAGAGGCCACAACAAGCCAGACCCTGTGCTAGGATATTCCATGCACAATGTCATTGAAGCCTCACAGCCTATAGGGTAGGTGGAATTACTGCTCTTCTCATTTTACAAATGAGGAAACCGAGGCACAGACCTGCCCAAAGTCATACCACTGGGGTGCAATGGAGTCTGGACTTGAACCCAGGTCAGTCCTAACCATGAAGCTACTTTTGATGATGACATTTTTGTACCCCTTGCAAAATGTCAGAAAGAGAAGAGAAACAAGGTTTTGAGACATAGGGAGAAGACAAAGAAGATGAGGAATTTGAAGAAAGAAGAGGCTGCGAGGCTGGGAGGGTGGGAAGAAAATGACCAGGGGTCAGGAGATTGGCCATCAGGCCAAAAGTTGGGGTGGGGAGGCAGCACCATCCAATAGAACTTTCTGTGTGATGGAATGTTCCAGTTCCACATCTATACCATCCAATACAGCAGCCACTGGCCACATGTGACTACTGAGCACTAGTGTGGCTGATATGTCTGAGGAACTGAATTTTAAACTTTATTTAATTTTAATTAAAATAGCTGCATATGCCTAGTGGCTATAGTACCAAACACAGCTCTAGAGGTTCAAAGGTAGCCCAGGAGATGGTGGTGTGGAGACATAGAAGTCAGAGGTCAGGGAGATAGGACATGGTGGTCAGAGGTCAGGAAAGAGGACAAGGGTCAAAAGACCTGTATCAGAAAAACAAACTCCAGGGACCTTCAGGCTCTGACTCCCAGGGGCTCTGCCTTGGTCCTCGTCATCCCAATTCTAAAATCTAAACTGTAATATTCCACTCATGGACATGTCTGGTCAAAGCCATTGTTCAAATGCCACCTCCTCAGAGAGACCTTTCTTGACCCCTGTCTAAAATAGAGCTAATACATCCTGCTTTATTTCTCGTATTTATCCCTTTTCTTATTAATTCTTACTTGTTTACATGTTTATTGTCTGTCTCTTCCCCTCCCCAAATATATAAAGCTCCATGAAGGCAGGGATTCCGTCTATCTTGTTCACTGCTGTGTCCCCAACCCAAGCACAGTATCAGGCACTTAGTAGGCACTCAATAAATCTTTGACTGACCAATTGCTTAATGCTGGCCTTCTCTCGCCTCCTGAAGCCCACCAAACTTTCCTACCTCAGGCCCTTGTCACATGCTATCGCATGCTGTTTTCTCTGCCTAAAACATTCCCACCCCCAATCTTCACCTGGCCAAGTCCTATTCAGCCTTCAATGTCACCTTCTCAAAGAAACCCCCAGAACTTTCTCCTCCACCCCAGAACCTGTTGTGTCCCTTCACAGCACTTCACACACTCTCTGGTTGTGTGTCTATGCAGGTAATGATTTAATCAACATTCATCTCCCCAGTGCAGTGCCTGCGGAACTGCCCCTCCTTCCAGCTCGGCCCCTCCCCTGCAAACCTGTGGTTCCTTCAGCTCCTGGGGACTTGTTCTGATGCTTTCCTGTGTCCCCATGCAGCCGCAGCTCCCCAGTGAACTTTCTTCTCTCCCAGTCTGGACCCCATAGCCTGTCACTTCACTCTTCCTCTATCAATACCCTGAACACTCCTGCCACACTGTCCTGCGGCCACTGCCTTACTGACACCCAGCCTGGATCCATTATTTCCTGTCTGGGCTGAAAAGGGCACTTCCCATGAGCCTCTGGGGCCCATTTCTATTCCTCTAGACTAGAAACACATCCTGTCACCCTCAGGGCTCTCTCAGAGCTGAAAAGGACAATCCCATGTACCTCTGGGACCCATTTTCTTCCTTCTGAGCCTAAGAGAGGATAATAACCCCTATTCTACCCTCAGGTCCAAGAACCACCTCAATGAGATGGAAACAAGCCTTCCCATGAGCCTCTGGGGCTCCACTTGATCCTCCCTGGAGTCTCTGGACCTATAACTGCCTTTCCCATGAGCCTCTGGGGCCAGAACAATACTACTTGGGGGTCATTACCTCATGGACGTCCTCTAGGCCCCTCCCACTCATCGAGTCCCATGCTGAGCTCATTTCACCCCAAAACCCACTTCTTCCCCAGGCTGCACATCTCCAGACAGTCCCACCGACTCTAGGCAAACTCTGGATGCTATCCTTGCCTCCTTCCTCCTCCCCAGGCCAACAGCCCTAGCCCTGTCCCTCCCCCTCCCGACTCCCTCTGCCCAGGACCCTCCTCACTATCCCATCCCAGCTCACACCTAGTCTTGAGCGCTTATTACATGCCAGGTCCTATCCTAATAATTGTACATGTGTTAAACTCATTTATTCCAACAATGAAACTGTGAGGGAAGTACTATTATTATCCCCATTTTAGAGATTAGGAAACTGAGGCTCTGAGCATTAAAGTCACCTACCCAATGCCCATAACCAAAAAAGGGCAGAGGTCAGATTCAAATCTAGATAGCTTGCCTCCAAAATCTGTGTTCAAAAGGAAAATGGGAACTAGAAAATGAAGTGAGAAAGTTCTCTGGGGGGTGTGAGGATGGGGAGTCAGGTGCGGAGCCAGGACACAAAGTACTCACTCTGGAACATTCCAGGGGGGTCCAGAGCCCCCTGACCAAAACTGGAAAAGCTCAGAGGCCTGGAGAGGAAACAAAGAAGGGTGGTTGGTCAGTCCCCTGTGACAACTGCAGCCCCATCCCTCCAGCCCCAAGTCCCATAATCCCCAGCCCAGGCCACCCACCTGAGGACCAGCAGGACCCAGTTTGGCCTGCAGGGAAGGTGCAGAGATGAGCTGCGCTGAGGACATGGTAGCCATGGTCTGGAAAGCCTTGTCCTTGGAAACCTGGTCCTGGAGGAAAAGTGAAGGTTCCTGCTAATGGGGAGTCCCAGTCAACATAGCAAGGGTGGGACAATGCCGGGGTGGGGCCAGGATGGGGTGAGGCAGAGATGAGGAGTCAAGGCATAGGGCTGGGAAAGGGTTGAACTCCTTCTCACTACAGCCCTCTGCCCCTCCTCCTGGATGGGGCAGTTGTCTGGAGTGAGAGTAGGTGGGAGGATGGGCAGGGGGACTTACCACATTCAGGGCCTGCCCGTGGAGGTGGGGGAGGGTGCCAAAGGAGGAAAGAAAACATGACTTAGGAAATGAGGCCTAGACTCCCTCACCTCCCTGCCCGACCAGCCCACACAGTCCCACCACCCTGAGCTAAGCAATGGGGGTCAGGGGACAAAGGTGAAGGGACAGGCGTGGAGTAGGAAGTAACAGTGGCCAGGCCTGAAGAAGGGGTTTCCCTGCCCAGGATAAAAGACAGTAATGAGGGTTTCTAGGTCAAGAAAAAGCCAGAGTAGAGATTTCCAGATGCCCAAGCAACAGGAAATGAGAATTTCAAACCCAGAAGGAATAGGAGGTGAATGTTTTCTAGTCCAGACAGAACAGAGAGAGAACAGAGAGGTCCAGGAAAGACCGGAAGTGGAGGTTTTTAGACCTAGAGAGAAAGGAAGGGAAGGCTTCTGGGTACAAAAAAGAACAGGAAGTGATTATCCTCAAGTTCAAAGGAAGAGACAAAAAAATCCCCTCACACCCAGAATGATAGACTATGAGGGTGTCAGGCCAAGAGGGAACAGAAAATCCAAAGGATGAAGAAAAGAAAATGGATATAAGAATCTCTAACAGGAAATGAAGGTTTCTGGAAACAAAAAGAGCAGGCAGGGCACATGGGGCCAAGAAATGGAAAGATAAACCAGAGGGGACAAAGAGGAGATCTTCACAGCATGAAAGGAAAGAAGAAATGAGACCTCCAGGAAGAGCAAAAGGAGAAGAGGGATAGGAAGGGGGTGACAACAGCAGTCAAGGAGAGGACTAATGGCCCATCCTTCATACTGTCCTAAGCTGAATCTTCATCCCTCCCTCTGTGCGCTCTTTCCCTATCCAGGGTCTCTACCCACCCCCTCTTGCTGGACCACTGACCCCCGACCATGGGTGTCTGTACCCCCCGCCCTATCTACAGAAGTCCCCCACCCAGGTCTCTGCCACCCTCCCTCTGGGGCTCTGTCCCCATTTGTCTGTAAGTCTCTGTCCCCCTCTCTCTGGGTCTCTGTCACCCTCTATAAGTTTCTATCCCCCTTTCCCTGGGTCTCTGCCCTCCTCTCTCTGGGGCTCTGTCCCCTTCTCTCTTGGGCCCTGTCCCCCTCTGTTCCTCTCTCTCTAAGTCTCTGTCTCCCTCTCAAGATGTCTGCCTTGGTCCCTACCTTCAGCTTGGACTGGATTTCCCTTGATTTCCTTCGGGTCAAAACCTGGATGTGACTAGAGACCTGGAGGGATCAACAGAGAAGCAGATTCAGGCCACAGCCACCACCCACCCCTGGCATTCACTCCCCCTTCCCTTCCTCCAGGTGCCCCACTGAGCTGCTAGAACATGAAAGATGACAAACACATAGATGGTGCTAGCCATCTCAGGAGCATGTGAACGCAGATATGTCCGCAAAGGCTATTCTTTCCAGGAACTTGCTAACTCCACTGATTTTCCCCAGATCCAGCAAATCCAGGCCTCCGTCCCCTTCCCCGTTGCTTTCTCATTGGCTCTTTTGGTCTCTCTGACTCTCTGGTTCTAACACAACTGCTAGGAAAACTATCCCAAAATAGGCACAGTTAGAGCACACTGACAGCCACGCCAAGACGACAGACAAAAGCACATGAACCAGATCCTCCTTGAACCTGAACCTGCCCATACAATAGGCCCATCCCAGAGAGAAGCCCACAATTCAGTTCTGAGACCTGTTTGCGAGTTCGGGTCTTCCCGGTTCTCAGCTTGATGTAGCGGGCAATCAGTTCATTCCGACCTGAAGATTCAAAGATAGAACAGAGTTAGACTTTCAGCAGAACTTCCCAACAGACAGGAAACTAGGAAAGAAGAGAGCAGCAATAGTCCTCAAAGGTCTGCAGCAGCTGGCCTGCAGGTCTCCTCGGCTATATGGGAGCCAGATTGCTTGGGTTCATATCCCAGCTTGATCATGTACCAGCTCTGTGACCTTAAGCAAATCATTTAACCTTTCTGTGCCTCAGTTTCCTCATCTGTGCAAATGGTGATGCTAGCTCCTACTGAGAGTCACTGTGAGGATATAATGTATTTTTACCTGAGCAGCACTTAGAGCTCCATGAGTGCTGATCATTATCATTATTAATCGGTGGGAACCAGGGCAAAAAACACAGGTGGACTCACCATACATCTTGCCTTCATCGGACAGGATGATTTTCCGGCGCCCACAGGGCGGGTAGATGGCCAGGGCCTCCTGGAAGCTCTGCTCAATGTCTGGGCTCCAGACACCCTCTGCATCCGGGCCCCCATCTCCTCCAGCCCCTTCGCTGCCGCCGGTACCCTCCTCACTGCCCTCTTCACTGCCTGTCCAGCCACTGCCATCTTCCAGGGGGGCCCCAACCCGGGGTTCCCCCATCTGGGCCTGGAGGAACACAGAGCTCAGCAAGCTTCCCCTGACCCCCCTCGAGGAACTTGAAGCTTGAGGGCTGGGGGTCCAGACTGCTGGGTTCTGGAGGAGAAAGGGGCTGGATTTCTGTAAAAGCTTAGGGTGTGAGTGTTCTCTTCTGAGTTTGTAGAGGAACTGGATTGCGATGAAGTTGTGAATACCCCAGAGCAATGCCTAGGGCCCATGAGGGCTAAAACTTTGGGTGTGGATTCCTGGTTTTAGAGACGATGGAAGTCACAGCTAGTTGCAGAGGAGGGTGTCGATGCAACCATCCCAGTTCTACCCCAGGAACAGGTGCTAAAATGTGAGCAGCAGCTGTTAGAAAAGAAGAGGGGACAGGCCCAAGTAAGGTTGACAGGAGATCTAGAAAGAAGAAACCGAGACCCACAAAGAAGGGGACAGAGACCAGAGAGACAAGGATATAGAGACACAGAAAGAGAGATAGAGACCCGTACAGAAGGGGACAGAGGCCTAGAGAGAGAGAAACAGAGACCCAGAGAGAGGACCACAGAGACCTAGACATAAGGGGAGACCCAGAAAGAGGGGCAGAGGCTCAGGGCAGAAACTGAGGCCAAGACCAGGAAAGACCCACAGGATCACAGGCTGGGGGGCAGGGTCGCCCTGCCATCAGGCGAGCCAGAACAAAGGGCCCAGGCGTCCCCTCCCCCAGCTTCCCACAACCCCTATCAGGGGAGGGGCTGGCTAGCAGGCGACTCCCCTCCGGCCCCCGGTCCCGCCCCTCCCCTCCCTTCTCCTCCCCTCCCCTCCCTTCTCCTCCCCTCCCCCTGCGCCATGGGCTCAGATCCAACTCAAGTTCCCAGTGACTTTCCGGAGGCCAGGAACAGGGAAAACTTTTCCCAACACAGTCAGATCCCGCCTCCATGTCTTCCACAGCTTTCCCAGGACCCCAGGGTCCAGGGCCCCCATTCCTCTCCTCCCTCAGACCCTGGCAGACAAAGACCCCAGTCGGAGCCCAGTGGCGCTGCGGCGCTCAGGACCCCCATAGGCCAAAATCCCAGCCCAGCCCTCCCCCATGTGGCCAGACAAAGGGACGGTGGAGCCGAGTAAGAAAGGTCCCCCCTAATTTCCCGCCCCAGCCCCATACCCCTGAAGAGACCAGACTGAAGATCCAGAAAGCCCTAAAGTGCTCCCTCGGCTACCTCGGAGGCCTTCCCTTCTCCATAAGGAGGACCCGAAGCCCACAAATTGCACACGGGGTCCCTCTCAGTCCCAACTGACACTGCCGCAGACATTCACACACCCCCACAGCCCGCCAGAGTCCTCAGCCCTCGCCCACTCCTGCGCGCACTACACGCCCAGACGCGGCCCCATCCACAAACACCCTAAGTCTGGCGAAAGTTCCAGCTCCATACAGAGGCTCGGACACCAGCGCAAACTCGGGGCCCCAGGCAAAAAGAGCGCGGTGAGCAATTCAGCGTTGGTCCCACGACACACACCTCACCTCATAGCGAGGAACTTCCCACCCCAACTCACACACCCCAAAGCGGGATCCCCGACTCCCGCCGGCGCCTTCCTACCTCCCGGCCTGGGGCTGGGGAGCCGCGGCGGGCGGGGCGCGGCCAGGGAGAAAGTTGCCGGGAGCTTTGTTTGGGAAGAGTGGGAGGGACCGCAGGGGGGGCGGGCCCAGGCGGCGGACAGTGGGAGAGGGGATCCGACCGTGACAGTTTGGGGAAGAATTTTTGCCTTGGGAGAGATGAAGTCTATCTGGGGGCTAGTGGGAACTCGGGATTTGGATGCTTGGGTCCCTGGGAGAGGAGGAGATTGGGGGTTTGGACTCCAGGTCTGAGGGGAGAGGTTGATGGGACCCAGGAAACCTGGGTCTGAGGGAGGAGGCTGGGAGCTGGGACTCCGGGTCTGAGGGATGAGGGGGCTGGAGACATGGGCTCCTAGTCTGAGGGAGGAGAGGGATTGGGGCCTGGACTCCTGTCTACCACCCAGTGTGTGTGTGTGTGTTGGGGCTATGGAAGTGATACCGACACAAAGAATCTTTACTGTTCAGCCCCAAGTACATTTTTGAGGATCGGGGTACGGGGAAGGATTTTGACTGATTCCTGTGACAACACGGTTTCCTTTGGCCTCGAGGCCACAGTTAATAGTCGTGGGTAAGACCCCCGAGAGTTTGTTGGAGGCTCAAGGAGGTGAAGACTCCCGCATCCACACGCACTAGTGGACTGGAGGTGGCGGCTGTCCCAGGACCGGGAGAGAGCCTGGGTGCTTGAGGAGAGGCGGATTAGGGCCCGGTTCCTTAAGGGCGCAAGGGCTGGGTGCTCAAACTCACGAGACTAGAGGGGGCTGGGGTCCACAATTGGGATCTTAAGAAAGGAGCCCTAATTCCAGGTTCCTGCAGGACTGGACTTAGGGTTTCCGGAGATAGCGGGACTTTTTAGTGGAACCGGAACGGGAAAACGAGCAGGGACACGGAGAAAGGCTCAGAGATATAAAATTAAAGAGCGAGAGAACTAGAAAAACTGCTCAGACTCAAGCGTCTCCCGAGCAGAGGGAGGAAGGAAACGGAGGGCGCTCGGGCAAGCTGTGGGACACAGAGGCGTGGCCCAGGTGCAGGGGCGTGGCTCGTTAAGGGGAGTGGCCATCTGCGATTGGTGCGGGACCCCGACGCTAGGGCGGGGATCAGACAAGAGGACGAGCGGGGTCGCTGGCTTCCCGGCTGAGGTCAACCCACAGGGGCGTGGTCTGCGATAAGAGTGTGGCCAGCAGAATGAGCAGGCCGCTCTGGCTTAAGGGGTGTGGTAACGAAGAATGAGGGGCGTGGCTCCTCCTCAGGGGCGTGGCCATGGAGTAAAGACCAGGGTACAAGGGTGTGGTAAGCAGATGGGGGCGTGGTCAGTCCTGGGGGCGTGGCCAGGGCTCGCGGAGCGCATCCAACGCTCCAGGTATCCCGCCTGGGCTCGAGCTCAGAACTGTTTGGATTTAACAGTCCGTGGGCCGCTGGAGTCTGGTAGTCCGGTGACTGAGCTGTGGTCTAGTACAAGGACGAGGCCTAGAAGAAGGGGCGGGACGTGGGAGAAGGTGAGGAATGAGATCCGAGTATGAATGTGGGCGAAAATGAGGAATGAGATCAGTGTATGAGGCAGGACGCAGAAGAGCCCGGCCTGGGAGGAGGGGGCCGTGGCAGGATGGAGGGGGTAAGAGTAGAAGAAAAAGGGAGTGGGGGAAATGGGTGTGATGTGGGGAGTTGCCTGGACTGGGGACACAGCATGGGCAAGGAGGAGGAAAAGGGTGTCTCGGTGGGGCCGTGGCCACTGCGGGGACGGGGCCTAGTCCGGGCGGGGGCTCTAACCCCTACCCTTGCCACAGCCTCCCCGCTCGCCCCGCAATGTGGCAACCGCTGGTCTTGCTGCTGCTCCCCTCTGTCCTGGTGTCCCCCTCCACTGCAGCCCCTATCCGCGATGCTGACGCCCAGGAGAGCTCCTTGGGTCTTCTAGGCCTCCAGAACCTACTCCAAAGCTTCAGCCGACTTTTCCTGAAAGTAAGCGATGGCGGGAGTTGGTGGCGAAGAAGAGGTACATAGAAGAGATTCAGGGAGACAGAGTAGGAGACGGGCTGGGGCTAGACGGGGACAAAGAGGAAGAGAGGGAGTCAGAGGGACAGAGACAGGGCGACAGGGAGACCAAGAAATAGAAGAGAGGGAAGGTAACAGACAAGGAGAGAGGGAGATGGGACAGAGATAACAGAGTGGAGAAAAACAAAGAGACAAGAGGAGAGAGGGATGGGGACAGAGACAATGGGACAGATGCGGGGCAAGAGTACTAAGGCAATGGGATGGGGACTAGAAACAGAATGGGAGATATAGGACAGAAGTTAGTCCCTAAGCATCAGAGGACAGAGAAGGAAGGGGAAGCGTGGGATATGGAACAAGACCTCAAGGGTATCCTGGCAGTGCTGCAAGTGTACTGGGTTTACCTGAGGTCCAGCAGCTCACCAGTCCCTCTTCTGACCCTAGGATGACCTGCTTCGGGGCATGGACAGTTTCTTCTCTGCCCCCATGGACTTCCGGGGCCTCCCCAGGAACTACCACCAAGAGGAGAACCAGGAGCGCCGGCTGGGTAACAACACCCTTTCCAGCCACCTCCAGATTGACAAGGTGCCTATGCAGAAACGCCCCTGCTGGAATCTCCCCATGACCCCTAATCCCTCATGCTACAGTCCATGTCCAGAGGGAAGGAGGGCGGACAGGAGAAGTGGGTTTGCTCTCACTGTGTCATCCAATCCTCACAGGTGACTGACAACAAGACAGGAGAAGTGCTGATCTCCGAGAAGGTGGTGGCATCCATCCAGCCATCAGAAGGAAGCTTGGAGGGTGACTGGAAGGTTTGGACATGCCCCACCCTCAAAGTGTCCAAGCCCCAACATTTTCTGTAGTTTAGGAGGAGAGGAAGAGGAGTTGACTCTCCCCCTCCCTCCCTCTGTGTGGAACTTCCTCCTTCTGGGCCTCAGTTTTGTCATTTCTCAAAAGGGACAAACCAACTCTGAGAAATGAGGTTTACAACCTCAGAATACATCCCCAACTGTTTAGTAAACCCCAGAGGGTTTTGTGAGTGCCAAAGTGTTTTATAAACCCAGAAGTGCTTTCAATTTCAATTGCTTGGTAAGCTTCAGCCTCATAAACCTCAAGTAAGTGTTCTGCAAACCTCAGAGAACTTTGTTTTTGCTTTGAGACTGGGTCTCACTCTGTCACCCAGGCTAAAGTGCAATGGCATCGTCATAGCTCACTGCAATCTCACACTCCTGGGCTCAATCGATCCTCCTGCCTCAGCGTCCCGAGTAGCTGGGACTACAGGCGTGAACCACCACGCTGGCCCAGGGTATTTTTTAATCTATCCCAAAGTGCTTGGTAAACCTCTCCCTTGTAAACTTCAAAATGTGATTTTTAATTTCAAAGTGCTTTATTAACTCCAAATCCTTTGGGTATCTCACCTTTTGTAAACTAATGAGTGATTTTAATCACAAAGTGCTTTGCAAATATCAAAGTATTTTTATTCCTAAAAAGTTTTAAGAATCCCATAGTTCTTGATAAATCTATATGGTTCCCACACACCTAATACCCTCTCAGTTTTTTATTTTAAAAATTTCAAACCTACAGAAAAGTGTGGGGTTTTTTTAAGTAATACAATGAAAATGCCTGCATTCTCTTTTCCATAGACCACAGCTTCTCAGCCTTGGCACCACTGGCATTTGGGGTTGGATAATCCTTTGTTGTGGAGGCTGACCTATGCACTGTAGGATGTTTGGCAGTATCCCTGGCCTCTACCCCCTAGACAGAAGTAGCATCCCCACCCTCACCAGTTGTGACACCCCAAAATGTCTCCAGACTTCAGTTGAGAACCTTTGGCCTAGATTCACCTCTTATTAACACTTTGCCAGATTTCATCTATTTTTACTTGTTTATTTCAGAACCATGTGACAGTAAATTGCTGACATCATGACACTTCACCCCTAAATAACTTGAGCAGAATCTCCTAAGAATAATAATAGTCCCTGTTGGGCACCATGGCTTACACCTGTAATCCCAGCACTTTGGGAGGCCACAGCGGAAGGATCCCTTGAGGCCAGGAGTTCAAGACCAGCCTGGGCAACATAGCAATACCCCATCTCTACAAAAAAAATTTTTTTTTTAGTTAGTGAAGCATGGTGGCATTTGCCTGTAGTCCCAACTACTCAGAAGGCTGAGGCAGGAGGATCTCTTGAGCCTAGGAGTTCAAGGTTGCAGTGAGCTATGATGATGCCACTGCACTCTAGCCTGGGTGACAGAGAGAGACCCTGTCTCAAAAAAATATATAATAATAATAATAATAATAATATATTTTCCCACAAGACCACAGTACCATTTTGACATGCAAGAAAATGTTGCTATCAAACTGTTATTCCTGCATTAGTTTGGTATGGCTGCCATAACAAAGTCAAACTGGGTGGCTTAAACAACAGAATTTTATTGTGTCACAGTTCTGGAAGCTATATGCTCAAGATCAAGGTGTCAGCAAGGTTGGCTCCTTGCAGAGCTGAGGGAGAATCTGTATCTGTTCTGTGCCTCTTTCCTGGCTTCCGGTGGGTGCTGGCCATCTTTGATGGTCTTTGGTTGTGGAAGCATCCCCTGATCTCTGCCTTCATCCTCAAATGGCGTCCTCCCTGTGTGCATTTCCATGTCCAAATTTCCCCTTTGCATAAGGACACCAGTCACATTGGATTAGGACCCAAGCTAATGACCTCATCTTAACTAATTAAATATGCAATGACCCTATTTCCAAATAAGGTCACGATCTGAGGTGTTGGAAGTCAGGACCTCAAAATATGAATTTGGGGAGGATACAATTCAACCCATAATCTCCTACAGGGCTTTTCACACCTCAACTTATTAGAAGGCAGACCCTGATTCAGTAGGTCTGGGTGGGGTGGGACCTACTAATTTGCTGCCTAACAACAACAGCCCACACTTTGAATAGCAAGGACAGAATAGACATTCAGTCCATATTCAAATTTCCTCCCTTGACTCAAAGCTGTCCTTGAAAGCCGATTTTATTTTTGATCCAGGATTCAATCAAGGATAACACATTGCATTTATGGCCATGATTCTTTAATGAACCCAAGAGCTTTTAGTCCCAAAGTGCTTTGTACATTTCAAACTGCTGCTTTCTAAACCTCAGAGAGTATTTAATCCTAAAGTGCTTTGTAATCCCAACGGGCATTATAAACCCTGAAGTGCTCCGTTATACCTCCCTTTGAAACCTCCCCAAACATATTTTCAATCCCAAAGTATTCCATAAACCATGGAATATTTTTAATCCGAAAGTGTAAACCCTAGAGAGGGCTTCTTAATGCCCAAAGCACCCTGTCAGCTGCAAAGTGGGTTGAATAAGCCAGTGAGGGCTGAGCATCCTGGGGTTGCTGTTTGGAGTGAGAAATGGTCTCCTTGTTCCTCCTCCCAGGTACCCAGGATGGAGGAGAAGGAGGCCCTGTTGCCCATCCGGAAGGCCATAGACAGCTTGCACCCAGAGCCCCATCCACGGGTGGCCTTCTGGATCCTGAAACTGCCACGGCGGAAACCCCACCAGGATGTCCCAGAGGGCAGCCACTGGCTCAGTGAGAAGCGACACCGCCTGCAGGCCATCCGGGATGGGCTCCGTGAAGGCACCCGTGAGGACGTCCTTGAAGAGGGGACCCAGGGCTCCTCCCATGCCAGGCTGCCGGCCCGCAAGACCCACTTCCTGTACATCTTCAGACCCTCCCAGCAGCTATAGGGGTGGGGACCAGGGAGCACCTGCATGTACCCCCCGCCAGACCCCACCCCAAGTACCATATGAAAATAAAGTTTTTTCATACATCTAGCTACACCATCTCCTTTCAGGATCTGTCCCCAAGCTGATCCCCCCAACCATACCCCTGAGCATGATATCTGGCTGTGCTAGCTCTTGCCTAAGTCTCCAGGCTCCATTTTCTCATTCATACTCTGTCTGTCTTCTATTGAGCAATGCTGTCACCTCCAGCCCCATCCTCCACTCCATCCCCAGCCCTGTCACCACCAGCCCTGTCTACCCTTTCAGCCCTTAACTCTTTCACTCCAGGCCTGTCTGTCCACTTGGCCCCTGTGTTAGTTCTTATTACTGCATGTGCACATATGTTTGTGTCCAGATTTCCTCTTCTTATAAGGACACCAATCCGATCATGTTAAGGCCCATCCACAAGACCCCAGTTTAATTCAGTGGTCTCTTTAAAGACCTTATATCCAAATACAGTTACATTCTGAGGCACTGGGGGTTAGAGCTTCATGACATGAATTTTAGGGGAGACACTACATAACAAAAAATATTCTTATAAATTGCGTTTGTTCCTTTTTGTGCATGTATCTTTAAGTTACCTCAATGGTATTACATATTCATATGTCATTCTGAAGGGGATTTTTTTTCCAGCACCATCTTTCAGATCCATCCATGTAGTGTTGACGTGTCCAATATCATCCAATCCATTGCTGTGTAAAACTCCATGGTTAACCTTCACCATGTGTAACCTGTCCACTCAGTGGTGCACACCTAAGTAGTCTCTGATTTCCTGCCATTACAAATGCTATAATAACCATCAGCATATGTAACCCCTTATGGACCAGAGAGAGGGCAGGAAGGAGGGATTTGGGGGGCTATAACCAATAATAGAATTGCGGGGTTGCAGGATATTCATCTACCTATCTTGATTAAATGCAATGCCCTGATCAGCCTACTTCCTGTAAGAATTCACAAGGATTCCATAAAACTTAACTACACCTGGAGGCTGGGGTGTTTTGTATTGTGTTAATTCAGCTAAGCTAAAACTACATTTCCCAGAATTCCTTTCCCTGCACTGGTTTAGCATTGGCTGCAGCAGACATCCGCAAGGCAGAAATGAAACAGTGGCCAGGCTTATACATGGAAGTTTGGGGTACAGTGGGGCACAGTTGCAGCTCATGCCTGTTGTCATGGAGCTGTGGCTTACCTTGCTGACCAAGATAGTCAGCAGTGGAGCCCATGAGACCTCCACTGACTCGAAATCCTGAGCCCATTTTGTGTGGAGCCCCGAAGTATGCCAGTCTTTCTACCTGAACAGTTGAAGTGGGCGACTTGTAGGTAGTGAGAGACTGGCACAGGTTACAGGTTTTATCATCACAGGTTTTAGCACATCCTCAGGGTTCCAGTTTGTCCTTGAGCTCCCCAGCTTCATGTCCATCTTCTCTTCCCCAAGGCCAGCCCAGCACCAGACACAGGGCCAACAGACTTACACAGATGTGTTCATCCAGCTCCCACAATTACATGAGGCTAATCCACAGAGTAGATCCCAAGGACCACGTGTAGAATGATTCCACTTAATGAAAAGTCCAAAATAAGCTGTCAAAAGACAGAATTATAATACAGCAAATTCTAGAGTTTGAAGTGTGGTTGGAATTCAAAAAAATGAAAAAAATATAATACAGCAAATTCAAAGATCTTAATTGGCTTTTATATGCAACTCTAGAATCGGGCAACACATCATTCTATAAAATAGGATGAGTGTTCCAATGAGACAGAGAGAGGGGGTTGGTTTCATAGAGAAGGGCTGAGGAAAACAGAAACAGAAAACAAAAAATGATGGATTGCTTCAAAGTTACTTTACTTGAAAAGGTTAAAAAGAGGGGACTTCTTTATCTTGCCAGCTAAAACTGGCCTGTTTGGAGATTTGGCTATTATCTGTGTCTATCTGTCTGTCTGTCTGTCTCTCTCTCCTGATTTCTCAGAAGGTAAGATAAACAACTTAGTTTCAGCTTGATGATGTGGAACTTCAGCATGAGGGACTGTATTTTGGTTTGGTCTTTTTGGGACCTAGCACAGGAGCCCAGTCCAAACCAATGGCCTCTTATAAATTGTATTTAACAAGGCAAATCCATGGAGACAGAAAGTAGATTAGTAGTTACGTAGGGCTGGGAGGAAAGGATGATTGAGGTGGGGGTAATGGCTAAAGGATGTGGGGTTTTGTTTTGGGGTGATGAAAATGTTCTAAAATTAACTGGTGATGACTGCATGACTCTGTGAATATACTGAAAATGATTGAATTATACACTTTAAATGGGTGAATTGTGTGGCGTGTGAATTATAACTCAATAAAGCTGTGAAAAGCAACAGCTGTTAAAGCAGTTAGTTTAATTAATTCATTATATAACTCATAATGGTTCTGATTCTCTGATAAAACCCTACATGGCATAGCATTATTCAGCTTGTTGATGTCTGCCAATCTAAATAAGGGTAGGTTCCTGTTGCTTTAATTGGAATTAAAGCTAACCTCGCAAGCTCCTCATCACATGTTTGTTAGTCTTATGGATTTTCTGTTCTATAAATTGCCTGTTTTTCTATAAATCCTTTCCCATTTTTCTGTTGGGGTTGCTATTTTGTTGTTGTTGTTGTTGATCTCTAGGAGTCTGTAGCCTAGTTTTTAATCCCTTGTTGATTTTAGGCATTGCAAATATCTTCTCCTGGTCCATCATCTCTCATTACCTTGGCCCAGGGGGTCTTTCAATGAATAGAAATCCTTACTACTGATGTACTCAAATTAATTTTTTGATGTACAGTTCATCCTTCCGAGATTTTTAAAAGAAGTCCTTAATCCTCTCCTACATTTTCTTTATGAGGTTTTACTCTTTGCATTTCAGACTTTATTAGCAGCTGGTATCCACCTTCCATTTATTGTGAGGTGGATAGGGTGTGCTCAGGGTCTTTAAAGGTATAACTGGGCATTAGCCCAATTAGAGAGGAAGAAGGCAGTAAAGGATGAGGACTGATGACTCCACTCCCTCCTAGGCCTAACTTCCTCCAAGAAAATCCCACAGGCCCCTCTGCAGTCACCACATCTCAGACTAATGTCAGCATCTTCCTCCCAGTGGCTTCACACATCTGGGTGAGAGCCCCAACATCTACTCAGTTACCCAGGTCTGATGTTCCCTAGTGTTACTGGGATTGTGTTATTGGGGAAAAATTGTTCATTCATAACAAGGCATTTATTAGTTCAAGAAATAAATATTTATTGAACCGTCAACACCGTCCTAGGCAGTGGGGATTAAGCAATGAACAAGACAAAGCCCCAGCCTCATGGAGCTTAGTGGTGGAAACAGACAATAAATATGTATCAGGCAAATGCTGTGAAGAATAAAGCAATGTGAGGCAGAAAGAGAATTCTAATCAGACAGGACCTATTAATATTACAGATGGGGTGGTCAAGGAAGGCCACTCTGACACATGAAAAGAGACCGAAATGAGAAAATGGAGTAAATCCTTTCTGGGGGAAATCTGGAGGAAGAGATTTTCAGGCTGAGGGTATAGCAAATGCAAAGGTCCTGAGGTTGGAAATGGCTTGGCTTGATCAAAACCCAAGAGGCCAGGGTGGACAGAGCACAGTTACCGATAGAGATAAATAGGGGATAAGATCACAGAAGTAGAGGTGGGTGAAGGAGGGCAGATCATGTAGGATCTTTGGGCCATCATGAAGACTTTTTTATGTTATTTTACTTGCAATGGGAAGTGATCTAAATGTTATAACTAAGGAAGTAACATAAACCTATGTACTCATCAAAAAGATTATCCGGACTTTTGTTTGCCACTATGATGGAGTAGCCAGTAGCTAACTATCTCTCCCACCAAAAATAACTATGGGTGACCAATGCAGCCAGAAACTGGAATCATGATTCCAGAGAGAAGGGAAGTGTAATGAAGTGAGCCATGCTGCCTGCAATTTCCCCTCAGGGCATTTGCCAATTCCCAAGTTGTGCTTATGCTGGGTGAACACTAAGAAATCAGGCAAAAACCAAGAAATGAAGCAGAAAGTTGCTGCCAAAAGAGTAAAGAGCTAAGAAGAGAATTTGGCAGTCTCACAGACCTGGGGAAACAAGAACTGGAATTCAGGGCCTGCCAAGGAGGAGAGACCTGGTAAACACCTCAAGCTTTCAGATAATAGCTGGGGAAAGCTACATTCTAGACATAGGGGCAAACCAAAAACAGACCAGCCTCACTGGATCAAGATGATCTGTCCACACTATAGCTGCATGACGGAAGAAAACTAAATCCTTTTTAAAGGAAGATAATACCACCCAGAAAGTATAATTTTTATATATAATATTTATATTTAATCTAAAAAGTACTACTCTGGCCAGGAAACAAGACCAAATGACTGAAAACCAAGAGAAAAAACATACAATAGAAGTATGTACCTAAAGATGATTCAGATATTGGAGTTATCAGACTTTAAAGTAACTATGGTTAATATGTTCCCCCCAAAATAGATGAAAAGATAGATAATTTCATCAGAGAATTGTAATCCAACACAGGAAAATAAAAGATAATTCAATGTAAATTCTAGAATTGAAAAATAAATTAATTAAAATAAAAATTCAGTAGATGGGTTTTACAGATTAGACCCAGTAGGAAACAGATCAATAGAAAATATCTAGACCAAATCACAGTGAAATAGGATGGAAAAAAACATAAAAGACATGTGAGACATATACATCATGGGGGAAAAATTAACAGACACATACTAGAGTCCTAGAAGAGAGGAAAAAGAGAATGAAGACTAGACAATATTGAACAGCTATTGGCCAAGAATTTTACAAAACTGATGAAAGAAATCAACCCCGAGCATAATAAACACAGAAAACCACACTTGAGCATATGATAATAAACTTATGAAAACATAAAACAATAAATCTTGAAAGCATAAAATGACAGTTTACCTTCAAAGAGGCAATAATAATACTTACAGCTGACTTAAACAGAAGTAAAAAACAACGCAATGACATATTGAAAGTGGTGAAAGAAAGCAATTGTTGATCTAGAATATTACACCCAGTGAAAATATCCTTCAAAAGTATGGCAAAATAAAGACATTGTCAGACAAACTAAAACAGAATATTCATCTTCAGCAGGTCTGCACAAAAAGAAGTACTAAATAGAGTTTGTCAGGTAGGAGGAAAATGATCCCAGATGAAAGTTAGGTAATGCAGGAAGAATAAAGAATACCAGAAAGTATGTAGTAAATCTAAATTGAATATTGGCTGCTTAAAACAATATCTTGTGGAACTTAAAATATATGTAGAATTAAAAGGCAAGACAATTGTAACACAAAGGTAGGAGAGAAAAAAAGGAAATTAAAGTGTTGTAAGTTCTTCATATGGTCCAAGAATTGGTCAAAGTACTAATTTAAAGGAGAACTTTAATAAGCCAAGGATGCATATTGTAGTCTCTAGAATAGCCACCAAAAGAGGAATAAAAGAATATAATTATCAACATAAAAGAAGAAAATGGAATCATAATAATAATAAACACAAAAGAAAGCCAGAAAAGAAGATAATACACAAAATAGATGGGGCAATAGAAAACAAATAGTAAAATGGTAGATTTAAACAAATATATCAGTATTACATTAAAACAAAATGGAGTTTTGTCAGAATTGTTCCATTAAGATTTGTGCATTTTGCCGGGCGCGGTGGCTCACGCCTGTAATCCTAGCACTTGGGAGGCCGAGGCGGGCGGATTGTTCAAGCTCAGGAGTTCGAGACCAGCCTGAGCAAGAGCGAGACCCCGTCTCTACTAAAAATAGAAAGAAATTATCTGGCCA
>CM052449.1:21412561-21439956 GCA_028533085.1 Varecia variegata | reverse complement strand
GCACTCGAATGTTTATAGCAGCACAATTCACAATTGCAAAGATGTAGAAACAACCCAAGTGCCCATCAATACATGAGTGGATTAATAAAATGTGGTATATGTATACCATGGAGTACTACTCAGTTATAAGAAACAATGGTGATATAGCACCTCTTGTATTTTCCTGGAAAGAGTTGGAACCCATTCTACTAAGTGAAGTATCCCAAGAATGGAAAACTAAGCACCACATGTACTCACCATCGAATTGGTTTCACTGATCATCACCTAAGAGCACATTTAGGAATAACATTAATCGGGTGTCGGGCAAATGTGAGAGTGGGGAGAGGACGGGTGTATACATACATAATGAGTGCGATGCACACTGTCTAGGGCATGGACACACTTGAAGCTCTGATTCAGGGGGTGGGGGGCAAGGGCAATATACGTAACCTAAACTTTTGTACCCCCATAATATGCTGAAATAAAAAAAAAAGAGGACCAAAAACAAATTGAATTTTCAAGTAGAGTATACATTTACTGTTTTGTTCCCATATCTTTTGCTCTGTATCAAAATATAATCAGAAAGGATGTAAAAAAATATTTGTGCATTTTAATGTATGTAAAGTTTATCTGAAAAAAAGAACTGTTAAAAAAGTGAAAATAATATTAAGTGAAGAGTGAGGCATAGAAAGGGTGGGAATGTATAGCCTTGGGGCAACATGTGGCCATCTGGATCCTTGAATGTGGCCCTTCGACTAAATCCAAAGTTTACAGAACAAATCATTTTAATAAAGTGATTTGTTCTGTGAAGTTTGGGTTCAGTTGAGGGGGTACACTTGGGGGTCTGGAGAGCCACAGGCTTTGAGGCCACAGTTTCCCCACCCCTCATTGTTAAAGCTAGGTGTTGGGTATACAGGAGTTCATTCTGTTTACTTCATATATGTTTGAAAATTTTTAAATATCATATAAAAAATTTTTTAAGTAATTATAACTAAATACTCTAAATAAAAGGCAAGATTTTCTGAGCTGGTCATGGTGGCATGCACCTGTAGTCCCAGCTACTTTGGAGGCTGAGGCAGGAGGATGGCTTGAGCCCAGGAGTTCAAGGTTACAGTCATCTATGGTGATGCCACTGCACTCTAGCCCAGGCAACAGAGCGAGACCCTGTCCGAAAAACAAAAATATATATAGCTTCAAAATATATAAAGCAAAAGCTGACAGAACTGAAAGGAGAAATGGAAAAATCCCCACAGTCATTCAGTAACTAGCAGAAGGAGCAATCAGTAAAGATATTAAAGATTTGAACAGCGTGATTAACAAATGTGACCTGACATACTAGCCCTGCAGAACATGCATTCCTTTCAAATAGACACGAAGCATTTACCAAAATAGAGAAAATTCTGGACATAAAGCAAGCCTCAACAAATTTCAAAGAATTGAAATCATATGTATGTTCTCTGACCACAGTGAATTAAGTATGAACCAACAATAAAAAGATAACTGGGAAGTCATAAAATATTTCAGAAGTAAGCAATATACCACTAAAATAATGCTCAGGTCAAATTAGAAAATACATTGAACTGAATAATAATAGAAATGTGATATAAATTTGTGCAGTGTAGCTACAGAAGTTCTCAGAAACCAAATTATGGCTTTAAATGCATATATTAGAAGAGAAGTTAAAAATCAATGACCTAAGAATATCAGTGATCTAAGCACTCACCTCAAAGAGCTAGAAAAAGAATAGCATATTAAATGTAAATAAAGAAATATGTATTGGCTGGGCGAGGTGGCTCATGCCTGTAATCCTAGCACTCTGGGAAGCCAAGGTGGAAGGATCACTTGAGGTGAGGAGTTGGAGACCAGCCTGAGCAAGAACAAGACCCTACCTCTACTACAAATAGAAAAATTAGCCGGGCGTCATGGCTCCGTCCTGTAGTCCCAGATACTCGGGAGGCTGAGGCAGGAGGACTGTTTGACCCCGGAGTTTGAGGTTGCTGTGAGCTACGCTGATGCCAGGGCACTCTACTCAGGGCAACAGAGTGAGACTCTGTCTCAAAAAAAAAAAAAAGAAGTTTAATTTAATTTAAAAATAAAAAAGAAATATGTATTAAAAATAACGGCAGTCATCAATGAAATAGAAATAAACATATTATAAAATAAATGAAGCCAAAAGTGTATTCTTTGAAAAAACTAATAAAATTGATAAACTCTAGTAATTCTAATTAAGAAAAAAAGAGAAATAGCACAAATTACTAATATCTGTCACCATAGATCTTACAGATAATTAAATGATAATAAGAGATATTATGAACCTTATGCAAATAGTGTGAAATTTTAGATGAAACAGACAAATTCCTTGAAAACCTTACTAAAAATAATATAGAACATCTGAGTGGTTGTATTTTTATAAAAGAAATTGAATTTGTAATTTAAAATCTTCCCACAAAGAAAACTCTAGTCCAGAAGGCTTCATTGGTGAATTCTTCCAAGCATATAAAAATTAAATAACATCAATCTTACACAAGCAATTTCAAATAGTAGAAAAAACTAGCCGGGCATGGTGGCGCATGCCTGTAGTCTCAGCTACTCAGGAGGCTGAGGCAGGAGGATCACTCGAACCCAGGAGTTGGAGGTTGCAGTGAGCTGTGATGGCACCACTGCACTCCAGTGTGGATGACAGAATGAGACCCTGTCTCTAAAAACGAAGAAGAAAAAAAGAAAAGACAAAGAATAGAAAAAGGGAGGACACTTCTTTTTTTTTTTTTTTTTTTTTTTAGTTGGCCAGATAATTTCTTTCTATTTTTAGTAGAGACGAGGTCTTGCTCTTGCTCAGGCTGGTCTCGGGGAGGACACTTCTCAACATGTTATATGATGTCAGCATAGTTTGTTATCAAAATCTAACAGGGATCTTAAATAAAAGAAAATCAAATCAAATGTGGCAGTGTATAAAAAAGATAATACACCCTGATTGAGTGGGAATTAATCCAGAAATGGAGGTTAAGTGTGAAAATAAATTAATGTAATTAATCACAATAACAAATTAAATGAAAATAACATCAATGGATATAGAATGAGCAGTTGATAAAAATTCAACACCAATTCATGATTTTAAAAAACTCTCATCAAACTAGTATCAGAAAGGATTCTCCCTGATCTGATTAAGAGTATTATCAAATTTATGGTGAAATATTTGAATGTACATAAGGAATGAGACAAGGATAAGGATATTTGTTACCACTATGCCTATTCAATATTGTACTGAAGTCCTAGCCAATGCAACAGGCAAGAAAAATAAATCAATAGTATAAAGATTGGAAGAGAAGAAATGAAATTGTCATTATTCACAGGGGGCATGATTGTGTATGTAGAAAAATCGAGATGAATCTACACATAAATCATTAGAATTATTAAGTAAATTTAGCAAAGTTACTGTATATAAGATCACCATATAAAAATCCATTACATTCATAAATACAAGGAACAAAAAAGTAATGAAATTTTTAAAAATATGATTTACAGAAGAATAAAAAAATACCTAGGAATAAATCTAACAAAAGATTTGCTAGATCTCTAAACAGAAAACTCTGAGACATTTGAGAGAAATTAAGGAAGATCTAAATAAATAATTCATAGCAGCAGCATTTGTAATTGCCAAAAATCAGAAACAACTCAGCGTCCATCAAGAGTAAAATGGTTAAGTTGTGGCATATTCATACAATGCAATTTTTTTTAGAGAGATGGGGTCTTGCTATGTTGCCCAGGCTGGTCTCAAACTCCTGACCTCAAGCAATCCTCCCACCTTGGCCTCCTGAAGTGCTGGGATTACAGGTGTGACCCACCACACCTGACTGCCTGGTTCCTTTTAAGTACTCGAGCCACATCACCTACCAAACAGGTTCCCTCCCAGGCTTTATAACAAGCCACTATCTAATGACCAAGATACAGTAATAACTACTAATCAACAAGGACCTTCTATAAACTTGAATTACTACCGTAAGTCCTCGAAGTAACCTAAAAAGCCATTTTCTCCATTTCTTGGAGGAAAATAGGCTCAGAGAGGGTGTCATGGTGCCAAGGTCACAGCTAGGAAGTAATGTAGACATTCCAAAATTCAAACCCAAGAATGTCTGACTTCAGGCTCACCTTATCATCACTCTAGCCCAGTAGTTAAGACACATGGATTCCACTCACTCATTCATTCATTCATACATCCAATAAAATTTTTTGAGTGCCCACCCTAGAACAGGCATGTTCTAATCTCAAAATAGTCTCTTACTGCAGAGAGCTCACATTCCAGTGGTGTCCTCAGACAGAACACAAACACAGACCTGGTGAAACGTGCCAGGAAGACCCCTAAAACAGAGTGGATAGAGAGATGGGGGTTTATTACAGATAATGCCGCAGGAAAAGGCCTCTCTGAGGAAGTGACAGCTGAACCAATGATGGGCAGATGAACAAGAGGATGCATAACAGGATTCCCTTTCTGGGTCTGGGCTAGCAAAGAGGCCGAGTGGATAGAATATCTTTTGTCCCAAATCTTGTCGGTCAATTTTGGATGTAATCCTCTCTCTAGCCAGAAAAGCTAAGAATATTTCCCTCCCCAATTTTCTCCGAAAAGGAATGAATGAAACGGTTTGGGAAAGACTTTGAAGACGTATTATTAATACAGAGTGACTGGAACCACAAAAGGAGGCAGGAGTGGACTGGGTGGGTTGATGTGAGGCTGCACAAGGCAGGACATCATTGTGACGGTGCCAGGAGGCCTGGTACGGAACAAACGGCAGAAAAGGCACCGCCTGGAGGCTGGTAAAAAGTGGGAGTTGACCGGGAGCCCCTCAGTTCAACTCTTCTTTGCTTGGCCCCATTTCACCAAAGCTTGAGGCCAAGGGGAAGACCCTGGCTCAGCGGACGCAGCTACCTTTTCCTGCGCCTCCAGCCTTAAACCCTGCGGCGGTCATCCGCTCCGCCAGTGCGCATGCGCCCGCTCCGCCGGGCAGGGGGCGCCCCCTGGGCAGCCCTCCGCCTGCGCAACCTAGCGGTTACAGGTAACTGACAAAAGCAGTTGGCGCCTTCTCCAGTTGTGCGCCTGCGTCTGGGGAGGAGACCGGGCGGGGTGGGGCGGGACTTAGAGGCCACGCGTGCGCACTCGGAACCGTTCCCCTCCCCCCGCTCTTCTGGCGGGAAAAAGTGCGCACGCGTCTCACAGACCTGGTCCAGAGGCAACCGCCGTTCGTCGTTCGTGGTCTTCAGGTGTTTCCCGAGACTGAGACGTGACTCCAGGTGCGCCCTGCCCGTGGCGAGGTTCCCCAGAGTAGCCCTGTCAGGGCCCCTCCCAAAATCCTGGCAAAGCCCCGCAAATCATAGGAGAGATTCCCCGATATCAGGTTCTTCAAATCCTGTTAAAAGTCCTCTTGAAATCCTGACCAAATTGCCTCAGAAATATTGAAAGGATCCCTCCTGGAGATCTTATAGGTGACCCCTGAAATCCTGTCAGAATCTTTTAGAAATTCTGTCAGACTTCTCCCTCAGCCTGACTTTCCCTGAAATCCTGTTACGGTCTCCCTAAATCCTAGCAGAGATTCCTGAAATCCTCTCAGAGATACTCAGAAATCTTGTCAAACCCACCAAAAAAATCCTCTCGGTTTACTTGAAACACACGGTGTAAAAAAAAAGAAAAAAATTTTCTTTAAAGAAAAAAAAAGTAATTTAAAAGAAAAGAATCCTCGCAGAGTCTCCGCCCAGAATTTAATCAGAGACCTCTGAAATTCCATCAGAGATCTCCCCAAAATCCAGCCAGAGACTCCAAAATCCAGTCGCCCCCTTTGCCCCCCTGCAGGGCTGTCCAGCCCTGGAAAGGTCTCTCTTCAAAGACCCCTGTTTCCAGAACATTCGAAAAGCCTCCTGGAAGCACAGTCAGCGGCAGATCTGTCTGGCGGAGAGCAGGGTGTTAGGAGAGCTTGGTGAGGACAGACAGGCGGGGCCACCTGCATGATTGTAGGCCCAAGGTGCCCAGGTCAGCCCTGGGGGGCACCTGGTCCAGTGTAACTCTCTCCGTAGTGCCCTTTTCTCTCCTGGAAGTGGCCTTGACTGGAGTTTGACCCCAAAGTCGTAGGGTCAGCCTGGTTCAAATGAAGACAGGACAGGGCGTGATCGTGCCCAGAAGAGGGGACACCCAGGGCAGCTGCAAGTGGGGGCTGGGCACGGATAAAGACCGTGGGCATTCTGAGGTGGAAACCCAGGGAGCAGCAGGTTTGAAGGAAGATGCTGAGCTCCCACAGGCCATGATGAGGGAGGGACCTAGAGGTTGGCTGATGGAGAGAAAAGATGTGATAAAAAGACACAAAGAGCTTCAGGGACCACTGTATCACTCCAGCCTGAGGAGCTAGGACTTAGTCCAGGGGCACTAAGGAGCCATGGGAGGCCTGGGAGCAGGGGAGAGATAGGATCAAACTCACCTGAGAGGCTAACAGCCCAAATACAGGCTAATGTGGCAGGAATGGCAGTGGCCCAGGGCCATGGGGGAGCCCAGACACGGCACCTCGTTCAGCTGGAGTGGACATCAGAAATGTTTCCAGAGGAGAGGACGTTCAAGCCAAGACAGGAAGGCAAGGAGGGTATCCCAGGCAGAGCCCCAGAAGTGGGAGCAGCTGCAGTTCCGAGTTGCTGGAGCATCTTCTGTGATTTGCAGTGGGGAGGCAGGCAGGTCCGGCCATTCAGGGCCTTTTGTGTCAACGCCTGGGTTTAGCTCTGTCCCCAAGGTGCTGGGAACCATGGAAGAGCATTGAGCAGGGGAGGGGCAGGTGGGCTCCGGGGACTTGTGGGGATGGCCTGGCGGGGAAGCCTGGAATCTGGGTGGCTGGGAGGAGGCCGAGGCATGGCCCTGGGGAAAGGGTAAGGCAGGCCTGGGCCTAAGCTGCAGGGAAAGAGGGGAAGGTAGAGGGCAGTGACTGGGTGGGAGGGACAAGGCTAGGACAACAAGCTGTGCAGAGGAGAGGAAGCAGTGACCCCCACCACCACCCCCTTTGATCCTACCCCTTGGGCCCCTGTTTCCCCATCCCACACCTCCAGTCTATAAAACAGGTCCCAGCGGAGCTCGGGGCGGGCGGGGGTGGCAAACAGGTTGTGAGAACCCAGAGGGCCTACGGCACAGGTGGAGCAGGGAGGGCCCCACCTCTGCGGCTGATCTGAAGAAGCCATTCCTCTGCTTGTCCTTCCAGGAGCTCTTGAGGCAGCTGGTCCCTTTCCAGTCCCTCTTGGTGAGGGAAGGAGGCTGGTAGTTTCACTAGCAGCGGTGGAGCCCATGGACCTCCCGGAAGGCCGGGCGGGCGGCCCTGCTGCAGAAAGTAGGTGGCTGGGCCCTTGTTTGACCTAGGAAAATTGGAGTGGGTGAATGGGTGTGAGGCTGTGACTCAGGAGGAGGTGGCTTGGGGTGGCTGAGCCTCCATGTGGGTGCAGGGAGGGAGGGTGGACTAAGTGCCCCCTGTCTGTACCCCTTATGTCATCTGCTCTGGGGAGGCCCAACTGTGTGAGACCAGAGAAGCCTTTCCATGCGCTCTCACCTGCAGGCTCACCCGTCACTCCATTTATTAACAGATTGCTGTCCAGATGGGACCTCTTACTTTATGTAAAGTAGCTGCCCTGTGACACTCTCTGTCCTGCCCTGCTTCACTTCTCTTCATAGCACTGACATCTATGTGTCGTCTGTTTTGTCTGTGTCTCCCACACGAGAGCATGAGCTCCACAAGACAGTGTCTGTTTTGTTTACTCTGATACTCCCAGTCCCTAGAGCAGTGCTGTCACTTGGAAGTATATGAGCCACATATGTAATTTTTAATTTTTTTCAAGAAAAAAGAAACAGGTAAAATGAATGGTAATAATAAGGTATCCACACTAATATCCTGTCAGCATATAACCAATATAAAAATGTATTGAGATAATCTCTTTTTTAATACCAAGTCTTCAAGATCTAGCGAGTACTTTATGCTAACAGAGCATCTCCGAGTGCACTTGCCCCAGTTCAAGTGCTTGAGAGCCATGCATAGCGAGTGGCTGCCCTACTGGTTGGCACAGCCCCAGAGCAATGCCTGACTCATAGTAGGAACTCAACTACTGTTGAATGAATGGGTGGAGGCAGACCGAATGGGTATAAAAGCCAGCTTGTGGGGAAGACATTGGGTTGCCTCTCTGAAACTCATCTGCTAAGTGGAAGAGCCCAGTCTGATGCGGGAGGAGGCCCCGCCTTTAGAAGAGCCTGGTCTGATGGGGGACTCGGAACCCCTTTCTGAGAGGCTCCTGGGCGTCTAGCAGCACAGCCTGCATCTTTTCTCCAGGCCCCAGGCCTCAAGAGGCTTTCCAGAGGGGAGAGTCAGAGGCAGACACCAGGGTGCAGGAACCAGAGGAGAGGCCATTCGTTTAGTGACTGCCATCTAAACTTTGCACCAGCAGAGGGCATGAGGACACCGGGAACCTGTGGGTGAGAGCTGAGCCAGCTCCTGGAGGCTCCCAAAGGAAAGGGAGGAACACACCCAGAAGGAGAGATGGAGACAGAGGAAGGCGGGGCAGGGGGGCGGGGGGGAAGAGACAGGTTGAGTCACTTGCCCCAGGTGCTGCCACACGTCTGAGGCCAAACCCAGGATGCCCCCTGAGTGTACCCAACCCTGCAGCCTGTGCTCAGTGAGCTATTGCACCTGGTAGTCCAAGGCCAGGACAGGGAGCCTAGAAAGTCATTTCTAGCCCTGTGGCTCCTGGAGTAGAGGATCTCCTCCTATATTGTGGAGCATTTACTGAGTGCCTGTGGCTACAGCAATGGACAGACCAACCCCAGGACACACATTGTGTGTGTGTGTGTGTGTGTGTGTGTGCGCGCGCGCGCGCATGTGTATGTGTTCTTCAGAACTAACTCTCCCAGCCCTGGTGAAGGGGATCACTTACCCACCCACCCCCATTTTACCACTAGAGAAACTGAGGCTCTGAAAGGAGAAGCGACTTGCCCACAGATGTGCATCTAGGCT
This sequence comes from Varecia variegata, assembly GCA_028533085.1. NCBI lineage: Eukaryota > Metazoa > Chordata > Mammalia > Primates > Lemuridae > Varecia > Varecia variegata. The sequence continues at coordinate 21,430,963 of CM052449.1, read as the reverse complement.
CTGAGCCCAGGTCTTCTGACAGGCTGATCCAGCTCCTAACCACACCCCCACTGCCCACCCTGCCTGGATCACCCCCATCCTTCTGTGTCTCTGGCCCCTGGCCGCAAGCTCCAATGACACCAGCCTCTCCTGGGGATGCAGGGAGGAGAAAGACCTGGTCTCCAGGGTGGGCTGGGAGACCGGAGATGTGGCAGGCGGGATCGATCTGGACTGCCCGCGCATTATCGGATTGTTCCTGGCTCCTGGGCCCCCCTTCACCCTCAGCTCCTCCCAGAATCCTCTCTTCTTTGCCCGCCCCTGCCTCCTTCTGAGCCCAGCCTGAGAGGCTGGAGAATAGAGAAGGGTGATCTCAGACCATTAGTTATCTGGGCTGCTGAGCTGATTGGGCACAAAGGGTTAGACAACAGGGGGGACTTCCTGGCCTGAAAGATGGGCCCCACATGGGGGGGGAGTAACTCTAAACCCTCCATTGCTGCCCCCACCCAAAGTTTCCTGCTATTCCCCACCAGCCCCAAATGCAGGCAGCTCCAAGTGAATTCCCTCCTCTCTGCAGAGCCAAGAGGCCAAGGTCACCCCTCACTCCTCCTCCTCCTCCTCACTGGTGAGCCGGGCCCTCTTGTCTCCTCAGTGTACCGCTGGGAGCAGCCTGACGAGGCAAACCTGGGGCCGCTGCTCAGCTTGGAGGAGCAAATCCTCAACTCCACGTTTGAAGCTTGTGACCCTCAGAGGACAGGTGGGGGGCAGGATGGGATGCTGGGGAGCAATGCGGGTGGCTGGGGACTAGGAACTAGGGAGTCTCAGAAAGAGAACTGGCCTAGAGCTCCTATTGGGATTCCTGCAGGAACAAAGTCAGTGATTGTGGGGAGCTTCAGAAAGGAAGTGGATAAGGGGGTGGAGACCTTGCAAGATGAGGAAAACTTGGAGGACATTGACAGAAGAGGGCAGGGCTTTGGGAGCCTGGGAGTGGGGAGAGGCAGCCACCATGGTGCTGTCCCTCATCTCTGTCCTCTTTTTATCCACCCTGTGAGGTGGGAATGACTGGGCCCCCATTCTGGGTGAAAAAGTTGACTCAGAGGAGGGGAAGGGACTTGTCCAAGGTGTCTCCACTGGCCCATGGGCAAGGGTGCCACCAGCCTAGCCAGTGATTTCCTGGTCCCAAGCCACTGCCTATCCACAACCCCCACCCTCCATCTGCCCCACACTCCCTCACTGCATGCTCTGTCCCAGGCACTGTGGCTGTGACCCATGTGCTGGCCTACCTGGAGACTGTGACAGGCCGGGGCCCCCAGGATACCCGCCTCCAAACATTGGCCCACAGCCTGGACCCCAACAGGGAGGGCCCTCAGGCCAGAGTGGACTTGGACACCTTCCTGGTTGTCATGCGGGACTGGATCGCTGCCTGTCAACTGCATGGGTGAGTTCCTCCATGCCATCCTCCCCAGGGAAGTCCTTCCTAAGATCTAATGTCATACCTGCTTACTGCAGCCAGCACTCTTTAGGCCCAGGCACCTACTGTGATTGGAATAAGGCTGAGGAGGAGAGAAAAGTGAAGAGATGGAGTTGGGAGGGGGTGGGGAGGGGGTCTGAGAAGCAGAAATAAAAGGGAACTGGAGAAGGGGTACAGCTTAGGGGCTGACAGAGCCCCCCTCACCCCGTCCCTTTACCAAACTCAGCCCTTGCCCCTCCTGCTTTTCCATCTGGCCCCAAGCATTCGCCATCTGGCCTCACCTTCCTCCCCATGGTGCCCACTCTCACCTGACCTGGTCCCCTCCTCCCACCCATAGTCCCCCTGCCTGTAGCTAGTCGGGACGGAGGGGCACTGCAGGCAGGCTCTAAGCCTCATCCCTTTGATGCAGGGGATTAGAGCTGGAAGAGGAGACCGCCTTGGAGGGAGCCCTGACCTCCCAGCAACTGCCATCTGGTGAGGTTACTATATATAGAATGAAGCAGGCAGGGCCAGGGTCAGACAGTGTGGGGACTTCCCCACCCAGGGCAGAGCAAGGGATACGGTGGGACTCAGGACCTTTGCTCTAGTTTGCAGGTGTGAGTTTGGCCTTATAGGTGCCCCCCAATCCTTCCCTGAGCTTTGGGGCTTTTCCCCCCTCACAGGGTTGTTTCCAACTCCTAACACTAGCCCTATTATAAAGGCCTACGAGGCCCCACCCATCTCTGTGCAGTCATTGCCATCTTCATTGAGCCACCATCACCTCGCTCTGGTCCAGGTATTCAGGCATTCACAGGCCGTCTGGCCTTGCTCCCCTTCCTTGAATGCGCCCCACACCTGCCACCATGGGCTTTTGCTCAGGCTGTTTTCCTGGCCTGGACTTTCCTCACCTTTCTTCATCCTTTATACCCTGGGCACAGGGAAAGCCCTGGGATACCCCAGGCTAGGGTCCCTTGCTCTCCATCCTTACTCACAGACCAGCAGCCTTTCCTTCTGCAAAGGAAATCTGATTATCTGGTTGGCCACCTGCCCAGGGGTTTGGTTGGTTGGTTTTCTCACCATCTTTTCCCTAGGACATCACACTAAGGAGGTGCTCCATTAAAAAGTGGCCATGTATATTTCTCCAGCCTTACAAAAACAAAAACAAAACCAAAAATGAAGCTTTCTTGACATTCTCTTGAACCTTCTCCATCAGGCTTGGGAGCCAGGGGAGGGCTGTGAGCAGAGTAGGTGAAGGACAGCTCTGGGGCCATGCAGGGGAAGGACAAAAGGGAGAGACTGGAGGCTCGGAGGTCAGGGAGGAGGCTGTCGTGAAGGCCCGGGGGGAGAGGGTGAAGCCTGAGCCAGGACAGGCCCATGGGGACAGAGATTAAGGATGGAGCAGAGAGAGTCAGGGGTTGGGAAACTGGGGGGACAGGCCTGGGCTCTGCTATAGGGGTGAGGAGCAAGGGAGCCAGCTCAGCCTAGTGGCTGGTTGGATGGTGGGAGAACTGAGGAGAGGAATAGGTTTGGAGAAGCTGAGGTGTTACCCAGTGTTGGGCGTAAAGAATGTGAGGGGTTGCGGTTATCTGGGAGATCCAGCCTGAGCTCAAGGTAGAGATAAGCAATGGGTGTAATTGCAGCCCTAGATGCCCATGAGATCACCACAAAAATGAGGGTGGAAGCCAGAGGAGGACCAAGCCCACAGCCCTAGGGCACCTGAACTATTAAGGTCACCAGGGGGCCCAACACTCTCTTGTCTGTCTCACTCTAGGATGCCCAGAAGCTGAGGAGCCAGCGAACCTGGAGAGCTTCGGAGGCGAAGACCCCAGACCCGAGCTGTACCTATCCTCAGACCCTTCCCTTCCCCTCCAGCCCCAGCCCTATACCCTCCAGCCTGCTGAGGCCTGGGTAGGGGTTGGGGTTCTTCTGGGAAGTGGGTGAGGGACAAGGCTTTTGCTAACAACAGCTCAGGGAGAACGGAGGAGTTTACTGTTTCTCTTTCTCCAGAAGAGCCATATAGCACCCACCATAACCTGGGAAAATGAGGCAGAGGCTGTAGGCAGTGACCCTGGTCCCTTCCCTGCCCCCAGGCCTGCCACAGCTGACCTGCTGAACAGCCTAGAGGACCTGGAGCTCAGCAACCGACGTCTGGCCAGGGAGAATGCCAAACTCCAGCGGAGCGTAGAGACAGCGGAGGAGAGTTCTGCACGCCTTGGGGAGGAGATACTGGCCCTGCGCAAGCAGCTTCGCAGGTGGGCTGGGCCTCACACAGACACTCCTGGTCATCCCTCCCTCCGTCCTCCCTGCAGCCCCCACCCTCTCTCTTCCACTTGCTCTCTGCATCTCCCGCTCTATGTCTTTGACTCTATACCTGTCCCTTTCTTCTTTTCCCCTTTCTGTCTTTTCTTTCTTTCTTTCCTTTTTTTTTTTTCTTTTTTTTGAGACAGGGTCTTGCTTTGTCTCCCAGGCTGGAGTGCAGTGGCATCATCACAGCTCACAGCAACCTCAAACTCCTGGCTTTAATCAATCCTCCTGCTTCAGCCTCCCAAGTAGCTGGGACTACAGGCCTGTGCCATAATGCCCAGCTAATTTTTTTATTTTTTTTAGACACTGGATCTTGCTTTGTTGCCCAGGCTAGTCTCAAACTCCTGGCCTCAAGCAATCCTCCCACCTTGGCCTCCCAAAGTGTTAGGATGACAGTTATGAGCCACCACACCTGGCCTTATCTTTCTCTTTTGTGTCTCTCTTTGGTTCATGTCTCTCAGCCTCTCTGTTTTGGTCTGTTTATCTTTCCCTCTAGGGTTCAGACTTCTCTTTATTCTTCTCCTTCCCTCTCTGAGTCTCCATATCACTGGCCCTTTCCTTTCTCTGTGCTTGGTCGTTCTTTATGTCTGTCATGGTCTCCCTGTTTTACTCCCTTACTCTCTCTAGGTCTCTGTCCCACCTCCTCAGTCTTTTAGGTTGAAACTGGGGCTGGGCATGATGGCTCACGCCTGTAATCCTAGCTCTCTGGGAGGCCGAGGTGGGAGGATCGCTTAAGGACAGGAGTTTGAGACCAGCCTGAGTAAGAGCGAGACCTCCGTCTCTACTAAAAATAGAAAAAATTAGCTGGCCAACTAAAAATAGAAACAAAAATTTAGCCAGGCATGGTGGCAAGCGCCTGTACTTCCAGCTACTTGGGAGGCTGAGGCAGGAGGATCACTTGAGCCCAAGAGTTTGAGGTTGCTGTGAGCTAGGCTAATGCCACGCACTCTGGTCTGCGCAACAGAGCAAGACTGTGTCTCAAAAAATAAAAAATAAAAGAAACTGGGTCTCTGTACCCCACACAAGGTCTCTTTCCCTCCTTTTCTCTCTGGGTCTCTGCCCCAGCCCCCAGCTCTGTTGCCGCTGTCTCTCTGAGTAGCTCTATCTCTGTGCATCTCTTCCTTCCTCTCTTTCATGTGGCCCATCTGCTCCCACCCCCCATTCAGCACCCAGCAGGCTCTACAGTTTGCCAAGGCTGTGGATGAGGAGCTGGAGGACCTGAAGACTCTGGCCAAGAGCCTGGAGGAACAGAATCTCAGCCTTCTGGCCCAGGCCCGGCAGACAGTGAGTCTGGCCCAGAGGGAAGAAAGTGCCCTCTCCCTTCCCTTTTTCCTGGAGTCAGAGCAACAGAGCCTGACTATAGAGTGTAAAAGGGAGCAGTCACCTGGCTTCCTCCCTCATTCGAGATTCTGCTCATCCCAGACTTTCTCAAGCCTACCTGGTATCCCTCTCATGACAAGGGGACAGTAGGAACCACCCAGGCTCCCTGGACCCATCTCCTCAGCTCTCTTCTTCAATGACTCAGGCCCTGGTTGTGTTCCCAGGGGTGGGAGAGGGGCACTTTGGGGGCAAGGGGTCTGAAAATGAAGCCTTTGTCCTCTCTTGGGGTTGGTCAGGAGAAAGAGCAGCAGCATCTGGTGGCCGAGATGGAGACTCTGCAGGAGGAGGTGAGCTGAGGCCCAGTACCCTCCCTCACCCCTTCCCCAGGCCTTGGAGTCTTCCTGGCCCTACCCTCTGATGCCCCCAAAACCCTAGCAGCCTGCTCGGTGAGGCCTCAGAATCCCAATAGTGTGGGAATGTCTGTTAGGTCACATCACACAGTGTGAGAACTACCATGGTTGACAAGAGTGTGGGGCATTGGGCCGGCCTACATGGGTTCACACTGAGGCCACCTACATAAGCATGGTCTGGTCCTTCTCCTCTATGTGCCTCAGTGTGCTCACCTATAAGGGTGGGCAAAACAACAGCATCTCCCTCGTTGGGTTGTATGAGATTTAAACCAGAGGATACTTACAAAGTCTTGGGCACAAGGTAAGATACATAGGATATGCCCGCTAAAAGTTACCTAGCACTGTTTATATATTAGTTTTTTTAATGGTGAAAGAACGTAGGCTTTGAAGTCAGCTCTGAGTTTAATCCCATCTCTGCCACTTACAAAACAGGCAGCCTTTAGGTATGTGACTTTTCCTTACGGAGCCTTCGTTTTCTCTAAGAACCTGGAGAAGGGTATCTGTTCAGTAGGGTTGTTACAGGGATTAATCACCAGGGATTAGCACATCAGATGAAGAGATCCAGTTCAACCTCATGTCTAATTCAAGCTCCATTTCATCTGAGACAGAAAACATCATCTTAGTTCACTCTGGGTCCACCTAGTTCTTTTAGGTTGAAACTGAAACTCATCAATTAACAATGAAATTCATCACCGCCCCCATCCTCAAGGTGGCATCTAAGTTGCAGAAGACCCACTCAGACTCCTAGTGCCCTAAGAGGCTGTCAGTCCTCAGTCAACACCTGTTGTCTCTGCTATTCAGGAGATCGATGTTCTCTGTCCCATTTGGTTTTCAGCCTTTGTCACTACTGCATGCTGGTATCCACAGGAGGCCTGCATTGCCTTTGGATCTCCGGACGTATAGTCCTGACTGCATCTGCTGATGGCATCCCCTATTCTGTGCTGGGGATCTTGCTTGGCCAATTCCACACCCTTCCAGGGCCACAGAGGACATTTGGCTGCTTACCTATGAAAGCCTATTAAGGCCTCACTGGGTCATCTTCACCTCTACTCCTCATGTGGCCATCTCTATTCTCATGCCTGAGACTGAGCCGGCAAGGGACGCAGGGCCTCTCAGATTCCCAGACTTTCCAGGGGTTCTATGATTCTGTATCTGTCCCCTCTACCCCTCACAGCTAACACTGGGTTTGGGGAAGGCTCAGGGCCCATTTTCAGCCTATTACTTTCTTCTCTGACTCTCCTATGCTACTCTCCCAGCTCTAAGGATCTCTGCCCACTCTGGGCAGGTCATGTGTGCCCCTCAAATCTCTGTGCCCTACATTTATTTGCACTATGGTTTTTACACTAAAATCCGAAGCTGTTCTGCTATTCTCTGGCTCTATAAAACTCCCCCCTTGGGGCAATGGGAATCTCAACAGCAGGATGGTTGCCGTAGTATGAAGCACGGAGTGCAGACAGAATGTAACGGTTTCTTTCAGAACATCTCTTCTTAAGAATGAGGAAAATTTTTCCCTAAAACCCCCTAGCAGAATCTCCCCACTTACAGCTCACTGGCATCCAACAATCATAGCCAGTCTACTCCCTGGCATGGGTTACATGGCCACTGATGGATCCAGAACACTTTCAGCTCCAAGGAGAACACTGAAGAAACGGTGGCTTCAGTCTGCAGGACACTCATTTCTTTAACAAGAAGTTTCGAAGGAGGTGGACTCTGGGTTGGTTTGATGACTCACTGGTTTATTTGTCTGCGTGTGGCCTCATGATCACAGATGGCTGCAACAGCTCCCAATTTCATGTTCTCATTCAAAGCAGGACAAAGTGGGGCATAGGGGCACCAGCAAATGCTCCTCTCTTTTCATCAGAAGGAAAAAGCTTTTCCAGAAGCACCACACCCACTCCCAGCAGACCTCTCTTACATCTCACTGACCAGAACTGAATCACATAACATCCCCAACTGCAAGAGAGGTGGGGAGAGTATCTGACCTTCAGCCACTAGAATGGGAGGCAAACAAACAAGAACAGGTGAGGATGACTGCTACATTAGCTAACCAGTTGAGCTCCCTGAATCTGCCAAGATTTCCATCTTGACTCACCCCCAGGGCTGGGGCTGGGACCCACTTTCCCTCAAATGTGGAGAATGAATCCCCAACAAAAGCAGAAGAAGGAATAAGCACGGTGAGTGGCAACCAGCAGTTTCTGCGCCCACCCTCAATTCCCCGCCCCCCCCCCGGGCCACAATGCTGGCTGCCAGGTCGAGTGCCTCGAGCAGCACCTGGGACATCCTAGGCGCTCGATAAACTGGAGCTATTCTTGGTTTCCTCCCCTCCACTTTTCCCCTCCCTGCAGCTGCCTACAGAGCATCTATAGATGGAGTTCTCAAGTTACAGTAGAATAATGCTGGAGTAACAAGACACTCAGACACTCTGAAGGTCTAGGCAGCCTTCCTATGGAGAACCTACAGAGCTGGCTCAGGTTACTGCAGAAGGAGGCAGGAGCAGCTGAGTAACCAGGTTCCCTGCCGAGTGGCCCAGGATCTGGCCTGCAAATCCCTACCAGGTGGACAGATGTTGACACAGCACTCCAGGCCCGTCCTTCCTCTGCCCTTCACTTGGCAGCCCAGACTCACCAAGACTGAGAGGGAGCATTGCTGACAGAGAACTTGGAGCTAGCTAGAGAGACGGAGAGGCTGGGTTGATACCTCCTGGGGTGCCAGGAGGAGGGGTGTGTCCAAAAGGAACTCTGGACTACTTCCGTACCCCAAAACGCATTCCCCTAGTGGCCATCTCACGTTGAAACTCAGTACAGCTTGCTAGGCTTTTGGGGCCTGGAAACTTTAGACTTGAATTTAGGCCATTTTATTCTCAGGTCCCATTTCATGACTAGCATGGGCTACCCTCTCCCACCCAGTTGTTTTCCCAGCTAACTGTCCTCACCCTCAAAGATTCAGCACTACATCCTCAGGAAGCCTATCATCTTTGCTCCCACAGTGCCCAGGCCCTAGACCTCATCAGAGCATGCCTCACGCATTGTCATCATCTGCTTCTGTGTCCATCTCCACCTCTAGGCTATATGAGCTCCCTGTGGCTAAGGATGAAGCTAGTTTCCTTTGTTCCCCCATTCTTACCCAGAGGTGCGTCTAGCTTGAAAGAGCGTCTGAGGGTTAGAAATACAGGATTTGGAATCACACAGATTTGTGTTTGAGTCCACTTACCACGTGACCTTGCCAAGTTTCTTAGCCTTTGTACTCTTCAGTTTCCTCTATAAAATTGGAGGTGATGATACCATTGATAGTTAGGACAGCCAGACACAGCATTCCTCCTGAATGCCACAATATGATGTGTATAGTGCTACTCATGAGGTCTTCTTGCCAAAAAATCAAGAGTCTGGGGGCAAGGCTCCAGATCTACCCACCAGTTTACAAGCAATAATGATGAAGGCCAGGTGAGGTGGCTCACGCCTGTAATCCCAGCACTTAGGGAGGCCAAGACAGGAAGATCACTTGAGACCAGAAGTTGGAGATCCACCTGGTCAAAATGGTGAGACCCCCTTCTCTACAGAAAAATGGGAAAAAAGTAGCCAGATGGGATAGTGCAAGCCTGTAGCCCTATCTATTTGGGAAGCTGAAACGGGAGTATAGCTTGAGCCCAGGAGTTCCAGGCTATAGTGCACTCCAGCCTAGGGCAACAGAGCCCCATCTCAAAAGAAAGAAAGGAAGGAAAGAAGGGAAGAAGGAAAAGAAAGAAGGAAAGGAGGTGGAATGTGGTGAACATCTCCACAGGGAATGAGAGCACAATCAGCCAAATCCAAATGCACCAATCCAGCCAGGCACAGTGGCTCACGCCTGTTAATCCTAGCACTCTGGGAGGCTGAGACAGGAGGATCGCTTGAGCTCAGGAGTTCGAGACCAACCTGAACAAGAGTGACACCCCTACAAAAAATAGGAAAATTAGCTGGGTGTGGTGGTGCAAGCCTGTTTTCCCAGCTACTCCAGAGGCTGAGGCAGGAGGATGACTTGAGCCCAGGAGTTCGAGGTTGCTGTGAGCTAGGCTGATGCCACGGCACTCTAGCCCCAATGACAGAGCAAGACTGTCTCAAAAAAAAAAGAGCCCACCAGTCCTACAGGACAAATGGCCTGGTTCCTTCCACAGATAAAGGACCTAAAGAGTACCAGAATGGGGGTAGGGATGGGGGAGAAATTACTGTCAGACAAAAAGAAATGAGTTGTTTCAACCAAAAGCAAAGGTGGACCTTGTTTGGATCCTTATTCAAATAAACTAAATGTAAAGAAACATCTGTGAGATGAAATGAAAAAAGAGCACAAACTGGGTAGCATGAGATGAAACTAGGGAATTATTGTTAATTTTGTTAAGGGTGATAATGGTATTGTGCTTTTGCTAAAAGAAAAATCCTCAAGTAGGAGATAAATGCTGGAGTAGCTGCAGGTGAAATAATATGATGCCTGGCCGGGCGCGGTGGCTCACGCCTGTAATCCTAGCTCTCTGGGAGGCCGAGGCAGGCGGATTGTTTGAGCTCAGGAGTTCGAGACCAGCCTGAGCAAGAGCGAGACCCCGTCTCTACTAAAAATAGAAAGAAATTATCTGGCCAACTAAAAACATATATAGAAAAAATTAGCCGGGCATGGTGGTGCATGCCTGTAGTCCCAGCTACTCAGGAGGCTGAGGCAGTAGGATCGCTTAAGCCCAGGAGTTTGAGGTTGCTGTGAGCTAGGCTGACGCCAGGGCACTCACTCTAGCCTGGGCAACAAAGCGAGACTCTGTCTCAAAAAAAAAAGAAATGATATGATGCCTGGGATTTGCTTTAAAAGAATCTAAACAAAACAAAAAATCTGGAGGGGAGAGAAGAAACAATACTGGGAAAATGCATATAATTATCGAAGCTGGGTGACAGTACAGATAACGGGGCTTCGTTACACTGTTCTTTTTACTTTTGTGTATATTAAAAAATTCATAACACAAATTTTAAAAAATAGTTACATAAATATATATTGTGCATGTAAATATGTTATATATGTGTGTATGTGTATGTATATATTTACATTTATAGAACATTTGGTATGTGTTCTAAATTTTGTGCTCATTAACATTCATTGGTATTTGCATGAATTACCACCTGTGTGACCTGGAGTAAGTTGTTCAACCTCTCTGTGCCTGAGTTGCCTTTATCTTTAAAGTGGGGAATAAGAAATGAGTTAGCACATACAAAGTGCTCAGTGTTAGCACTAATTCTCACAGAAAACCCATGAAGTAGCTCCTATTTTATCTTCATTTTTACAGATGGGGGTCCACACACAGAGAAATTAAAGCTGAGGTCCCACCAGAGTGGTTACAGAAATTAAATGAGCTAAAACTGTACAGGCTTAGAATGAGGCCTGGTGCACATCAGGTGTTTAGCAAATGTCTGCTGTTAATATCAATGTCACCATTTGCTGAAGTGAACATGACCAGCCTTTCCTTCTAGAATGGCAAGCTGCTGTCCGAGCGGGATGGAGTGAAGAGGAGGAGTGAGGAGCTGGCCACGGAGAAGGATGCTTTGAAGGTGCTGCCCCTCCCTAATGCCTGACAACTTCCCACCATCCCCCATGCCATTTTTCCCATTTCCAGTTTCAGCCACCATAGCCTGGTGAGATCAGGGGTCTTGGGTCAAGTCATCTGGTTCCCAGGGCCACCCAGGCAGCTCCCAGGTGGGCTGAAATCCCTAAAGTCCAGGGACAGCTCTGGAGGTTGAAGAGAGTGGGGTGGGGCAGAGGGAGGGCAGGCCAAGGGGAGGGCTGGGAGGCCAGATGAATGGACGGATTTCTTCCTTGGCAGCGGCAGCTCTATGAGTGTGAACGCCTCATTTGCCAACGAGATGCCATCCTCTCTGAGGTGAGGAGGCTGGGGAAGGAGGTGCCTTCCACATGCACCTGCCTGCCTCATGTCCCAGTCTGGAAGGGGAAGTCTTGCCTAGGTCTGATCCCTGGATAAGCAGCCGGGAGAGGTTTCCCCAGGACACAATCATGAACCCTCGGGATCTGGAAGCCCTTCTGCCTGGTGCTCTCTCTCAGGCCCTAGATCTTCCCTCAAGCTCACCTTGTCCCTCAACCCTCCAACCAACCCCCACATCAAACAGCCCCAGTGTCTTTGTGGGGCTGGACCCAGTCTCAGTCAGCTTTGGGCTTTCTCAGCGCACTCGCCGTGCAGAGAGCCTGGCCAAGACCTTGGAGGAGTACAGAATGACAACTCAGGTAACTCAGCTGCCCTCACCACCCACAGTGGCCCTCTGCCTGGCCTGGCCCTCACCACTTCTCTTTTGCTGTCTCTGGAACTTGCTGCCTCTTCTCCCTGTGTCTCTTTCTTACTCTGTCAATCTTTTTTCAAGTCTCCACCTCTTGCTTTTTCCATCCCTACTGTATGACTCTGTTTCTGTCTCTGCCTTTTCACTATTTTTCTGTCCTTCTTTCCTCTCTTATGCTGTCTTCCATTCACTTTCATTCTCTGTGGGTGTCTTACTGCCTCTCCCCTCTTTACCTTTCTGTGTCTCTGTCTCCCTGGGCAACTCTTCTCTGTGTGGTTCTGGTCTTTACGAATCTCTACACCCCATGTTTCTCTTGCCTCTCTGTGAGTCCGTTTCCATCTGTCTCTCATTTTTCCCTCTGCCTCTGCCTCTGCCTCTGCTTCTGCCTGCCTTCTCAGTTTTCCTGGCTGTAGTTTACCTCCTGGGTTCCTGTTACTCTCTGTTTCTCTTTGGCTTCCTAAGTTTCTGTCACTGCTTTCTTCCCCTTAACCCTTGGCAGTATGTGTCTGGGGAACCCAAAGAAGTCACAGAAGAAGAAAGGACCTTGGAAGAGGGGCCCAGCAGTGGGAGGTGGGAAGATTGGAGAGCCAGGTGTGCCTCCAACTGCCTCTTTTGCAGGAACTGAGGCTGGAGATCTCACGCCTAGAAGAGCGGCTGAGTCAGACCCGTGAGGGGCCAGATGAGTGAGTGGAACGTCGGGGACGGGAGGAGGCAGGAGGGGAGCCCAAGGGCAGGGACGCCTGACCTCCAGCCCCAAGGTGGGCAGGGCATGGAGCCCAGTGTAGGCTGACTGACAAGTGGCAGGCAGTCGTGGAGGCAGCCTTCCCCACTCCTGACTGTGTGGCTAGGCTACCAGAAGAGGCCCATGGAAGAAGAGTGGGCTGGACCAATCTGCTGCCCCCGTCGCTGGGCTTGGAGATCGAGGCCATTCGGCAGGTGGGCCTGGCACCCTTAGAATACTCTGGAGACTACGAAGGCAGAAATTCCAAACATCCCTGCTCTGACCCTCATACCTGGCCCAGCCCATGACCCCAGAGCTCTGGGCAGTCAGCCCGCTTTGGAAACCACTAATTCACATTGCTGCCAAAGGGGCTCCCACCCTAACCTCAGCATTTCTATAACTCTCTCTGCCTCAAATCCTAGCCCCAAACACATTGCCCGCCCCAGGCCCATGCCAGGCCCAACTCTGACCCAACCCTGACTTATCCCTATCCCATCTCCCCCCACGACCATCTCAGTCTTTAACTTCTTCTCTAATCCAATCCTTGATCCTGGCACCAAACCCTCTCCTGTTCCTTTTTCCACCCCCTCCCCAACCCTAGCCCCACACTGGCCCTTTTTCACCTCCCATTCTATTCTCAGCTCCACACCTGAGCCCGTTTCCATCTCCATGTGTTACCTCATCTTCTGCCTTAATTTGGCCCTCCCTGACCTCAAAAACTCCTCCTCTTCCAGAAACAAGAAGTGGCAGCTACTGATCTCTCCAGCCCTCTGTGTGGAGTGTGGCAGTGGGAGGAAGTCATCAATGAGACTGATGAGGAGGCTGAGTTTCTACCTGAAGCCCCAGCTGGAGATCAGGTGAGCATGGGAGGGGCTTTGCAACCACAGGAGTCCAGAATCTGAGACAGGGCCCTGGGACTCTGTGTGCCACCTGGGCTGGCCTGTTCACTCTCACCTTTGCTTTTTCCCCATTCGATGAGCAAATGCTGATTGAGGACCAACCCACTGTGTGCTAGACACCAAGCCACAATCCAGACAGGATGCCATCCCTGCCCTAGGGACTGATCTGCCAGCGTGGGAGACAAAAATGAACAAAGCAAACACAAAAATTGCACTGTAGCTTCTGTTGTTTTGTTTTTTGGAAAATACTGTCAAAAATCACCTTATTTAATTTTTTATTTTATTTTTGAGACACAGTCTCATTCTGTTGCCTGGGCTAGAGTGCCATGGCATCAGCCTAGCTCACAGCAACCTCAAACTCCTGGGCTCAAGCAATCCTCCTGCCTCAGCCTCCCGAGTAGCTGGGACTACAGGCATGTGCCACCATGCCCAGCTAATTTTTTCTATATATTCTTAGTTGTCCAGCTAATTTCTTTCTATTTTTAGTAGAAACAAGGTCTCATTCTTGCTCAGGCTGGTCTTGAACTCCTGAGCTCAAATGATCCACCCACCTCGGCCTCCCAGAGTGCTAGGATTACAGGCATGAGCCACCACGCCCGGCCAAAAATCACCTTATTTAAAACTGTGCTACTGTAGGAAGGTAATAAATAAATTGTTCATCCTAACACCATAGGAATACATTAAGCCTGTATGTTTTTACTATGAAGCACCTTTAAGAAAAGCCAAGCTCACTGTGAAATCTTCAACTCAGCAATAACCATTGTTTTATGACTTCCATAATTACCTGGACAATATTTCTATATAATTTGAAGCAACTGAGACATGTTATCTTCAATGTTCACAACTGAAAAATGAGATTTTAATCTACAGGGTGTCCCAAAAGTCACCATACAGAGGGAAAATGGGAAATTGTAGCTAAATATACTTTTATTTACAAAATATTCATTACAAAATTTTTCCTTTGTGTGTAGACTTTTGGAACACCTTATATTAGTGACAGAACTTTCTTTTAAAGAAAATATTGTTAACAGCTCTGTAAACAATACTGTATTGTCTTGAAAACTATACTGCTTCAAAGCTGTGGAGCCATCCTTAAAGGAGAAACTTGTTCCTCTGATCACTTTTTCCCTGGGTTGAGAGAAGCTTCTGTGTTTCTCTTTGACACCAGAGCTTGTTTGGAGTCTCATTTAACTCTCCCAGTTTCTCTGTGAGGTAGGTATCCTCATCCCTTGTCCTGTTACTCATGGAAGGCTGATGCTCAGGGAGAGATCACATGTCCACAGACACACAGCCTGTGGGGGGACAAGCCACATCCCTCAGAAATCGTGTAAGTTAGATTGAGCTTCTGCTTAGAGCTCTCAGAGAGACAGGCCTGTCAAGGTGAAGACTGACCTGGGCCTCAGGGTGTCACCTGTGCTAGGCCCAGGCATACAGAGCTGAGTCACTCAGGGCTGAGGCTCTCGGTGCTCAAGGCCTGATAGGAGAGACCATGCACATGGGCTACCCTCATGCAGGGTGGTTGTGGTGCTAGAGGTTCGTGGTGGGCCCTGTGGGAGCCAAGAGCAGGGCTGTCTATGTCAGATGGGAGATTGGGGGAGATATCAAAGGGAAACTGACACTTGAGTTTATTTTGAAGAAAGAAAAAAAGGGAGAGAGATGTTAAGTGGTTTGGGGAAAGAGAGACCTTCCAGGCAGTGGGAACAGCCTGTGCAAGGCCATGGAGGCATAAAATCATGATATGCTTGGGGAGTACAGGGTGGCTGGGGGTGACTAGTGAGAGAGGAGGCTGTAGCCAGATCATGAAAGGAATTCCCTGTCAAGCTAAGAGATTGCACTTTTCTCTATAAAACCACAGAGGGCTGTGAGCAAGGAGGAGTGAGGTCAGTTCTGGGCATCAAAAGGTCTCTCTGGGACCAAGTGAGAGACCTACTGGAGGCTGTGGCAATGGGGATGAAGCCTGAGCCAGGCCAAGGCCTTACAGTTGGAGAAAAAGAGACAGGCAAAGAGAATTGCGGGAGGAGGGACAGCGCTGGGGGTAGATGGGCTGTGGGGGGCTGGGTGATGGAAAGGGAGTAGTAAAAGGAAAGATGCCAAACTTAACCTTGCAACCTCATGAGATGAAATCCTGAGGTATGTCCATGGGGGCTACTCAGAGGCAGGTGTGTGTACAAGGCTGGAGCTTAGGGGGTATATTTAGAAAATATTGTCGAGTTGGTGGTTGAGGTCACAAGCAACAGTGAGATGTCTCTGGAGAAAACAGAGAGATACCTGGGTTCTGAGGGAGAGCAGATGGTGCCAGCCCAAGACTGGGGGAGGAGGGGGTTGGGAAGGGAACTGTTGAGCTCCTTTTGGGCCCAGGTGAGAGTGAGATTTGTGGGATATCCCAGGGGTTTAGGGGACCTGGATCTCCTGGGTTCTGCAGGAGAAGGGGGCTTGGTGGATTCTAGAACAACCATCCAGTTTCTGGCTTCTGCTCTTGGGGGGATTATAGAGTCACCTTCGCTTAAGAAGACACAAGAGGAGGGCAGGTTTTAGGAGAAGGTGGTGAATTTGTGCACAGGTTGCAGCCCAGGAGACCTGCTGTATGTAGGGTCTGGGACTCAGAGAACAGAGTGGTCATTGTTAGAGTGAGGGCATGACTGAAGTCCAGGGAGAGGGTTTTGAGTGAGAAGAGTCAGGAGAGACCTAACCTTTTTGTTTCCACAGAGAAACTTCCATGGAGAGCTGGCGTGCCTTAGAGAAGGAAGGAAGGAACCATTGATGTGGTAAGGAGCTGGTTCCTCACTGTACCATCCCTCTGCCTCACGGTGACACCAGATTCACCATGTTCAGAGTACAAAGACTGGAAGAGCCCTGAGGGAGTCATGTGTCATTCACTCACTCATTCATTCACCTCTTCACTGAGCGGACCTTGGGCCTATGGGCCAGGAGATGAGTCAGACCTGGCCCTGCCCTCAATGCATCTGGGTTAGGGGGAGACAGAGCCTGACTCAGACAGTTCCAGGAGACAGTTCTGGGAGAAAATCTGGCACCCAACCCCACCTGATGGGAAGGCTTCAAGGGGAGGTGATCATGCTTGAATGGAGCCATGTAGGAATGGTGTTAGTTTAAGAGGCTCTTAGACAAGAAGAAGACACAGGCTGGGCGTGCTGGCTCATGCCTGTAATCCTAGCACTCTGGGAGGCTGAAGTGGGAGGATTGCTTGAGCTCAAGAGTTGGAGACTAGCCTGAGCAAGAGGCATTGTGGCACGTGTCTGTAGTCCCAGCTACTCAGGAGGCTGAGGCAGAAGGATCACTTAGAGCCCAGGAGTTGGAGGTTGCAGTGAGCTACAATGCCACAACACTGTATCCAGGGTGGCAGAATGAGACTGTCTCAACTAAAAAAAAATCAGAAAAAAAAGAAGACACAATTGTCAGGCAGATGAGACAACTTCATCACTCAGTCATTCTCTCTAACTGAACACACTTCTCCTGAGGCCTCCAAGGAACCCCCCTGGAGAGCTCCCAGTCAGTTCGGAGATCATCGCAGGCTCTGGAATCAGCCTGGGTTCAAATCCTGGCTTGGTTACTTTGCAGTAGGGCTGGTATGAGCATTCAGCTGTATGCTGAGAAGCTCCAGCCCGGTGATTGTTATGCAATTTTTATGAGGCTTGTGTCTATGCCTCCAAGGATATAGAAGTTACTAGATGCCTGGACCCACCCTCCTCCAGAGCCCTTGCCTTGAGGCTCTGGTTTCCTGTGGTGCTTCCCTCACCCCCTCCCCTCTTTCAGGCTCCTGGCTGCAGCAACTAATGAGGCTGCCTGCCATGGCCTCTAATTGGACTTGCCTGGGAAGAGCTGAGATTGGGGAGAATGGGGGCTCTGGAGCTGTGACCCCCCCTTGCGTCACCAGGGAAAGGAGGGGAAAAGGGGCTGAGCAGGAGTAGGGGGGAGGGAGGGAGGCGGGTGCCATCTGAGTTTCCGGAGGGCAGGGACAGTATGATCCGCAGGTTGGGAAGCTGGAAGTGAGGAAGGTGGTGGATACTGTGGCTTCTAAAGGTGGCCAGGGGTGAGGGCTTGGACCTTGAGAGGGGCTGGGGGACTAACCACCTGGGTCCTAAGTAGAAGTTCCAGGGGATTGGACAGCAGGTGTCTGACTGGGACAGAGGCTGGGGACCCATGAACTGGCATCCCTCATTGGGTGAGGGCTGAGGAAATATCCATATCCCTCAGTGTGTTAGGTCTAAATAAAGCTGGTGGTGGTGCAGCTCCAGGGCAGGATCCCTGGTCCCTAATGAAGACAATGGCTAGTGGTGTGGACGTCTGGGTCTGGAAGGGGCATTCATGCTGAGCAGCTTGAGACTTGAGTCCCCAAAGAGGCATTTCAGGGGCTCAAACAATTGTGACCCTAGGGGGCAGAGGCTGGGGGCTTGCACACCTAAGGGAAAGGAGTTGAGATGGGAGCAGAGCTCAAACAGTTGGATTCTATGGGCCAGGAGGTCTGAGTTGGAATCCTAGTCCTCAAGACCCACTAAGACTGACAGTGATTAAAAATGGCACAACCCACTAGGCAGGAATGGGGGTGGGGGTTTCCACACATGCCCTGGGAACTTGCAGAGGTCTGAGTCTCCGCTGTTTTGGAGGGAAAGAGAGCCAGAAGCCTTAGTTCCTGGCTGGGGGATTGGCTGAGAAAGTAGTAGCTGAGAAAGCCAATCTGAGATGAAGAGGCCCCCTTACCCTTCTGGGGGTCACAGACTCTTTTGATAATTTGGTGAAAATTCCCCTAAAAAATACATGTGGAGGACACACCCAGGCTCATCCATGGCTGATCTGTGTTAAGACCCCTGCCCTGGCCGGGCGCGGTGGCTCACGCCTGTAATCCTAGCACTCTGGGAGGCCGAGGCGGGTGGATCGCTCAAGGTCAGGAGTTCGAGACCAGCCTGAGCAAGAGTGAGACCCCGTCTCTACTAAAAATACAAAGAAATTATCTGGCCAACTAAAATATATATATAGAAAAAATTAGCCGGGCATGGTGGCGCATGCCTGTAGT
>CM052449.1:21347788-21412061 GCA_028533085.1 Varecia variegata | reverse complement strand
AAAAAAAAAAGACCCCTGCCCTGAAGGTTCCCTTCCAGCCCCACAGGGGGCAAAGGCAACTATGCAGAGGAGGAGAATGCTTGCAATGACTTTGTTGGCCCTCAGGTTACCCGGAAGAGAGGAGGAGGAGGAAGCAGACACCCAGACAGCAGACAGCCAGGTCACGGTAGGCAGTCTCCAGCACCCCTCCCCTGTCCGCATCCACTCCAGGCCTGCAGAGGCTGAGTGGTTTCAACTCCTCCCAGCCTCCAACCCACACCCCTACTCCTCAGGAGCAGAGAGAAAAATCATTTGGCCAAGAGATAACAAGGCCCTCGCTGTAGCTAATGAGAGCTATGGTGAGGTGGGGGGAGGCCTGGAGGCCAGAATGCTCCCAGGGGACCCTCCAGCCACACATACAAGGCTGTAACTGTCACACCACAGGCCTCATAGACGTGGTTACACCCCCGGATTGCATAAATGCAACGCAAAAGCACCCACACACTGTGGGGGAAGGGCCCGGCCCTCCCCAGCCAGCTTCAGAACTCCCCTGCCTGCAGCCACACACACAGGCTCCTCCGCTCCTCAGTGCAGCAGTGCTAGGATATGGAGGTTACAATTCCGATTCTCAGGCAAGGAAAGGGAAAGAGACTTGGCGAGGAGAGTGAGGAGCCCTCAGCCCTCTGCTGAGGAATGCAGGAGCCAGGCTGGAGTCTGTGTGGCTGTGGGCCAGGCACTGTAGGGGCCCTTGGGGCTCTTCAGGGTCCAAACTGGCCAAGAACCCTGACCCCAGGGAGGCTTAGCTCCCAGCAGCCTGGCCCAAAAGCCTACCTCCTCCCTGCCACGCTGCACTCCCTTCCAGGAAGAGTGGAGCTCCACCTCAGCTTCCTCACAGCTCACATGGTGATAATCTTTCCCAGCTCCCAGGGTGGGGATGAGGGTGAAGGGCCACGTCATAAAGGACCTGGCTCCATGCCTGGCATAGTAGGTGGCTGCGGTAAAGATAGTGGCCGGATTGTGTTCTGTTTTTATTTTGTGTCGTTATTATCATCATTATCCATAGAGCAAAAGTGTAGGAGTGGGAAGGCCCTTCCAGAGAGACAGGGTGGTAAAGGGGGTCGGGCCTGGCCCCTGGTGGAACATTTGGAGCTTTGATCCTAAAGCACCTGCCGATTCTAACACAGGCAGGAAGACAGGCTCTGAGGAGGGCCCTGGCTGAGCTAGGCCCAGCACAGGAATGGGCACCTGCAGAAGAGTCTCTGTCCTCAGGGAGCTTGGATACTTCCAGAATCAGGTGGAAAATGGAGATGATAATATTGAATAGCTCACACAGTTACTGAGCACTCACTATTTACCAGGCACTGTTCCCAGCCCCTTCCCCCACTTTTTTTACCTGCATTCACTCATTTAGTCTCCATGTTAACCCTCTGAGGTGGGGACTATCATCCTTGACCAGCAGATGGGGAAAATGAGGCATGGGGAGGTGTGGGGACATGTCAAGAACACATAGCCGGAAACTGGCCAAGCTGGGAACCCAACCTGGCAGTGTGGCTCAGAGAAGCTCCCACGCTTAATTCCCATGTTCTGCCACTTTCCATGTGGTCATTTATGTCCAGTAGGCCAACCTGAGGGCCCCTCCCAATCCAGGACCCTGTGCCTCAAGTTCTTCTCCTTTGTCCTCCCAGGCTGATCCCCCCATCCCTCTGGGAGACCCTCATCCTGTGGACATTTCAGGAAGCCCTCCTGAGAGGTAACGGGTCCCACAGGAACTGGGAAGGGACTTGGGGGCTGAGAAAAAGCCCTGCAGTGATTTCCTTCCCTTCTTTCCCTTCAGCAGCCCTACCCAGCCAGAACTCCAGCTCGCTCTGGTGCCTGTGATGAAAGAGCTGGTCCCAGTCCAGAGGAGGCCCTGGGGCCAGGTCTGCCTGCCCCCACAGCAGCTCAGGTGTGCCCCCAGCTGTCTCCAGAAGGAGGGAGATGGTCTGACCTTGGGAAGACTGCGGGTTCCCTGGGCCCCACCCTAAGCACTCTCCCACCTCCCCACCAGGGTCACTCGGCAACCACTGATTCCAGCCCGGATCCTGGGCCTGCTGCTGCTGCTGCTACTCTCCATCTTGCTGCTGGGCCAGTCCCCACCCCCCACCTGGCCACACCTCCAGCTCTACTACCTCCAGCCCCCACCAGTGTGAGGCGCTCCCGTTCCCACCCAGAGCATTGTCTAGCTCAATAAATCCCCAGGGGCTCTTTCTTCTGTTAGCCCCATTGTTATGCCGCTGTTGCTTGGGCTTACCCTCTACAGGACATGAGGATCCGCGGCTCCAGTGTTGGGTTTTTATGTGAAGTCTCTTGGTTTTGTAATGTTGGTGACTACATTTCTTAACAATAGCAAAATATAGCCAATAACGGATTAAGCACTAAAGACTATTTTCCTTACAAAACGAGTGTGGAGGAGGGCAGCTGTGAGGCCACAGTTCAATCTCAACAGCCTCAGGTTCAGGGTCTCAGTGATTCTGTGGCCCTTCCCTCATGTTCAGGCAATGGCAGTTATCATAGCTTCCTATCTCACATCTGCAGGGAGAAGGAAATGTGTTAGAAAAGCAATAGCGGCCGGGCGCGGTGGCTCACGCCTGTAATCCTAGCACTCTGGGAGGCCGAGGCAGGTGGATCGCTCGAGGTCAGGAGTTCAAGACGAGCCTGAGCAAGAGCGAGACCCCGTCTCTACTAAAAATAGAAAATTATCTGGCCAACTAAAAATACATATAGAAAAAATTAGCCGGGCATGGTGGCACATGCCTGTAGTCCCAGCTACTTGGGAGGCTGAGGCAGGAGGATTGCTTGAGCCCAGGAGTTTGAGGTTGCTGTGAGCTAGGCTGACGCCACGGCACTCACTCTAGCCCGGGCAACAGAGCGAGACTCTGTCTCAAAAAAAAGAAAAGAAAAAGAAAAGCAATAGCTTTCCCAGAGCTGCCAGCAGACTTGCATGTACGTGTCTCTTGGCCAGAATGTTTGGCATGACCATCCTTAGCTGCAAGGGAGGCCAGGAATGCTGGGAAGCCAAGCTCCTCTCCTGGGGCTGGGCACATTGTTGCCCAAACCAACTATTAGTAAGGTTGCATTTTGGGAAGCCAGATAAAGCGCCTTGCAATGGCAACTCATTCACATTTTTTTTAAGAGGCAGGGTCTCACTCTGTCACCCAGGCTGCAGTGCAGTGGTGCAATCATAGCTCACTGTAACCTCAAACTCCTGGACTCAAGCGATCTTCCTGCCTCAGCCTCCTGAATAGCTGGGACTACAGGTGCATGCCACCATGCCCAGCTAATTTTTTTATTTTTTGTAGAGACTGGGTCTCACTATGTTCCCCAAGCTGTTCTTGAACTCCTGAGCTCAAGCAAAGCAATCTTCCCACCTCAGCCTCCCAAAGTGCTGGGATTACAGGTGTGAGCCACCTCACCAGGCCTCATTCAAATTATTGAAAAACACTGCAGGGCACAGACGCAACAAAACACTTTTGTGGGCCACCTACAGACCACAAGTTTGCAGCCTCTGAGCTTCCTGCCTCAGCACTTATTGCCAGGCTGCTTTGAAGATGCTCCTGGACACCTCTACCTCTTCTCCCTGATCTCTCCCTCCTTCCTATTTTGTCTGCACCTCTGCCCTGCCCCCACCACAGGTCCTGACTGAGTCCTGCCACGGCCCCATGGATGGCAGCCTCGGTTGGCCCAGTTCTAACTGAATCCTAGGTCAATCAATCCCTCAAAACACATACAAGACCAAAACCACTCATTAACATTGTCCATCTTCTGTGGCTTAGCTTTGATGCATTATTATGCTGTAAACCTCTTTCTAACTGGAGTAAGACAGGAGACAAGAGGGGAATAGATGGAGACTGAAAACCCCATCCTACTCCCAGAAAATATATTATTGGGCACGTACTGTGTGTCTGGCATTTGGCCCTTGGAACTGGAGTTGTACAGGAAATGTCCTAAGCTTTGCTGCGTCTTCACATTGCTAGGAAGATTCAGTACTCCAGTGCTCTGGTGCTCCATGTAAATAACAAGAGCTGACACCCAGGAGGGCTTGCCCCGGAGTAGGAGGGCACTGTGCCAGGCACTTCGATGTTTGTTTAATCCTCACCTCAACCCTAAGAGGTCAGTACTATTATCACTTTACAGGTGAAGAAACTGAAGCACAGAGAAGTTAAATAACTTGACCCAGATGTCACAGCTAAAAATTTCGAGAGTTAGGACCCAAATTCAGGCAGTCTGAGTTGAGTCCAGCAACTAAATTCACACGGTGGCCATTGCTGTCTATAGCAGCCTAGCAGTTGAACATCCTTGCCTGGGAAAGGAAGCAAGGCCTCACCTTCAACTGGGAGAGTCAAAGGAAGTGGTGTTCTCTCCCCCAGCTCCAGGAGGATGGGTTGCTGTGATGGGCCCATGCTCATCTCTGTGGCCAAGGAGAAGGATCATGAAATTGGCAGCTCCACCAGTACCTCAAGGAAGATGAGCAGTCTTTGAAAGCAGCAGAAACTCTTGACAGAAAAAGGGGGACAGGAATGTGGGCCAGGCATACAAACCAGAGAGGTCCACTAGAGTGCAAACGGCAAACAGGAAATGCATTTAGTCATTTATCAAATACTTACTGATATCTGCTTGCCACAGCTAGACCTTAGAAGATGAAGCTGTAGAGGAAGACAGGACCTCCATTGCCAGGCTGAGGAGCTTTGATTTTCTCCCAAGGATGATAGGAGCTTTGGGAGATTTTATTGCTTGTTTGTCTTTTGGTTGTTTATATTTTAATTGAGGTGAAACTTACACACAGATAAGTGGACAAACCTTAAGTGTCAGCTGGGTGAATTTTTGTGTATGTATATACCTGTGAAACCATAAGCCAGATCAGATATAGAACAGTTTCAGCTCCCCAGATGCTTGGGAGAGGTTTTTTCTGTTTTTGTTTTTGGTTTTTTTGTTTCTTTGTTTTTCTTTTTCCTTTTCAAACGAAGACACTCAGATTCCACTTGGGAGAGTTTTGATGAAGGGAGGGACAGAGTCAGACCTGTTTGAAGACAGACAGCAATAGATGTAGCTATAGGCCCTGTAGGAGACAAGAAAAGGCACGTGACTCACCCTGGAGGTCAAGGAACTCTTCTCAGATCAGTGACATCTGTGTTCAGTCTTGAAAGATGAGTAAGGTTTGGGTTATAGTGCGCAGGGGCCAGGGGAGGGTGTCACAGGCAGTAAGAAGACCAGGTGGCGGGAAAGACCAGTGTGTGTGGACAGCCATGAGCACCATCCTGTTGCTGGGATTAAAAAAAAAAAAAATTGGAGCCAGGGAAGGACTTAAGGCTGCAGCGTGGTGGGAAATAAGATAGGCAGGCAAGAGCCTGAAGGATTTTGAACATCAGCTTGAACTTTTCTCCCAAGTGCTCTTGAAAGGGCTGTGAGCAGGGGAAGGCAGAACCAACTCTGGGTGGGAAAAAGACCTTCTGGGGCCTGTATAGGAATGAATGAAGTGGGTGAGACTGGAAGCCTGGAGGTAGGGAGGAGCCTGGGGCTGTGGTCCAGGTGAGAGAGGAGGCAGCCTGAGGTGAACGTGCAGATGGAGAGGAGGGAAGGGCAGAGAGAGGCAGGGCAGGAGGGACAAGGCTGGAGACTGACCGCCTGAGGAGGGTGAAGAGGGAAGGAGAAAAGGACAGTGCTGGGGACCTTGTCCAGTGATTAGTAGACAGTGGACCATTCCCGAGATAGGAAACCCGTGACAAGGAGTGGGTTTGGGGGAAAGATCCTCAGCTCATTTGGTGGCTGGACCTCTGAGTCCTGAACCCTGAGCTCCCACTCTGGAGAAGGGAGTCTGGGTGTTGTCAGCTGTGTTCAGTGATGAAAGCTGTGGGGATTGCTCAATTTTCCTCGGAGTAGAGTGAAGAGGGAAGGGGGGTTCCAGGCACTATTTGGAGAAAAGCCTTAAATACTAGGAAAGGGATCTGGGAGAAAGAGTATGGGAAGAGCCCAGGTAAGTAGCCAGCTACCAGACCCTCCAGAAAATAGAGGAGGAGCTCCTCATAAGGTTGTTGTCAGATTAAAAGAGCCAGTACAAATACAGCACTCAGAAGAGTGCCTGACATATAGATGCTGCTCATTAGGATTTTAATTCCATTTCTCCATGAGAGGAGTGGAAAGACTGAAATTGCACAGATACGGATTCTAGCTATCCTTCTGTCCCTTACTAGCTCCAACAACTTGGGGAAATTGCTCCTGACTTTCAGAGTCTTACTTCTTTTTTTTTTTTTTTTTTTTTTTTTTTTTTTTTTTTTTTTTGAGACAGAGTCTCGCTTTGTTGCCCGGGCTAGAGTGAGTGCCATGGCGTCAGCCTAGCTCACAGCAACCTCAAACTCCTGGGCTTAAGCAATCCTACTGCCTCAGCCTCCCGAGTAGCTGGGACTACAGGCATGCGCCACCATGCCCGGCTAATTTTTCTATATATACATTTTTAGCTGTCCATATAATTTCTTTCTATTTTTGGTAGAGACGGGGTCTCGCTCTTGCTCAGGCTGGTCTCGAACTCCTGAGCTCAAACAATCCGCCCGCTCGGCCTCCCAAGTGCTAGGATTACAGGCGTGAGCCACCGCGCCCGGCCCAGAGTCTTATTTCTTTATTTGTAAAATTAGAGCAACCTCGGATGGTTTTGAGGAATGCAGTTATTCCTACATTATTCACTATTACTGAATGACATTTAGGAAACAGTCCCGCCCCCGCAGCCTAAGGGCCAATTAGAGCTCGGTCCGCCTCCAGAAAATGCAAATTTCGGAAGACCTTGCCTACCACACGCGCCAGCCCCGCCCCGCTTCCCGCGCGCGGATGCGCCTAGCTCCTTCCCGTTCCTTAGACCAATCAGAGCGCGGTCCGCAAGAGCTGTGTCCTGGACACGCAGATCAGAGCCCTCCGCGTCCTGCTGAGAATGAGTTGCCATAGTTACCGTGGAGGGGCAGAGCTGAAGGGGGGGCCAGGCCTCCAGGGAAAGAGGCAGATTTTGATTGGCTGTTTCCTCTCTTCACCTGCGGCCCAGGTGCCTTCCTGCCCCCTCCGAGTCCCTCTTGGAGCCTGACGCCTGGTCCCCTCTCTCTTCCCCTCCCGCCCCAGCCTAGCGCCCCGATGGTCTCCCGGGAAGGGCGCAGTCAGAAAACCCTGAGGAAACTGCTAGAGGCTGCTACGAGAGGAGGAAACCCTTTTCTAATAAAAGAGTTTTGCTACGTGCCAGGCGCTGTGCAAAAGTCTTCTTGTGAAGTATCTGCTTTGATCCTCACAACAGATGGGGGAAATGAGGCACAGAGAGGTTGAGAAGCCTTTCTCAATATCACACAGCTAGATTTGGGGGACCCTGGCTTGGATGCCAGGTGCGTTTCCCACTGGAGCCTTTCCACTGGGGAGAAGTCTGGAAGTGACCAGAGGTTAGAAATAGCGAGATTCAGACGACGTGAGAGCTGGCAAGAGAGAGATGGAGACCCAGAGGAAGAAAGAAAAGGAAAATATGAAGGAATCAGGCAGAGAAAAAGGGAAAAAGAAAGTGATTAAAAGGGAAGGAAAAGTTTCAGAGGCAGAAAGAAAGAAAGATAGTAGAGAGAGGAGGCAGAGATCTCCAGAAGGCCAGGAAGCCAAGCGATCAGTACAAGGACCCAGAGAGAGGTAGGTAGACGCCTACAGAGGAAAGAGACCCACGAGGGAGACTGGGGTAGCGACCTCGAGGGTTACAGAGAACCAGAGAGAAGGGGACAGAGACGGGGGTGGAGAGGGACAGAGGCCTAGGGCGAGAGGAGACAGAGCTGGGGAGGGGCATGGAAGCGGAGATCCGGAGAGAGGAAAGAAGCCAGCTTGGAAAGAGTGAGCGACAGACAGACAGTCAGAGACGGAGAGAATATGAATTGAGGGAAAGATTTTTTTATATATATAAGGAAAGAAGCGGAGACTGAGAGGCGAGACGCCAGAGCGGCCGACACAGGTCCCTCTCCTTTTCCGCCCTGCTCCCCATACACACACAGGTCGCACAGGAAGGAGGCGCAGTCAGGAGCTCACGACAGGGTCTTTATTACGGGGACGGGTGGGGCGCTCAGGGCGCGTCCAGCACCAGCAGCTTGTGCATGTACGAGTTCAGCCAGTGGCGGCGCTCGAGGGCTGCCAATAGCCGCGCGCGTTCCCTGAAGGCCGCGTCGTCTGCCAGCGCCAGGCTCCGCCGCGACACAGGAGTGGCGGGATCCGCCCAGGCCCGGCCGGAGGTGCGCAGGCTGCGGGGAGACCACGAGACCCGCTTACCGCGAGTCCACGCCCCCGCCCGCCGCCGCCTGTCCTCCCCGCGTTCTAACTCGAAGCCCTGTTACTGCCCCCTCCGTGGAGTGGCTCGGTCTCTCTCCCCCTGTCTCTTTCTCTCTGTCTCTCTAGTCAGGTCCAAAGCTCCCTGAGTGCAGAGATAGAACCTAATGCACTCGTCCGTCCCCCGAGCTCAGCACACGGCCTGGCACATACCAAGGACTCATACGTTGCTCAAAGAATGAGTCTGTTTCTGCACCGACTCCTTTCAAGTCTCGCCACATCTTTCCCAGAATCTTCCTTTTTATATCGCTTCCTCTTGCTAAGTCTCTGTCCACCACCAACAACAACAACCCCCCTTTTTGTTCCCCCACTCCCCGGTCTCTGTCGCCCTCTCTTTGGATCTGTCCCCCTTTCTGGGTCTCTGTTCTCCTTTCTCTTAGGTTCTCTTCCCACCTCACAGAGTCCGCACCCCTCCCTGGGAGTCCTGGGCCTGGCATCTACCTGAAGACCCCAGCGGGGGGCAGGGCGACTCCTGAGGCAGTGCGGGTGCCCCAGGGGACAAGCAGCAGCAGCAGCAGCAGCAGCCGCCGCACCCGGGGGCTCCGGGACACCTGGCGGGTCTCCATCACCTGTGGAGAGAGAGGAAAGGAATCAGTGGGGCTCGAATCCGTGCCCAGAACTGGGGACCCCACCAGCCACCCACCCCCAGCGGCCTCCCGCAAGGCCCCCTACCACGCAGTGGGCACGGGCAGCGATGCTGGCAGCCCCCTTATATGGCCTTCACAGCCCCCGCTGCAGGCAGTGACGCAGGCCGGGGGCCGGGGGCGCAGGGTCAGCCCCCACCCCAGGCTCATTAGGAGCCGCTGGCGGTAATGAGGAGCCGGGGGTGGGGGCCCTGCCGCCGCATTGGCCACCACCAACTAATTGGGACCAGAAGCTGGGACCTGAGAAAAGGGAGGGGGAGAGACAGACAGACAGAGAGGTGGACACAGGGGGTGTGTCAGAGGGATAAAAATAGAGACTGGCGGGGGGACCGTTAGAGCAGAAGACAGGGACACAGAGAGGGAGAAAGAGAGACGGGGAGAGCAACAGAGAGGAGGGGCTGTGAGGAGAAACAGAGACACAAAGAGAAGAAATAACAGCGAGAGGGAGGGACAGAGACAGAGAGTGGCCCGGAAGGAGAGAGAGTAAGAAAGGGAACAACAGAGGAAGGAAGAAAGGAACAGAAAGGAGGACAAGAGAGGGAAAGAGACTAACCGAGCCACATCAAGATGGAAGGATGAGGGAAAGACAGAGGAGATGGAAGGACAGCTGACCTAGCCAGAGATTCCCAGAGATAGATCCAGCAGGGAGAGAACCAGAGGGACAGAGTGGAAGCTAGGGAGGGGGGAAAGGTGCAACGACAGGTGAAGTGACTGACAAAATCAAGAAAGCCTCAGAGAGTGGGGAAGAGGAGACAGACAGGGGCCCTGAGCCACCCTGTGGATGTGTCTAATCCCTTCCCTGGGAGGAGTCTGGGGGTGTCATGAAGAGAAAGCCCAATCCCCGCCGACACTGGTTCTTAAGACAGGGCCCTCCATACACAGTAGGGAGGTGGACAAAGGTGGGACGACCTGAAGGGCAGCAGCAACTTGGGACAAGGGAACCTGGGCTTTCAGTTTCCCAGGGAGGAGGAGGTGCTGGAGCTTGGGCTCCTAGGTTTGAATGGGTGGGACAGGGACCCAGACTCCCGGTTCTAGGGGAGGAGAGGCCTGGGGACCTGCATCCTGGATCTGAGGGAGGATGGAGCTGGAGGCCTGGACTCCTGGGTCCGAGGGGAGGGACCTGAGGAACCCAACTCCAGGGCTTTGAAGTAGGAAGGTGTGCCAGGGAACTAGACTCTTGGGTTTTGGGGTAGGAAGGAACAGAGGGCCAGGAGCCCTGGTTTCAAAGAGAAGATAGGTAGGGCCACAGCCCTCCACCAGATCATCCGGTCCCTAACTGCCTTCCTCAGCCCAGAGACAGTGTCCTTTACCTCTGTCCCTTTAAGAGCCTAAATCTGTTGCTAGGCTCCCAGAATCCCCTAGGAGGGGGTCAGGTGCGTCACCCTTGTGCCCCTGAGACCCTACCTCCCAATGCCCCGCCCAGAGCCATTCTACGGCATTCGAAGGTTTCTGCATCCAGCTCTGCTCACCTGCTGTTATCTTGGACACCACTGAACAGGTAAGAGACCCCAGGAGCCCAAGTGAGCCTGTTTCATCCAGGTGTGAGCCACCTCCACCTCCAGCTCACCACAGACCCAAGTGTCTCTGCCTGGACTAGCCCCCAAGATTCTGGAATCCTCACTCCATCCTCGATAAACAGAGAGGAATGAGAGTCCTGCCCACAGCTCTCTCCTCCACCCCACCCCATGCTGAGGCATCCAGACCCCTATTTCTGGAGGACTCAGGACTCAGGGCTCCCAATCCCCTTCTAAGTCAGGACCAAAGAGCTCAAAACCCCCATTTCTTTTCTCCCCTGTAATCCAGCCCCCGACACCTTGCTCCCTCAAAATTCTAGGCATCTGAACTTTCAGGCTTCTCCTCTGGAAAGAACCAGGAATCCAGACTCTCAGCCCCCTCACCCTGTGACACCCAATAATCTGAACCCCCAGCAACTTTCTTGCCCAGGGCCCAAGAGTCTCCCTCCTCCCTCAGATCCGGGAGTCCAGCCCCCAGCCCTTCCTTCTGAACCTCCTCTAGTGTAAACAACTGTTGAGTCAATGTGTCCCAGGGGGCCTCATTGTCATGTCCCCTCGGAGATCTGACACCTTCCAAAGTCGAAGTCCAGGGAGTCTGGGGGCCTGGGGAGGTGTCGTTCCTTCCCAATTTTTCTAGGACCCCTGGGTGTAACAGATAAGGAATTAACTGTGACTCCCAAGAAGCCCCGCCTCAGTCTCCCTTAGCTACCGCAGCCATCACCCCACAGCCTCCTGGGAGTTGCAATTTGGTTTTCATCCCTTCCCTAGCGCTAAGCTGGGCCGCGATGTGGTCACCTGCCGGTGGTCGGCGTGGCCTCAGGTGGAGTGGGCGCGGCCTCCGGGTGGGCGGGGTCTCCAGGGAGCCTTAGGCCTTAACCCCTTCCTTCCCGCTCCCCCCGGCAGCTATAGTCATCTCCCAGAGCTATGAAATCCTGCAGCCTGATCCTCTTCCTCCTCGTCTTCCTCCTCGCCGGGCTGGGTTCCAAGGCCGCCCCCTCGGCCTCTTCGTCTTCAGGCTCCGACTTTCCGGGGATGGGCCACCCCTCCGAGACCTCCTCTCCTGCTTCTGAAAATTCCACTAGAGATCGGCCTAACCCAGAATTGCCTGGAACTGTTTATCCTGAGCCCTCCAAGACACCTCACCTAGTTTCCCCGGAGACTTCCTCCCCTCTTGACTTCACTGGGACCCCCAACCCTGACTTCCCAGAATCCTCACACCCAGAGTCTCCTGAAACCCCCAAGGCTGACCCACTCTCAACCTCAATATCAGAATCCTTGGACACTCCCAAAATTAACCCCTCCCAAATGACACACCCAGAGCCTTCTGAGATGCCCAAACCTGGCCCAACTGAAATTTCACACCCAGGATCCCCTGAGATCCCCAAAGCTAACCCCTCCAAAACTTCACGCCCAGAATTTCCTGAGGCCCCAAACACTTACCCTATGCAAACCACACACCAAGAACCCCCAAAGATTCCCAATGTTAACACCACTGAAATCTCAGAGGCAGGAATCCCTGAGACCCTAAATCCTGACCCCACCAAGACCTTTGATCCCAAATCTCTAGAAGCCCATAACCCTGACACCACTGAGCCCCCAAACTCTGAATTTCCCCACACCCTTTATCCTGACCCTACTGAAACCCCCCACCCAGAATGCCGTGTGACCCACAACCCCAGCCCCACTGAAATTGCCCAAACCAAATTCTCCACAATCCACTACCAAGATGCAACAGATGTCCCCATGACCTCTGACCCTGAAATCTCTACCAGTCTTTATCCAGAAACACCTGCAGCCTTGATGGATGAAGCTACCGCCCTAAATGAGCTGCCCCTGAATCCCAAACCAGAAACCCTTGCAGTCACCCAGCCCGACTCCCCTAAATTTCCCACCTCAGATTCTCCAGGGACCATTGAGCTGAAAGCCCCCCAGAACTCTGACCCTAAGGGGCCCGACGCCCCTCCTCCCTCAGCCCGGATTGCAGGCCCCCGTGCTCTTCCAGGGCCCCCCAATCAGCTGGCCCCTGCCACTCAGCGGGCCCCCCAGCGGCGCAGCCGAGGTGAGAGGGTCAACACTATCATCGTGGTGGAACGAGTGAAGGAAACCGGTGAGGGGCGGGGAGCCGGACTCCTGGGTCTGAGGGAGGCGGGCTGGGGGCTGGGCTCAAGGGCCGGAGGGAGGAGAGGGCTGGGAGCTCAGACCGTCTCCTCCCTCAGGCGTGACTCTGGTGGGGCGCCCCCGCGGCGCGGCAGGCGGGGCCCTGTGCCTGTTCTTCGCGGGGACTGGGCTGCTGCTTGGCATCTTCCTGCTGCTGTGGTGTCTCTACCGCCGGGCAGCCCGACACCGGCCCTTCGCACACCACCGGCTCCCGGACGACGGAGACGAGCCGGGTGAGCGCCCTGCCCCTTGAGTGCCTGCACTTTTCCTTAACCTGGTCCCCCCCAGGCACTATAGGGCGCCCTAACTTTTCAAAAAACACAGATCCTCCAACCAAGATCAGTTAAAGCCCTGACCCCTTCATGGTCACGTCATGCCCCCAACGGTCTGGGATTTCTCACACACAGAGACACACACACACACACACACACACACACACACCCAACCACCAGTCCCTATAAACCCCGCCCCCTTCCCCCTCCCTCCGCCCTGCAGGCCCCGCCCTCGGCTGCAGGCCCCGCCCCTGGTGATGGACGCCACGCCTCCTCGTTTATTCAGTGGCCCTCGCCCTTTCTTTGAAAACCCAGATCAAATGTGCTGTGGGGTCCTCTCTTCCACCTCCTCATTGGCCAGCGGCGCAACAGAGGGGGCAGGCCCCCCGTTGGCCTGGGGATGACCCCGACCTTTTGCTCCCACAGTTATGCATTTGGACACCCCCAAGGACCCCTACGACCTCTACTTTTATGCACCGGATGCCTGGGTCCCTTCGCACATCACCACCAAGCAGCCGCCGCCCACACCCCCGCTGCCACCCAAGCTGCCCCCACCGCCCCGCGGGGGCCGCTCCCAGCGCCTGGAGGCACTGTCCCCTGCCACGCTCCCCAACAATTTCAACAATTTCGTGTGAGCCCTGCCTGAGTCCCGCCAGACCTGCGAATCCCCCGGACGGAGGGAGGACCCAGGGGTCCTGTCCTCCTGACATGCTTTGCTACATAGCGGTCCTCTGGGATAGGGAGTCCAACACACAGCGATGCTTTCCCTGTGGTAGGAGAACACAGCCTGAGGTCGAATAAATCACGTGTTCCCATGACTAGGTATCTCTCTTGCCTGAGTCCTGGGGCAGGAAGGGGCTGGAGTCTAACCCGCTGAGACTGAGGGAGAAGTGGGTTGGGGATGGTTCTTTTGGGGCTGACAGGAAGGGGCTGGGAGCTGAGACTCCGGGGTCTGAGGGAGGAGGGGGCTGGGGGCCAGGGCTCCTGTGTCCCCCACAGCCAATGACAACTGAGTCTGTACACCAAAGCATTTTATTGGGAGTGGGGCAGGGCAGGATTTACAGTCACACAGACACAAAGACACAACCCTGCCCCGGGAGAAACACCCCTCTCCCCAGCCCCATTCCCTTTCCTGGGATTCTGTGACTTCTCCTATGTATGTTCCCCAAATTCTAAGCTGAAAATGGGGGTCTGAGAGGGGAAGGATCCCAGATCTTGAGTCATTTAGCCCCTGAGGGACACAACAAATGGCCACTGAGAAACTGAGGGTAGTTTGAAACCACCCGGGAGAATAAAGTGCAAGGAACTGGGGGAAGAGGGGCATCTTGAAACCACCATGGGGAAGTTCAATGGTGATGGCTTCAAACCATTGAGTTAATGGACTTGAGCAGCCACTATTTAGACCTGAAAACCACGTCAGAAAAAGTGCATGGGGGTGGAGAGAGGCATATTGTTCAAACTGCCATTTTGGTTTTTTCCCTAGACATGCTACGCTAGGGAGAAGGTCCTGGACATTCGGTGCTTCCGCAGAATCTGCTGGTAGGGGGAGGAGGAAGATGGTGGGATGGGGGAGACATGAAACCGCCATTTTCCCTCAGAAACGCTGGTGAGAATCAACCCCTGGAATGGCGGGGATGGGTGACTGGTTGAACCAACTTGGGAAATGCAGAATAGA
This sequence comes from Varecia variegata, assembly GCA_028533085.1. Lineage (NCBI taxonomy): Eukaryota > Metazoa > Chordata > Mammalia > Primates > Lemuridae > Varecia > Varecia variegata. The sequence continues at coordinate 21,397,459 of CM052449.1, read as the reverse complement.
GTTGGGAGAGATTTGAAACTTCTAGAGGAGGACCTTGAACTTCTCTGAAAGGAGAGGAAGCTAAGTAATCTCAGGGGTTAGGCTGAGAGCCCCTGGGGTTAAAGGAAAGGGGGGCAATGCCTGAAACCACAAGAGAGAGTAAGGTTGCACTGTCCATTAAAATAAAGCCCTGAAAGGAGAGATCTGAAACCACTGAGGCAAAACAAGTGGAGAAGGGAACCTTTAGGGGAATTTGAGTATCCTTGAAACTGCCATCTGCAGCTCCACTACCCCTGAGAGGCAGTCGGGAAGGAAAGAAGATGTAACAGCACTGGGAACAAGGGAGAGTGCTTCTTAGGCCTGACACAGGACAGAGAGGAGTGGGGCTCCTTGACACTGTCACTCAGGCCGGAGATGTGTGGAGCAGAGGTCCTGGAAACTGCCATCCAGTGGGAGGCACATGGTCAGTAGTCCCGGACAGGGGGTGGGGGTCTTGGGGGCTGAACTGTACTGTGTGTGGCCCCATAGGAGGGAGGGGGAGCAGGGGGTGCCCCCGGCGGCTCAGCCTCATCCTCCATGTCACTTTCGTCACTGCCAGCCAGCTGGTCGTGGCTGACAAAGCCACACTTCTCTTCGCTCATCTCCTCAGGCTCCGCCCACGGCTGCTTCTCTCCGGAAGCAAAGACCCCGTAGAAGATGACACCCCCATAGTGCACCAGGGAGGCAATTAGGAACACGTACTGCCACTCCTCCCGAGTCTGCTGGGACAACAGGGATGAGGTCAAATGGAGGAAGGAGAAATGAGTGGAGAGGACATGGCAGGGGGAGGGAGGCAGAAACCCAGAGAGAGTCCAAAAGAGATCAGAAAGGACAGAGGTGGGGCCCCAGTGAGGGTGACACAGCCTGGTCAGGAAGGTACCATGCATACAATTGGAGGGCGAGTGAGTCAGGGCCGTGCACCAACCTTGTGCTTAGTCATGGCCCCCACGATGATGGGGCACACCATGCCCGACAACGTGCCCACGCCATTGGAGATGCCCATGAGGATGCTGGCGTATCGAGGGGCGATGTCCAGGTGGTTCACGTTGAACCCTGACCGAGAGAAAAGTCAGAAGGCAACACACCTGCATCTCACTCCAGTGATTCCCCCTGGAATGTTCTGGACGCCCCCAATCCCACTCAGTTTAGTCCGCCTTTTGTGAGGCTGGGAGGCCCCATTCCTGAACCAGGAAGTTCCCTATAGAGCTGACCAGAGTCCCCCAAGCTACAGATCCACGGTTCTCACCAGAGATGGCGAAGCCGCTGAAGCCCACAGCTAGGACCAGGAAGGAAATGGCCACGCCCTTGGAGTGCGAGTAGCCGACCACCAGCAGCAGAGTGGCTTCCATGCCGAAGCCTAGGAGAGGGACACGTCTCCTACGTGTCGGCCAGGGCTGGGCACAAGTTGCCACATACTGCCTTTCCGGACCTGCGCCCGTCCCAATCCACCTCTGTGCGCCCCAGTCTGGCCACCTCCACGCCAGGCGCCAGGCCCACATCCCACCCGAATGGCTTCTCCCAGGCCCAGCCCCTGACCGCGCCCACGGCTTCACCGAGACTAAAAGGACGCTCCGTGGTCGCATTCCCTGAGTAGGCGACGCCCCGAATACACGGGATCCTTGCGCACCTTCTCACCTTTCCTCACTGTCCCCACGCTATCGCGACCCCGTCTCTCCAGTCCCCCACTCATAGGCCCTCTTCATCACCTAGCTCAACTCCTACTGCACCCAGCCTTGATCAGGCCCAGCCCTTCCAGGCCCAACCTGGTCTGGCCTCTGCTCCACCTGGGTCGTCACACCCGTTCCACGCGGTGGCCCCTTAGACTGCAGCGTGAGAATCTCTTCCATCCAGGTCCACCCTCATCCCAGTTGGGCCCTACTGGCCGTGCCCCTTGAACTCACCTATGACCACGCACACCCCACCTCTGCACAGCCCAGGCGGTCCCAGATCAGGTCCCTGGGGTTAAGCCCCGCCCCACTCACCACCGCAGTTCATCAGCTTGCGCACGTTGGTGGTGGACATGATGCGGCGGCTCCGCAGGAAGTCGGCAATCTGGCCGCCGATGGGCACGATGATGGTCATGACCAGGTGGGGCAGCGCTGATACCAGGCCCACCTACAGGAACAGGCGAAAGGTAGGGGGCGTTGCTCAGGGCTGTTGGCTCAACGCCTCTGTCAGGTGGGTGCACCACAGGCTCCTTCCTGACTCTGGTCCAGGCCCCGCTGCATCCCACCCCCTCCGGGCCTCCTGTTCTCTCCTGGGCCCTACCTTGCTGATCTCGAAGCCAAACACTTCTTCGAAGTAGGCGGGCTGGGAGATAAGGAGCAGGTAGAACGTCCAACTGCGACAGAAGTTGGCCACAATGATGGCGTAGACTGGCATGGACGTGAAGAAGCGGCGCCAGGGTGTGCTAAACTTCTGTGGGGGGCGAGGGGAGGGACTGCTAAGACAGAGGCCAAGGCTGGGGGCTTCTCCGTGTCCCTTCAGGGACCCTACTATAGTCCCGCAGAGACCAAGGGATTCCGACCTCATTGAAACCTCTTGGGACCCCAGGGCGCTGGCCAGACCATGTTCCCGTGGGGACCCAGGGATCCCAGCCTCACGGTGACACTTTAGGGATGGAGGTGTCCTGGCTCCAAGATAGCCCCTCAGGTTCGCAGGTGTCCCGGCCCTCCAATCCCCTTAGGGATCCATAAATGTGGGCGGAGGAGTCTCTTATTCAATTAGGCCCCACAAATCTAGCTGCATACCACCCCAAGGTCTAAGTAAAACCCCCACATTCTAATCCCGCCTCCTCTGGTTTTAACCACGCCCCATCTGTGGTTCCAATCCCGCTCACCTGGAGACCTAACTCCGCCCTCCGCGCCTGCTAATCTCTGCCTTCCTGGATTGTAACCTGACTCCTAGGTTCTAGTCCCACTCTCTGCATTCCAGTCCTGTCTCCTCTGGGAGTTACAGGAATCCGCCACCAACTTGGATGTCCCTCCCCGCCCCGCCCCCGCAGACTTGGGCCCGGACCGTGAGGGGGTTCATGAGTTTGGCGCTCTCGCCGATGGCGTCCTCGATGTACTTCCGCTCCTCCTCCGAGATGCTGGGGTGCAGCGCGGGGGACTCGTAGGAGACGATCAGCCAGAACATGTACCAGAAGATTCCGAAGCTGCCTGGAGGCGTCAGGAGGGAAATGGGAGCGGGGTGACAACCGGCTCCGCTCCACCCCAGCGCCACCCGGAGCCAGGTGTCGGGTCCCTCACCATAGACGTAGAAAACAGAGCTCCATCCCGAATACTGCACCAGGACCCCGGCAAGGGGCATCGCGACCACCGCCCCAGCATAGGAACCTAAGGGCGAGGATGCAGGATACAGAACAGGCCCATTTTCGCTCAGATCCAGGAGTGCGGACTCCCAGTCCCCGTCTTTCTGGGGACAAAAAAGTACAAGCCACAGTCCCTCTTCTCTCAGACGCAGGAGTCTGGATCCCCACCCAGCCCCTTCCTCTCACCGCAAAAGGCTGTTGTCGCCAGGCGACTACGTTCTAAGGGTGGGGCCCATTTGCTCCAGATCCCGTGGCAGGCGGGGTATGTGACCCCCTAGGGAGAAGAAAACCAAAGTCAGCGGGATGAAGCGTGGTCAGAACAGGGGTGGGGTCACGTGGGGCGGGGCTTTACCTCTACCAACCCCTGCAGGATCCTCACGAAGATGACACAGCCATAGTGGACGCGGGCAGCCGAGGGGATCAGCATGTTTAGAGTGGACGTGGCCACGATGGCAAAGCCGAAAACCCTGATGGGAACGGTCAGAGAAAAAGGTCCAGCTCTCCCGCTATGCCTGGGATTCTGCCCTTCCCGCCCACAGCAGGCTAGGTGGGCCCTCTGTTCCCCAGAACCCAGGACCCCACCATCTCTGTGACCTCCACCCGACACAGTCACGAGCCCCGCCTTTCTACAAGACCCGCCCCCAAATTCGAGACCACACCCTCTAACTCCACCCGCACAGCTATAGTTCCCGCCCACCTTGAGACCCCTACCACTGTACCTGTTGGCTGCGAATTTTTGGCAGATAAATCCTCCAGGAATCTGAGTGACAATGTAGCCCCAGAAAAAGGAGCCGTGTATGAGGCCGACAGTCTCTGGATCCCAGCTGAACTGGGCTCTCTGCGGGCCAAAAGGCACATCAAACCTGCCGCCCTGCCCCAGGACTCTGCCCCTCCGCCAATCAGCACCCACGGCCTTAGCCACTCAGCCAATCAGCAACAAGGAACCCCTCCCACCGCCAAAACACCTGCCAATCCGAGCTCTCGCCATCCCTCTGTCAATCACAGTCCATGAACCGTACACTTCCACGTTGCTAGGGCTGGTACCACCTTAACAACGGGTCTAGTTGCTGCCTAGAAGCCTCGCTTTGCCTGCTTCCTTGCCTCACTTAATGTCTGGAAGCCCATGTATGAGGATGGCTCTCTTTCTGAACTGTTTGCGGAGTGAACTGGTTGGGGTCTAGGAAGGGACAAGAAACAACCAAAAGGGCGAGCCAGATTGGAAGAGAAGGGCTTCAGGTAGGCCACAGCCCAAATCATGATTTTTTTTCCTGACGCAGGGGCACTGGCATGTACAGAAATTAAAATAGGGGGCCGGGCGCGGTGGCACGCGCCTGTAATCCTAGCACTCTGGGAGGCCCAGGCGGGAGGATCGCTTGAGGCCGGGAGTTAGAGATCAGCCTGGGCTATATCGAGACTCCTTCTCTATGAGAAAAAGAAAAATTAGCTGGGGTGGTGGCTTACATCTGTAGTCCCAGCTACTTGAGAGACTGAGGCAGGAGGATCGCTTGAGCCCAGGAGTTTGAGGTTACAGTGAGCTACGATGATGCCACTGCACTCTAGCCTGGGCAACAGAGCAAAACCCTGTCTCAAAAAGAGGGAAGTCTGAGATGGTGCAGGGCTTTAGGTAAAGGCTAGAGCAGACGGGGTGGGATGTAGGCAGTAGCAGGGCTTCAGAAAAACCAGGATCAAAATTAAGGGAGGAACCTGACAGGGGAATGGGATAAAATAGATATGACCCAGTGACATGAGTGTGAGGCACAGGCGTGGACAAAATTGCTAGTAGGTCCAAAATGGTGCAAGGGCAACACGTAAGGGACCTAATGCTGGGGCGGAGTCTACGTTTTGCAATTGGAAACCTGAAATAGGGGCGGAGCTTCATTTAGATCAGGGCGGGGCTTAGGAAGAGCCAGCCCTGAGGCTAGTTCAGCGCTAAGGGGCGGCACCGATGGGCGGGGGTACTCGGGCTGTGCTTGGAAGGGGCGTGGCCTGTGCGTCAAGAGCCTGGGCGAGCGTGACGTCATGAGGGAGGGCGTGGGCAGGGCTAACGCTCCCCGGCTGTGCCAGGGCTCTGGCCCTGAGCTACCTGCACCACCACGTGGCCCCCGCGGTGGGTCGTGCTGTTGTTGACCATGGAGACGATGGCCACGCCCAAGTTGCAGCGGATGCCAAAACTGATGCAGAAGCCCAGACCGCTCATGATGGCGATAATGTAGCGGCGAGGGAGGCCAAAGCAGGTGCAGTCCACCACCGGAGGGTCCCGGGTCTGCGTCGTCACCGGTCGCCCGTCGGCACTCAGCTCCAGTGTCTCCGCACCTTCCTGCCGCTTCTCTAGGAGGCTTCGGGGCAGCAAGAGTCAAAGACTTAGAAGTCCAGGTCCCCAGGCCCCTCCATGACACTTGAATCCAGAGCAAAATCTGCTCTTCAAAACTCGGAATTCTAAGCCCGCACCCCCTCCTTCCCCAGGAGTCCCGGCCCCTGGCTCCCTTCATCCCCCAGGATCCAGAAATCCCCGACCCCCGTTTCTGTCTCCCTCAGACCAGGAATTCAGGCCCCAGCCACCTTCTTCCTCAGACTCAGGTGCCAAGCTCCTCAGTTCCCTTCCCCCCCAGCCCGATCATCTCTCTCAATCAGGATTTTTAGACCTCAGATTACCCTTTGGGATCCAAGAGTCTGCCCTCAACCCCCACCCCAAGGCCCAAACACTCTCCATCCCTCTCTCCCAGATAGGAGTCTATTTGAGGAAGCAAAAGGTGCTAAGGAGATGCTTCAGGAAAGGTGTCAAGAGAACAGATGCTTCTCAGCCACGTCTGCTATATATACCGACCCCCCCTCCTCCCCTGCCCTCGTGGCATGCCCTTCCCTGCTTCCAGGCCCCAGGTGTGGGGCCGACATCCAGCTGACTTCAACGCAGCCACCAGAAGCCCATTCCCAGGAATGTGGGGGTGGGGAGGCAGCCTGGACCCTGGGAACCCAGCAGCCCAGCCGGGGCATCCCTGGGGAACCTTGAGTTCAGGCTGTCCGCCTAGGAGGTAGGGAGGAGGAGTGGCGGGTGGTGTCCTGGCAGGGGACAGATGGCCCTGGTAGGGGGATTGGCTCATTCCCCAGCATGGCTCTCGCCCCCGCCCGTTCTGGATCCAGAATTGAGTCTGTGATGATGGATAGGGTACTTGGAGGGCCGCCTCAAACCAGAGATAGGCTACAGGGAGAGAGCAGTGCCTTGAGACAGGTGGGGAAAGACCCAAAAGGAGGGTGGCAGAGATGGGGGACTTGCACAGAGGCCCAGAGAGGGAGGGTCAGAGACACAGAAGAGACAGAGAGACCCAGAAAGAGGGGGACAGAGACCCAGAGAGAGCGGACAGAGATCCAGAGAGAGGGGACAGAGAGCGGGGGGGGGGGACAGAGACCAGAGAGAGGGCCACAGAGACATAGGGAGGGAGGGATAGAAACCCAGAGAAGGAGACAGACAGAGACCCAAAGAGAGGTGGGGTCCCAGAGAGGACATAGAAGCAGAGAGAGGAAAACAGAGACCCAGAATCGGAGAGAAAGGTGGAGAGACTGGGAGACGGAGAAGAGACAGGCTGGGGACGTGATTTGTGAGGTGCAGCCCCTCTCTGAGGCGGGTAGGCAGCCAGGAGATCGGGCTGGATCCCAGGAAGGGGCTAGAACAGATGGAGGCAAGGGAGACTGGGACGGGGGAGGAAAGAACAGCCAGACGGTCTGGGGGGAGGGAGGTGGAAGAGATGAGAGAACACAGCAACCCCTCCCTGTCCTAGAACTTAAGGAGGTGGGGAGAAGCAGTTAAGAAACAGGGGGAGGGGAGAAAAGAGGGCAGGTGGACAGAACCCAGGGGGAGGAGAAATGAGACCCTAAGGGAGAGGGGACAGAGAGCCAGAGAGAGGAGGAATTGAAGCCACTAGAATGACGAGGGCAGGATGGTGGGACTCCCCCTCCATCAGAACATATCAGCCAATGAGATTAGACTTTGACCCAAGTTGATACCAGATGATATTTGACCCTGAAACTCAAGATGTGATTGAAGCCCCTGAAATTTGATATTCCTTGTTAATATTGCGAGATGTCAGATCTCTAACCAAGGCTTTCTAAACAGGGGGTCTCAGTATCCCACATCTATAAAATGGGGGCAAGAGCAGAAATGTGAGATACTAAAGAGGGAGCTTCAAGGTGATAGTAATCATTGCAGGACAAGAGGGCCAGGGATGCAGAGATGAAGGTGGCCTCGATGATTTGCAGAGGACAAGAACAGGGAGGGGAAAGGCTGGATGAAAAGCCTGCTCCCCTCCCTGGACGCCCCAAACTCAGGCCTGGCGAGTGACTTGCTGGTGAGGAAATCAAGAAGGTGTCTCAACCTCCCTATCTTTGGGTCTCTGTCTTCACTTCCCTCAGGGTCTGTCTCCACTCCCCTGGATCTCTGTCCCCTTGTGTCCTTTTGGCTCTCTCTTATCTTCCCATTGTATGACCAAGGAACCTGAGGCTCAGAAAACAGAAGTAGCATTCCAAGGTCACACACAAGGATGGTGATGGGGTCCAATCCCTTCCTGGCCCTAAGCATCACCCTATCCAAGACCTGGCCTTCAGATAGGAGGCACTTTGTCTCCTCATCTCTCCTGCATTCCCCTTCTCCCATGTCCTTGTCCCAAGTCGCCCTGGGTTCCTTCTGTTTCCAGATCAGGAGAGTTTCCACCCACTCCAGCATCACTCATCTCAAGGAAAATCTGCAGCCTCTGTCCCAGACTTGGGAGAGAGACTGACCTGGGTTCAAATCATGGGTCTTGTACTCATTCATTGACCCTGCCCTCAGCTCCAGAACTGAGCCTCAGTTTCCCCAGTTTTGAATAGAGTATTCTCTCCCTCTCCAACCATCAAAGCGAACCCCAGATTTTGGATGCGAATACTCTGCTCTGCATAAACTCCCTGCTGGTGGTAGTGGCCAGAGTGCTGAGCTCCGGGGGCCTTCGGGGGCCCAGAGGGCAGCTCAGAGAAGTGAGAGGCAGAGATGGACGGAGAGAAATCCAGACACAGATGAGAAGTGAGAAGCAGAGACTGAGGGAGGGGGGCTGAGGAGCACGTCCTTCCAACTGCCACCCCCAGTCCCCTCCACCAGCACGTCTCTCTCTCACTCTCCTGACTTCACACTGATGTATTTTGAGAAACTCGTGAAAGGAGGCGAGAAAAAGGGTGGGGAGGGGCTGGAAAATTGGAAAAAGAAGGGGTGAGGTTAGCATAGCTCCCCCTCCACCACCAACCCCCGTCACTGCGCCATCCTCCTGCCCCCTCTTCTGTCCAGCCCTATTCGTGTCTTTCATGTTACTAGAGGGTGGGGTAACTTCGGAGCTAGGAGGTGATCTGCAGCAAGAAGGACTCATGTTAGACTTAGAAAAGGACCTGAATGGCCTAGTGAAATGGACTGAGGGTGAACCAAAGATGTGGTGAGGGCTGTGGGCCAAGGGGACAGGGTCGGAGGGCATGGGGGCAGGTGCACGGTGCAGAGGCCATCTCCTCCCCACTCTGTGGCCAGATATTTTTAGGCTTCCCCGCAGCTGAGTAATTTCTCTGACTTGGAGCCAGAGCTGGGGTTGGGGTTGGGGCTGAGAGACCGGTGGAGGGTGTCCAGACTACCCTGAGGGACACCTAGGTCACTGGGGTCGTCACCCTGGCTTGGAGGAAGCCCTCTCACCTCTAGCCTATATCATTTGGGAAATCTGTCCTACCCCTAGAGCCTAAATGTTTAGGCTGCAACTCCTTTCTCCCCAGGGACCCAGGATAGCCTGGCTTCTTCCTCCCAGCTTAACCCCCCTCAAGGACAACGACCGATGGGCCCCAATCCGCTTTAGCTGCAGATTAAACTCTCTGAGAGACAGAAACTGAAAAAGACATGGAGAGATGGAGAGACCCAGGGTGGGAGAATAAAAACCCACAGAGGGGACAGAGATCTAAATAAGCAGGGGGAGGGATGATCAGAGATCCAGGGAAGAGGAGGGACCCAGAGAGAGAGGGACAGAGACTTAGGGTTTGAAGGAGATCTAGCGAGAACAATGGCCAGAGAATCCGCGAGAGGGGGACAGAGACAGAGATCTAGGGAGGAGCAGAGATCCAGAGACAGGGAGCAGAGAGACCCAGAAAGATAGGTGGACGGGGACCCAGAAGGGGGTGGGAGAGGGGTCAGAGCCCCAGAGAGGGGGATATCCAGGCCCAGAGAAAAGAGTAGAGCCTCAGATTGGGTGGGGTGCCGAAAAATTATCAAGATAATGGACAAGACCGGGCCAGGGAGATCGGCGCCGTCGGAGCTCAAGGGAGAAAACTGAACAGATGGGTGGACCCCCCGTGCCGGAGTGTCGCCTGTCCATCTGTCCGTCTGCGCCCAGGTGGTAATGCGAGTCCTCCTCCGATCCTCACACTCTTCCCCTCCCAGGACCCCACCACGCTCACCGGTGCAGCTTCCCGAGGGCACGACCTGCTAGCTTCCGAAACTCCTCCTGGCGGAACTCCATGGTGGCGGCCCCTGCCGCGGGTCCCCCCGCCCGCGGGCCCGGGCGGCCGCGTCCGGGTTACCGGGGTCTGCCCCGGCCCGGCCGGCCCCGCAGCTCCGCTCGGGGGGAAGGAGGCTGCGAGTGCCGGCTGCCTGGGGGCTGTCACTGGACTCAGCGCCGGGGGCGGGGCGGGGAGGGGCACGGAGAGGCCACGCCCAGACCCACTAGACCCCGCCCCTTGTAAGCTAGTCCCTCCCTCTTTGCAGCCCTCTGTCCCCGCCCGTCCATCCTAAGACCACGCCTTTGGTTCTGAACACACTTCGAATTGCATCGCCCCCCAATTCTGTCCTTTCCCCTCGTTACTTCCCCCAGTTCCATCCCCCCAGGGTCTCCTACCCAGATTTTCTCTCCTGTCCTGAGTTCTCATTCCCATCTGAGATTTGTCCCCCACACTTCGGTTCCCCCCAACTTCGTCCCTTACAGTTCCATCTTCCTCTGGGTTTCCTCCTGCGTTTCATCCCCCCATACCTACCTGTCCCGATTTCTGTGCTCTCCAGTTCCACCGTCCCCCGACCTCTGACCCACCCGCCCCCGCAATTCCCTCCCTATCCCGCACCGTCCTCAGTTCCAACGTTCTCATTCAGACAGTTCTTTCTTTTCTCATTCAGGGAGTTCTTTCCGCTCTATTCCAACCCCGACTTCGACCCTCCCGCGGTCCTCCTCTAGTTCCCCCCACACGCTTGCGATCCATCCACTTCCTAGTTTCCATCTTTCCCCTTTCGAATCCAAATCCCTCCATTCTATTTGCCCTCTGGGCACGTCCCTCCTGCCCGCTCCTTCTCTCTCTGAGTTGCATTTCCCATTCCCATCTCCTTCCCTCTGAGTTCCACCCCTGCAGTTATAGCCCTCCAGTTGCCAGTTGCGACCCCTGCAGTTCCCTCCCCACTCTGTGTTCTCGCCCCACTCCCCTGGGGTCTGTCCAGCTCGGAGTCCTTCACTAGCTCCCTGGGATCTATTCCGCTCTTCTAGGTCTGTCCTCACTCTCTAAATTCTGTCCCCACCCCCTGGGATCTGTACCCGCCCTCTGAATTCTGTCTCCTCCCCCGAGATCAGTCCCTGCCCTGAATTCTGCCCCTTGCGCAGAGATCTGTCCCTGCTTTCCGAGTTCTCTCCCCACGCCCTGAGTTGTGTCGCCTCAGGCTAGGATCCTTCCCGGTTCTCTGAGTTCTGTCCCCACCCCTGGATTCCAGCCCCGCCTCTCTGGAATAAATCCCCGACGCTTCCCGATCCCCAGCCAGCGGACAGGTACTGCCCCGCCCCTTTCTCCAGACCAGCCCTTCTCCCCGGCGCTGAGTCCACCTCCAGATCCAGGCCCCGGAGGGCTCTCCTTTACCCACCGCCTCCCCGTGTCGGGCCGCAAATGCATTTGACATTAAATTTTCATGAAGCGGCGCGCGAGGGTGTGGAAGGAGCAGACGGCGCGGCGGGCGGGCGCCAAGGACCGGGTGCCAGGGAAGCCACTGGCCGCTGCAGCCTCTCGCCTCCAGCCCTGGCTAGTTTGGTCTCTGGGTCCCACAATTTTGCCTGTGTTTGAGAAAGCTCCGGGTCCCAGGAGAGGAAGAGGCTGCGGTCCTGGATTCTTTGGTCTGAGGGAAGAGGGTTGGGGGGACCCGTATTCCAGAGCCTAAAGGAGTAGCCGGCTGAGCCGTTGACACGCGCCACCGTGTGGCAGCAGAATCCCGGGCCTGGGAGCGGAGGCGGCGGCCGTGGCTCTGGGCCAGGTGCGAGGGTGGAGCAGATGGTGAAGAGGAGACAGTGGGAAGAAGGCTCCGCCGCTGCCAAAACCTGGGCCTTTGCCGGAACCATCACCATGGAAACTGAGGAAAGAAAAAAGGACCCAGACCCGCACTTTTTCAGGACCTGGGAACTGGTTACTTGCAGCGGTTCACACGGAGAGTCCCCTCCAAACTACAAGTCCCAGCGGCCGCTGGACCTCACAGTTTGCTTGAGAAGGGCTGCGTACCCCGAAGGCCCCTGGGAGATGTAGTTCTCTGAGACAACCGGCTGAGGCTACGTTGCGCCCTCTGGTGGACACGGCGCCCACGTTCGCTCATTCATTTCGCGGCCAGACAGACCCTACCGGCGTCATCCCTCTACCTTTCTGACCTCGTCACCATCCACTCTCCCTCTCCCTCCCAATTCACTCCGTTACACACTGGCCTACTCGCTGTTCTTTCAACATTTACCACTGAGGTTCCTCCATCTACTTATCTTCCTAGGACTCACTAAAGAAGGGGAAGGTGTGGGCCATCACTCATTAACTCAGGAAATATTTGAGTTGCTGCCATTCGCCAGGCGTCCTCCCGCCATAGGAGACATAGCTATAATGGGAGTAACACCGGGTACTGGGGACCACCAGAGGGGGACCTAAGTCAGCCATGGAAGATGAGAAAAAGTATGAAACAAGTTTTCCAGGGAAAGTTTGATAAAAGGAATGGGGGTGGTGGTAGAGGTGGGAGGAGATTGGGGCGAGTACCCCCAGCAGAGGAAACAGCACTTGCCCAGACCTGTGGGGAAAGCCTGCTGGTCCGAGGCCCTACAAGGAGTTTGGTGGGATCGTGGTATGAAGCAGGTGTCCAGGACTAGGCAGCATGTCACAGGGCGAGGGGTGGGAGAGGCTAGGGATCACATCACCAAAAGGCTCAGGAAGCACCCCCTCAGGAGGGCACCCACTGCACAAGAGCTGAAGACATTTAAAAATGTCCTGGGTAGATGTACTGGAGATGAGGAACTAAGTAGAAGGAACAGGAGAAACTAAGAGATGTGAAAAAATGGGTGTGGTCAGGACAGTGTTCAGTATGACCCGACCCCAGTGAGAGGAAGAGGTCAAACAGGGCAGGAGGGGGCCAGAGCATATAGAGCCTTGAGAGCCAGGCTCAGGGGCTCGGGCCTTCTCCCAGGGGAGCTGGGGAGTCACGGGGGGCTGTGAACAGAGAAGAGGTCAGCTCTGGGGCCCTGGAGAGGACTAATGAGGGGAGAGACTGGAGGATCCAGGGGAAAAGGAGGAGGCCTGGGCCGGGCGAGGTGGCTCATGCCTGTAATCCTAGCACTCTGGGAGGCCAAGGTGGGCGGATCGTTTGAGCTCAGGAGTTCAAGATCAGCCTGAGCAAGAGTGAGACCCTGTCTCTACTAAAAATAGAAAGAAATTAGCTGAACAACTAAAAATATATATACAAAAATTTACCCGGGCATGGTGGCGCATGCCTATAGTCCCAGCTACTCGGGAGCTGAGGCAGGAGGATGACTTGAGCCCAGGAGTTTGAGGTTGCTGTGAGCTAGGCTGATGCCACGGCACTCTAGTCCGGGCAACAGAGTGAGGAAAAAAAAAAAAAAAAAAGGAGGAAGCCTGAGCTGGGCCAGTGACCTCTATGGGACTCTAGGGCCACAGCCCAATGACCCTCTTCCTTCCCACTCCCCACATACCACTAGCCAGAGACAGAACAAAGGCAAAAATCTTTTATTTCAATTTTAAGAAAGCCACCGGCCTGTTCTCCACATCCAGAAGCACAGGGAGACACCCTGCTCAGGAAGTCGTGGACAGAAGGGGCATGGCCACCATCAATTGCTAAAGCAACAGAAGAAAGGGAATGAGGATTCATGACCCAGAAGTCCAGTCCCCACCCCCGACCCAAGACTCCAGGCCCCCCACTTCCCTTCCCCTTCCCCCAGGCACCTTTCTCTTCCGGTGGAAGGCTGCCCTGCTCTCATCAGAGTTGATCGGCAGGGGGATATAGGCATCCAGGTGATACAGCTGCTGGGGGCCCCGCATCACCAGGCGGTTCTCCCCGATCTCCAGCGACAGCCCCAGTGCTCCGTCCTGGGGATGTGGTGGAATCAGCCCACCCTCCCCAGCAATAGTACGATAATAACATGGACCAGGCATAGTAGCCTCACATGCTGGGAAAACTATATTTAAAGGGTCTAATCTCCCCGGAAAAAAGGTGGAGGGCAGTAATTACAAGTCTCAATGAGTGAGCGCTTACAATCCCTTGGGCATCCTCAGGACAGCACCAGAGGGTGGCCCTGTTGGGCTCATGGGACAGAGGAGGCAGCTTACGCAGGTCTGGCCACAGCCCCTCGTCACTCTCCCACTCTCCCTTAGAGACAGGCCCTGGCCATTACAGACCCCATTCTCCTGCTCTTGTCGAGCATGCACTCACCAGTTTGGGGAGGTCAATTTCGGCCAACAGGAGGTCAGGGGCTTCCAGCCAGAGGTTCAGGTGAGGCTTCTCAGGGCTGAGGAGGAACAAGGGCCAGAATCGAGGACAGCTGCCAGGTCGTTCGTTGCCTGTGCCTGGCATGCTGTTCCCTTTCTCTCTCCAACCAAGCCTACTGCCCCAGGACACCTTCCCAGTCAGGGGTTCTTTCTTCCCTTCTTGGGTTCCGAGGGCCCCAGGGAATCGCCCAGTGTAGGGAGGGGATTGAGGGAGGGATTCAGAAGAGTGTTGGGGAGACATTAGACAGGGGATCCACTGAAGGCTCACCCTTCCTCATCTCTCCTGGAGTCGGGCGTGTCCAGGTTCCCCAGCTCCTGGATCCGAGGACGCTGCTTGGAGCGGATGTTCTGCTGGGAGATGGAGCCCAGGAAAGTCCGGTTCTTCAACATGCGCCATTCTGAGTCAAAGATCACGTAGGTCAAGGTTCCCTTTGCTCTCTCAGGAGGTCTTGCACAGCCAAGAGCCTCCCCAAAGAGGCTCCGCCCCCTCCCAGGACGCCCAGGGCCTGACCACACCCCCAAGATTGGCTCCAGGAAGCCCGCCCACCGTAGCCCCGCCCTTCCGTGATATGCCCCAGTAAAATCCGCCCCTCAAGATGCTTCTAGCTCCGCCTCTCCCAGGTTGTCCAGACTCCGCCCCTTGTCTGGAATCCAAGTCTGGCCCCACCCCCTCACTTTGGGAAGCTCCACCCCCTCCCTGGAATCGCAGCCTCTACAACAGGAGCTAACAAAATCCCGCCCCAAGCTACCCCTCGGCTCCGGAGGGTGGCCCGCAAACCGCATCTGGCTCCACTCCTTCCCAATGGCCCAGGCCCCACCGCTCACCCGGATTCAGCTGCAAGCTGTATTTGTCCTCAAGGCCCTCCCTGGCGATGGTGACCACGAGCTCCCGCAAGAAATCGCTGTTCTAGTAGTGAGAGACAGGAAGAAGAGAGGCGGTGGGGCCAGGGGTGTGGAGCAAGAGGCCCTTGCCCAGGTCTCACCCACAGCCCCGCCCCCAACCTGCATCCTCCGGTAGAAGTCGCTGTTGACAGCTACGTCGTAGGCGGTACAGCCCTGGCCTTCTGCAGGGAGAGAAAGGGGATGAGACCCCCCACCCCCGCCTCCCAGCCCAGACACAGACAAGGAAAAAACCATTCAGGGCCAGCAGCTACAAGAACCAGAGACCCAGAGATACTAAGGAAGTGAGAGCTCGACACACTTTCCACTCTGGACTCTCAGACCAGCCTCCTCCACAGCCTCCAGTCTCTCCTTCTTTGGTCCATCTCTACAAGGTCACTAGAGCCAACCCCGTCCCTGGCCTGCTCACAGCTCTCCTCGGCTCCCTAGCGCCCCCAGACGAAAGTCTGAGTCCCGCAGCCTGGCGCTGGGGGGCCGGTGTGGACTGCCCCTCCCACCTCTGGAGAGAAGTTCATTTCTCCTCTAGACTCTTAATTACTGGCCAACCTGATCCAATCATTCTCTCCTGGCTCTGGGCCCCTCGGACCCCTCTGCCTAGAACCCTCTTTGTCTGATGAACTCTTCCTGTTCCTTCAACTCTTATCCGACGTCTTGTCCAGGAAGCCTTCCCTGACCCCTCCATGTGGGTGGAGAGCGCCCTGGGGCTGTGCTGGGCAGCACGAATCCATATTGAAACTGCACCAGTCCCCTTCAGTCCCACTGGTGACAGGGACTTTCTGAAGGGTGGGATCCAGGTTTGCTAAGTCCTTGTTCCCCAGGGCACTGCCTAAAGCTTGGTCCCAGGAGCCTTCAAGAGGCACATGTGAAATGAAAAAAAAAAAAAAAAGGAAACAGAGACAGAAACAGGGACAGAAGAGAGACAAGGCAGAGATGGGGACAGGAAGAAAGAGCAGAGGAGATAACCAGGATGAGAGGGAGCGGGCCCAGGACTAAAGCCACATCAGCAAACGGTCACCGAGCACTCTGCCAGGCCTCCCCTGCGCTGGAGTGGGCCATGGAGAAGTGCTAGCCTGGCCAGGTGCCAGAACAGGACTGCCCGGGTGCCAGGTGCCCAGGAGGCAAGGGATATACCACAGAGAAAAGGATCAGATCAGGGGGCCAGATTTCCGAGACTTGAGGGAAAAGGGTCTTCAGCCCTCGATTCTTGGGTTCTAGGGAAGAAGGGATCTAGGGGGCTAGACTCCTGGGCCCTCTTAGGGCACTGACTTGCATCCAGTTCGGCATGAGGCTCTCCCAGACTCATGGGGATGCGAAACCCAGCTTGGTCCTCCTCCAGCATTTGAAGAAGCTCATCCTCAGTCACGTCAGCTGGAGGAGGGATGGAGGCAGAGTGGCAGATGTTGATGAAAACCTTCCCTTCCGATGAGTTGGTCTTTATGCAGAAACCTGGTGGGAGTGAGTTTGTCTTGACCATCTGTCTCTGCAAAAGTCTCCGTCTCCACCTATCCTCTCCAGTCCCTGCCCCTTTCCCTATTCTGCTCTGTACCCCTCTCTGTGGGTCTCTAGCCCCCTCTTTCTGGGCCTGTTCCCCTCCCCTGAAACCCCTGACCTTCTTCCTATCTTTCAATCTGTCCCCCTAGCCACTCTTGTTCTCTGTCCTCCACCTCTTCTCTTTGGATTACTGTCCCTGGGTGACTGTCCCTGGGTGTCTGTTTACCCCATCCCCCACCCCAGGCCTTTAAACCCCATTATTCTGTATCTTTCCTTCCTCCTCTTTCTCTGTTCCCTTCCCCCGGTCTCCATGCCCCCTCTGTCTGGGACTCTATCCCTCTCTCTCTGAGTTTCTGTCTTTCTCACCAGGCTGAGGTTGGATTTGTGTAGATTCTGGTCTGGTTGTCTGGGCTTGCTGGAGCTCCTTGGAGGCCTGTGTGAAGGAAGATCACCTCCAGGTTTAGAGTCTGTGTTATCAGAGCCCCCCTTTAAGGGGTTCCTCAAACTTTTGGGGGCAATTCTTATGTATGAAAATACATACATAACGAGAGAAATTATACAGTCTAGGTCCCCTTCCTCCTTTGAGGAGCCCAACCCCATTCCCATTTCTTTCAGAGCCTAGCAAACTTGGAGCCACGCAACTACAATTCCCATAAGCCCTGTTGCCGCCCTAGTGCATTTTGGGAACTATAGTCCCTTTTTTTTTTTTGAGCACCCCCCCAAAAATCCCGAATACCCAAGGATCCAGGAGTCCGGTCACTTTGCACCTGCAGCAGTAGCTCCTCGAATCGCGCCGTCTCAGCACCCATCGTCTCTGCCTCGCTTAATTCCGGTGCCAGTAGCTGCGAGTTCGCCATGGCCTTGGGAAAGAGACGTAGGCGTCCTCAGTACCCTCGACGTAGGGAACTTTCCCAGGATCCGAACTCGGGTGCCTGCTCCTAGCCCTCAATCGACTCCCATACCCACTATTCTGTTCAAAAACCTAAGATTCTAGGTTGAGACTACAATTCCATCCCACACCAGACACCGTCGTCAGATCCGTTGGGAATCAACATTACTAGATGCACCCTCTATCCTACGTGCCAAATGTGTAAATGAAAGCCACACTTCCGGTCTCTGTGTAACCATGGGACTGGAGTAGGCCACACTTCCGCGTACCCCAACGCTCATTCACCAGCCGGCAACGCGTTACCGACAAGCCACGCCTCCTCCCCTCAACCAATCAAAACTACACCCTTAGCCTAATTACCATATGCCACACTTCCTGTGTCGATTAAAGCCACACCTCTGTTCTTTTCGGATAACCACTGCAGGCCAGGTTACTGTGCGGTCAGGGATGCCACATGTCACAATTTCAAAACCTTAATCTCAATGTCCATCCTGAAAGACTCCCTTTTTTCCCCCAACTCTCTCGTTTTACAGATGAAAGACTCCCTTATCTTTGAACTATCGCTTCATCCAAAATCTAGATCCGGATTCCTAGTAAATGTAATTCTGACTAAAAGGTGCACTTCCTGTCCCCAATATAAGGTAGTGGGAAGACACACCAACACGTCCAACCTTCTCAATTCAGAACCCACACATTTCGGGTCTCCACTTGCTCCCCGCTTTGAGGAGTACGCATGCTCCAAACGACATTTCCCAGCGTGAGCCTATGGGTAGGTTTTTCTGGTCCTAAACCGGGAGAGTGGGCGGGGCTACGTTATATAGTTACCGTAGCCCCGCCCCTTCCCGTTGGTCCCGCCCCTTTGGGCTGGAGGGGGCGGTGTCATCCTTCGGACCTCACGGTTCCCTTAGGCAGAGTGCCCCGAAGTCCTCCGTGGAAAGCCGTCCGGGCGGGCGATGGCTGCGACGCGTGCAGGGCCCCGCGCGCGAGAGATCTTCACCACGCTGGAGTACGGACCAGCGCCGGAGAGCCACGCATGCGCACTGGTGAGAGCCTGCCTGGGGAGTGCTACCCGCTCCCTTCCCCAGGCCAGGGAGGTCCAGTTTTGCGCGGGACTCCCGTCATCCACCGCGTCGGCTCCGCAACTCCGCCCCGCTCAGCTCTCGAGATTCCCGCCGCCCGTTAGGACTCGGCCCTGGGGGACGTTTTCTGGAGCCTTCGTTGCTGCTGCCTGTTAACCCCATCATCCCTAGTAGTTCTTTTGCTCCTCGATCTTGAACTCCCCGGGATGTTTCTGTGATGCCTGAGAACCCCCCCACGTGGCCCTTTGTGATCGATTCCTCAGGGCCCCTCAGACCCTCCCGGGATCCCCCCGCGACTCAGAATTCCTGTGGGGGACTCGATCACCCGGAGACCTTCAGAGCTTCCGCAGAGTCCCCGTGATTCCTCAGGGCCTTCAAAACTTGTGAGGCTCATGTGATCTCATGGGAACTCTCAGAATCCCAGAATGCGACAGAACTTCCCGTAATTAGGGGCCCGAATACCTCGTGGGGCTCCCGTGATTCCTCTGGCTCTCCGAATGCCCCAGAGAATCTCCAGAATTCTTCAGGACCCACTATAATCCTCATGAGGCTCCCCTGATCCCTCGGGGATCCTCAGAACCTCCCTAGGACTCCCATGGTCCCACAGGGGCCCCTGGAACAGTCTTGGGGTTCCTGTTCATAAGTAGGGCGTCTTGAATTTTCTGTCATTCCCCAGAGCCTCTCAGAATTCTCTCATGGGCCTCTGCTGATCCCCCAGGGTCCTCCAGCACCCAGCACAAGGATTTAGGGTTCTTTGAAGGGAAGGGCAGGAGTGGAGGCAAGTGCAGTGGTCCCTGTGGAAGGAGCTGAGCCTGGAGCCTGGCACAGGCTATGCAGTCGGAGAGGAGGGCATAGGGAATAGGGTTTGGGGGACTGAGGGCAAGTACTGGCCCTGGGGTCTGGGTCTGTGACTGGGTGGTTGTCCCCACATAGTCAACCCAGTAGGAACACTGGAGGAAAGACGCCGAGCTCCATAGTGACATGGTGAGAGTGTGAGAGACCTGTGGACAGTCCTACCAGTGTGTGCAGTAAACAAATGCCACTTGGGCCTATGCCTCAGAACCAACAGCTGAGCTGGAGACAGAGACCTGGGAGTTGCCAATGTAGACAGATAATTGAACTTGTGGGAGTGACTAGCAATATATTGTAGACTCAGATAAAAGATTTTGAGACAAAGTACAGAGAATTCTCATACTTGGAGGGTGGTTAGAGATGAAATGTCCTAAAATAGCAATAATGTGATAATAGCTTATATTTATTGGATGCCTTCTATGTGCCAGCCTCCATGACATGATGTCATTTAATCCCCCGAACTGAGAGGAATTATTGTCATTATTTTAGTGATAGCACACAGAGGCTTGAAAAGGTAGGTCATTTGCCCACCATCCATACACTTTAAAAGAAGTCAAGCTAGCCGGGCACACTGGCTAACACCTGTAATCCCAGCACTTTGGGAGGCCGAGGAGGCAGGAGGATCTCTTGAGGCCAAGAGTTCAATACCAGTCTGGGCAACATAGCCAGACCACTACTCTATAAAAAAAATTTAAAAATTAACCAGCGTGGTAGTGTGTACTTATAGTCCTAGCTACTTGGAAGGCTAAGGCAGGAGGATCACTTGGGCCCAGGAGTTTGAGGTTGCAGTGAGCTATGATCACACCACTGTACTCCAGCCTGGGCAGCAGTAAAATCGTGACTCTAAAAAATAAAAATAAAAAGAGAAGTGAAGCTGAGATTTGGACTCTAGCCCCTGGATTCCAGACCCACGGACTCTTCCCCACCAGCAAAATTCTCAACTTTACAGCTTATGGGCTAGACTCAACCAACAAACATGTTTTCTTTGGCCTGAACTTTATTTTTGAAAATGTGAATTACTGGATTGATACCATGTAAACATCCAGCTTCTCTTGCAAAGAAAATTCCCATATCTCACAACCTTTGGCTTGAATTCCCTGACAAAAATCATCTGGAACCAATAGTTACTGTCTGTTCTTAGGCTCCCCGTCTCCATCAGGCCTCTTCTCACGCGTAAATGGCCTGCCAGGACCCTGTGGACATGTTTTTGGGGTTTTGTTTTTCTTTCGGAGGAAATTTTTCCAACTTCCACAGAGTCATTCGTGTTTATTATGAACTCCCATGTAGCCATCACTCAGCTTCAATAATCATCAACATTTGGTTCAATGTTATTTCCCCTCTTTTCTTTTTCTTTTTTTTTTTGAGGGGGTAATTTAAACAAATCCCAGATGTCATATTATTTTCCCATAAATATTTAAATCCTTTCTTTTTTTTTTTTTTTTTTTTAGAGACAGAGTCTCACTCTGTTGCCCAAGGCTGGAGTACAGTGGCGCAATCATAGCTCACTGCAACCTTGAATGCCTGCCTGCGCTCAGGCCATCCTCCTGCCTTAGCCTCCCCAGTAGCTGGGACGACAGGCGTGTGCCACCACACCCTGATAATTTTTTTAATTTTTTGTAGAGACAGGGTCTCACTATGTTGCCAGGCTGGTCTTGAACTGGCCTCCAGCAACCCTCCTCCTGCCTCCTCAGCTCCCAAAGTGCTGGGATTACAACAGAAAGCGACTTATTTTATTACAGAACTACCATGTTGACGTCCGGTCGGCCTCCCGACATAATCGCCCGACCTTTGCTGACCCGCCCCTACGTCTCAGCCCTCCGGTGCCAGCTGCTCGCTCGGCTCCAGCCAGTTAGTGCCTCCAGCTGCCCCTCAATGAACTACCTAGGCATTAGGGCCGGGCGCGGTGGCTCACGCCTGTAATCCTAGCACTCTGGAAGGCCGAGGCGGGCGGATTGTTCGAGCTCAGGAGTTCGAGACCAGCCTGAGCAAGAGCGAGACCCTGTCTCTACTAAAAATAGAAAGAAATTATCTGGCCAACTAAAAATATATATAGAAAAAATTAGCTGGGCATGGTGGCGCATGCCTGTAGTCCCAGCTACTCGGGAGGCTGAGGCAGTAGGATCGCTTAAGCCCAAGAGTTTGAGGTTGCTGTGAGCTAGGCTGACGCCACGGCACTCACTCTAGCCCGGACAACAAAGCGAGACTCTGTCTCAAAAAAAAAAAAGAACTACCTAGGCATTGCCTGCCCCACGCATCTGCATTCACCTGGGCTCCCGCATCCTGACCTCAAACTTTTGGAAGTGCTGGAGTGGCTTTCTCACTTGGAGAAGAGCAACTTGGGGGGGCTCCGGTTGCCCAGGGGGGAGAGGGAAGCCTAAAATATGTACATATTGGTGTGCTCCAAAGTCTTTTGACCCACTCTTTTTTTTTTTTTTTAAATCGGGCCTTTCCTTGATTCAAATTCCACGCTTCTACATGCCCTCACACAGTTTGGCCAAGCCCTCTCCCCCACCTGTTAGCACTTTAGCTGCTTGAAAGTCAAGCTAAGTGTTTTCTGTGCAGTTTAGCTGTGTTCACACCCTGGACAGAGTTTAGGTTAATACCCATTATAAGCAGTAGTCAGAAAAACTGAATACAGCGGGATTCCACGTTTTACCCTGCTGTAACGCATGCGAAGTTCCACAAATAGGATAGAAGCAGAACCATCTCCTATGCCTTTTCTACCAGAACCTACCCTAGTTCTATAAGCATTATAACAGATATTTTGAATATATATTTTAACCACTTAATGCAAAAACTTTTCCCAAAGCAAGACCTTTGGAAATAATACTAAAAGGGGTCCTTTAAGTGTGTGTAGTTATGCATGTATTACCATTTTTACAGAAAAACTTTAAAGAAAAAAAAAAAAGAACTACCATGTTGTTATCACACTTAACATGAACAGTCATTCTTTAATATCATCTAATGTCCAGTTCATGTTCTAGTAATCCCTGTTTCAAAAAATATCTCTTTCCCCATGAGCATTTGAGTTTGAAACTTCTGAGTGACCTTTTTGCTTTAAAGAGAAACAAGAAGGGCTAGTTGGCAGGGGAAGGGAAAATTTGTCAGGGATGCTAAGAGAGTCTGTGAAGGAGAAAGTGGAAAATATGCCTCGATTTAGCAACAGAGGAGACATGGCCAGGGAAAAAAGGAAACGTGGAGCAGATGTGAGATGCAATAAAATTAATAGCAAGTTTTATAGGAGTGCTGCTGTGAGCATGTGATCTGCATTGATTCATTGAATCCTCACCACAGCCCTGTGATGTAGGGAGAGACCATGATTAGCCCCAAATTCCAGATGGCTTAGCAGAGACACTGAGTCTCTAAATCCCTGGCTAAGGGTGCACATCAGAGAAGTCCCAGAGCCAGGATTCAGACCCAGGCTGACCTGGCCCCTAACTCCAGGGACTCCACCACAGGCTACCCCTCTGCAACATGTGTGCACCATGCCTTGGACTCACTTAGACGTTTCACAGCCAAATAGGCTGCACCTGGCAAGGCAGCATCAGGCCTCTGTCTTCTGTGGGGATCCCCACCGCTCCCCCAAGTGATGACATAGCTGAGATAGGAGAGAACAAGATCACGTGGGTGGGTGTGGGAGCCCCCTGGCTTAGAAGCCCCACATCCGAAGAAAAAGTTACCACTAGAGATAGTCTCATGGTCATTGCTTCCAGGGTGCTGGCCAGGGACATGCGCACTTACGAGAATGCAGAGCCCTCTGCCCCTCCGCCCTTTTTTTCTTTTTTTTTTTAAGAGATGGGGTCTTGCTCTTGCTCAGGCTGCTCTCGAACTCCTGATCTCAAGCGATCCTCCCATCTCAGCCTCCCAGAGTGCTAGGATTACAGACATGAGCCACCGCGCCCAGCCCCTGCTGGGTGTTCGTGGTGCATCTCCAGCCTTCCCAGTCCAGGTCATGGACCAATCTGTGCCCAATGTTACTTAATAACACAGCTGAATTATGTCAGGTTTCCAGGGAAATAGAAACTTAACCTATGGTCATTCAGCATCTCTCCATGCAGGAAAAGGGTTTCACTCATCTTTTTTTTTTTTTTTTTTTTTTTTTTGAGACAGGGTCTCACTCTATTGCCCAGGCTGGAGTGCAATGGCATCATCATAGCTCACAGCAACCTCAAACTTCTGGGTTCAAGCAATTCTCCTGCCTGAGCCTCCCGAGTAGCTAGCACTATAGGCATGCACCACCATGCCAGCTAATTTTTCTATTTTTTGTAGAAACAGGGTCTCGCTACATTGTTCAGGCCGGTCTCAAAACTCCTGGCCTCAAGCAATCCTCCTGACTTGGCCTCCCAAACTGCTAGGATTACAGGATTGAGCCACCGTGCACAGTTGGTTTTCATTACTCTTTTGTTGACATTCTCTGTGTTTAAAAGTCAATAAGACATCCCCCATGTGTTGCTGGCAGGAATGTAAAATGGTACAGCTACTGTAGGAAACAGCGGTAAGTTACACAGAGAGTTATCATACGATCCAGCAATTCCACTCCTAGGTATAGACCCCAAAGGAAATAAAAACATATGTCCAAAGAAAATTTTGTACATGAGTACTCATGGCAGCACTACTCACAATGGCAAAGGCATAAATACCTCAAATGCCCGCCAACACAGGAATGCATAAACACAATGTGGTAGATCTGTGCAATGAAATATTTTTCAGACATAAAAAGAAATGAGGTTTCTGATGTGTGCTACAGTGTGGATAGACCTTGCAAACGTTATGCTAAGTGAAAGAAGCCAGACACAGAAAGATCACATATTATGTGACCATCTTTATATGAATTATCCACAACAGGCAAAAATCTATAGAAACTGAAAGCAGATGAGCGGTTGCCAGGGGCTGGGAGGAAGGGAGAGACGGCAGTGACTGCTTAGTGGGTACAGGGTTTCCTTTTGGTGTGATGAAAGTGTTCTAGAACTAGATAGTGGTGACGGTTGCATGACATTGTGAATGCACTAAAGTGAATTTTACACTTTAAAATGGCTAAAATGGGCCGGGCACAGTGGCTCACGCCTGTAATCCTAGCACTCTGAGAGGCCGAGGTGGGTGGATCGTTTGAGCTCAGGAGTTCGAGACCAGCCTGAGCAAGAGTGAGAACCCATCTCTACTAAAAATAGAAAGGAATTACATGGACAACTAAAAATATATATATATATAATTAGCCGGGCATGGTGGTGCATGCCTGTAGTCCCAGCTACTGGGAGGCTGAGGCAGGAGGATTGCTCGAACCCAGAAGTTTGAGGTTGCTGTGAGCTAGGCTGATGCCACGGCACTCTAGCCTGGGCAACACAGTGAGACCCTGTCTCAAAAAAAATAAAATGGCTAAAATGGTGACGTTTACGTTATGTGTATTTTACCACTTTTTTATTTTAAGATAATAGGAAGAAAAGAATTAATTGATGGGGCAAAGGGGGACAGGTGTTCCCTCCCAGAGGATTCTGGGTAGGGATTGAGCTGCCCCAGCCCTTCCCAGACCCTTTTCCAACCTGCCTCCTCCTCCCCCAGGCCTGGCTGGACACCCAGGACCGGCTCTTGGGCCACTATGTAAATGGGAAGTGGTCAAAGCCAGAACACAGGAATTCAGTGCCGTGCCAGGATCCCATCACAGGTAGGAGATGTCCCCTAGTCACTAGGGGAGGGGAGACATCTGTGCCCTCTAGCCCGACCCACCAGCCAGACCCATTCCCTTTGCTGGGGTCCCTGAGGGCAGGAAGCAGGTGGTACTGGGGGGCGCTGAGATTTCTGGTTCCTCCTGATAACTGTCATCCCACTTGTGATTCCTAGTCCCTATGGAGGCTTTTTGCAGCTGCTGTCCACAAAAATCCCTTCCTTGCCCGTGGGAGGCCATCAGCACAAAGACCAATGACAACACTGAGACCTGGAGTGGGGCTGGGGACCAGCTTTACTGCCGAGGGCCACTCCCAGGCTCCTGCAGTTCTGACATGGGCCCCCACTTTTCTCCCCAGGAGAGCACTTGGCCAGCTGTCTGCAGGCACAGGCTGAGGATGTGGCTGCAGCCGCGGAGGCAGCCAGGACCGCATTTGAAAGCTGGAGCCGACTCCCTGGGGCCGTCCGTGCCCAGCACCTGACTAGGTGATGCCGCTGAGCTGGGGCGGGGCGGGGGTGGGGGGGGGGGACTTGATCCCTAGCATCGACTTGACACCGTGAAAACAAAGACTATTTCCCAAGAGCCACTGAATTAATTGGCAAGTAAGGCTCATAGTCCCGGTATTCAGTAGGAGCCAAAACACCCAATTCCCACTATTCACAGTGACAAAGCCTCTATTTCCCAGAATATCCTTGGGGCTTATGGGGCTCCATCTCTCAGCAATTCACTGGGGCTAGTGAAGCTCCAAACCCCATTTTCTAGCTGCTTTGGGAGCAGCTAGCAACAAAGATTCCATTTCCCAAAATGCAATTGAGATTAGAGCTAAGACTCAATTTCCCAGCATCTTTGGGGGTTTACCAGTGGCCAAGGCCCTTACACAGCATCCTCAGGGTATGTGTTTCTCCAACTACACTTCCCATAAATCTTCAGTGCCCTTTGCCCCCTGGTAAGTGGTGGGAATGCCCCAGGGGTTCATGGAGGTTGTAGTCCAAGACTCTTACCAGGTATTGGGCATTGGGATGTGACCATCCCCTTGCTTTGTCCTCAGGCTGGCCAAGGTGATCCAGAAGCACCAGCGGCTGCTGTGGACCCTGGAATCCCTGGTTACTGGGCGAGCCGTTCGAGAGGTTCGAGACGGGGATGTCCAGCTGGCCCAGCAGTTGCTGCACTACCATGCGGTTCAGGCACACACCCAGGAGGAGGCGCTGGCAGGCTGGGAGCCCATGGGTGAGAATGTGCAGTCCCGGCCCCCAGCCCCCTCCTCCTGCATGACCCGGTGGTGTCAGCCCCAGTCACCTCATTGTTTTCCACGCAGGAGTAATTGGCCTCATCCTGCCATCCACGTTCTCCTTCCTTGAGATGATGTGGAGGATTTGCCCCGCCCTGGCTGTGGGTAAATGAAGGGCTGGGGCCCAACTCTTGGGTCTGAGAAAGGAGGGGCTGGGGGACCCAGACCCCTGGGTCTGAGGGAGGAGGGACCAGGGCCAGACCTGTAGGTCTAAGGTAGGAGGGATCAAGGGAGCCCGGACCCTTGGGTCTGAGGGAGGAGGGGCTGGGGGCCTGGACCCCTGGGTCTGAAAGAGGAGGCTGGGGACCCGGACCCCTGGGTCTAAGGTAGGAGGGATCAAGGGAGCCTGGACCCCTGGGTCTGAGGGAGGAGGGGCTGGGGGGTCCCAGACCCCTGGGTCTGAGGGGGGAGGTGCTGGGGGCCTGACTCCTGGGTCCTCGAGCTGCCCCCCTTCCCCAGGCTGCACTGTGGTGGCCCTTGTGCCCCCTGCCTCCCCGACACCCCTCCTCCTGGCCCAGCTGGCAGGGGAGCTAGGCCCATTCCCAGGAATAATCAACGTGATCAGTGGCCCTGCCTCCCTGGGGCCCGTCCTGGCCTCCCAGCCTGGAGTCCAGAAGGTGGCCTTCTGTGGAGCCCTCGAGGTATCTTCAGGGCTGGGAGTGGGGCGGGACGCAGCCAGGGTCCCAGTGGCTCCTCCAGCAACTGAACCTGGGAGGGGGCCCCTCAGGAAGGACGTGCCCTTCGGCGGGCCCTGGCAGGCGAGGGGGCCGAGCTGGGCCTGGCTCTGGGGGCGGAGGCGCTGCTGCTGCTGAGCGACGCGGCGGACGTGGACTCGGCCGTGGAGGGCGTGGTGGACGCAGCCTGGTCCGACCGAAGCCCGGTGAGACCCGTGTACTTGTGTCCCCTTATCCTGGGGGCTGCCCGTGGCTGTCTCCAGACCTTGGGGTCTCCCGAGTTTCCTTTCATTTTAATTTTCAGTTCTCTGGGTCCTAAAACTCTGCTTTACTCATTGCATGTCCAGGGCTCCTCACCTCAAGTTTCTAAATCTCCATGTCCCTGCTCTCCTGCCCTTGCACTGTCTGGGGCTCTGTGTCCCTTGTTCTTTGGGACTCTGTTTTGTTTTTTTCTGTTTTCCTGAGTGTCCGTGTCCCTAGTTTTCCAATCTCTATCTTCATTCTTCAAGTTACAAACTTGCTGTGACTCCACATTCTGCCCTGGGTTTGGTCCTCGGCCACTTCATGACCCTCTTCCGTCCCTGAGTCTCAGCCCTCTGTGGGGACCTGTCTTCCCCACATCGGCCCTGGGTTTGCCCACCCTGACGTGCCTTTTCCTGACAGGGGGGCCTCAGGCTCCTCGTCCAGGAGTCTGTGTGGGAGGAAACCATGAGGCGGCTCCAGGTGCGGATGGGGCGGCTTCGGAGTGGCCGAGGGCTGGACGGGGCCGTGGACATGGGGGCCCGAGGGGCTGCCGCTCGTGACCTGGCCCAGCGCTATGTGCGTGAGGCCCAGAGCCAGGGTGCGCAGGTGAGCCAGGGGGCAGAGTCTCTGGGGTGATGGCAAAGGAGGGACCTAGAGACCTCCCTCCTGGGTCTGAGGGAGGAGGGGACAGGGGGCTCCAATTTGTAGTTCTGGGAGAGGAGGGGGCCGGAAGCAGGGATTATTGGGTCTGAGGGAGGAGGGGACAAGGGGCTCCAATTTGTAGTTCTGGGAGAGGAGGGGGCCGGAAGCAAGGATTATTGGGTCTGAGGGAGGAGGGGACAGGGGGCTCCAATTTGTAGGTCTGGGAGGGGGGCTGGAGGCAGGGATTATTGGGTCTGAGGGAGGAGGGGACAGGGGGCTCCAATTTGTAGGTCGGGGGGGCGGAGGGCCGGAGGCAGGGATTACTGGGTCTGAGGGAGGAGGGGCTGGGGGCCTGGACTCCTGGGTCTGAGTAGAAGGGGACTGGAGGGGGACGTCTAGATCTAGTTCTCTCCCTCCCTAGGTGTTCCAGGCCGGCGATGTGCCCTTAGACAGCCCATTCTATCCCCCAACCTTGGTCTCCGACCTGCCCCCAGCCTCCCCGTGTGCCCAGGCAGAGGTGAGCCCCTTAGGGTCCGCAGGGTCCTAGTCCATCCAGCCATCCTCAGCCAGCGGGGGGCAGCACCACCAGACCCACAGAAGCCCCTGGGGTGACCGTGACCATGTGACCTGGGCCTGGGGGCTGTTGACTGCTGCAGGCTCATTCCCGATGGGCAGGGTACTGGAGGGAGGAGCTGGCCAGGCCCACTGAGCTCCCATCACCCCTTGCAGGCGCCATGGCCTGTGGTCGTGGCTTCCCCTTTCCGCACAGCCAAGGAGGCACTGGCCTTGGCCAACGGGACGCCCCGGGGGGGCAGCGCCAGCGTGTGGAGCGAGAGGCTGGGGCAGGCGCTGGAGCTGGGCTACGGGTCAGTCGGTGCCGCTGGGGCACAAAGGGCGGCCTGTGGGCACGAAGCTCCCACCCTTTCCCTCAGTCTCAATGTCCCCTGTCTCCCTTCTCCTGGGTCTGTCTCTCTCCCCTCTTCTTTTGCTCACCTTGCCCTACTTTCTGTTTTCCTCTCCCTGATGTCTCCGTCTCCCCTCACAGGCTCCGGGTGGGCACAGTCTGGATCAACAGCCACGGCCTCAGAGACCCTGCAGTGCCCACAGGGGGCTGCAAGGAGAGCGGGTCGTCCTGGCACGGGGGCCCGGATGTGAGCGCACCCCCTCCCATCCCCACCCGCGCCCCCTTGACACTTGTGGCCCACCTTGTGCCCACCTGGCTTCCTCTTGACACCGTCCCTCGCACAGGGGCTGTACGAGTACCTGCGGCCCTCAGGGACCCCTGCCCGGCTGTCCTACCTTTCCAAGAACCTGAATTATGATACATTTGGCCTCGCTGTGCCCTCAACTCTGCCAGCTGGGCCTGAAACAGGGCCCACGTGAGTTGTCCCAGGGGCCAGGTGGTCTGGGGGTGTGGATGAAGTTATGTCAGGTTCCCCCGTGGATGGGAGGGTTGGAGGGACATTGGTTCAAGCCATCTCGTGGGGTCCTGGTCTTGCCGAGTATTGTACTCGGGGTCTCAAGGCCTCCTATAGTCCCCCATCCCAGGCCTGGTAAGACTCTCAGTTCTGCAACATGAAGGTCTGTGCTCTCCAAAGGCTCATGGGAGCAGGAGTTTGGGGTCCCCCAGAGGCTCATGGGAGCCAAGATGGTCCATCCAATGGAGTGGAACGTAGGGTCTGAGCAGGACCCAGGCCCCAGGCCCCCCTCCTGTGTCACCCCACTGCAGCCCAGCACCCCCCTATGGGCTCTTCGTTGGAGGCCGTTTCCAGGCTCCTGGGGCTCGGAGCTCCAGGCCCATCCAGGATGCGTTTGGCAACCTCCATGGCTACGTGGCTGAGGGTGGAGCCAAGGATATCCGAGGTGCTGTGGAGGCTGCTCACCAGGCTACCTCTGGGTAAGAGTGTCACAGGGGAAAGCCTGGGGTTATGGGGTGGCAGAGAGGGTAGTCTGGGACCCCCAGGGGTTGGTGGGCTGGGGACCTGGGCCCCTAGGGTAGGGCTGTGGACAGAGTGTGGTATCTGGAAGGAGCCAAGACACGGCCCTGTGTGCGTTGTGTGCCCACAGCTGGGCGGGCCAGTCGCCGGGGGCCCGGACGGCCCTGCTGTGGGCCCTGGCAGCCGCACTGGAGCGCCGGGAGTCCACCCTGGCCTCGAGGCTGGTGAGGCAGGGAGTGGAGCTCAAGGCTGCCAAGGCTGAGGTGGAGCTGAGCGTGAGACGACTTCGGGCCTGGGGGGCCCAGGCCCAGGCCCAAGGCCAAACCCTGCAGGTGAGAGGGGCCCATGGGCAGGTAGACAGGGCAGGCAGTCAGGGTGGGGGGCAGAGCAAAGGCTCTCAAATGAGCCGGGCTTGGGCTGGCTCCTGGCTGCATGATCGTCAGTGGTTTCATTTCTTTGCGCCTCAGTTTCCTCATCTGTACAGTGGGCACACAGCCCACCTCAGAGAATCAATTTAATGGGCCATAACCACATTTACTTATTTACTTATTTGTACTATAGATGGGAGTCTTGCTATGTTGCCCAGGCTGGAGTGCCCTGGTGTGATCATAGCTCACTGCAGCCTCGAACTCCTGGGCTCAAGCGATCCTCCTGTCTCAGCCTCCAGAGTAGCTGGGAGTACAGGCCTGTGCCACTGCATGCACCTGGCTTTCTTTTTTCCTGGGAGCCCATGGCAGAATACCTGGCTTTCTTTTTTTTTTTTCCCAACAAAAGATAATAGGATAGAAAACATAGAGTGCATAGCACAGAGTGTTGCTTAATGTGACTTGGTTTCACTTATATACAACATACAGTTAAATATACATACTGGCTGGACCTGAAGCATACAGTGGGGACAGCGAAGAAAGCACAAGGATCCAACAACTCTGGTGATGCCGCAGGAGCACTTGGGGACAGTTTGATGTCCCCCTCCATAGATGGTATACAATTTTACAATTTTATAATTGTATCACCCTTGTGGAGTTGTGAAGGCCAAATGAGTTAAGCACTTAGTGCCTGACATATAGCCAAGGACTCAAAAAATGTTTGTCCATGGCTGACCAATCAGCACATGAAAAGATGCTCAGTTTCTTTAGTCATTACGAAAATGCAAACCAAAACCACCATGAGGGCCGGGCGCAGTGGCTCATACCTGTAATCCCAGCTACTTGGGAGGATCACTTGAGGCAAGGAGTTCAAGACCACCCTGGACAACATAGTGAGACCCCTATCTGTAAAAAAGTAAAAATAATAAAATGCATATAGAAATGCAAATGAGCAGCCCAGCACGGTGGCTCACACCTGTAATCCTAGTACTCTGGGAGGCTGAGGCACATGGATCGTTTGAGCTCAGGAGTTCGAGACCAGCCTGAGCAAGAGTGAGACCCCGTCTCTACTAAAAATAGAAAGAAAATTAGCTGGACAACTAAAAAATATGTAGAAAAAATTAGCCAGGCATGGTGGTGCATGCCTGTAGTCCCACGTACTCGGGAGGCTGAGATAGAAGGATTGCTTGAGCCCAGGAGCTTGAGGTTGCTGTGAGCTAGGCTGACGCCCCGGCACTCTAGTCCGGGCAACAGAGGGAGACTCTGTCCCAAAAAAAAAAAAAAAAGAAAGAAAGAAAGAAATGCAAATGACCTAGAATAACTAAGGTGAGAAAGCTGGAAAAGTTAACTGCTACATACCAAAACTTTCTATAAAGCTATATTAATCAAGAGAGTGAGTTATTGGCACAAGGTCAGTCCAATAAATCAGTAGAACAGAAGAGAGAGTCTAGGCTGGACACAGTGGCTCACGCCTGTGATCCTAGCACTCTGGGAGTCTGAGGCAGGAGGCTCACTTGAACTTAAGAGTTCAAGACCAGCCTTAGCAAGAGTGAGACCCCATCTCTACCAAAAATAGAAAAATCAGTCAGGCATCATGGAGGCATGTACCTGTAGTCCCAGCTACTCGGGAGGCTGAAGCAGGAGGATCGCTTGGGCCCAGGAGTTTGAGGTTGCTGTGAGCTAGGCTGACACCACAGCACTCTAGCCTGGGTGACAGAGCAAGATTCTGTCTCAAAAAAAAAAAAAAAAAAAAACCACAGTGAGATCACTATGCACCTAAATGGCTAAAATTTAAAAGACTGATCATACCCAAGTGTTAGTGAGGATGTGGAGGAACTGGAACTCTCACATGCCCCTGTGGGAGTGTGAAATGACACAACCACTTTGGAAAGCAGTTTGGCAGTTTCTGAAAAAAGGAAAAACATACTTTCACCATGGAACCCAGCCGCAATTCCTAGGTATTTGCCTAGATAAAATTAATTCCTAGGTTTTAACCCAAGAGAAATGAAAGCATATAACCAAAAAAAGATTTATACACAAACGTTCAGAATAATGTTCACCATTATGCATAATGGTCCCAAACTGGAAGCAACCCAAATATCCTGCAGCAGGTTAACAGATAAATAAAACATGGTGCGTCCACAGGACGGAATCCTACTCAGTAATCAAAAGGAGTGAACGTGCCACCCATGGATAATCGCAAGATAATCATGTGAGGCCAGATAAAAAGGAATGCAGACTATGTGACTCTGTAGCTGTAAAATTCTAGAAAATATAAACTCATCTATAGTGAGAGAAAGCAGCCCAGTGGTTGCCTGAGGACAGAGGGGTCTCAAATATGGCAGGAGGGAAGGATTACCAAGGGACAGGAGGAATAGGGTGAAGATCATTATCTCACTTGTGGTGATAGTTTCACAGATGTGTACATATTGTCAAAATGTATCAAATTGTACCCTTTAAAATATGTGCAGTTTAGTGAATGGCAATTATATTCAGTAAAGCTTTTGTAGAAAACACACCTACAAAACAACCCACAGGCCAGGATTCGAGCCCTCTGCACACATTCCCTCATTTCGTCCTAACAACAAATCTATAAGGTAGACACTTATTATTCTCATTTCAAAGATGAGAAACAGTAGCCCAGAGAGGTTAAGTAACTCCCGCAAGATCACACAGCTGGTGAATGGCTGAGCTGGGACTTGAACCCAGACCGTCTGGCTCCCGAGTTCTGTGCTCTGAACCATCACCTGGTTATATTATTATTGGAGCTGTTACGGGGAAGTGAAGATGGGGATGAGAAGAGGAAAGAGGTAGGCGATGGAGAAGGCCAGGGCAGTCAGTCTCCCCTGCCCTGCCCTTGACCCCCGGCCTGTCCCTGCAGGTAGCCGGACTGAGAGGCCCTGTGCTCCGCCTGCGGGAGCCACTGGGTGTGCTGGCTATTGTGTGCCCGGACGAGCGGCCCCTGCTTGCCTTCGTGTCCCTGCTGGCCCCTGCCCTGGCCCATGGCAACACTGTAGTCATGGTGCCCAGCGGGGCCTGTCCTCTGCTGGCTCTGGAGGTCTGCCAGGTACAGTCCCCTGCCTGCCTGCCACCTGTTGCTGCCCCCACAGCCCTGGGGCAGCAGATGAAAGATGCCCGGACACCTGCAGGAGCTTGGCTCTCACCCTACCCCCCTCGGTAACCATGGTGACCGCAGTCCCAGCACACAAGCCTTCATCCTCGGGGACCCGCTGCCCATTCCTTCCAGGCCGGAGCCTTCACCAGTCCATGACCCCAAGCCCATCCCTTCCAGGGCCCCATGGCCACTCCCCAGATGCTCACTCCTCACGCTGTCCCTCTGCCCTCCCAACCCTCTCATCCCCTAGGACATGGCCACCGTGTTCCCGGCGGGCCTAGTGAACGTGGTGACAGGAGATCGGGACCACCTGACCCGCTGCCTGGCCTTGCACCAGGACGTCCAGGCCCTGTGGTATTTCGGATCTGCCCAGGTACCCCTTGTGTCACCATCTTTTGCACCTTAAACCTCACCAAGGGTCTCCTCCTTTTCTGGAAACATGGCCCTGCCCCTCTGGAGCCCCAGTTGCTAAGGAAGAAGATCTCCTCGGGAACAAGGGCCTGAGAGCCCGCCAGCCCAAAGACAATCTTGGTGGACAACCCGTTGCTAAGGGCCACACCCTAGCAACAGAGTCAGAGGCCCACAGTCTACTCTTGGGAACAGATGGGAACTCCCTGGGCCCCATTCCATTGAACATGGGCTATTAAGGGACAGGAAATTCCCCAGCCACAGGGTCAAGCTCTTTTCCCTCAGCATCTGGAAGGTTTGCTTGCTGAGAGCTGAGCACCACAGCTACGGCGCCCAGGTCGAGCCTTGGGCCGCTCCTCAGTAACAGTCCTCACTGCACAGAAGGCAGTGAACAGGCTGGTGGCAGCGCTAATCCACCCCTCCCCCTCCCAGGGCTCCCAGTTTGTGGAGTGGGCCGCAGCAGGGAACCTCAAGCCGGTGTGGGTGAGCAGGGGCCTCCCTCGGGCCTGGGAGCAGGAGGCCGAAGGCGCGGGCCCAGAGCTGGGGCTGCGAGCAGCACGCACCAAGGCCCTGTGGCTGCCCATGGGGGACTGATGCCTGCACGCCCCTCACTCCATCTTGGACCCCAACAGACACCGGATACCTGGAACTTTCCCCTCATGGTCCCCATGGCTTCCAATAAACTCTATGCCCAACCCTGACTATGCTTCTGAGGGGAGAAAGGGATGGCAACTTCTAGTCTATTCTCGGCCTTTTTACTTCGGAGATTCAGCAGCCCGGTGGGTAGCTCCAGTATGACAGTCTTGTGAAACAGATGAAGGGGACTCTGAGGATCTCCAGACAGGGCCTCTTGTCTCTTCTGGGGTACCCCACCGCGGCTCTTGTGCTTTGGTTTCCCTGCCATGCATGGCCTCAGAATCTGTGCTAATTTTTTCTATTTTTAGTAGAGACGGGGTCCCACTCTTGCTCAGGCTGGTCTCAAACTCCTGAGCTCAAGTGATCCTCCTGCCTCGGCCTCCCAGAGTGCTAGGATTACAGGCATGAGCCACCGCGCCTGGCCAGAATTCCTGAATTTTTAACCATCAGCTACCATGACCAGTGTGAGCCACTCCAGCACGCTTTAGAATCATTTTTGATGCAAGAATCCCACTCATGCTATCTTAGGATAAAAGGGAATTTTCTGGAAGGCTACCGAGATACCTTGCGGAAGACAGGGCAGGACACACACCTAGGTGTCCTAGGACTTGGCCACGCAGGAACCAGGGTGGGTCCTTTTTCCATGGGCCACATGATCTCTTGGGTCTTGTATCTCTGCCTCTCTGCTTCATTCAAATCTTTCTAGCCGTGTGACCTCAGGAGAGCTTCTTAAACTCTCTGAACCTCAGTTTCCCCATCTGTAAAATGGAGCTCAAAGTTCCAACCTCACTGGGTTGACTCAGTGATGGGCACCCAGGATGTGCTTAATGATTGTTGGAGATTAATTAGAGGTTGATTTTGTCCAGAGCGGGCTGCTGCTCAAAAATCTCTTCCCCCCAAGGATACGCTCCCCACCCCCACGTGGGAAGGGGCAGCCTCTTGTCAGTACTTGGTTAAGGTCGGGCGAGTACATTACCTCCCCTGGACCAGACACAGGAAGCAGTGAGAGAAGTTGGAGGGAAATCCCTGGGCGGCCCTAGCCTGGCTGGACAGCTCTGTCCTGGATTGTGTGAGCTGCCTTGGGGTCCTTCCCATTGGCCCTCCTGTTGTTCTAACACAGCCAGAGCCAAGTATGGCAGGTCTATGTACCACCGGCCCAGTCCCCAGGGGAGGATATCTTACTGGCCAGCCTGGATCAGGTGCCCACTTCTGGTCTACTCTGGTCATCCCTGGCCAGGGGACAGGATCTCCTACCCTAGTCATCCATCCAGTCAGTCAACAAATACTGACTGAGTGCCCACCCTGAGTCAGACACTGCTATAGGCTCTAGGGGACACACCCAGGGACAAGACAAGACAGGGCCTGGCCTCCTGGAGCTGGTGTTCTGGCGACTGAGAAGGATATTCATTTCCTGTCAATGCTGTGGCAAATTGCCACAAATTTAGCAGTTCAGATTTTATTATCTTACAGTTCTGGAGGTCAGAAGTCTGAAATGGCTTTCATTAAGCTAAAGCCCAGGTGTTGGCAGGGCTGTTCCTCCTTCTGGAAGCTCTAGGGCAGAATCCATTTCTTGCCTGTACCAGCGTCTACAGGCCACAGGCACTCCTCGGCTCAGGGCTGTGTCCCCTGTCTTCAAAGCCAGCAATGGCCGGTTGAGTCTGTCAAGGAGGCTTCACTCTGACTCCTCTGTTGACACATCTCTTTCTCTGACTCGAGTTCTCCCGCCTCCCTCTTTCACTTATCAGGACCCTTGTGATGACATCGGGCCACACCCAGTAAGTCCAGGATGATCGCCCCATCTCAAGGTCTTTAGCTTAATCACACCTGCAAAGTCCCTTTTGCCATGTAAGGTCACAGTCACAGGTTCTGCAGATTAGGATGTGGACATCTTTGGAGGCCATAGCAGTTAGAAAACAAGTGAAAACTCAAGAACAGTCTGACCATTCAGTGCGACAAGGAAGCTGAACCTGGCTGGACAGGAAGTGAGGCGAAGTGGGCAGGGAGGACAAATGGTGGCACAGTCAGGACGGGCTAGGCTTTGCTGCAGTGACACACAGCCCCAAATCTCTGTGGTTTACAACCACAAAGCTAGTCTGCTCACATTACCCGTTCACCCAGGGTTGGCAGGGCCCTCTGCTCCTCAGAGTCGCACTGGGCACTTGGCGGAGGGTGGCCCCTCTTGATGCTTCTGCCATCGACCCAGAGCCACTCCCCAGCCCTGTAGGCTTCCACCCAGAAGTGACACCTGTCACTCTCACCCTCATGCCATTAGCCAAAGCAAGCCATGTGGCCATGCCTGAGTTCCACAGGACAGGTGTAGAATCCTCCAGCAGATATTTGGGGACAGTCTGCCACGGATGGAATGGGCCAGCAAGACATTCTGAGGACGCCAGCTATGGAAGGGAACTTGTATTTCCTCATTTACCACCTCACCCGCCAATTTGGAGTTGAAGAAACTGAGGCTTAGAGAGGTCAAGGGGCGGACCAATCTCCCACAGCGGCAAAGCCAGAGCCAGAGTGCCACTTGCCAGGCCTGAGGTGACAAGACATCCCCTGAGTCCTGTGTGCCAGGCCTTGGCAGGCAAAGCTGGCGGGCCCGAGGACGGTCAGACCCAGCCACGCAACAAGCTCCCCGCTCCCGCAGCTCCCGGAGCCAGATCCGGCCTCGAGCCCCGCTCTCCGTGCACCGTGCGTGCAGCCAGGGGGACCGTCCCGCCCTCGGCCCTCTCCGGCGGCGTGAGCTGCCACCTGTCGCCACCAGGGGGCGCCCTCGGCCCCGGCCCAAATTCCACCCCTGCTCACTCTCTCCCCCAAAAAACTTCCTTTCACTTTCAGTCTCTGGCTGTCACCCGGCTTGGCCCCTTCCACACCCAGCTGGGGCAAGCCTGGTGTGTGAGGAGCACTGGACTCCAGGTCCCCGAGGAGCGGAGCCGGGGTCCCCAGTCCTAGGGCAGAGGCAGCAGGGGATGGGGGGTCGGGTTCCCGAGTCCCTGACCTGGGGAGGGTTCTGGGGACCGGACGTCGGGGTTCTCGAAAGGGGAGATGAGATTTCATCGTAACTGGGGCTCATGCAGGAAGCCTGGGGGAGTAAGAGGCGGAAACTCGGCCACATCAAGGGGACGGCGGAGGGGCGGGGAGCAGAAGGGGCGGGCGAGGAAGGGGCTGGGGTGTGGGGGTCCGAGACTTCTTCTGTCCCTTCCAAGACCCGGCCACAGGCATGAGGGGCCGCCGGCCGAGATGACAGTGCTGGCACCAGCCTGGAGCCCAGCTGTGCGTATACCTGAGGGACAAAGTGGGGGGAACGGGGAAGCGCAGTGCCAAGATGGGGAGGGGGCAGAGATGGACAGAGGAGGGGGAGGTGGACAGAGAAGGGGAATTTGGCAGTGCCCGGTACAAATGAAGAGGACAGGACGCAGATGGAGGGGAAACAGGCCAGTGAATTCAGAGGACCAAGGAGGGAAGATGGGGAGAGGGTTGGCAGAGCAGGATGAAAAGCGACAGCGCTGGAGCAGAGGCCGAGAGGAACAGGGAGGTGGGCAGAGGTGGGGACAGCACTGAAGGAGGTGGATGAGACCTGGGATGGGAGAAGGAGGGAAGACGGAGGGGTGGAGGTGGGAGGCCTGGGGGGGCCGTGAGAGCCAAGAGAGCCCGCCCCGCCCTGCAGACCCCCCTGCTGCTGCTGCTGCTGCTCAGCCCCGGCCTCCGCGGGACCCAGCACTGCTCCTTCGAACACAGCCCCATCTCCTCCAACTTCGCTGTCACCATTCGCAAGCTGGTAAGCATCCCTGCCTCAGCCCCATCCTGCGGTCCCTCTTTTAGACCACGGTTCTGTGGCTGGGTCAGAGTTCCCCCTCTCTGGGCCTTGTCCCCCTCTCTGGGTCTCTGCCAGCACGTCTGAGTCTCCTTAGTGTTTGCCCCTGTTTTGGCCAGGCCTAACCCTGTTTTCTTCCCTAGTCTGACTACCTGCTTCTGGATTACCCGGTCACTGTGGCCTCCAACCTGCAGGAAGTGAGTCACGTGGGAGGGGCCGGGAAGGAGGTGGGAACCACAGACTCAGGACCCCCCAACCCCTGCACACACACCCCTCCCACCTCGGGGACCAGGCTAGTTGGCCAACCTGGGCCCCTTCCTGCCCAGCGCCCCCTCCCAAGCCCCTCGTGGGTTGTCTCCCCAGGAGGAGCTGTGCGGGGCACTCTGGCGACTGGTCCTGGCGCAGCGCTGGATGGAACAGCTCAAGACTGTGGCTGGGTCCCAGATGCAAGACCTGCTGGAAGCTGTCAACACCGAGATAGTCTTTGTCACCTCATGTGCCTTTCAGGTCAGCCCTGAACTTGGGGAACAGGTGAGGGGAGGAAGATGCTTTCCTAGGCATTGGAAGTAAAGCTCTGCTCAGGCTTGCTGGAGATTTCTTTCGAACTTAGCAACACAAGGAAGGTAGAGCTGGCACCCCGATCCCCTGGGTGTCCTGTCTCCCTTGGGGGTCCTGTCACTGGAGAATAACAACTCTCTAGGCCCCAGGGAATGGTGGAGGGTCTGGGCCCAATTCAGGGGCCCAGATCTCTTGGCCCTGCTGAAGGGTGCTGCGGGGGTTCTCCTCCTAGCAACCAGGGGCAGTAGGGGCTGAACTCTGAGACCCAGGCCTCATGGGGCCCAGTTGCTGGGCGTTGCCAGCAGGGAAAAGCCCTTGGCCTGTGGAGATGGGGGGGTTGATGTGGTGGTGACATCTCCCTCCCCTGCCCCCAGCCCCTCCCCAGCTGTCTTCGCTTCGTCCAGACCAACATCTCCTGCCTCCTGCAGGACACCTCCCAGCAGCTGGTGGCTCTGAAGCCCTGGATCACCCGCCGGAATTTCTCTCCGTGTCTGGAGCTCCGTTGTCAGCCCGGTAAAGGATCCCAGCTCCCCCCGCACCCCCATCATCCTCACAGCCCCTCACCCTCTCTGCTCTGTGTGTCCCAGAGCCCCCCCTTCCCCCATTGTCTGCGACAAGGGCAAGTGCATTCCCTTTTCTGGACTCAGTTTACCCATCTTTGAGAAGGGAACAATAATTCCTGTTTTTCTAAGATAGCCCTGTCCAGCTGAAATACGTGAGCCACATGTTTAAGTGTAAATTTCCTAGTACCCATATTTAAAAATGTAAAAAAAAAAAAAAACAAAAAAAGCCAAAATAAGTAGATTCATTTTTCCCCAGGATTTTTTAAAAATTTATTATTATTATTTCAGACAGGGTCTCACTCTGTCGCCCAGGCTGGAGTACAGTGGCACCATCATAGCTCACTGCAACCTCAGACTCCTGGGATCAAGCGATCCTCCTGCCCCAGTCTCCTGAGTAGACGGGACTACAGGTGCAACTCATCACACCCAGCTAATTTTTTTATTTTTTGTAAACACTGGGTCTTGCTATGTTGCCCAGGCTGGTCTAGAACTCCTGGCCTCAAGAGATCCTCCTGCCTCAGCCTCCCAAAGTGCTGGGATTACAGGCATGAGCCACTGTGCCTGGCCTGGCCAGGACTTTTAATGTTCGCTATTTTTTAGCAAGTTAATTTTTTTTAACTTTTTTATTTGGGAATAATTATAAATTCACAGGAAAGTGCAAAGAAATGAACAGGGCGAGGGTGGGGTCCCTTGCAACCCTCACCCAACCTCCCCAGTGTAACATTTTGCTTAACATTAACTATACTACAAAATCAAAACCAGGCATTTTTCCAATGCACAGAGCTCATTCAGATTTTACCAGTTACTTACGCACATATGGGTGTTCGTTTGTTCTATTTTTCTCTGCATTTCCAAAAGCTTCTATCAATTATATTTAGCCTCACTGGTCATTCGTGTTTAGGTTTATGACCATTCATTCAACCATTTATTAACCATCTCCTATGTGCCTGACATTGGAGACACAACATGGAGCAAGACCAAGATCCCTGCCGCTCGGAGCTGACATGCTAACTGGGGAGACAGAGGATAAATACTTAAACACATAGATAATCCAGAAAGTAAGGTCAGGAGCTTGAGGCCGGGGTGAGCTATGATCATGCTGTTTCGCTCCACCCTGGGCAACAGAGCAAGACCTCGTTTATGGGGGAAAAAAGAAAAAGAAAAGAAAGTATCTGAGTATAATGAGCCCTGTGCACTCGAATGAAAACAGGATGATGGAATCGTCATCTGAAGTGGTTGGCTGGAAGGTTACTGAAAGCTGGGAACAAAGGGACAGCCAGTGCAAAGGCCCTGAGGCAGAAACTTGCCTGTGTGTTTAAGGGACATTAAGGGGAGTCTCTCTGAACCTATTTCATTCATTCATTCATTCAAATATTTAATGAGCACTAAGTAGTAGGTTCTGGTGGTAAATAAGTCAGATAAGATCCCTGCTGCTGACATGGGGCTCACAGACTATTGGGTTAAGAAGACAAACAAATAGATACAGAATCACTAGAAACATATTTGTTTCCTTACAAAATAAAGTACAACCCTGCTATGTGCCAACACTGTTCTAAGCACTTTCCCTATGTTCCTCATATAATTTTTGTGACAACCTGATGAGGTCCATATAATGAGTATGTCAATTTTACAGATGAGGAAACTGAGGCACAGGGCAGCCAGCAGCCTGCCGAGGTCCCACCGCCAGTGCCAGACAGCCTTTCTTTCCTTCTACAATCCAGCCCTTCTCCTTGGTCACCCAGCCTCCTCTCTCTCCCCAGACCCCTCCACCCTGCCGCCCCCACAGAGTCCTGGCGCCTGGGGGGCCACAGCCCTTCCAACACCCCAGCCACCTCTGCTGCTGCTGCTGCTGCTCCTGCCAGTGGCCCTGGTGCTGCCAGCCGCTGCCTGCTGCCTGCGCTGGCGAAGGACGAGGCAGAGGATGCCCTGCCCTGGGGAACAGGTGAGCCAGCAAGATGGGAAGAGTGGGTAGAGAGGGACAGAGGGTAGCCGGAGGCCCTGCC
Source organism: Varecia variegata (assembly GCA_028533085.1). Taxonomy (NCBI): domain Eukaryota; kingdom Metazoa; phylum Chordata; class Mammalia; order Primates; family Lemuridae; genus Varecia; species Varecia variegata. The sequence continues at coordinate 21,356,251 of CM052449.1, read as the reverse complement.
CGCCCACCTATGACTGACCCTGTGGGACCCACAGGCGCCCCCCACCTCCAGTCACCAGGATGTGCTGCTTGTGGAGCCCTGACCTGCCTGGGGCCTCATCTCGGTGAGTCCCTCACAGGTCGTGGGGCCTGGACTGTGGGAGGGTTCTAGGAGCTAGGGAACAGCTGGGAGCAGAGCAGGAGCAGCCCAGGTGCAGAGGGAGCCCCCAGGCCATGGAGAGCAGCTGCAAGAAGAGAGTGGAGAGAGAGGTGGAGGCTCGGGAGGGCCTGGGGTGAGAGGACCATGGGTGGGGTGGAGTGGATGGGGCAGGGGGCTGGGGCCCGAGAGGCTCAGTGCCGGATTGGACAGTGGGGAACCTGGGGACGGAGTGAGATTAGGGAAGGACATTGAGCTCAGTGGGGACCAGAGAGAGGGCCCTGGGGAGATATATGGATGCAGGAGCTTGCAAGCCAGGGTGGAGATGACTTGGGGCAGGACTGGAACAGCATCCCAGGAAGAGGGAACTGCTTTGGTGAAGCCATCAGGTGTGATAAAGCCCAGGGTGTTCCAGTCACTTGGGCCAGTGCAGGGCATCAGGGAGCCATGGGAGGCATGGGAGGGAAGAAAGAATCTGGAAACAGGTGTGGGATAGGAGGGGAGGCCCCAAAGACAAGAAACATTTTACAGTAATTGCTCCAACATATAGTGCCTCGGTGGCGCAGGCTTTGCGCCATAAATTAACTCACTCCATTGAGAAGCTCGTGGCATTATTATCCTTGTTTCACAGAGGCTGAAACAAGGCACAGAGAAGTAAATAATTTGCCAAATATCACACAGCTCTTGAGTGAAAACCAAAATTTGACTCTAGGCTGCCTTGTTCTAGCATCTGTGCCCTTCTCTTTTCTGCCTCAGTTTCCTTATATGTACAAAAGGCTTTAATATTTCATCTGCAGGCACAAGACAGAAATAAAAAAAAAAAAGGCTTTAATAATGGCCACCATAGGGTTGTCATGAGGTTAATGAAGTGACCCATGTAAACCCTTTAGAGCAACACTGCCCAGTGGAAACAGAATGCAAGCCACACGTGGGATTTTAAATTTCCTAGTAGCCACATTTAAAAAAAAAAAAAGAAAAAGGATCAAGTATGGTGGGTCATGCCCATAATCCCAGCACTTTGAGAGGCTGAGGCAGGAGGCCTATTTGATCCCAGGAGTTCAAAACCAGCCTGGGCAACACAGTGAGACCTCATCTCTACAAAAATATATAAATAAATTAGCTGGGCATGGTGGCGCACCTGTAGTCTCAGCTACTCGGGAGGCTGAGGCAGGAGGATCGCTGGAGCCCAGGAATTTGAGGTTACAGTGAGCTACGATTGCACCACTGCACTCCAGCCTGATGCAGGTAACTTTATTTATTTATTTATTTTTTTGAAACAGAGTCTCACTCTGTTGTCCAGGCTAGAGTGCTGTGGCATCAGCCTAGCTCACAGCAACCTCAAACTCCTGGGCTCGAGTGATCCTCCTGCCTCAGCCTCCCAAGGAGCTGGGACTACAGGCGTGTACTATATGCCCGGCTAATTTTTTCTATTTTTAATAGAGATAGGGTCTCACTTTTGCTCAGGCTGGTCTCGAACTCCTGAGCTCAAGCGATCCTCCCGCCTCAGCCTCCCAGAGTACTAGGATTACAGGCATGAGCCACCATGCCCAGCCATGATGCAGGTAACTTTAAACAATATATTTTGTTTCACCTAGTATATCCACAATGTTGTCATTTAAACATGTAATCAATATTTTTAAATGATTAATGAGATATTTTATAATTTTTTATACTAAGTTTTCAGAATACATTGTGTATTTTACACTGATAGCACATCACAATTCAAACAATAAATTTTTATCAGAAACACTTGATCTGTACATAAGTTTCATGAAATTTACAGCTGCAAAAGTATATTCAAGTACTCAAGTTGTTCGAAACATGCATAAGTTTTCTAATAACTAGATTGAGGGCCAGTTTCTAAATTTTATGATTTTTCATTTCAGGACTTATTTCTGAGCAGTAATTTTTATAATTTTTTTTAAAAGGTACTACATTGAGTTTTCCTCTCACCCTAGTCCCTATCCAACCTGTTTTCTCACTCTCTCAATAACCACATTATTAGTTTCTTAAATGTAAATTATACGGCTGGGAGCAGTGGCTCACGCCTGTAATCCTAGCATTCTGGGAGGCCAGTGCGGGAGGATCGCTCAAGGTCAGGAGTTCGAGACCAGCCTGAGCAAGAGCAAGACCCTGTCTCTATACATTTAAAAATAAATAAATAAAAATAAATTAGGTAAAATTTAAAAATTCAGCTCAGTTGCACTGGCCACATTTGAAGTATTCCATACTCACATGGAGCTGGTGTCTCTCATACTGGAGAACAAAAATAGGGAACATTTTTATCATTGCAGAATTCTCCTGGACAGCGATCTAGTACACAATGAGCAGTAGCTCTGAATGGAGCTGTTTTGGGCATGAGTCTGCCCAGCTCTGAGCTAAGTACTTTCCCTCTCTGTCCGCCAATCCTCAAACAGCCCCGTGAGACAGACGCATCTATCATCCCATTTTACAGAGGAGGACACTGAGGCCCAGAGTGGGGAGTCACCAGCCAGAGGATGCACAGCCGGGACACAGAGGAGGTTGGCTACAGGCTGGTCCCTTCCTCGGCCCCGCTGCTCCTCTTACTCTCTCCCCAGGATGGAGGCAACGCCAGAACCCAGCACCAGCCCCAGTTACTCCCCTCTGTACAAAGCCCTTGTCCCCATGAAACTGTATATAAATCATCCTTTTCTACCAGCTCTGGCCAGGCCTGTCTGTGGATGCAACAGGGTGTGAATGGGGCAATTTTGATTTGAATCTTGGGGTTTCAGTTAAGGAAATACTTCATTCAATACTGTCTTCTGGCTGGGCGCGTGGCTCACGCCTGCAATCCCACCACTTTGGGAGACGGAGGTGGAAGGATCGCTTGAGCCCAGCAGTTGGAGACCCGTGCAATACAGAGAAACTCCAACGTCACCAAAAAAAAAAACCAAAAATTGTTTTTACTTTGCCAGGCATGGCAAAGCGCACCTGTAGTCCCAGCTACTCAGGAGGCTAAGGCAGGAGGATCGCTTGAGCCCAGGAGTTAGAGGTTGCAGTGAACCATGACCAAGCCACTGCACGCTAGCCCACGCAACAGAGTAAGACTCTGTCTCAAAAAAAACATACTGTCTTCCGAGGCCTAGGGCCGGTGCTGGGCAATGCTAGAACCCAGATCTGAATCAGAACCAGCCCAGTCCTCCCAGGTCTCCTAGATTATGAGGGAGAAGAGAAAGGGACCCAACGAGCCCCAGTACAGGACACCACGCACTCTCCCAGAGGTAGCTCACAGGTGGTATGGGAGCGGGGAGGTATCTGACTCAGTCGGAAAGGCTCTCTGAAGAAAAGGACTCTTGAGCCAAAGGGCACTGCGATTGTGACAAGCCAGATTTTGGAGGGGGCAGGGAGGCCATCCCAAGCAAGGGACACATCCTAAGCAAAGTCCGAGAGTCCAGAAAATGAGAAGTTCCTCTGGGGAACACAGCAGATTGATGTGCAACCCAGGCATCTGCAGTCATTCCTTCACCCACTCTTAGATCTCACAGGGAAAATTACCTCCACTGATTCTAGAGATGGGGACACTGACGCCCAGACAAGGTCAGGGGTTTGGCAGGGTCACAGTGAGGTCGACTGCACCGGGGAATCCGGACTTCTAAGCCTAAAATTGAGCACTAAAAGGAGGGGCTCGTTGCCCCCTGCGGGCCACCACCTGTCCTGCAGCCTTCAGTCACTTCAGGGGGTAATGGCGCCTCCCCTCACAAACATGGCGGGAAAAATCGCGTGAACGAGATTAACAGCCCCTCAAAAACATGGCCGCCCAGGCGGGACAGCTCCGCTCAAGCGGCCCCGCCTCCACTCCCCACGTGATCTCTCGCCCCTCACAGACATGGCTGCCAGGACCTATCGGAATGGTGTCTGGATTGGACAGTTAGATGTCCCGCCTTCCAGTGGGGCATCTCTGCGCACGCGCAAAACGTTTTGGCCAATGAAGGGAAAGCCGCCCGCGCAGCGTCACTTCTGCCACCCCTGCTTCAAGGGATAAGAAACCCCGCGGCAAGACCTCCTTCTTTCCCAGGCGGCTGCCGAAGATGGCGGAGGGGCAGGTGTGGGCTCCGCGCGGGCCGGGGCAGCATGGGGCCGGGTGGGATCCAAGCCAGAACGGTGTTGGGTACTCTATCTTCTCCAACATGTGTTGTCAAACTTAGGACCGATAATTGAACAAAATCGAGACCTTTTGGGGCAAGGAGAATCTGTAGGAAATGTTTAGGCTGTTTTTAGACCTAAGGTTGACTAAAACGCGGCGTTTTATTCTCAAGGCGAGGGGTAATTATAGGAGCTTCCAGCACAGGAATGGGTTTTAGCACAACTAGACCTCGCTTACCTTGATCTCTGGTGGTGGGTGCGGGCGCTGGGGTCGAGTCTTGGTCGAATTGGACCATTGTGTGTCCCCAGCGATGGCGAACTCGTGGAAGTCTGGGCGGCCTCGGGGCAATGAGAAACAGGATTAGCCAAATGGAAAGTACTTCCATCCTGTCCAATGCGCGGGCTGCTTCCACCTCACGTGAGACTGTTAATCAGGGTTCTCGGCCCCGCTGGTTATTTTAATATGAAATACCTTTCTGCGGGGGGTCGAGAGAGTGCTAAACTGCGGGCATTCAGGAATGAATTGCCCTTTTCTCACTGTTTCGGGGTTGGTGATTGCCTTGGAAGCGTGTTACTGCTGGAAGCAGGGCTGTGATAAATGGTTCCACAATTATGGGACATCCTTTAGCCATACAACCTTAGGGAACACAGCAAAAGCTCTGAGCTCCTGGCTCCTGGGGTAACTACTTATATATGAAGGAGAGGCTGGTTCTGGAAAGGGTTTACTTGTGAATTTCTTCTGTGTGGTTGAGGTGGGAAACTAAGTTCCAAGCCGGGCAGACCTAAGCAAATGGTAAGAGTTCACTGAGTATGTGTCGCTGTACCTGGCACAGTTTGGATTGCATTGCATCTTTTGGTGTAGTTAGTTAACTTAGGGTACTCCTGTGGCAGACGTTGTTGTCTTCATCTTACAGGAAATTGAAACGTGGAAATTGGAGATTTTTGGCAAAGGTCACATTGTCACAAAGTCAGGCTTTGGGTTTAGTATACTTCAGCATGGCTTTCCAGTACTTAGAAAGTATGTGCAATAGTTATTAAATGCTTTGCTACATTATACTTAGTGACACTGCATTATGACAGCGGGGACTAAAGGAGGGAGTTGAGGGTTGGTGCTTGAGCGTTTTACCGGGGGAGGCAGAGTTAGTAGCAGAGTCAGCATGAGTTTTTAACTCCACTAACAGTGGTTTCGTGGTGAAACTTGGTGTTCTTAGCTGTGAAAATAGCAGAAGAGAATCAGGTTCTGTTAGGAACCTGCAATTGGTATCACAGATTACGGGGTTCTCGTAACTGGGTGATGTGTGGACAGAGTATTGCCAGTCTTGGTTCAAATCCTACCTTGTACTTCATTAAGTGCAAAATATAATCTGGGAATAAAAATTTATACCCTTCAAGGACGAGTTCTGGCATCTTACTCCATTCCCTCACCTTTTGCTTTCTTGGCCTCGATTTGCTTTCTGTAAAGTGGGCCTTGGCTCATAGTTCCCAGGTCTGATAGCTGGATAGGAAGCACCCTGAGGCTAACATGGAAGAGAAACAAGTAGAAAGGAATGATGGCTTGTGGGGAGAGTCGAAGCCAGACGGTCAGTGCCCTTAAACCATCTCACCTTGTCTCCCCAGGTCCTGGTGCTCGATGGCCGAGGCCATCTCCTGGGCCGCTTGGCGGCCATCGTGGCCAAACAGGTACTGCTGGGTAAGTCTGCCCACAGTTCCCGTTGTTAGCTCCAGCTGGAGGTCAGTGATGAGCAACAATCACCATCTTTCGTTTGAGTCTCACGGCCATGAGATCAACCCCATGCACCGCTCTGAGACCTACCAGCCACTCCCTTTCCCATGGTGGAGACTCCTGGCTCAACTGACTTTTCTGTTAGGCTAGCTTTTAATTTCAACATGAATCCAGCTCTGCCAGGTACTGCTCTGGGACCTGGAGCAAGAGGCTCATCTCAGGGCTTTAGCTCTCTTCTACGTTGTGGTTAGTTGTGTCCCAGGAAAGGGCCCCCATCCCTCCGTGTCCAGACAGTGACTGGACAGGTGAGTTGTGCCAGGTGAAGGTAGAATGTTCAGGTGGCACTGTCTGTATACCCTTGCCCTCCTTGAATGCCTCATTTTCCCTGTAGGCCGGAAGGTGGTGGTTGTGCGCTGCGAGGGCATCAATATTTCTGGCAATTTCTACAGAAACAAGCGTAAGTTGGGGCCTGGGAGGAGGTCTCCCTGTAGGGTACTGAGGCTGGTGGGCTCCAGAAGCAGTTTTGGGGCGAGTTCAAGACCAGCCTGAGCAACAGCGAGACCCCACCTCTACTAAAAATAGAAAGAAGTTATATGGACAGCTAAAAATATATATATGTAGAAAAATTAGCCAGGCATGGTGGCACATGCCTGTAGTCCCAGCTACTCGGGAGGCTGAGGCAGAAGGATCACTTAAGCCCAGGAGTTTGAGGTTGCTGTGAGCTAGGCTGAGGCCACGGGGCACTCTAGCCCAGGCAACAGAGGGAGACCCTGTCTCCAAAAAAGGGGGGGCAGTTTTGAGTTCCTGAAAAGGCCCTGGGGCTTTGTGGGGGGTGGGGTTAGGATTTGGCTGGGTACTGGTGGGTCTGGCTGGTCCAGGCAAGTCTCATGCGCTCCTCTCCTTCCCAGTGAAGTACCTGGCCTTCCTCCGCAAACGGATGAACACCAACCCTTCCCGTGGCCCCTACCATTTCCGGGCCCCCAGCCGCATTTTCTGGCGGACTGTGCGAGGTGAGCTGGGCCTGAGGGCTGCAGGTGGTGGTGACAGGCGGGTGGCCAGTGATGAGGACTTCTCCCACTCAATGTTCGAGTTTCCCTACCATGAGATAACTTTACATGCACTACCATCTGAGGCCACCGTCTGCCTGCCCTGGTGGGGGAGGGTAGGTGTCCCCTTGAGCCCCACTGAGCAGGTCTGCCATCCCCTTCCCTGCAGGCATGCTGCCCCACAAGACCAAGCGAGGCCAGGCTGCCCTGGACCGCCTCAAGGTGTTTGATGGGATCCCACCACCCTATGACAAGGTGAGCTGCACCCAGCCCCCAATGCAGCATCCACATAGCCGGCGTCCATGATGTTCTACAATTACCTACATTGTTTGATCCTCATGAAAACAGCACTGGCTGAGACGCCTGCCCAACTAGCTCCTTCCCTGTCTGTCCCTCACTCCAGGTTTCTAAGCCCCTCTCCTTCTCTAACAGAAAAAGCGGATGGTGGTTCCTGCTGCCCTCAAGGTTGTGCGTCTGAAGCCTACAAGAAAGGTGAGTGCCAAGTTACGCTGAGTGGTCTAGCTTAGGGACTTCAGGCCTGTTGGGCAGGGGGGGAACCTGAGGTCCCTGATCCTGGCAGATGATGTCTTTCTCACGATGGTCTGCGGATGCCCCTATTGGCAGTGCCGATATCACCAATGGTTCAGCTGATGCCAGGACGGGTGGGAGAATGTGTGCTTTCCTAGCTGGAGCTTGATGAGGACAATTGGATTATGATATTCCCAGAGTCCTCTAGGATCGGTGACAGCCTCCCCACTTGACCCCTGTGGCCCTAGTCCAGGCTCCTGGGATGGAGGCCTACATGTCCTTACAATTTCATTTCCCCCTAAAGTTTGCCTATCTGGGACGCCTGGCTCATGAGGTTGGCTGGAAGTACCAGGCAGTGACAGCCACCCTGGAGGAGAAGAGGAAGGAGAAAGCCAAGATCCACTACCGGAAGAAAAAGCAGCTCATGGTGAGGGCAGGGCCTGGCACCCAGGGGCACTGCACCCCTAGGCGGGCTGCTACCAGAGGCCCAGCAGGGTGGGGTGAGATGAGGGTGGTCCCAGGCAGCAGCCACTAACTACCACCTGTCCTTATCCCCACAGAGGCTACGGAAACAGGCCGAAAAGAACGTGGAGAAGAAAATTGACAAATACACAGAGGTCCTCAAGACCCATGGACTCCTAGTCTGAGCCCAATAAAGACTTTATTCCTCATGCTTGGCTGGCCTGCCCTTCCTCCATCGCCACCCTGGGATGTGGGGGACCCAGGGTCAGCAGTCCAGGTGTCACAGGCAACCTGGGACGTAGAAAGCTGGGGACAAGGAAAGGGCCTCAGACACTGCACACCTATAAGGTTAAATCACTCTAGAACTTGTGCAGACATAATTTACCAACCTACTTGTTCATGAGACTTTTAGAAAATCGATAAAACTACCGGTTACTTAAGTTTCAATAATTAGAGGGGAGCCCT
>CM052449.1:21333365-21347288 GCA_028533085.1 Varecia variegata | reverse complement strand
CTCTCTGGGTCTCTGTCCCCCCCCCTCTGGATCTCTGTCCGCCTCTCTCTCTGGGTCTCTGTCCCCCTCTCTCTCTGGGTCTCTGTCCCCCTCTCCCTGGGTCTCTGTCCCTCCTCTCTCTGGGTCTCTGTCATCCCCTCTGAGTGTCTGTCCCCCTCTCCCTAGGTCTCTGTCCCCCCCTGGGTCTCTGTCCCCCTATCTCTCTGGGTCTCTATCCCCCCCCTCTGGGTCTCTGTCCCCCTCTCTCTCTGGGTCTCTGTCCCCCTCTCTCTCTGGGTCTCTGTTCCCCTTTCTCTGCGTCTCTGTCCCGTTCTCTCTGGGTCTCTGTCCCCCCCTCTCTGGGTCTCTGTCCCCCCCCCGGGTCTCTGTCCCCCTCTCTCTGGGTAGTTGCCCCCGGCACTCCCAGGCTGTCTTCTCTCTCCCTGGGTATCTGTCCTGCTCCAATCTAAGTCCCTGCACCCCCCACCCATGTGCTCCCTCCACTGTGTCTCTGTCTGCAGAGAGCCACCTCTCCCTCCTGTACCACCTCACGGCAGTGTCTCTGCCTGCCCCGGGGACGCCTGCCTTCTGGGTGTCGGGCTGGCTGGGCCCTCAGCAGTACCTGAGCTACAACAACCTGCGGGCCCAGGCTGAGCCATGTGGAGCGTGGGTCTGGGAAAACCAGGTGTCCTGGTACTGGGAGAAAGAGACTACAGACCTGAGAATCAAGGAGAAGCTCTTTCTGGAAGCTTTCAAGGTCTTGAGGGAAAACGGTGAGCCTTGGCCTCCCGGGTCTGAAGGAGGAGGGGCTGGGTCCTTGCTGCGGGGGTCCCCCCCCCTCGCCCCCCGCTCACCTGTGCGTGGGCGCCCAGGTTCCCACACCCTGCAGGGCCTGCTGGGCTGTGAACTGGGCCCTGACAACGCGTCGGTGCCCACCGCCAAGTTTGCCCTGAATGGTGAGGACTTCATGACGTTCGACCTCAAGAATGGCACCTGGCATGGGGACTGGCCTGAGGCCCAGGCCATCAGTCAGCAGTGGAGGCAGCAGGCCGAGGCAGCCAGCAAGGAGCTGACCTTCCTCCTCTACTCCTGCCCCCAGCGCCTGCTGGGGCACCTGGAGAGGGGCCGCGGCAACCTGGAGTGGAAGGGTGAGCCACCTCCCGCATCCCTGACTTGTGCCACCGTCTCGTCCCCACTGCCTGGCCCACTCAGGTCCCCTCCCAGGATGTCACTCCAACCTCCCCCTGCAGCTGTCCACCGTGCATTCCTGGGGGCCTCTCTACAGGCAATGCTTCCTGCCCCTTCCCTGCTCACAGCCCCCCTGCAGCTGCCCAGCAAGTCCCGGCTTCCCACCCTTGATGTCCTCACACACCCCTCCCCCTGCACCTGTCTCTCCCCCACCCCGGAGAGTTACACTCCAGCCACACAGCACAAGCAACATCCTCCCCTCTGAACCTTTGCTTACGTGGTCCCCCAGCCTGCGACACCCTTCCACCTCTCCCCACATCTTCCAACCCTCCTTATCCTTCAAGGCCCGGACTGGGTGTCACCTCCTCCGAGAGGCCTTCTCTCAGCTCTGTAGGTGGAGTCCCGCTGTTTCCTCCCCGGAGATTCCCAGACCCCCACTCATTCAACAGAGTTTGGCCAAGGGCATTCTCGGTGGGTGCCAAGCGCTGCCCTGGCCCCGGGCAAAGAGGGCTGGGACCTGGGCCACCCTCCCACAGCTCCCAGGCCGCTGGAAAAGACAGGTGTTGGCTGGGGAGTTGCACAAATGCTCAGTCCCAGTGCCGCAAAGGAGAAGTTGGGACTCAAACGAGGTAGCTTTTCTTTTCTTTTTTCCTTTATTTTAATTGTGGAAAATTTCAAAGCACAGCTAAGTAGACAGACTGGTATAACAAGTCCCCCATGGACACCCAGCGCTGAGTCCTAATAATTGTCAACCCACGGTCATTCTCATTTCACTTCCTTCCTCGCCCACCTCCCCACCCCACCCCCAGATAAATCTCCGGAGCTTGGTACATCTCGGATTATTTCATTTATAAATACTTCAGTACGTAACGCTACCAGGCGAGGGCACTTTTAAAAAACTTACTAGCTAAACCATTATCACACCTGCAAGTAATTAACTGCAGCTCAGTAATGTCATCAGGTGTCTGGTTCCTGTTCACATTTCCCTGATTGCAAATGTTTTTTAAAGTGTGAATCGGGAAGCAGCGGAGGTCCACACATGTCAATGATCCATCTGTCTCTTCAGTGTCTGTTATTGATTGTTGAGTTTTAAGAGTTCTTTGTCTAGTTTGGACACCAATCCTTCATTGGACAGTGTTCTGCAAATATTTCCTCCATTTCCTGTCTTGTCTTTTCATTCTTTCTCTTTTTCTTTTCTTTTCTTTTTTTCTTTTCTCCCTTCCTCACCCCTTTTCTGAATTTTTTTTTCCTTTCTTTTTTTTTTTTTTGAGACAGAGTCTCGCTCTGTTGCCTAGGCTAGAGTGCCGTGGCATCAGCCTAGCTCACAGCAACCTCAAACTCCTGGGCTCAAGCGATCCTCCTGCCTCAGCCTCCCGAGTAGCTGGGACTACAAGCATGTGCCACCATGCCCGGCTAATTTTTTTCTGTATGTATTTTTAGCTGTCCAGATCATTTCTTTCTATTTTTAGTAGAGACGGGGTCTCGCTCTTGCTCAGGCTGGTCTCCAACTCCTGACCTCGAGGGATCCTCCCACCGCGGCCTCCCAGAGTGCTAGAATTACAGACGTGAGCCACCGCGCCCGGCCTGAATTTTATTTTTTTGCCAGATAGTCTGAGCCTCTGCAGATTCCATTCTCTTAATGGTGTCTTTCACGGAGCAGAAGTTTTTCACTTTAATGAAGTCCAACTTAGTTTTTCCGTTCATGGATTGTGCTTTTGGTGTTGCGTCTCAGAAATCATTGCCAAACCCAAGGTCACCTGGATCTTCTCCTGGGTATCTCTAGGATTCTGATAGTTTTGCATTTTACATTTAGGTCTATGATCCAATTTGGGTTAATTTGAATTAATTTTTGTGATCCTGAATGTCTTTTATTCTATGGGTTTCCCAGTCTCCTTTCTTCCCTTGTAATTTTGCTTTGAAAAAAGTTAGTTGTTTGTCCTAGTGCGTTTCTCCCACGGTGGATTTTGCTGTTTGCATCCCTGTGATGTTGCTGGACATAGTCCTCCTTCTGTTCTGTAAAGTAATAGCTCCATCTAGGAGCTTGATCATATTCTGGTTTGATTCTTATGGCAAGAAAACTTCGTGGGTGGTTGGTGTGTGTGTCCATGCACACGGGCCCCAAACATCTGCACGTCTCTCTGATGTTCCATAGACCACTGGGGTCAGGTGTTGGTATGAAGTTCTCTGTCAGGTCTTCTCCTAATGGTTTTAGTGGCCCTCAGTGGCCATTGCCCTAATTGGTTATGTCATTACGAATTATGCAGCATGGTATATTAGTTAGCTAGGGCTGCTGCCACAAGTACTACAGACTGAGTGGCTTAAACAACAGACATTTATTTTCTCACAGTTCATGAGGCTAGAAGTCCTAGATCAAGGTGTCAGCAGGGCTGATATTTTCTGAGGCCTTTGACTTTGGCCTATAGATTGTGTCTTCTCCCTACCTCCTTACATGGTCTTCCTCTATGCACGTCTGTGTCTTAACCTCTTCTTATAAGGAAGCCAGTCATATTGGATGAAGGCCCACCCATATAACCTCATTTTATCTTAATTACCTCTTCAAAGGCCCTCTTTCTAAATATGATGGCATTCCAAGGTACTTGAGGTTAGGTCTTCAACATAGAAATTTGAGGTGGGGTGGACACAATTCAATTCTAATTATTGTGTGCCTTCCTCATTTCTTTTTTTTTTTTTTGTTTGTTTTTGAGACAGAGTCTCCCCTTGTTGCCTGGGCTAGAGTGAGTGCCGTGGCATCAGCCCAGCTCACAGCAACCTCAAACTCCTGGGCTTAAGCGATCCTACTGCCTCAGCCTCCTGAGTATCTGGGACTACAGGCATGCGCCACCATGCCCGGCTAATTTTTTCCATATATATATTTTAGTTGGCCAGATAATTTCTTTCTATTTTTAGTAGAGACGGGCTCTCGCTCTTGCTCAGGCTGGTCTCGAACTCCTGACCTCGAGCGATCCTCCCTTCTCGGCCTCCCAGAGTGCTAGGATTACAGACGTGAGCCACCGCACCTGGCCATTGCCAGTTGTCTTGTCTTTGGGTTATGTCCTTAAAAGGGATACGGAGTCAATTTACTGTATTTTAAAGTTGCTTGAATTAATTCCTGTCTCTATGTGAAGTCACCAATTTGATACAGTTAGGCTCATTGGTTTCATGTTGCTTTTATCTTTAGATAGCGCCTTTCTTTTTTCCTTCGTTTTCACATTTTTAATAATTTTTCAAAACAGTTACACAGTTCTAAAGTCAAATCTCTATACCCAGGCGTGTTGATAGAAGTCTGACTTCTGGTCCTCCCCCTCTATCCCTCTCCTCTCCTCCGTGGCTAATAAGTTTTCTTTGTTTCTGACTCATTCTTCCTTTTTTTTTTTCAATTTTTTTTTTTAATTTTTAGAGATGGGGTTTTGCTCTTGCTCGGGCTGGTCTCAAACTCCTGTACTCAAGCGATCCTCCCGCCTCGGCCTCCCGGAGTGTTATGATTACAGGCGTGAGCCACCGCGCCCAGCCATTATAGCATCTTTAATTGTTTTGTTTTTTTTTTGTCACCAATCAACATGAGAATTGTTTTCTTTTTTCTTGAGGTGTAACTTACCTCCTTGATTGATTCTTAACCTATACCCATGTATGCGGATAAAGATATAGAACATTAACGGTACCCCAGATTACCGTTATGTCCCTTCCGTACCCCCTATGTCCCTTCCTAGTCACTACATCCCCAAGGATATCAGTTATCCTGATTTCCAGTTCCTGTTTTGGAACTTCTTTTGTTTCTGACTTCTTTCAGTCACCATTGTGTCCGTGGGAGTCATCTATGTCGTTGTGCACGGGTATCAGTATTCATTTGTTTTTGTGGCTGTGTAGTATTCCATTATCAGTGGACATTTGGTTTCTTTTCAATTTGGGGCTATTATGAGTAAAGTTGCTATGGCCATTCTTGTACATGTCCTCTGATGGATCTATATTGTCATTCATGTTTAGCAAATACCCATGAATGGCTTTAGTAGATGGTGCTGTGTCTGCTAAAGATACTGTAGAATACTGCAGACGCCCCAGTGTTGCCATGGTAACATTTGTGGGCCATGCCTTTTAGAACAGTGCCCATTCCCCTGATGCTACAATGTCACCTTTCTGGTAGATTGGAACGTATGTGGCCGAAGGAACAACAACACGTTCTCTAAAAGGCCCAGAGAACGTACACGGGGTGCCTTCCTCTTTCCCTCTGTGTTTGTCACTTTGTCAAATTACTGGAAGATGGCGGTTCCGACTGAAAGGCTTTTGCCCATTTGGAAACAGAAATTTTTATCTTTTTCCTTATTCAAGTTCTATTTGTTGTGGTGGTAAACATACACACACACACACACACACACACACACACCATGAAATCTCCCCTATTCAGAAATTTAAGTGTGCGCTGCAGTATTGTTAACTACACACACACTGTGTCTGGTGGGGCACTAGGCTCTTTGGTCTCAAGTGACTAAAACTTCACACCCATGGCACGGTGACCCCCCATTTCCCCTCCCTTGGGCCCTGGCAACCACCTTTCTACTTTCTGCTTCTCTGAGGTGGACTGCTGGAGAAACCTCACGTCGGTGGGACCATGCGGTGTTTGTCTTGCTGTGATCAGCTTATTTCACTTAGCATAATGTCCTCAAGGTTCATCTATGTCGTAACAAATAACAGATTTCCTTGTTTTTTAAGGCTGAATGGTATTCCATTGTATGTACAGACCATGTTTTCTTTAGTCATTTAACTGTCAGTGGATATTTAGGTTGTTTCTACCTCTTGGCTCTTGGACGTAGCGCTCCCGTAAACACAGGGCTGCAAATATCTTTTCTCGATCCTGATTTCAGCTCTTGTGGATAAACACCCAGAAATGGGATTGCTAGATCATATGATAGTGCTATTTTTAATTTTTTGAGGAACCTCCATACTTTGTTTTCATAGCATATGTACCATTTTACATTCCTACCAGCACAAGGGTTCCAGATTTTCCACATCCCAGCCAACACTTGTTACTTTCTATTTTTGTTTTTTTGTGTGTTTTTTCTAATGACCAGCCCGGTAAGGTGACATCTTGTGGTTTCGATTTACATTTCCCTGATGATTAGTGATGTGGAACATCTTTTCATACACCTGTTGGCCGCCTGCACATCTTCCTTGGGGGAAATGTCTCTTCAAGTCCTTTGCCTATATTTATTTAATTTGTATTTGGTTTTAATCTTGAGTCTTAACTCCATTTGAGAATATGATGAAAGCTTAGGAACTTCTCCCAGAAAATACACATACCCATAAAACTTTGCACATAAAGTTAAAGCCTTCTGAATCCCCTAAATCCCATCCAGAGAATGTGGATTAAGAATTCCTAAGACTTGAAGTGGGAGGAAATTTATTGCCGTTAGAAATTTAGATTTCTTCAGGCCTTACTGTAGATGTGACCAAAAAAAAAAAAAAAAAAAAAAGAAATTTAAGATTAAATCAGAAACCACTACTCAGAACTTCATTTTTTTTTAAATGGTTGTGGTTTTATTTTTTTTATTAAACGGAACCAAAGGCCAGACAGATTTTCTGTGTTTGGATTTAATCTGTATTGTAAATAAATACCTCGGAGGCAAAAGGATGGTGGCTGTGAACACAACACAGGAGACCATATGTATTTCCTGGAAACCAGTAGTGGACATAAAGCACAACACAGAACTGCTGATGATCGTAAGCCCAGCCTGCTCCAGCTGACCTGACCATGCAGCAACTTTTGCCAACTTGCCAGAGAGGCGACTCCGAGACGGGGAAGCTGCCTGCTTCCCACTTAGCAAGAAAACACTGCTTGTTTTCTGCTGAGCACATGCAACTAAGATCCCAAATCGCCCAGACCCACCCTCGGTGGCGACAGCTCAGTCGGCCACTTCAATCTCCTTTACCCATTTTTAACTGGATTTTTTTTGTTTTTGTTTTTATTTTTTTGTTATTGAGTTGTAGGAGTTCCTTACATTTTTTGGATATTAACCTCTTATCAGATCTATGGTTTGCAAACATTTTCTCCCATTTCTTTGGCTGCCCTTTTACTGTGTTGGCTGCTTCCCTTCCTGTGCAGGAGCTTTTCTGTTTGATGTTGTCCCACTTGTCTATTTTTGCTTTGTTGCCTGTGTCTTTGGTGTCATATCCAGGAAATCACTGCCAAGACCAATATTATGAAGACTTTCCGCTGTGTTTTTTTCTTGGAGTTTTATAGTTTGTAGTTTCAGGTCTTCTTTAAGTTCTTAACACATTCTGGAGAGTCCTTTGGCAGATGTTTGTGTTGCAAATAACTTCTAGTCTGTGGATTTGTCTTTTCCCTCTCTTAATGGTGAAGTTCAATTTTTCAGTTTGTCAATTTCAATTTATAAACTTCACAGATTTCATAAAGTTTATACATTTCAACTTACAAATTTATAGCTTTTATTCTGTAGATTTTTTGGTGTGTTCTCTTTAAGAAATCTCTCCTCTCTCAAAGTTAAGAAGGTATTTGCCTGTGTCTTCTAGAAGCTTAATCAATGAAGAGCCTTCACGTTTTTTTTTTTTTTTTTTTTTTGAGACAGAGTTTCACTCTGTTGCCCGGGCTAGAGTGAGTGCCGTGGCATCAGTCTAGCTCACAGCAACCTCAAACTCCTGGGCTCAAGCGATCCTCCTGCCTCAGCCTCCCGAGTAGCTGGGACTACAAGCATATGCCACCATGCCCGGCTAATTTTTCTGTATACATTTTTAGCTGTCCATATAATTTCTTTCTATTTTTAGTAGAGACAGGGTCTCGCTCTTGCTCAGGCTGGTCTCGAACTCCTGAGCTCAAACAATCCGCCCACCTCGGCCTCCCAAAGTGCTAGGATTACAGGCGTGAGCCACCACGCCCGGCCAAAGAGCCTTCACGTTTAACTGTATCATCCCTCTTGAGTTAATTGTGTGTCATGGTGAAGTCAGGAGTCCAAGTTCATGTGTTCAGTTGAGCCAACATCATTTGTTGCAAGACCATCATCCCTTCTCCCCCACTGAATTGCAGGGGAGGCTTTCTCATGGTTTAGGTGTGGATCTGCTTCTAGACTCTCTCTTTTAGCTTTTTTTTTTTTTTTTTTTTTTTGAGACAGAGTCTTGCTCTGTTCCCTCCCAGGTAGAGTGCAGTGGCATCATCATAGCTTGATGCAACCTCAAACTCCTGGACTCAAGTGATCCTCCTGCCTCAGGCTTCCAAGTGGCTGGGACTACAGGCGGCTGCCACCATGCCCGGCTAATTATTTCTGTTTTTGGTAGAGACAGGTCTTGCTCTTGCTCAGGCTAGTCTCTAACTCCTGACCTCAAGCAGTCCTCCCACTTCAGCCTCCCAGAGTGCAAGGATTACAGGTGTGAGTCATCGTGCTCGGCCTAGACTCTCTCTTCTGTTCTTCTGAGTTATTGGACTGACCTTGTGCCAATGACTCACTCTTAGTTAATGTAGCTTTATAGAAAGTTTTGATATCTAGCAGTTAAGCTTTCTCACCTTAGTCATTCTAGGTCATTTGCATTTCTATATGCATTTTATTTTTTTATTTTTACTTTTTTAGAGACGGGGGTCTCGCTGTGTTGTCCAAGGTGATCTTGAACTCCTTGCCTCAAGTGATCCTCCCAAGTAGCTGGGATGACAGGCATGCACCATGGTGCCCAGCTGAGAATTGACATCTTAAAAATATTAAGTCTTCTAATCCATGAACACAGTACCTCCCTTTCCTTGTTTAGGTGCCCTTTAATTTCTCTCAGTAACATTTTGTAGTTTTCAGGGTAGAGGGTTTACATCTCTTCGCTTAGATTTATTCTGAGTATTAGACATTTTTTTGATGCTTCTATAAATGGTATTTGTTTACAATTTTATTTTCCAATTGTTTGTAGCTAGTTTATACAAATACTATCAATTTTTATGTATTCACCTCAAATCCAGAAACTTTGTTGAATTCACTTATTTCTAATAAATTGTTGTAAATTCTTTTGGATCATGTCATCTTTGACATGTTTTATTTATTTTCTTTTCTACTTTTAATAATTTTTATTTATTTTTCTTATCTTATTGCACTGGCTGGGATTCCTAGTACAATGTTGAATAGACATGGTAATAATGAACATCTTGTATTCTCAAATTCATGGGGAAAACATTTAAAATTTTACCATTAAGTATGATGTTAGCTATAGTTTTTTGTTGCCCATTGTCAAATTAAGGAATTTCTCTTCAACTCCTAGTTTGCTAAGAGGTGTTTGTTTTTTCACGAATGGTGTTAAATTTTATCAAATGACCATTTGCTTCTTTCTCTTTATTCTGTTAATGTGGTTAATTATATTGACTGATTTTTCAATATTAAACCAACCTTGAATTCCTGTGATAAACCTCACTTGATCATGACATATTATCCTTTATATAAATTACTGGATTCTATCTGCTAATACTATGTTAAAAGATTTTAACTCTATTTTCATGACAAACATTGGCCTTAAATTCTCTTTCTTGTAGTGTCCTTGTGAAGTTGTGTTATCAAGATTATGCTGGCCTCATAGAAGGTGTTGGGAAAGTGTCTCCTCTTTTCCTACTTCCTGAAAGAGTTTGTATAAAAGTAGAATTATTTCCTCTTTAGTTACTTTTTTTCCTTTTTTCATTTTTAAATAGTTATAGTACTACTCGAGTTTTTTATTTCTTCTCGTGTCAGTTTTGGAAGGTTGTATTTCTCAGAAATGTTTCCAGTTCATTTAAATTTTCAAATGTGTTGGCATGAAATTTTTTGTAATATCCTTTTACTATCTTTTTTAATGTTTGTAGGGTATGTCCCATGTCCCTTCATCACAACACTTTCATAGTCTGTTTCTCCTTCATCTATTTGCACACAAATATTTGTCTGTCTCCCCTCATTAGAATGCAAGCTCCACGAGGAGCAACTTTTGTCCGTTTTGTTCATTGCTGTGTCCTCAGTGCCTAGAACAGTGTTTGGCACATGATAGATGCTCTGTGTGTGTCTATTTCAGGAAGGAACAGATGAGAGGTGGAGTCTTGAGGGGGATACCCTCAGGATGGATAGGTTGGGTCTGTGTCACCCTGGGAAGGTCCTACCCCCTTTACTGCTATATTCTGCAGGCTCAGCACAGTGCAGAGCACAAGGAATGGAGGCCTCTTTCTGTCCCTGTCCAGCCCTGCACTGGGCCTGCCCCTGGGGGTCATGGGCTTGGGGCTTAGGCCTGTCTGCCTGTGTTCTACAGAGCCACCCTCCATGCGCCTGAAGGCCCAACCCAGCAGCCCTGGCTTTTCCAAGCTCACCTGCAGTGCCTTCTCCTTCTACCCCCCGGAGTTGCAATTTCGATTCCTACGGAATGGGCTCGCAGCTGGCTCTGGAGAGGGTGACTCTGGCCCCAACGGCGACGGCTCCTTCCACGCCTGGTCATCACTAATAGTCAAAAGTGGCGACGAGCACCACTATCGCTGCCTTGTGCAGCATGCAGGGCTGGCACAGCCCCTCATTGTGGAGCTGGGTGAGGTCCCACTGAGTGACGATCCTCCCTATTTCTGATTGCCTCTGTCCCACCGCTGCGCAGTCCTTCCTGAGTCTGACCTTCCTCCCTGCTGCTGCTGCTGCTGGTCCTCTTTGAGTCTGACCGCCCTGCTCCCTGCTCGCAACTGCCAGTTCTTCCAAAGCCTGATGGCTTGTCCTCCCTAATTCTGACCATCTTCCATCTTGCTGCTGCTGCTGGTCATCATGGAGTCTGACCATTCATTGTCTGCTACTGTCAATCCTCACCAAGACTGACCATCTGCTGCCTTGCTACTGCCAGTCCTCCATGAGACTGACCTTCTACTGCTCTGTGCCTGCCCCTGCTTCCCAAGTTGAAGCACCACCTGCCCTGCTGTCACAGGTCCATTACCAGTGTTACTGAGACCTCTCTTGCTATGGCTGGTTCTTACATCCAACCTGGGCATATTCTGCCCAGACTCAGAGCATCGCCTGACTGGCCTTTCTCCTGCCCATGCCCACCCCAGACGCTTGGTGCTGGGATCTTCAAGGTTGGGAGGGACCGGGACGCGCCCTTTTCCCTGTCTTAACTGGATGGGGTGGAGGGGTCCACTCAACATCTCATGGCATTCTCTGGCTGCAGAATCACCGGCCAAGTCCTCAGTGCGAGTGGCTGGAATCTTCATCGGCTTCTTGCTGCTCATGGTAGTGGCTGCAGGAGGAGTGCTGCTGTGGAGGAGGATGAGAAATGGGCTGCCAGGTGTGGGGCAGGAAGAGGGAGAGCTCAGAGAAAGGGACAGAGACCCCACAGAGAGGGGGACACAGACCAGGGAGGACAGAGATTTGAGAGGGTGGGACAGAAAATGGGAGGATGGGGAAGTAGAGGCCCAGAGAGAGGGGACAGAGAGTGGGGGGAGAGGGGGAAAGAAGGGGACAGAAACCCATAGAGAGTAAGACAGAGACTGAGAAAATGCACGTGACACACACACAGAAATAGGGTGAGGGGCGGTCAGAGACCCAGGGGCCTCAGAGAATCTTATGCCCTCCCCCTTTCTCTCTCCTCAGCCCCTTGGATCTCTCTCCGTGGGGATGACGCCGGGGCCCTGCTGCCCACACCTGGCCTGCCCCAGGACGCCGACTCTCAGGATATAAGTGCATTCCCAGCAACTGCCTGACCATCCCCTGTTCTGGCTGCTAATAGCTAATGTAGTCAGGTCTCTTTTATGCTGTGAGACCCTCTGGAATCCTGGCATCTCTGAGCCTCCAGAAGGAGTCCTGGGCCCCGTTGTCTCCCTCTGGATCCCTCCTCCTGTGGTCTGCCTCAGTTTCCCTTCCTAATATATATGGCTCTTTTCCACCTCTACAATATAACATGAGTTTGGGCCCAAATCGTCGTGTTCTCATTATTTCAAGTTTTCAGGCAGGGGAAGTAAAGGAATGGGTGGGGGAATGAGTGATATAAACCCTGGGCTTCAGATCTCTCCTGCGGCTAACGTGTGGCCTTGGTGGAATCTGCCAATCTTATATATCAAGTCATGTATTTTTCATTCATAAATTTCACAAATATTTACTGAATGCCTACACCCACTGTGCCAGGCATCTTGAGGAATTATTGACTGGTGTCTGACCTGAATCCTTCTTTGTGGAACAGAAGAAAATTGTTCCCTCTTCGAGGAAAGGGAATACCTCCTCTGGCCCCTTGATTTGCCTCTTTCTTTTTCTTTTTTTTTTTTTATTCTTTTTCTTTTTTTTCTCCTTTTTCTTTCTTTTTTAAATTATTTATTTGTTTATTTATAAAAAATATTTCTTTTGTCCTATTCATCTGCAATCACATGATTCGCCTCTTTCTTAAATCGTCCCTACAAAGAGAGAGAAAAATACATCTCCCATGAGGCTTTGAGGCTAGAGCAACTGGAGGTAGACGGCAGGGCACCCCGACGCCTGCCGGGAGTTGTAGTTCTCCCCGGCCGCGTCACTCCGGCTTCGCCCACCGGGTCTTCCCGGGGCCCACCGCGCTTTCTCCTTTGTGGACGTGGCGAGGGGCGCCCGCTGCCCTCCCTGCGCTCGTTGGCCCCGCCCCGTGGGACGCTTGCGCGCGCTCATTGGTCGGAGGGCGGGGCTCTGCGCCGCCATAGGCGGGGCCTGACTGGAGAGCGGCCAAATTGGGCATATTTGGGAGAACGCAGAGTGGAGTGTGCAGAGGCAAGCCAAACTGGATAACGGGGTAAAGGGAGCGGGTAGGGGGCCCTGCCCAGGGAAGGCGGCTCGGGGCGGGTGGGATCGAGTGTCCCCAGGGCCTAGGCTCAGAGCGACACCGGGGAGCCTGCCTGATTTCTTGCCGGCCACCAGCATGCCCCGCACTTTGCATGGGAATTGCCCCATGTCTCCCTGAAGTCCTCCCTTGCGGATCTGGGACCCTTCTGGGACTCCCTCAGAGGATTCAGTCCCTACAGCTGGTTTTACCTCTGAGCACCCCGCCCATCTTTTTCCCATCGCTGGCCCTTCTTGAGCCCAAAAGTTTGCAGCAGCTTACATCTCTCTGTCCTGTCCCAGGTAATCCCCCTAGACATCGACCCCCTGTCTCATTTCTGTCCCCATCCCTGTGACCTCTGAGCCCTGGCCTTGTCACTCCCCAGGAACCGATGATGTGGCGACCATCACTTCTGCTGTTTCTGTTGTTGCTGAGACACGGGGCCCAGGGGAAGCCGTCCCCTGACACAGGCCCTCATGGCCAGGGGAGGGTGCACCAGGCGGCGCCCCTGAGCGAGGCCCCTCATGATGATGCCCACGGAGACTTCCAGTACGACCATGAGGCTTTCCTGGGACGGGACGTGGCCAAGGAATTCGACCAGCTCAGCCCAGAGGAAAGCCAGGCCCGTCTGGGGTAGGAAGGAGATGGGGGTGGGGCGAGTTTAGGGGTGGGGGTTGCGGGAGACAGATAGGAGCATTGATGAGGGGATAGACAAGGGATGGTGTGGACTGGACTTTAGTTCTTTGTGAGGATTCTGTCACGCAGTTCTACCTCTTCTTCTCAGGAAAAACACAAATTAAGTCAAAATTGAGGCCTCGGCCGGGCGCGGTGGCTCACGCCTGTAATCCTAGCACTCTGGGAGGCCGAGGCGGGTGGATCGCTCAAGGTCAGGAGTTCGAGACCAGCCTGAGCAATGAGCGAGACCCCGTCTCTACTAAAAAATAGAAAGAAATTAGCTGGCCAACTAAAATATATATATAGAAAAAATTAGCCGGGCATGGTGGCACATGCCTG
>CM052449.1:21292001-21333265 GCA_028533085.1 Varecia variegata | reverse complement strand
TTGAGGCCTCAAAATAGGACCTTTCCAGGCAGCAAACTCTGTTCAAATTCTGCTCCTAAGTTACTCTTTGTTCCTTTGTCCCAGACACCTCCCCTCCCCAAGCCTCTGTTCCCTGCCCTGGAACTGAGATTTGGCAGGTAAGGAGCCCAGCCAGGGCAGGAAAATGGCTGAGCCCCGAATTTGAGGGTGAGCTGGGCTGAACCGGGTCTCGCTATGATCTGGAAGGAGCGTGTCCACCCTCTGTGCAGGGCAGGCAGGGCCAGAGTGGGCCTGAGGGCAAGGAGGCAACGGAAGCAGCCCCTCTGTGCATCCTACTGATGCTCATTCATCCTGCAAATGTTCACTGAGCACCTACTATGTGCCAGGCACTGCTCTAGGTGTTAAAGTCACAGCAGTGAACAAACAAGACAAAAATCCCTGTCCTTGTGAAGCCTAAATTGTAGTGGCAGAAACAACAATAAATCCATAAGTATAAAGTACATCACATGGAGATAAATGTATCAGAGAAAAGACGAGGGAGTGAGGAAGTGTGGAGGGGAGAGGTTGATGTGTATGTGAGGGGTGTAATTTAAAATAGGGAAGTCTGAGGAGGCCTGGATGGAAGGTGGTATTTGAGCCACCTGGGCATCTGAGGGAATAGCATTCCAGGCAGCTGGAACAGTCAGTGCAAATGCCCTGAGGCAGGAGTGGACTTGGTGTGTTTGGAGAACAGTGAGGCCCCTGTGGCTGAAACCCTGTGAGGGAAGGAGAGAGACTGGGAGGTGGGAACAGAGAGGGAGCAAAGAGGTCAGATTGTGCAGGGTCTTTTGGGTCACAGTGAAGATTTAAGCTTTTCTCTGAGTGAGATGAGACCCATGGGAGGGCGTGAGCTGACTTGGGCTTTAACAGAATCCCTGCAGCTGTTGGGTGGGGAACAGACTGTAGGAGCAGTAAGCAGGGAGCCCAGAGAGAAGCAGCTGCCATAGTCTAGGGGAGACACCAGAGAAGGTGTCGGCTAGATCAGGGCAGAGACAGCAGCGGTTGTGGCTGGTCAGCTAGCTGGAGGATTGTGCATGGATGGGGGTGGGTGAAGGAGGGATAGGGGAGGGGGCAATGATAGGTTAGCACTTTTAGCTTAGTGCTAACTATGGTGCCAGGCGCTTGCCAAGTGCTTTACATGACAACTCATTTAATCCCCACAACCACCTGTTGAGGCAGGTACTGTTATTTGTCTCCATTGTACAGAGGGGTAACAGAGGCACAGAGGGATTAAGTCATTTGCCCACAGTCAGCAAGAGGAGACAGGAGGGGGTGGATCTAGAATGTCTGGCTGTGGAGCCCAAGCTCTTAACCATAGTGGGAATCTCAGGGTAGGGCGTGAGTCTCAGGGACAAGAGCCCGCCCCTGACAGACCCGGGCACCTACAGCCTGGCGTGGGAGGGAGGCAGCGACACAGGCAGAGCTGAGGAGGGCTCTGCTGTCTTGGATGCGACCCTGGGGACTGGGCCACGGGGTCCAAGGGACGGTGACAGGGAGGAGGGCTCCATGTGGTCTCTATTAGCGGCTAGGCGAGGACCGGGATCCGTGGCAGGGCGTCACCAGGGGAGAGGAGAGAGGTTGGGGAGCTGACAGGCGCCGCTGGAGAGAAGGGGCGTGGGATGAGACCTAAGTGGCTTGACTTGCGACCGGGAGGTGCACAGGAGCCCGGCGGACAGAACTGAGGGGGAGACCGAGGGCCGAGCCCAGGGGCTGCGGGTGGTGGGTCTTGGGCAGTGCCTGGTTCGGCCGGGAGCAGGCCGGGAGAGCTGCTGGACGGAGCGCGGGGCAGGGCTGCAGAGAGAGGAGCCCGAAATAGACGTGCGGGGCCAGGGGCGGGGGCGGGGCTGAGACGGCTGGAGGTCCGGGCGTGGATGGCCGTGGCGTTTTGGGTTCAGAGTCGGACTTGGGACGGCGGTTCCGCAGCCAGGGGTGCGATGCGACGACCCTCTTCCTCACCTCACCCCCAACTCAGTCCAGCGAGAGGTAGAGCACGTGCAGGGTCGAGGGGCGGGGCCGGAGTAGAGGATGTGGCCCTGGATTGTCTTGCGGTCCCTCCCGCCGCCCCGGTGGCTCGAGAACCTCAGCGCCCCGCGTAGCCCGCTGGGTCTCGGGAAGGGCGTGATTCACTTCTGGAGGGGGTCTCTGGGCTGGGGGGGGAGGGCGGCGGATCTTGCGGCGGGCTCGGCTCCGAAATTGACGCGCACCCGTCCCCAGTTCGCCCGCTGCGGGACGCTGTACCGCACTTTCAGCAGATGTGGGGGCGTGGCTCTGCGCGAGGGGCGGAGCCTGGCTGGGAGGAGACCCCCGGAGTGGGCGGTGCCCGACCATGACCTGTGCCCCGCCCCGGCTCGCAGGCGGATCGTGGACCGCATGGACCGCGCCGGGGACGGCGACGGCTGGGTGTCGCTGGCCGAGCTTCGCGCGTGGATCGCGCACACGCAGCAGCGGCACATACGGGACTCGGTGAGCGCGGCCTGGGACACGTACGACAAGGACCGCGACGGGCGTGTGAGTTGGGAGGAGCTGCGCAACGCCACCTATGGCTACTACGAACCCGGTATGCGGCGAGACCCCAACCCCTGCTCCCCGCACACAGCTGACCCGTCCTTTCTGACCACCTCATCCTGAGAGCCCTTAACCCATCTACCCAGAAACCCTGCCCACTTGTAGGTCCCCATCACTCTGAGACCCCCAATCCTTAACCTCTCTCTGGCTTTTCCTTCTGGGGTCCATGGCCTCTATAACCCCATGACTAAGAAACTTCAGATCCTTGACCAGGGATACCTACTCTCCATGCCCTGTCGTCCTGGCCCCTGACCTCTGTGGCCTCTTTCATCCTGAGAACCCCAAAGCCATTTACCCTGTCCCAACTCTCTCAGTTTCCTCTTCTGTGTCCCAGGCCCCAGCCCCAGGGCCCCCCGCAGCTCTTGTTCTCCTCTTCCTCTCCTCTCCCTCCTTCCCCCAGCCTCCCCCTCCAGCCTTCCCCTCTCCTGGCTCCAGAGCGGTCTTTCTGCACCCAGAGCTGACCCTGTCCCTCCCCTGCTCAGGGCTCCCCTGGGCCCCCAGGAGACAGTCCCAGCTCCTCAGCTTTGTTTCTCTGCATTTTCTGCCCCAAATGGATCTTCTGTGGTTTCTCTGAACTCACCACACTCCTCAAACCTCTATCTACACTCTGCACGTGCCGTTCCCACCAAGGAAAATGCCCTTTCCCTCCTCTCTGTCAAGCATCTGAATCACCCAAATGGGCCACTGTCAACTCAGAGTCCACCCTTCCTGGCTGCATGCCCTTGGGCAAGTTATTTCCTCTCTCTGGGAATTAGTTTTCTCATTCAGAAAGTAGAATCAATGGAAGAACCCACTTTACTTTTTGTGAGGATTACATGCAATATTGTAGTTAAAGAGCTTAGCATGTATAAACTCTTACAACAAATTAGCTAATATAAGTCTGGCATGATGGTGTGCCTGTAGTCCCAGCTACTTGGGAGACTGAGACAGGAGCATCGCTCGAGTTCAGGAGTTCAAGACCATCCTGGGAACCCAGGGAGACTCAGTCTCAAAAAATAAATGAATACAGCAAATAAACAAAAATACAAGTTAGCTAATATATATAATATGACATATAGTATAAACCTATACAATAAATTGTATATACAAGTTATATTGCATATATAATTATGTAAGTTATTGATATAGTAATTATTATTAATTTGGGGGCTGTCTTCTCTTCCTGCTCCCGAGTTAGGTTTCCTTTGTCTCTTTTCTCAGCCTGCTGGCGCTCCGTCCATGAAAGCGTGTCTCACTAAGATCTGCCCTTTCCCAGGTGAAGAGTTTCACGACGTGGAGGATGCAGAGACCTACAAGAAGATGCTGGCTCGGGATGAGCGGCGTTTCCGGGTGGCCGACCAGGACGGGGACTCAATGGCCACCCGGGAGGAGCTGACGGCCTTCCTGCACCCTGAGGAGTTCCCCCACATGCGGGACATCGTGATTGCCGTGAGTGTGGGCTGGGGGAACCCGCCTCCCGCACCCGTCCTGGGACCAGGCTTCTCATCCCAGGTCCAGTCTCCCGGCTCTTGTCAGGGGCAGGTGGCCACCTGGTCCTCTAGCACCTTCGTTAGGGAACCCAGGCCACAAATGCCGATCAGTGGAGGGTGACGTTTCCCATGTCCACTTCCTGACCCCCAGTGTCTAATCTTTCCTCCTCAGGCCTCCCCCTCCCTGTGCTCACATTTGGGGTCCAGGCCCCCCACCTGCCCTCAGACAACCATGTCCCCAGAAGTACCTCCAGGAACCCTAATCCTGGCTAAACCCCAGGAACACCTCAGCCCCATACGTGGAGTGTTCACTCTGAGACCTCTTCTGCTGGTCCCTCCTCTTTTTTTTTTTTTTTTTTTTTTGAGACAAGGTCTCACTCTGTCACCCAGGCTAGAGTGCAGTCATCACAGCACACTGCAGCCTCCAACTCCTGGGCTCAACCAATCCTCCTGCCTCAGCCTCCCAAGTAGCTGGGACTACAGGTGCAATCCACCATGCCTGGCTGATTTTTTCATATTTTTTTGTTTGTTTGTTTTGAGACAGAGTCTCGCTTTGTTGCCTGGGCTAGAGTGAGTGCCGCGGCATCGGCCTAACTCACAGCAACCTCAAACTCCTGGGCTTAAGTGATCCTACTGCCTCAGCCTCCCAGGTAGCTGGGACTACAGGCATGCGCCACCATGCCCGGCTAATTTTTTCTATATATATTTTAGTTGGCCAGATAATTTCTTTCTATTTTTTTAGTAGAGACGAGATCTCATTCTTGCTCAGGCTGGTCTCTAACTCCTGAGCTCAAACGATCCGCCCGCCTCGGCCTCCCAGAGTGCTAGGATTACAGGCGTGAGCCACCGCGCCCGGCCGATTTTTTCATATTTTTGTAGAGACAGGTTCACCCTATGTTGCCCAGCCTGGTCTCGAACTCCTGGCCTCAAGTGAACCCCTGCCTTGGCCTCCCAAAGTGCTGGGATTACAGGTGTAGCACCACACCCAGTTTATATTAGCTGATTTGTTATAAGAGCTTATTATATGCTAAGCTCTTTAACTAAAATATTGCATTTTAACTAAAATATTGCATTCTGGTCTAGCCCCTCATCTAATTGTTATTCCTTTATAATTTTTTGCCAAAACCTGCTGTATTCTATAGGGGAAGGATTCTTTCCTTCCTTCCTTCCTTCTTTCCTTCCTTCCTCTCTCTTTCTTTCTTTTCTTTCTTTCTTTTGACTTTATTTTTAGAGCAGTTTTACCTTCACAGCAAAACTGAGCAGAAGGTAGAGATCTCCCACATGCCCCCGGGGCCCACTCACAGGTGCAGCCTCCTAGAGGGGACATTTGTTACTACCATGGAACCTACACTGACACATCATTGTCACCCAAAATCCATAGTTTATATTAGGGTTCACTGTTAGTGGAAGAATTTTCTACTTCTGCCATGCTTAAGTTTTCACAAATTATTTTAAAAATCTAATTAGATGTATTTCACAAATAGCTAACATTGGTGTTACATGCCCAAAAGATATATTTAAAAAAAAAAGGCCCAGCACTCTGGGAGGCCGAGGCAGGTGGATCGCTCGAGGTCAGGAGTTCGAGACCAGCCTGAGCAAGAGCGAGACCCCGTCTCTACTAAAAATAGAAAGAAATTATATGGACAGCTAAAAATGTATATAGAAAAATTAGCTGGGCATGGTGGTGCATGCCTGTAGTCCCAGCTACTCAGGAGGCTGAGGCAGGAGGATCGCTTGAGCCCAGGAGTTTGAGGTTGCTGTGAGCTAGGCTGACGCCAAGGCACTCTAGCCCGGGCAACAGAGCGAGACTCTGTCTCAAAAAATTCAAAAAAAAAAAAAGAAAGAAAAAGAACAAAGAGGGCCATGTGGAGTGAGTGTCAAAATGGTCCACAAATGCATCGTGTGTGTTCATAAAGCAGGGTTAGGGCCTAGTCTCTGCTAAATGTAAGAGGTTTCACCCCTTCGAGTGTGTTTGCCGGGACATGAGAATGTTGTTAGGGACACAGGACAGCTCTCCTTGCGTGTAAGGAGCCTGTGCTTTGCTGGACACTGGGGCTCCCTGGCTCATGCCCACTAAATGCCCGCATCATATGCTGCTCCAGGAAGCCATCAGATTTCCCACACACCGCCCGTTGAGAGGGCTCCAATGCCTGCCCCAGGACTAAGTTCCCCAGAGAACCTCATGTCCTTACCCCAAGGGTCCAGCCTCCCTCGGGAGCCAGCTACATCCACCCCCAGGCTCAATGTCTCTTTCTCCCCAGGAAACCCTGGAGGACCTAGACAAGAACAGAGACGGCTACGTCCAAGTGGAGGAGTACATCGGTGAGTGGGCCCCATTCCTGTCCTGGGTGTGGGTGGCAGTGGATGTATGTCACCCAGAAGAGAGCAGTGGCCCTCAGAGGTGGGGTGGAGGCACTGCTTGAGTTCATGCATGCACCAAACATTTATTGAGTAGCTACTGTATGCCAGACACAAAAGCATTTATTAAGCACCTACTGTGGGTCAGGCCCAGGAAACACTTATCGAGCACCTACTGCATACAAGTGGTTGAGGATACAGCAGGGAATAACATAGATAAGGTCTCTCCTTGGGAGTCTGGAGTTTCTACAAAATCAAAACTTGGGGGCAGTGTTTGGTGGGGACAGGCGGCAGAAGGCTTGTCTTGAACATGCATCTGCACAGCAAACACTGTGTCTCCTGTTACATGGGGTGCAGGGGGGACCCTCACAATGTCCCCAAATCTCCCCTTGGCCCTGCCACTGTCCCTGTCCCTTGGGAACAAAGAATTTAGTCGAGGGGAAAGCTATTAAGCATAGAATATTTTTGAAGTTTGAAAATGTTTTTCTATAGAAGTTTTTTTTTTTTGAGCCAGAGTCTCACTCTGTTGCCCAGGCTAGAGTGAGTGCCGTGGCGTCAGCCTAGCTCACAGCAACCTCAAACTCCTGGGCTTAAGCGATCCTACTGCCTCAGTCTCCCGCGTAGCTGGGACTACAGGCATGCGCCACCATGCCCAGCTAATTTTTTCTATATATATTTTTTTAGTTGTCCAGATAATTTCTTTCTATTTTTAGTAGAGACGGGGGTCTTGCTCTTGCTCAGGCTGGTCTCGAACTCCTGACCTCGAGCGATCCTCCCTCCTCGGCCTCCCAGAGTGCTAGGATTACAGGCGTGAGCCACCGCGCCCGGCCAACTTTCTTTTATTTTTTAGAGACAGGGTCTCATTTCATCACCCAGGCCAGAAAGTGTCAGAGCCGGGATTGGACGCTGGGTCCCCTAGGCCCCCTGAGCTGCCCCTGACTTTGTCCCCTCTGTCCCGTCCCCAGCGGATCTGTACTCTGCGGAGCCTGGCGGGGAGGAGCCGGCCTGGGTGCAGACTGAGCGGCAGCAGTTCCGGGACTTCCGGGATCTGAACAAGGACGGGCGGCTGGACGGGAAAGAGGTTGGCCACTGGGTGCTGCCCCCGTCCCAGGACCAGCCCCTGGTGGAGGCCAACCACCTGCTACAGGAGAGCGACACGGACAAGGTGCCGTGATGGGCCACACAGGCAGGCGCGGGCAGGGAGGGGATGCTGGGTGGGTGTGCAGACATGAGCAAGGCCGGACCTGGGGCTGGGGTGGTCCCCGTTTGGTGGGATAATGAAAGAGGGACAGAGAGAGAGAAAGAGATGGAAGAGTACAGAGACCCAGAGAGAGGGGGGACAGAGTCCCAGAGAGAGGACAAAGACCTGGAGAGAGAGGGACATTCACCTTTTCTATTGATCATCGACACTTCATTGACACTTGCGGCCCCAGGTTCCTTCCAGGGCTAATAAAAAAAAAAAGAAAAAAAAAAAAAAGAGAGGGGCACAGAGACCCACAAAGGGACAGAGACCCAGAGAGGGACAGAGACCTCGGGGACATACTTAGATGTAGGGAGGGCTCTCACAATCAGGGCCAGTGCTGTCCCCTCTGATCCCTGACCCTCCCTCCAGGACGGGCGTCTGAGCAAAGCCGAGATCTTGGGCAACTGGAACATGTTCGTGGGCAGCCAGGCCACCAACTACGGCGAGGACCTGACACGACACCACGATGAGCTCTGAGCCCCAGTGTGCCAGTTACAGCCTCGTAACCCACGGGAAAACCCGAGGAGGGGCCACAGTAGCCAGGCCCCTCCCTGTCCCAGCCCTGTAGGATGGGGACGCAGCCCCCTCGTCCCCCTGCCCCTGGGCTCTCAGGGACCACCTGGGTCAGCTTCTCTCCCTGAGACTCTGCAGCCCTCCCCACCCTGCCCCGGGGGCTTGCACAGCCCGGGAGGGTGAGTGACACCCATTTCTCACTGGCAGAATCTCCCAGCCCAGACCCAGGGACCCGCACCCCATGCTCAGCCTCTAGGAGCCTCCACTAATGCCCCAGCTCCAGATCTGAGCCCAAGCCACACACAGAAAGTCCCAGCCTGGCCACCGGCCCACCCTAGCCCGCCTCCCCTCTGCCAGGGAGGCAATAAATCCAGTGCTGGGCCTCTCCGTGGGTCTGTGCTTCTTGTCCCGGGCCCTGGGGAGGGACTGGGGGCTGTGACAGTGACAGGATGAGGGAACCATGCTGAGAGTTGGGGCTGAGGCAGGAAGGAGGAGACCAGGCATTGCAAGGCGGGGCTGTGTGTCAGGAGGAGTGGAGAGTGTTCCTGGGGGTGAGAAATAAAACTGGCAGCCTGGACCCTGCAGTGCACAAACCAGACAGGAAGCTCTCAGAGCTCCAGTGGGGAGGCAGAGACAGGTCACCATAAAACATGTCATAGAGTGGCAGATGCTATGAAGCAGGGCAAGGGGGTAGCAGTGTGGCAACATGCTGACAGAGTGGCCAGGAAGGGCCTCAGTGGTGAGTGGAGTGAGGGAGGGAGCCATGGGGGGATTGGAAGGGATAGCATTCCAGGGTAGGGGGAGTGGCAGGTGCAAAGGCCCTGAGGCAGGAGTGGGCCTGGTGTGTCTGAGCAGCTGAGAGGAGGCCAGTGTGGAGAGAGCAGAGGGGAGGGTGGGGAGAGGGCGGAGGGGAGAGCGAGGGGAAATGGGGCCAGATTGTGCAGGGCCTTGCAGGCAGGTCATAGTGGTCCCTGTCTGGTAGGACAAGACAGATGGACAGAGATCCAGAAAGAGGGGGACAGAGACCAAGAGACAGAGGGGGACAGAGTTTATTCTGAGTGACATGGGAGCCACTGGAGGGTCTTGAGCAGAGCAGGGATTAGAACTGATTTGGGTTATTAAAGAGTCTCTTTGCTGCTGAGTCAGGGCAGGGGGCCGAGGACAGAAGGGCATTCCCAGCATTTGGGAAAGAGAACATGACATCACGTATTCTTTCAGCAGCCCTGTGACTGGTTAAATTCACCGTTAGAGTTGAACATGCCTTAGTCCTGCCCCAGCAACTCCCCTCCTGGTAGGTCAGACAGAAATATCAGAGGAAGGTCACCAAAAGAAGGTTCATAGCAAAGAAGGTTCATAATATCCCCAAACTGGAGACAGCCCACTTGCTCATCAACAGAAGAAGGAACAAGTGCATTGTGGAGACTTTGCCCAGGGGAAGCCACACGGCCATGAGCAAGAATGATCTCAGCATCCCCGAGTGCACGGAGGGATCTCACCAATGTTACCCTCAGCTAAAGAAGTCAATGCAGAGGAGCATACACTGCGTGATTCCATTGATAGAAAATTCGAGAATAGGCAAAACTAACTTAGGGGATTAGAGGTCGATGGTGCTGCCACTGG
Source organism: Varecia variegata (assembly GCA_028533085.1). Taxonomy (NCBI): domain Eukaryota; kingdom Metazoa; phylum Chordata; class Mammalia; order Primates; family Lemuridae; genus Varecia; species Varecia variegata. The sequence continues at coordinate 21,323,479 of CM052449.1, read as the reverse complement.
GTGGGGAGGGACCAGAGCGGGCCTGAAAGGGGCTCATGGGGCAGGGGCTGGGAAAGAGCTTGTTCTTGCTGTGGGCGCTGCTTCCCAGAGGTGTTCAGCCAATAAGAACTCATCCAACCATCCATATATGACGTGTGCCCTGTTATGCACGCTAGAGTTCAAGTCAAAGTTTACTTTTTAAAAATGTCCGATTTTTAAGGCAGTGAAATCATTCTATATGATCATGTCATTATATGTTACAGAAAAATAGAATGTACAACACAAAGAATGAACTCTAATATAAACTATCAATTTGAGTTAATAATAATGTATCAATATTGGCTTATCAATTGTAACAGATGTACCATACTAACGCATTTTTTTTTTTTTTTTGAGACAGAGTCTCGCTCTTTTGCTGGGGCTAGAGTGCCATGGCATCAGCCTAGCTCACAGCAACCTCAAACCTGGGCTTAAGCGATCCTCCTGCCTCAGCCTCCCAAGTAGCTGGGACTACAGGCGTACATCACCATACCCGGCTAATTTTTTTCTATTTTTAGTAGAGACGGGGGTCTCGCTCTTGCTCAGGCTGGTTTTGAACTCCTGAGCTCAAACAATCCTCCCACCTTGGCCTCCCGAAGTGCTAGGATTACAGGCCTGAGCCACTGCACAGGCCTTCAAGATGTTAATAATAAGGGAAACTGAAGGTGGGGTGAAGGGGTATGTGGGAACTCTTGTACTTTCCACTCATTGTTTCTTTAACCTAAAACTGCTCTAAAAAAGAAAGCCCTTTCTTTAATTTAAAAAATTCCCTTTATAAGACTCAAGTCCCATACATCCACCTCCCCCCATATTTAATGAATTTTTTCTCTCTTGGGGAAAGAAATGGAAATAACCCAGTGTTAGACTGTAAACCTATGGACCAGTTTAGAGAGAAGTGACATCTTAATAATATTAAGCTTTCCAATTCATGAATATGGCATATCTCCTTATTGCTTTAGGTCTTTAAATTATCTCAGCAATGTTTTTTAGTTTTGGTTTTTTTTTTGTAGGGGGGGGTTCAATTCCCTTTTTATTTATTTATTTATTTATTTTTGACCCCACCCCACCCCCATTTTTTTTTTTTTTTGAGACAGAGTCTCACTCTGTTGCCCTGGGTAGAGTACAGTGGTGTCATCGTAGCTCACTGCAATCTCAAACTAAACTACTGGGCTCAAATGGTCCTCCTGCCTCAGCCTCCTGAGTAGCTGGGACTACAGGCATGCACCATGATGCCTGGCTAAGTTTTCTATTTTTTAGTAGAAATGGGGTCTGGCTGTTTCTCAGGCTGGTCTCGAACTCTTGACCTCAAGCGATCCTCCTGCCTTGGCCTCCCAGAGTGCTAGGATTACAGGTGTGAGCCACCTCGCCTGGTCTGTTTTGTAGTTTTTAGTGTAAAAGTCTTACGTCTTTTGTTAAATTTATCCACAAGTATTAATATTTTGGTTTTTCTGCTATTGTAAATGAAAATGCTTTTCAATTTCACTTTTCAATTTTTCACTTCTAGCATATAAAATAGGAATATTCTTACATTAACTTCATATCCTGTGAACTTGCTAAATTTACTTATTACTCCTAGAATTTCAATTTCATTCCTTTTTATTATTTCTGTGCTAACATTTCCTGACTTTTTATTAATTATACGTGTGTTTCTCTTTAGGTTCTTGAACAAAGTTATAATAGCTATTTTTAAAACCTTTTTTAATTCCAACATGGGTCATTTAAGGTCTCAGTTGACTGTGTTTTCTCTTGAGGATGGGTTATATTTTCCTCTTTGTTTCTATATTGAGTAATTTTAGATTGTATATTGGATACACTGTAGAAACTTTGGAGTCTGTTATGTTCCTCTGAAGAGTATTGCTTTTTTTTTTCTACACAACCCATTAACTTAGTTGAATTCAAACTGTAACCTCTATAAACTCTGTCTCCCCTGTGAAATTTGTAGCACAAATTTCAGGTCATATTTTTAAGTTTATCTGGTCTTTTTGGACTGTATCATATGCAGGTGTGATTTAGGGTCAGCTAGATATTTGAGTAGAGTTTATATAAAATATTTGGGTACCAACTCTAGTTTTTTTCCCCAGGATTTATCTCCTCACTTTTCTGTTGCTGTAGTTATTGAAGCTGGGAAGACTGGATTTTCCCTGGTGTTTTAGCTGCCTCTCATGGCATGGATTAGAACTCGTCCCCAATCTAAAAGCTGTGCAAATGAGAAACTCACCTAGTGCCTTTCCTTTTTCTGAGTGTCAAGTCCTTTCCAGTTTCCAGGCTGTTTTTGTTCACTTTCCAGTACCTTTAGGTAAATGTTTTCTATTTTTTCCAGAGTTTATAACAACTGTTATCTGTGGGAGGGCTGGAATTTGAATCCAAGTGCGGTTGATTCCAAGCTATTATAACATACCGCCACCTAGTGGCTTGAGGTGGAGAACTGGTTTATGGGGGAGTAAGGACAAATTCGTAAATAAATCTCTGGGGGCTGCATGTTTGAAAACATGTTTTATCAACATAATACTCAACAAATTACTTGAACAGAACAGTTTATGGCCAGACATGGTGGCTCATGCCTGTAATCCCAACAGTTTGGGAGGCCGAGGTGAGAGGATTGCTTTAGCCCAGGAGTTTGATAGGAGCCTGGGCAACTTAGTGAGACCCTGTCTCTACAAAAATTAAGAAAAATTAGCCCAGCACAGTGGTGTGCACCTGTAGTCCCAGCTACTCAGAGGCTGAGGCAGGAGGATGGCTTGAGCCCAGGAGTTCACGGCTGCAGTGAGGTATGATCACACCACACTGCACTCCTCCCTAAAAAAAAGACAGTTTATGATGGAAAACTGCCCAGCACTTTGTAACTTTTAGTGCCTCTCTCTAGAAGTTTTTTGCTTTAAAAAAATATTTTGCATATTTTATTTTTAAATATTGGCAACACACTCACAGGATAAAAATTTCTAAATATACAAGATACTAAAAACAATGTCTTCCTTCCACCAAGTTCACTTCCTCACAGGCAACTAACATTTCTTTCCAGGGAGAACTTACACAGGTAAGCAACTTATATACAAATTGTTTTTCTTCTTTTTAATGTTCTGTCACCTGGGATAGAGTGCCATGACATCCGCCTAGCTCACGGCAACCTCAAATTCCTGGGCTCAAGCAATCTTTCTGCCTCAGCCTCCCAAGTAGCTGGGACTACAGGCACACACCACCACGACCCGCTAATTTTTTCTATTTTTAGTTGTCCAGCTAATTTTTTCTATTTTTTAGTAGAGACAGGGTCTCGCTCTTGCTCAGGCTGGTCTCGAACTCCTGAGCTCAAACAATCCGCCTGCCTCGGCCTCCCAAGTGCTAGGATTACAGGCGTGAGCCACCTTGCCCAGCCACAATCTACTTGTTCACATGACATCTCCTTCCCCCCAATACTGCATTTTAGAATTTTAATTCACATACAGTAAAACCCACTCCTTCTGAACAGTTCTGTGAACTTCGACAAACCAGAGCTAAGGTAACCACCACCGCGGTCAAGATCCAGAACTGCTCCTTCACCCTCCCCCACTCGGAGTCTCTTCCTTCTCATACCCTGGCAAGGAAGGATTTGTTCCTGGTTGGTCCCTATAGTTTTGCTTTTCCAGAATAAATCTTGTTTTTAAATCTTTATAAGCAATTTCAATTTTTTTAAAGTGCTGGGAGCCTCTGGAAGGTGGAGGCATGGGCAGGGGCACCCGTGCCCACCTGCGTGCGCTGCATCGGCCCTGCCAGCCCGGGCTTGCTGGAAGCTTCAGTGTCTATAGAACCTCTGCTCGGAAAAGACAAGATTTGTGTCACTTCCCTTCCCGTGCCTTCCTTTTGCTATAGCTGAAGCTGTGGTTCTGCCCTTGCTTCCTCTCCTGGGTACCTTTGAAACCTTAAATGACAGACTGAACCTATTTCTTGGGGGGAGGACATTGACTGCCTGCTCCCCACAAAGGGTGTGTCTAAGGGGCTGTGAGCAAAGGAGTGGGACTTAGGTTATTTTGGGGGAAATAAGGGTGCAAGATTAGAAACCCCTCAAGTTTTTACTGGGGGCAGAGTGGTCTATACCACATATGAACAAGATTGGGGTTCTCAGGGGGCTGAAACTGGAAGGACTTGGGGGGTCGGGGGTGTCGGTAAAGAGGATAGAATCAGGGATGGTTAAGGAAGGAGGGCATGACGTGAAGCTCTGTGGGTATAGAAAGGGACAGGCTGGAGCTTGCTAGGGCAGAGGGGTCAGTGGGGTGACAGGGGGGTAACCAGAGGAAAGAGGGGACAGGATGGAGGGAAGCACAGGGACAAGGTCTCCAGAGGCAGCTGGCCCCTGGATGAACTTGGCTTCTGCCACTCCCTTAAGCAGGTGTTGACTATGCACAAGTTGTGCCTTCTCAGACTCTGCGGTCTGTTCTGTGAAATGGGTACGGGCATCCCTCTTCCGGGGCTGTGGCGAGGGCTCGAGGGGCTGTAGACTGACAGGCTCAGTTCAGGCCCAGGTTGCCAGGGCTCCTTGAAGGTCAGTGGCAACTGAGTCAGTTTCCAAGGGCTGGGGGCCCAGGAGTGGGGTGTGAGGGCCCTCAGGGACAAAAGGAAACTTCTAGAAGCACCTATGGGAACAAATGCCAGGTTTAGGGGGGCTCTCCAGGATGCAAAGATGACACAGCCCATTCTCTTACTAAAATCTTTCCCTGCAGCCAGATGTACTTATTGGTCCCACATTGGCCACAGCTTGACCAAAGGTCAGGGACACTTCACTGATAGCATCTTGGGCCTGTGAACCTCACCTGGGCATTAGATGAGAACACATACGAAAACAGAAAGGCACCATTCACTAAACAGTACGTACAACACTGCAATCTCCCTGTGGCTGAAACCCCCTGTGTGCTCCTCGAAGGACCAGAAAGGACAGGACCTAGGCAGCACCGTTCAGCAAGGCACCAACATTAAGTCTTTATTTTTTACATCTTTGCCTGACTGCGTGTTCTACACAGTTTTGCACGCTGCCCAGGGTCTGCGTTTGTGAATAAATGGTTATTAACACCACTTTAAGGGCAGTCCTGGAGTTCGAGGTCAAGGCTGGCCCCCCCAGGATCAGATCTTGGCTTCCCGCTCTGCCCGTCCCTCACTCCCTCTGCTCTTGACGTCTGCAAACCACTCTGCTGCCTCCGGGCCTTTGCACTGTGGTTTCCTCTTCCTTCCACCCTGCAGCGGCCAGGTGTGGGGGACCTGGGCACTGCGGCGCTCGCTCTCACAGAACTTTACTTCCTTTGTGAGTCTAGTCACACTTTACTCCGGAAGACACGTTTCCGAACATCTCACGTGCTACCAACTTGGCATAACTCTGGGAATCCTAACACAGGGCTCGAGGGGATTTCTATTAATATTTAGCCTATTAATGTGGCGCCCTCACATAGTCACGGCTTAGACTTGGACTTCCGGCCACTTTGAACCAATTTTAATGCTGTGTGCTTGCCTTCAACGCATTTTGCTCTTAACGTGAAGCCACATTCAGTATCCTCCGTCCACTTTCGCAAACTCCAGCCTGCACGGCATCGGGGCACTGCTCGTGTCACCGAGCGCTGCGAATGAAGGCGCCACGTCTACGCGCACCCAAGCCCGTTTATTTGGTCTCCTGCGCACACTCAGGCCTGCATCACTGGCCGAGATTTCTCGGCCTGCAGCTTCACTCCAGAGCCCGCGAAGCCGGTGCCGCCCTGGAGGTGGGAAGAAGGGCGAGGTGGAGGCGGGCTGGGGCTCCAGGTGGCATCGGGGTGGCGGTGGGGCTGGGGGTGGGGGCAGTGTCCTATGCGGGTCAAGGTGGATGCTGGCTAAGAAGGAGCAAGAGTTGGAGAGGTGGTGCAGCGAGGGGTGGGGCGCTTAGGAAGGGGGAGGGGAGTATGGGGTAAAGGGCGGGGTCTTGAAGGTGGGGGGAGGAGCGGAGGGCGGCTCACCCGCTGCAGCACGATGATGTCACGATCTGTGAGCTTGTCACCAGTCACTGGGTCCACCATGTCCTTCCGAATCAGCTTCTCCACGCACTCGAGGGTGACCACGGCCCCACTGCCACAAGGGTGAGGGCGGGGACTCTAATCAGGGGCCGTCCCTGGGGGGGCCACTCCCCTCCAAGCCCACCCCACCTCACAGGCCCGGGACTGTCCCTTCCCTCCCCTCCACAGGTGACTCACGAGGGCCGCAGCACAGCACACGGCGTGGCGTTGCTCAGGCTGTCGCGGGTCACGGCGCACACATAGCGCTCGCTGCGCGTGATGAGCCCCACGCGGTCCACGGAGCCATCGAGTGGCGTGAAGTGCACGGGTGTCAGGTCTGACATGCGCAGTGGCTTCCCGGACATGGGGCAGGTCACAGTACGCGACTGCTCGGAGAGGAGAGACAGAGTCAGCAGGCCGGGGAGGGAGGAGGGAGGAGGGGGCCCTGGGAGGGAGGGCAGGGGACCCAAGGGGCGCTGGGGTACCCTGGCCCCGCCTGGCAAAATGGGCGCAGTGCCGCAGTCGGGGCTCACCGGCTTCTCCAGCTTGGTGGCCTTGGCCTCAGGAGTCAGTGAGGGGATCCAGAAGCTGGGGAGCACTTTGTCCTTGTCCTTACTTGGGGGACCCACGCTGGGCCCCGGCTGGATGTCATCTGGGGGGGAGGAAGAAAGGGGCTCAGATGCCACACCCTGGACAGCACCCAGTGCCCCATGCGCGGTGAGTCCACTCCCTGTCACCTGGGCCGGTCCCGGAGGCGGAGGCGGCCTTGGCCGTGAAGGGGTTGAGGGGCCGGCTCACAATGGTCCCCTCCTTCTCCAAGAAGCCGCGCACGTGGTCCTGCGCCGCGGCCCGCTGCAGCTCCTTCTGCTCCTCGCGCCGGGCGCCGCGCTGCTTCTCGTAGGCCTGCGGCAGGCGATGAGCTAAGTCTGGGGCCCTGCCTCTGCACCCTGGGGGCTAGGGGGTAAACTGAAGCCCACACAGAGCCCTGTTTGGCAGAGGCTGAGGACTGCCCGGCCAGGGGCTTTCATTGGTTTCACAGCATTCTGTGGCTTGTCCCTTCCTTACCACACACCACTTAGGCCATTTCCGTTAACCACTTCGGGACTCAGTGTCTTTTGTGTTCCTTGGCAGCAGAGTGGTCAACAGCTTAGGTGGAGCCAGAACACCAGGGCCCAAACCCCATCTCTGTCACCTCTGTGGCCTGCAGTGAGCACTGTGACCTCTCCCAGCCTCAGTTTCCTCATCTGTAAAGTGGACTGACAATGATGACCCTACCTTGGTGGCTCCCTGGAAGGGTTACACAAGATGAGTTTTAAAAGCACTTAGAACCTTGCCTGGCATATAGTTAAGCGTTCACTGAATGTCACCTGTTGGCCATACTATGTTTATTATGTAGTGCACGTACCAGACCGTGTCCTGGCACAGGGGACGCAGGCTTGAAACCCAGGGAATAAAGCTCAGCCAATGTTCACGGAGCCACGTGCTGTGCCCGGCAGGGGGTGAGGGCGAGAGGGTGAAGGTGTGTCATGCTCGGCAGCTCAAGACTGTCCCGGGCCACCCAGCTGAGTGAGGAGCTAACGATGATGGTGACTGATGCTTGGAAGGGCCTCCAACATGGCCACAGGGATGAGGGAGCAGGACTGGCCAGCTACCCGGCTATGCGGAGGACACGGGCACATGGGGAGCCACTCACTCCAGATAAAAAATACGACAAGCATGTGACTCTCAGTGTTTCCTCAGCTCCAGCAAACCAGGGAGGGAAGGGAAGGCGACAGGCCCACTGTGCCTCAAACGCGGAGATAAACAATGTCCTTCCTACGCACCAAATGGGTTCACCCATGGAAGACCAGGCCTGGCTCTGAGTAAACGCCTTGAGAATTCTGTACACATCTCGTAGGTGCCCCATAGCGTCCTATAATTTGGCCCTGTCAACCCATTTTACAGATGATGAAACTGAGGCCCAGAGAGGTGAGGTGATGTCCATTCATTCAGCAAGTCTTTACCAAGGATCTAGGCCACAGGGAGGGCAAGGCCTGCTCCCAGCCCTGGGGCCTGCAGTCTAGTGGGGGAAGCTGTGACAAGTGCGGAGAGAAGAGGTGACTAGGTCAGACCCTGGGGGCCCTGGACTAACAGGAAGTCAGAGGAGGCAGCGCCTGGGCTGAAACCTGGAGAGTGAGAAGGACGTAGCCAGGAAAAGTGGGAGGGCAGCACCGGCAAAGGCCGGACGGGGGAGCCCAGAGTGGCTCTGCCTGTGAGCTCAGAACCCAAACCTCCTGCCCACTCACACCCCCTCTTCCCATCCCTTCACCTTCAACTGCCGGGCGATCTCCTTCTTCTGGTGCAGAATATACTCGAGGATGGCCTCGCGCTCGTACAGGTAGCCATCTGGGCTGCAGAGAGAGGGTGGAATGAGAAAGACACGGACCCGGCCCAGGCCACACAGCTGGGGCTTCATCATCACATGCTACACATCGACTCCCTGCCCTGGGCGCCCACTGAGCATCTCACGGGCAGCATCTTACTCAATGCTCAGCTCTCTGAGGTGAATTCTTGAGCCGGGACCACACTGTTTTCATTCTTGTGGCTGTGAAGAATGCTGTGTTGTGTAGGGAAGGTCTTGTACAGTAAAGGGTTAACTCAGCAGGCCTGGGTTGTCCAAACCCTGTACATTCCAGAGAAAGGACTAGCCCTTGACTGGCTCCTGGGAGATAAAATCTCTAAGCCCCTGGAATGTCCTGTCTGATAACAGTATCTTTGTTTACCTGGGGCCTGGGGCTACATATGGTAACAGTTGACCTCTGGAGGGGCTGGAGACTAAGGTCAGCCACCCTGGCAGTCAGCCATGTCTACGTGACCAACCCCCAGTAAAAACCCTGCACACCAAGGCTCCTGGTTGTTAATGCTCTGTATGTGCTGTCATGCATTGTTGCTGGGAGAAGTGAGCACTGTCCACGTGACTCTACTGAGACAGGACAGTTGGAAGTTCATACTTGGTCTCTACCGGACCTGCCCCATGCACCTTTCTCCTTTGCTAATTTTAACTATGAGTATAACAGCCTTGGTGAGTTCTGTAAGTTCTTCTAGGAAATAATGAACCTGAAGGTGGCCTTGGGGACCCTGAACAACAGTCTACTCTCATTACTATCTCTATAAAAAACATACCATTAGTTGAGGGCATGTTTAGTCATTGGACTAAGCACTTTTGAGCTTTCACCCTGCCATCAGAGGCAGGTAATGGTAAGTGCTCCACAACATGAACTATTATCAGGGTCCAGGCAATGTTCCAAGAGCCCTATACCCTATTACAAATACATTCTTTTCCACCCACTGTGAAACAGATGCTAGGATCATGCCCACATCTCAGATGAGAACACTGAGGCTCTGAGAGGTTAAATCACCTGCCCACAAGGCACCCTGGACGTGCAAGTTGCCAGATCCATGAACGCAGCCCCTCTCTGTGTGGTGCACTTGCCCTTCCTGTCCTGCCCCTCCCAGCCGTGTTCTCAGCTCACGTGACAACAGGATCGTGGCAGGGCTGCAGCGACAGGCAACAGCAGTCAAAGTCCTTCACGGCATCCCGGCTCAGTCGGATGTTCTGGGTCCCGTAGCCTGAGGCCGCTGGGGACAGAGAAGGGCAGAGTGATGGAGGGGTGAAGGGGCAGGAGATACGTCCCTCTCCAAAGCCCAAGAGAGGGGCACAGAGAGAACTCAGGGGTGGGGGTGGGAGGACTCAGAGAGAAACAGGCAGTCAAGAGCTGTGTGTCTGCATGTTGGGGACAGGGGCTTCACAACCTGCAAGGACTGTTAATCCCCAGAGAGTAAGTGACAGGCCCTGTCACTAAGTGGCAGCTTTGAGGACGGGCTGACAGCTGAGACCCTTGGCTGTGACCAACCTCAACGGCCTATACCTCTTTAAGCCTCAGTTTCTTCTGGAACAAGGCAGCATCAACCCTCCCTGATGCCTCGCTGGGAGGAGTAAATGAGTTAATGTGCGGAAGGCACAGGACGCAGTGCCCCACATGTGGGGGCGCTGGAGCATGTGGGCTGTTAACTACAGGGTCGTGACCATGAGTTTGTGTGTGGGCAGGCGGGGCAGGGGACAGGAATACACAGAAAGCAAAACCAGAGACGCAAAATGAGACGGTGAGTTCGAGACACACTGGAGCCCTGTACCTGTGTCCTTCTTCTTCTCATGGTAGGTGTAGACGGCTCCCGCAGTGCAGTTCTTGCCGTGCCGCGTCATCCTGGGGGAGGAAGGGGCAGTTGCAGGGCTGGAGTGACCAGAGGCAGCCGGCCCAGGGAAGACCTTTATGGCCCTCAGAGCTAATCTGCACCCCCTCAATGGGAAAGCTGGGGGTGGGGGTGAGCGCATGTACCATGTCCCCTCCAGAAAGTCCTCTTTCAAGACTTACCTGAACTCATTTATAAACTAAAACACAACCTTTAAGAACAAAATAATTATTAGTTTGGAGCTAAGTGGGCAGGAGACCAGGGTGCGAACCCTACTACTAACTCTGACTAGCTGGGGTGGCGACTGTGCCATTTAATAAGGGGGAAAAAGGACATTGAGGAAGATGTGACTTCCAGCGTTGGAGTGTAGGTAAGGGGGCCACCATTGTTGACGAACCCACCTTCCCTAACGCTCCCATCTTTGCAGGCCTGGATTGAGGCCAAGGGGTGGGCCAGCTCAGTGATAGGCCCAGCTTGACCTAATCAGTGATTGGATCTAGTGATTGGCACTGATTGGGTCTTGGAAGGGCCAATCAGAGGGCAGGTCAGAGCACAACTCTATTCCTGGGGGAAGAACTGCCGCGCCCACTCCCACTCAGGTAGCGGAGGAAGGGAAGATCCCAGCCCCTGGGCTGGAGTTCATTTAAAAAAACAAAAAGACCCCGTCTCTACTAAAAATAGAAATAAATTAGCAGGACAACTAAAAATATATAGAAAAAATTAGCCGGGCATGGTGGTGCATGCCTGTAGTCCCAGCTACTCGGGAGGTTGAGGCAGTTGGATTGCTTGAGCCCAGGAGCGTGAGGTTGCTGTGAGCTAGGCTGATGCCATGGCACTCACTCTAGCCCGGGCAACAGAGCAAGACTCTGTCTCAAAAAACAAAAACAAAAAAAACCCACTTTTTATTCTGGAAATTTTAAAACATATATAAAGTAAACAGAATAGTGTAAGGAACCTCCATGTACCCATCCCCTGGGTCCAACAACTGGCAATATTCTGCCACCCTACTCTGATACCTTTGAAACTTTGATCATCCCCGCCCCCAACTTCCCCTTTTAAAGTGGCTTAAGTGAGATATAATGCACATATCATAAAATTCATCCATTTAAAGTATACAATGCAGTGGTTTTAGAATATTTAGAGTTGTGCACCCATCACCCCTATCTAATTCCAGAACATTTTCATTGCCCCCAAAAGAAACCCAGGACTCATCAGCAGTCGCTTCCCAGACTCTCTCTCCACACCCCCACCCCAGGGCAACCACTAATCTACCTTCTGTCTCTACAGACCTGCCTCTTCTGGACATATAAATTGAATCGAGTAATCTTTGTCCTTTTACATCTGGCTTATTTCACTTAGTATGTTTTCAAGGTTAACCCACTTTGTCACGTGCATGAGTACTTCACTCCTTATGTCTGGATAACATTTCATTGTATAGATACGTCACACTTTATTCATCCACTCTTCAGTTGCATTTGGGTTGTTTCGACATTTTGGCTAATGTGAATAGTGCTGCTAGGAACATTTATATATTAAGTTTTTGTCTGAACACTTGTTTTCAATTCTTTTGGGTATATGTGTACAAGTGGAACTGCTGGGTCAAATTGAGAAAGTGCCAAACTGTTTTCCACAGCATTTTCTAACCATTTTATATTCCCACCAGCAATGCTTGAGGGTTCCAATTTCTCTACATCCTCAACAATGCTTGTAACTGTCTTCTGTATTCTGACCATCCTAATTAATTCAAACTGGTATCTCATTGTGGTTTTGATATGCATTTCCCTAATGACTAATGATGGGATTACAGGGTGTGCCACCACACCCAGCTGATTTTCTATTTTTTTGTAGAGACAGCATCTGCCCATGTTGCCTAGACTGGTCTTGAACTCTGGCCCCAGCCTACCAAAGTGCTACGATTACAGGTGTGAGCCCCTGAGCCCGGCTTCTTTTTAGTCTCTTGATGGTGTCCCTTGACATGCACAGGTTTTTAACTCAATGAAGTCCAATTTACCTAATGTTTTCTTTTATTGATTATGCTTTTGGTGGTGTATCTAAGAAGATATCCTTAACCCCAAATTATGCAGATTTACTCCTAGGTTTTCTTCTAGGAGATTTTTTTTTGTTTTTTTTTTTTTGAGACAGAGTCTTGCTCTGTTGCCTGGGCTAGAGTGCCATGGCGTCAGCCTAGCTCACAGCAACCTCAAACTCCTGGGCTTAAGCGATCCTTCTGTCTTAGCCTCCCGAGTAGCTGGGACTACAGCATGTGCCACCATGCTCGGCTAATTTTTATAAATCTATATATATATATTTAGCTGTCCAAATCATTTCTATTTTTTAGTAGAGACGGGGTCTCGCTCTTGCTCAGGCTGGTCTCAAACTCCTGACCTTGAGCGATCCTCCCGCCTCGGCCTCCCAGAGTGCTAGGATTACAGGCGTGAGCTACCTCGCCCGGCCTTCTTCTAAGAGTTTTATAATTCAGATTTTATATTTAGAGTTCATTTTTGTGTATGGTATGAAGTAGGGAGTCCCCCCTTTTTTGTATTTTTACTTATATTTTAGCTGCTGGAATGGGAGGGAGCCCATTTTTAAGTGCAGAAACCTTCAGGTCCATAGAGGCTGGGCAGCCTTCAGCAAGGGTCCTTGGCCAGTAAGTAGCTGGGGGAGCGGAGGCAGGCCAGCTTAGCCACCTGCATGCTTTTTTGTACCTTAAAAGGATTTAGTAAAATTATACATTTGCCTCACTCATCTCTAAGTTGCCATCTAAAAATTCTCCTAAGCTTAAACAGTTGCAAAGGATACAAGTTCCAGCAATGTAAACCTGTAGCTGATGGAATCTAAATACTGTAATGATTTGATACCTACCACCATCCATTTTAAAACTGCAAGAAAAAGCTCTGCTTCAACAGCAGGAAATTTTACATGTATTGTTTTTCTCTTTGAACTTGTATTTCCGTTCCAGTTCCCTCCCTACCACCCATTTAACCTAACCTCATGTCTTTTGTGCTCAAAAATATTTTAGCAATCATCCTGTTTTATTTCTCCACAAGAAAAAATATGGATAGGGGCTGGACACAGTGGCTCATACTTGTAATCCTAGCACTCTGAGAGGCCAAGGCAGGAGGATCGCTTGAGGTCAGAAGTTCGAGACCGGCCTGAGCAAGAGCAAGACCCCATCTCTACCAAAAATAGAAAAAATTAGGCAGATGTGGTAGCGAGCACCTGTAGTCCCAGCTACTCAGGAGGCTGAGGCAGGAGGATCGCTTGAGCCCAGGAGTCTGAGGTAGCAGTGAGCTGTGATCACGCCACTGCACTCTAGCCAGGGTGACAGAGTGAGACCCTGACTCAGAAAAAAAAAAACATGGATAGGAAATTCATTTTTTAAATTTCCCATGATTCCTAGGCCCTAAGAGTCAAAATATTCTTCTAGATCAGTGGTTCTCAAAGTGTGGTCCTAGGCCTTTGTGGTCCCCTAAAACATTTCTAAGGAGTCTACAAGGTCAAAACTCTCATAATACTAAGGCATTATTTGCCTTTTTCATTCTCATTCTCTTACAAGCATACAGTGGAGTTTTCCATAGGCTGCGTGAGGTGTGATATTGCAGCACTAAGTTTGTGGTAATTTGTTATAGCAGCAATAGGAAAGTAATACAGTTATCAGAGAAATCCAAATTAAAACTTCACTGAGATCCCTCTACACACCCACTGGAAGGGTTACAATTAGACAGATGGGTGCAGGTGAGCATGTGGAGCTACTAGAACCCTCGTCCACTGCTGGGGCGTGGGCATAGGCCCTTATAACCACTTTGGAAACCAACTGTTACTATCTACTAAAGTCCAGCATATGCCCATCCTATGAACCAGCAATTCCTCTCCCACATTTGTACCTAACAGAAGGGTGAACCTCTGCTTAACACAAGACACACATTACAGTGTTTAGCGCTGCCCTGTTCATAATAGCAGGAAACTACCCAAATGCCCATGAACGTGGGACAGATAAAGAAACTGGGGCATCGTCACATAGTGGCAACAGCCACCAATGAGAAAGAACAAGCTATTGTCACACCAGCAGTATGGCTGAATCTCCCAAACACCATGTGCGTGAGAGATGCCAGATGCAAAAGAAACCTTACCAAGTGATTCCATTTATATGAAGTTCAAAAACTCACAAAACTAATCATGGCATCACAAGTTAGGTTCCTTATCGGGGGGTGGAAGTGACTGGGAGGGGGTACAAGGTGGCCTCCGGGAGGCTGGGAAAGTTCCGTGCTAGTTACATGGGTGTGTTCACTCTGAAAAGCCACTGGGCTGGACAGTTATGCTTTCTGTACTTCCACATACGTGTTAGAAAAAGAAAGTAATGGTGGAGGAAACCCCCACTCCATCCTGGTGATCACTCCCCATCAGCCCATCACACACATCCTCAGTCTGGATGTGGCTGCACACTTGTCCCCGCACAGATGTACCCCCTTGGAGTTAACACCTGCAGATAGACATCCACATCCATATGACAGAGCTGCAACAAACGGCTCTGTATGCAATGTACTTTTGCATGTGCATGAGGGTATTTGGGGGATAAATCCTTAAAAGTGGAATCACTGGCTTGAAGGACATTTGCATTTAAAATTTGGTTAGAATTTTTTTTTTTTTTTTGAGACAGAGTCTCACTCTGTTGCCCAGGCTAGAGTGCCGTGGCGTCAGCCTAGCTCACAGCAACCTCAAACTCCTAGGCTCAAGCGATCCTTCTGCCTCAGCCTCCCGAGTAGCTGGGACTACAGGCATGCACCACCATGCCCGGCTAATTTTTTCTATATATTTTTAGTTGTCTGGCTAATTTCTTTCTATTTTTAGTAGAGACGGGGTCTCGCTGTTGCTCAGGGTGGTCTCGAACTTCTGACCTCAAGCGATCCTCCCGCCTCGGCCTCCCAGAGTACTAGGATTATAGGTGTGAACCACAGCACCCAGCCTTGGTTAGAATTTGCAGTTGTCCATACAGACTGTACCGGTTGATATACCTCCAACATCATGGGAAATCCATTCCTTACACCTTCACCACAGTTTCCTGTGACTGACACCCACCTGTGCCCAGGTCAGCGCAGCACCTCCAGCACTGTGCTGCAGAAAATGTGGTGTTGGTGACAGACTAGAAGACATTTGTAATGTCTACAATCAACAAGGGACGAACATCTAGAATAGGCAGTTGTACAATATTGCATGTGTTCCTAGAAATCACGGTGATATGGAAGATCTTGAAGTCAGAACCACAGGGCTTATAGAGAAAACAGGATCACAGCACAACACTCAAAAACCCTGTTAGTGATGCTTACAGAAAAAGATAGGGGCTGGGCGCAGTGGCTCACACCTGTAATCCCAGCACTTTGGGAGGTGTGGGAGGATTGGTTGAGGGGCTGGGAGTTTGAGACCAGCCTGGGCAACACAACAAGACCCAGTTTCTACATTAAAAAAAAAAATTAGCAGGCGTGGTGGCACTTGCCTGTAGTCCTAGCTACTCTGCCTGGGTAACAGGGTGAGTGAGACTCTATCTCTAAAATAAATAAATAAATACAAATACAAATAAAATGAAAAAAATAGGAAACTAACACAAAAGGGGAGGACAGTTTTACACATGTTAAATGGTTAAGAAATACTTCCACACTCCAAAAAATATGGCATCTGATCTTGAGAAGTCAAGTTTGTAGTTTGTTGTGGAAACAGGCACTGGAAAAGGGGGACATCTTGTGCGTCGCTGTGAGGTGGCAGAAGAAGAGTTATCTGAAATCTGATAAAAAGTTCTTATACCAGATGTGGATGGGTGTGGCTCCTAACACACACAGGGGAGCTGAGGCGGTGGCAATGTGTGGGGCTCGTGTGTGTGTGTGTGTGTGTGTGTGTGTGCTTTGTGTACTCCTACACACTCATTTCCGCGGAGTGCAGTTTCCTAGATTGGCCCAGTCTTTCTCATGGATGCTCGTAAGCAAATGTGAAATTCACATGATGCTCAAATTGTTCCTTAACATATCAATCACACTGGAATAAATTTGCCTTTTCGAAACAAGCACTATAGCAGAACTGACTATACACAGAATGCAAGCAAATCAACAAGAAACGAACCAGCTTACCCCACTAGAAAAATGAGCAAAAGATGTGAAGAGGCAGAAGAAATTTAAAAGCCTAACAAGCATAGAAGAGATGCTTAAACTACTGCAGTGAGATGCTATTTTATACCTATCAGGCTGACAGGTGAGACTTTGAACACTGGGTAAGACCAAGGCTTGGTGGGGTTGTTGGGGTCACAGGAACCACTGGGCAATGCTGGGGGGAGTGTGGATAGGCTCAGCCGTCCTGGAACACAGGCTGGTGGTACTTTGGCAAAGTGTATGTGATTCTGAACTTGGGCGTATATGCCCAAAGTCATTCCCAGAACTATTCCCAAGGGAGCAGGTATGAAGATGCTCACAGTGGTGTTATTTATACTGGAGGGGAGTCAAAGGCCACTGAATGTACTCAAACGTGGTAACTGACCATGATGAGAGACTACCCAGCCTCAAGAGGCAACAGACTAGCATCATGGGTGCTAAGTATCATGGGTGGATCTTAAAATCATAATGCTGGGTAAAAAACATAAGAAATAAAACAAGAATCAACACCATGTATGTAAATGAAATCAACAGGTGCATAAAATGATACATTTTAAAGAACAAAAGGCTACACGTTACACATATTAGAGCAACTGTGTTCAGGAAAGACTGTCTCCTGTTCTCAAGTAGGCTGCAACGAGGCCAGAAGTTGGGGCCGGGGAGCACAACCAAGGGCACCACGACTTTAAAAAGCAACTTCATCTTTATCGCCCCCTTCTGGTTATTTTAAAAAGCTTGCTTTTCACATTCGAAACTTGAAACACAAACCTCTGAGAGTGACCTATAGAGCTCTCTCTCCCCCTACTGGCGTCTTCTCAGAAGCCAATTTTGTTTTTAGGGATATTTACACAGACTAAAAGCACAGACTCTAACAGTCTGATGCGTTTTGACAAATGTGTACACCCTGGTAACTACCAGCCCAATTAAGACGCAGAACGTTTCTACTACCCTAGAAAGTCCCCTCATGCCCATTCCTGGCAAATGTGCCCCAAGGCAACCACAGCTTGATGAAATGCCCCCACTTGACCCACGGCCTCCCTTCACCAGGCCCCTCCTACGACTCCCCCCACCCCAGACTTCTGAGTAAGTGTCCAGCACCTGCTGCCTCCCCTAGCTCACCTGCCACCCGGTCCCCAGCCCCGCCAACTGCCACTCAACGAAGGTCGTGTTGACCTCCTCACCGACACATTCCCCACTCTATTCTTAGTTGTCAACTGCCTTGACCCTCTGCGGTATTTGGCACTAGGCGCCTCTGCTTTCCCAGGGATGAGCTGGCTGGGTGTTCTGTGGCCAAGAACAGAGGTTTCTATGTGGATGAGGAATTTTCCCTCCAAAAGTGAGAGGAACAACCAGAGAAGGAGAATTTTTTCATTTCTTAGGGTGATAATAAATAATAGTCACAAAGAACACTGCACAATCCCTGACCACATGTCAGCTCTCCAAGTCCCCAACCTCATCAATGCTCCAAGCTCGACCACCCTCTGAAGCCCATCGCCACCTCCACCCTGCAGATGGGCCACCAGAGGTTTGGAGGTGGAGCCATTTGCCTAGGGCAGTGGTTCTCAAAGTAAGGTCCAGGGATCCTAGAGGTCCCTAAGATATTTTCAGGGAGGCCACAAAATGATTTCCATAATAAAACTAAAACATTATCTGCCTTTGTTGTTTTATTCTCTCATGAGTGTACAGTGGCGTTTTCTAGAAGCTGAGTGACTTGTGAGGATGTCATCTCTCTGACAGCTAATTGAATGTGTGCTGGTGCATTCTTTCTTGGGTTTTAAAAAGGTCTCCTTTATTACGCTAACTCAAAGAAATCAGGCACAAAAGGCCATATATTATATGATTCCATTGATACGAAATGTCTAGAATAGGCAAATCCATAGAGGCAGAAAGTAGATTAGTGGTTGTCACAGGCTGGGGGGCAGGGGAGTGATTGCTAATGGGCACGCGGTTTATTTTTGTGGCCATGAAAATGTTCCAGAATCTGGAAGTGGTAATGGATACAACATAGGAAATATACTAAGACCCACTGACTTTGTATGCTTTAAATGGGCAAGTTTTATGGTATATGCATTCCAGCACCAATGACATTTTTTAAATGTCTCCACTTTAATTTCTCATATGGCAAATATTGATCACGCTGTGACTCACATAAACAAAAGCACTTTGGAGTCCTCTCAATAATTTTTAAGATCCTGAGACCAAAAACCGTGAGAACTTCCAGCCAAGGGTCGAAGACCTGCCAGGTGGCAGGGCCAGGATTTCAAAACTCCGGAAGCCGGAGCTTCACCCACCACACTATACTGTCTCCTCAGCAAGGCCAATTTCAAAATAGAAAACAGAACTACTGCCATCTGCTGTCACCAACATTTCAAGAGGAAACAGCCAAAGACAGGAGCAACCAACATCAGCTATTGTTCAACATCACCCCCACTTTACAGGGAAAGAAACAGGCTCACAGAATCCCACAGCTGGGAAGTGGCAGAGCCGAAATCTGAACTCAGGCAGCCAGGCTCTCCAGTCTGCCTCTTAACCAGGTGACAACTGTCAGGCCTCCCAGGCAGGTCACACAATCTGAGAATAAAGGTCAACCCATTTCTTTCCTTACACAAAGTCTCTGAAATCCAGAGTATATTTTACTCTTCCAACACATCTCAATAATTAAGATGCTAAATTATCATCGGAGACACTTGACCCATATTTAGGTTTTGTAAAATTTAGTTACAAACATAAATTCATGTATCCCTGTACCCCAGTTGTTTCGAATGGACTTAAAAAAAGTTTTCCCATAACTTTCTTTCTAGTCGGTGTGAATGTGAAAAAAAGTTTTCTATAACCGCTTTAAATTAAGATTAATTAAAATTAAATAACATTAAAATTCAGTCCCTCAATCACGCAGGCCACACATCAAAGTGCTCCATAGCCTTCTGGGACTAGTGGCTGTTGCACTGGGCAGTGCAAACGGCACAGCACAGAAGGACTTTTTAGCAGCCAAGTTTGACCCAAGGATCCGTGGCCTTGACCAACCACTGTGCCACCTGGCTGCAGGCAGTCTCAGGTACTGTGCTGGACTCTGGGAGTGGATGGGACTGCTATTGTGTGCCTTGTCTTCACCTAGAAGTTCTGTCCTCTTCCTCCTCCCAAGCTCCATCAAGGTGTGCCTCTGCTGAGAAGCCTGACTCTCCAGGATGAGTTAGTTTGTACTTGACAATGCCCTGAATTACATCCACTACAGCCCCATCCCCCTGTATTTTCCCCTCCACACTAGGAGCCTCTGGATGGTGGGGCCTGGGTTGGACTCCAGTCTGGGTCCCAGCATTGCCTGGCACCTGGGAGGTTTCAGATATGTCATGATAGAATCAGTTAACCCCCTCCAACACTAGGGCCCGGGGAGGTGCGTCATCAATAAACTAATCACCCAGCCATTACATTAATGATTAATAATACATTAATCACCAAAGCACAAAAAGAATAGAAGTAACCATATCTTTCAAGCACTTATGGCTCAATCAAGCCCCGTGGGAAGCACTTTCCACATCTATCACATTCGGTCCTCATGACCACCTCTCCAGGTTCTCCCCATTTTACAGATGAGAGAATTGAGGCTTGGGGAAATTGGTCTCTTCCTCAGTCTGTTCTTGACAAACTAGCCCAGGGGAGCTTTTCTTTTCTTTTTTTTTTTTTTTTGAGACAGAGTCTCACTTTGTTGCCCGGGCTAGAGTGAGTGCCGTGGCGTCAGCCTAGCTCACAGCAACCTCAAACTCCTGGGCTTAAGCGATCCTCCTGCCTCAGCCTCCCGGGTAGCTGGGACTACAGGCATGTGCCACCATGCCCGGCTAATTTTTTCTATATATATTTTTAGTTGGCCAGATCATTTCTTTCTATTTTTAGTAGAGACGGGGTCTCGCTCTTGCTCAGGTGGGTCTCGAACTCCTGAGCTCAAACAATCCGCCCGCCTCGGCCTCCCAAGTGCTAGGATTACAGGCGTGAGCCACCGCGCCTGGCCCCAGGGGAGCTCTTCAAAATGGAACTTTGATTAAGACACTCTCTTCAACTGCTTCTTGGACATAGCTCAAGATAAAAACCAAACTGCTCAGACAATAAGTGTAGGAGAAAGGAGAGAATAGGAAAATCACCATTTTAGCCCGGCAAGGTGGCTCATGCCAGTAATCCCAGCAACTCAAGAGGCTGAGGTGGGAGGATCACTTGAGGTCAGGAGTTTGAGACCAGCCCCTGGGCAACATAGCGAGTCCCCACCTCTACCAAAATTTTAAAAATTAGCCTCGCATGGTGGCACATACCTGTAGTTCCAGCTGCTTGGGAGGCTGAGGCAAGGGGATCACTTGAGGCCAGAAGTTGGAGGCTGCAGTAAGCTATGATCACAACACAGCACTCCAGCCTGGGTCACAGAGTGAGACCCGGTCTCAAAATAAATAAATAAATAAAAATAAAATTTATAGTGGTGATCGTTGCACAACTCTATGAATATACTAAAAACCAATGAATTGTACACTTTTACTATTTTTTTTTTTGGAATGGCAGAGTCTCACTATTTTCCCAAGCTGGTCTTGAACTCCTGGCCTCAAGCAATCCTCTCACCTCGGCCTCCCAGATTGCTGGGGTTACTGGTGTGAGCCACTGTGCCAGGCCCAACTGTACACTTTAAATGGGTGAACTATATGTTATGTGAATTATATCCCACTAAAGCTGAATAAAAGACAAAAAAAGGTGACGTGCATGATATGGGTTTGGACTGCAGAATGGAGTTAGCTGATCCCTGGCATGGAGGAACAAGTAAAATGAGCCCACAAAGAAGAAAAAATACAAATTCAGATGGTGGGATGCTCCACAGAATAACTGACCTAGTTTCTTCAATGAATCAATTACACCAAGAAAAAAAACAGGGTGGAGTGGAGGGGGGACAGTTGTAAATTAAGAGAGCTTTAAAAGACACAATAGCAACCACTTAACTAGATCCTGATTCAAACAAATCAATAGTTAAAAATAAAAGCATTTTTGAGACAGTAGATTTGAATATGGACCACCTAATGGTCTAGGATAACGCTTGTTTTTATAAAATGTGATAATGGTATTGTGGTCCCTTAAGAAAATGTTTCTGATTTTTACACATGTATCCTGTTAAATAAAATTTATAGGAGGCCATTGGTTTGGACTGAGCTCCAGCACTAGGCCCAACAGAACAAACCAACATGGAGTCACTCATGCTCAAGTTCCATGATTCTAAGCCCAAACTAAGTTGTTTATCTGACCTTCTGAGAAATCAGGAGAGAGAGAGAGAAATAATAGCCAAACCCCCAAAGAGGCCAGTTTTAGCCCACAAGATAAGGAAGTCCCCTCTACTTTAACCTTTAACTTGAAACAACTAACCTGCTTTTCGTTTTCTGTGTCTGCTTTCCTCAGCCCTTTTCTGTCTATAAGAACAAACTCCTCTGCTCAGCTCATCGGAATACTCATTCTATTTTATAGAATTAGGTGTTGCCTGCTTCTCGAATTGCAAATAAAAGTCAATTAAGATCTTTAAACTATTTTTTTAATTTTACTTGTTTATTTATTTTTGAGACAGAGTCTCACTCTTTCGCCCTGGCTAGAATGCCATGGCATCAGCCTAGTTCACAGCAACCTCGAACTCCTGGGCTCAAGCGATCCTCCTACCTCAGCCTCCCGAGTAGCTGGGACTACAGGCGTGTACCTTATACCCGGCTAATTTTTTCTATTTTTAATAGAGACAAGGTCTCACTCTTGCTCAGGCTGGTCTCGAACTCTTGAGCTCAAACAATCCTCCCGCCTCGGCCTCCCAGAGTGCTAGGATTACAGGCGTGAGCCACCGTGCCCGGCTTTTTTAAAAATTTTGTCTTTTGACAATCGTGAAGCGGTTGGCGGCAAAATGTCATGATACATAGGATTTGTTTTAATATCTTTAAGCTTTAAAAAAATTCCGCAAGTATCGCAAAAATAATTGGTAAATTGGGCGACAGGTATTCTTATGCTCTTTTCTCACTTTGACATGTTTGACCACCTTCATAATAAAACATTAACATAAAACTGCTTCAAGGACCCCAAGTTCACACAGAATCAGCAGCACAATCGGGATGTGAATCCAGGACTGCCTGACCCCAAGGCTCCACAAAGGAAAACGTTAAGCCCTACATCATTCCGAGAGGGACGGGGCTGTCAAAAAGGTAAAGAGAAGGCAATGGCGGGCGACTGCATAATCCAGCACCAACCGGCCTCCTATCACAGTCCGGGAAACTGAGGCCAGGAAAGGAGTTCTCTCCGCAACTCCCACTTCTTAGACGGCCCCTCACGACCCAGTCCCAGTCCCCTCCCTCCCTTGGGACCACCAGCCCACCGCCCTGTACAGCGGAAGTACAACTCTCATGAGAACTTCCCGATGGACTTCGGTTATCTTCAGGGGATGCTGGGAGATGTAGTTTGGCTTCAAACTTCGGGCGCCCGGAGAGCTCGAATAATGATAGACAGAGAGTTAGGAATCCGACATCTTGCCCGTGTCTCCCTTCGCACCCCAGGTCTCTAGCCCGCGGGAAAGCGATCCCAACACCACTATCTCTCCACTGCCTGGAACTCACCTCACAAACGACTCCTCGTTCGTTAGTCGCTTCTTCAACTGTACCTCTACACCGGAAAGGAGCACTGTTTTCCCCTTCCGCTCCGTCCACTTCCGCCGGGCAGAAGATACCGGAAGTAGAGGTGCCCCTAGTTGCGGAGGTGCCTCGCCAGGTTTGGTAAGTCCTCTCTTTTTCTTTTCCTCCCTCCGGAAACGTGAGTGACAATTCGAAGGTTCCGGTTATTGAAACTGGTGTGAATATAAGGAACGCTTTCTATGTACTCTAGGCATTTTCCAGGGCGGTGGATTTCCCGCTTGATTCTCAGGCTTTGAGTCTCTCCAAGCCCGAGTTTAAGGACTAACCGCTTTCTCAAGAGATTGGGAAACCTAATTCCCCCAAATATATCATCCACTTTTCTTGCTGCATCTTAAGAGACAATTGAGAGGTGACAACTCTGCACCCATTTTGTAGACAGAGCAATTGAGCAATTGGAAGCCAAAGCCGTTCAAATCACCCTCAGGAAACAGGGATTTACTACTACAGCACTGCCCACCTATCCCAGGGACCAAGGCATACCGTTCCCCTCAGTTTCTATATATCTGGAGACCCAGATATTTATTTCCCTAGCTTGACAAGGTGAGTTCCCAGGGGAGTGAGAGACCAGACAGGGGGACAAAGAGGAAGCTCAAATTCAATCTCCTAAGTGCCCCAAGGTGTCGAGACCCTGGCTTCTCTATGGGGCGCTGGCCTTTAAGCCTTTCATCCTAAGGTCCCTTTAAATACTTTGTCCCTTACCTGAGTCCCGCCCAGAGTAGGTAATAGCAAGCCCCGCCCCTCCACCAGAAACCGGGATCGGGCCTGGTTACTGAGAGTGGGACACCCCTCCTCCCACTCCCCTCCCCTCTTCCCTGTCCCCCCCTTCACAGCTGGCTGCAACTGGCCAAGGAGGCCCCAATCCAGGAGGAGGGGGCGGCAGTGCTCACAGGTCTGGGCAGGTAAGTGAATGTCCCTGTAGGCAGAGCCTGGCTTAGGGACCCAGGCATCCTGGCTTCCCGCTTCTCAGAGACCCAGAATTTTGGGGTCCCTAGGCCCAGGAGTCCAGGCCTCTGCCCCCTCTTGCCCCTGGACCCAAGAATATATACAGTCCCCTGCCCCTGCCTCTCCTGTAATCTTTGTTGTCTGTGGGGATGTGGCAATGGGCACAGAGAAAGTCATAAGTGGAAATTGCCAGGGAGGAAGGAATCCAGATCACCAATGGACATGTTTATGAGCACCTACTATGTGCCAAAAATTGCGATGGGTGCTGCAGACACAGTGGCAAAAGAGATAAGCTCCCTGCTTCTGGCTCTTGTCTCTGGGGTTGCACTGCCTTCACTCCTGGCTCTGACACTGCAAACTGGGTGATCTTGGGCAAGTTATTTTACCTGTCTGTTCCTCAGTTTCCTCATCTATAACATGGGTATAATAATTTGGTATAAATGATCCAAAGTATAAAATTAATTAATGGGGATAATAATAGGACTGCTATGAAAATTAAATGAGGTGATATAGGGAAAGATAAACAGTGTCTAGGCCAGAATACAACTAAGTGTCTGCTATTATTGTCATTGGTGGACCAGAGAGTCCAGGCAGGGAGACCTTGCCTCATTCCCTAGGGGCTGAGGCACCTGTTGTCTATACCACACCTGGTTCCAGGTGTCCACAAAATATGAGGGGCCAGCCCTCTCTGCTGCTGCTGTACATGGGATTGACCACCTGTCTGGATACTTCACCCAGTGGGGAGCAAGACCAAGGTGGGTGTTCAGGGGAGGCACCAGTGTCAGGATGCCTGACCTCTGCCTTCCTCTGACTCAGGAACCCTTGCCCCAATCCCCTCATCCCCCAGGACCCCATACTTCTCCATCCCCTTATGTCCCCAACCTTAGGAACTCTCTGTTTTTCTGTCCCTCATGTCTTTGGGTCCAGAAGTCTTCCTGGGCTCCCCAGAGGCCCAGAGCTTCCTGGGTAGCCGTAGCCGGATTCCAAGAGCCAATCACTGGGACCTGGAGCTGCTCACACCAGGGAACCTGGAACGGGAGTGTCACGAGGAGAGGTGTTCCTGGGAAGAGGCGAGGGAGTACTTTGAGGACAACACTCTGACAGTGAGGGCCTCGGGACCCTGGAGTTGGGGCCTTCTGTCTCCTCCAGGCCCCAGGGGAGGGAGTGTCCTGGCCTCAACTCTCTCCTCCCTGGCATTCCAGAGATCAGGGTGGACTGGCTGGGGAGCGGGGTGAATGTCCCAGCTGAACTGCTGCCTTCTCCCTTCTCTTCCACTCCTCCCCCTCCAAGGAGCGCTTCTGGGAGAACTACATCTACAATGGCAAAGGAGGTGAGCGGGGTGGGGTGGGGCTGACACCCTCTTGTTTTGTGCAGTTAAGGCAGCCCCTTCCCATGGAGGCCAAACCAACGTCCCCTACTCCAAATTAGGCACAAAAATCATCTGTCCCCCCAATTCCCTGCTCCCTGAAGATGGTTGTTAAAGGAGTCCCCTCCCTTGAGACCAGAGCCCCACCTGAGGAACCCATCACATCTACTGGACTATTGGGTGGAGGTCCCATGTCTCCAGGAAGGGGGAAATGCCAGTGGAGGGAAGGGTTCTAGCCATGGGGCCTGTCAGGCCTTAGGCTCAGAGGGGTGGAACCACCTGAGCCCTTCTTTGGAGTCCAGAGCCCCAGCCCCTTTGGCAACTTGGTTGCTGGGGGGCTGCTCCCTAGCAATGGGGCCAGGGAACCTGGCCATCCTCACCTGCCCAGTTTGCCCACCCCCAACCCCTCCGCCGGGTTCTGAGGCCCCATCTTGGCTGCAGCCTTGTTGCTAAGGGGGGCTGCTCCTTAGCAACGGGCCCAGCCAGGCCAGACCAAGGAAGCTTGAAGCAGTACCTGGCTGGCTTGCCCTCCCCCATAGCGCCATCCTAACTGCTGCCTGGTTGCTAAGGAGGCCTTCTCCCTAGCAACCACATCTAGCCAGGCCCCAGGACCCAAGGCCTTCTGCCCACTGGAGGACCACCCTCTGGGCATCAGATACCCCACCCGCTTGTGGCCTGGTTGCTAGAGGCAAATGCACCTTAGCAACAGGCCCTGGGTCTGGGCTGGAGTCCTCACATTGGAGCCTGGTTGCTAGGGGAGGTAACTCCTTCCCTACAGGCCATGCCAGGCCTAGTGGCTCCTTGAATCCACCTGAAACAAGCCTGAATCCAGAGGACCCACCTCCTCAGTGCAGCTTTTTGCTAAGGAGGCTAAAAAGCTTGGGGTTTACTGTTTGAGGAAAGCCCCCCTACCCAGTGCCAAAGGAAGTCTCCCCAGCAGTAATAGCTAGCAAGGCCTCCCCATACCCCCTTGGCCTTGGATTGCTAAATGGGGCTGCGCCTTTGCAAAAGGCCCACATGAGTTCTAGACTCCTAGTTATTTGGGGGGGCTCCCTGCATTCCCCCATTGTTGAGTGAATTTTTTCTAGCCTTCTGGTAAATTCAGAAGGCTTCCTGTGGATTCTGCACTTCTTCAGAGTTGAGGCCTTGCCCCTCAGTAGCCTGGTTGGTAAAAGGGGCTGTATCCTCTGGAAGTGAATGTAGAGTTGCCAGAGAAAATATAGGAACATGCCCCTACCTCCACCCCCAGTTAACTTTGAATTTCAGATACACAATGAAAAAAATTTTTAAATATAAGCATGTCCCAAATAGTGCATGGGACATACTTATACTAAAAAATTATTTGTTTTGTATTCGAACTTCACATTTAACTGGGTGGCCTGTATTATGATTGCTACATCTGGTAGTGCCAGTGTATGGGCCTCTTGAAGGCTTCGGGTGCCTGAGCTCCCCAGCTACCTTCAGTGTGTCAAATCAGCTGCCCACCCAGTGGACAGCTCCCTTAGGAGGCTGTGCCCCCTGACTCATGGAGACTTCAACTACCCTGTGTCCAGGGAGGGCCTCTCTTGTCGTGTGGATACAGCTACTGTATTTTCTAGTCCTAGATGAAGTTATCACAGGCCCCTTATGCATTTGATGTCATTGAGTTTTCATAGCCAGTGGCACAGGGGTTACGGTCCCCATTTTACAGAGCAGGAAATGGAGGCTCAGAGAAAGGAGTCAGGTGAATTGCCTGAGGTCACAGGGCTAGGAAGTGGCCCCAGCTCTGCCTTGCCCCATAGTCTGTACTGCTTATGGGGAAGGGATTTTGATGTTGGGGTGGATGGCATCCTTTGAGACAGTGGCTCCCCTCCCCTCCCCACAGGGCGTGGACGAGTGGACGTAGCAGGCCTGGCAGTGGGGTTGACATCTGGCATCCTGCTCATTGTCCTGGCTGGCCTGGGAGCATTTTGGTATCTGCATTGGCGACGGCGCCGAGGCCAGCAGCCCTCTCCCCAAGAGTAAGGGGGCTTCAGGGAGGAGACTGCGGAGATAGAGAGCAGGGGAGGGAGGGGATGGGCTAAGGATTGGGGGCAGGTGGGCACTGATGAAAGATCTGAGGACACAGCCATGTGCAGAGTGAGTGTGTGAGCTTGCTTGTGTCTTGTGGCATCTGTCTAAATCCTCAGTACCTGGCACGAAGTAGGAGCTCTGTCCACATTTGCTGCCTGCCTGTTTTTATGGTACTGGGTTTCTGCGAGATTATCACTCTGAATAGTGTATCTGGTGAGGCTACATCAGCCTATGTTACTGTGTAGCCTATGGTCTGGGAGTGTCTGTGGTATGTCAGCTTCGGTGGTGACAGGGTGCAGCATTGTGTGTGTGTAAGAGTTGTCTAGGGGTGTCTTTCTCACTGGTAGGGTCTGAGAGGGTGTACAAGTGTCAGTCTTGGAAGTATAGTGGGTCGGGGGGTCAGAGGGTTAGGATGAGTTTATCCTCGGAGTGGATCTGGAAGATTTGTGACTGTATCTCTGTGTTGTGCTACTGTGTGTGTGGATTGGCTGAGTTCTGTTTCTGTGTGTGTCAGCTTGCCTCTCTGTAGGGCTGGCTTTTTCTCCATTCCTCTGTCTGTGTCTGGGGCACTTGTGTATCTGTGAATGAGAGTCTTTCTCTGTGGTTGTTGATTTCTGTGTCTGCCTGTCCATGTGCATCTGCCTGTCATTTTGAGGCACTTTTCTGTGTGAAAGGTTAGGCTGAAGGTGACCCTCCTTTTCTCTGGTCCATCTCCCTTCCACATCTGTCCCTGTGCCACCCTCAGAGCCCTGTCTCCTAGGTCCTCTCTCTTTCTCCTAAGTCTCTCTATCCTGTAGGTTTCGCCTGCTAACTGCACTTTTTCTGTCCCCAGGGCCGGGCTCATCAGCCCACTGAATCCCCTGAGCCCTCCGGGTCCACCAACGCCCCTGCCTCCACCCCCGCCCCCAGGCCTCCCCACCTATGAGCAGGCGCTGGCAGCCTCTGGGGTGCACGATGCACCTCCGCCCCCCTACACCAGGTATGGGGCGGGGCTTCTGGTCGGGGGCGGGGCTAAGGGGGAGGGCACTGTTGGAGGAGGGGCGTGGGCTCAGGTCCAGGACTTGGAATTTGGGGCTTATTACCTGGGGCGGGGCTTGGAGTGCGGGGGCGGAGCCCTGTGCAATTGTCTGGGGGCGTGGCCCAGCGTTGTCTGTGTGGAGCATTACAGGAGGGTGGGGCTTGTGCCCAGAGGGTCCGGGATTGGCTGAGACGCCAAGGGCGGTCGGAGTGGTCCTGGTTGAGGGGGGAAAAACAGCCGGATCTTTGACTCCCTACTGTGCCGCTCCTTTTGCAGCCTCAGGAGGCCTCACTGAAGAGCTGCCACCGAGCCCCGGCTCGGAGCCGTGCCCCTGATTCACACCGGATTCCGGAAGCCCCCAGGCCTCTTAGACTTCGGAGCTGAACTTGGGGGGGGGGAGTGGTGGGAGTAGGGGTCCTCTGGCCCGTGGCCTACCCTGCCACACGTTTCCGCCGCATATGGATAGATATGTCCCCGGCCAACGTGTTCCCACGTCCCGGCCCCTCGCGCGTCCCCACGCTCTCCTGACCATGAGCGCGACCTGACCATGAGTGCAACCGCCGGTCCCACCCCTGGGGTAGGCATGCGCGTGTGGAAGCTCGGACCCAGGAGACTAGGCCGGGTGTGCGGTCTTGCGTATGTGGGCAGATATGACCGGATCATCTATTCCAGTGCCACGGGGTACACACACAATGAGCCCCTCCTGTGCATACGTGTGTCTTTGTGCATTCCCGGTGCTCGCACAGGGGCGCTTCGTAACCCAGGGAAGAGTGGGGGGCATATTTGCAAGCGTGCTCGGTGGAGGCAGGCTCGAATGCCGGGGAACTGGAGTTGAGCTGTTACCCTAAATAAACGCCCTTTGGAAAGCAGACCCCCAAAACGCTCAAACAATGCAAACAAATAAAAATCTAATGAAATGAACCGCATTCCCCGGCGCATCGGAGCTGGTTTTCTGTGCAAACGCTGCGCGCTACACCCCCAGGCCCTGCTAGCGCTCAGTCTCTCCCTCTCTCTCTCTCTCTTTTTTTTTTCATTTGCACGGGATTGTGGGAGGAAGCGGAGCGCAGCCAGACACCCCGCCGCCCGCCCCCCTTCCCCTCCCCCCTCCCCCAGCCGCCTTGTGCAAAGATGGCTGCACCGTGAGCGCAGAGGAGGAGGAGGCGGCGGCGGCGGCGGCGAGGGAGCGAGCACCCAGCGCCAGCATCCACCCCGGGGCCGCCCGGGACGCCCCCTCCCGAGCGCGCGCCCCCCGTTCTCTCTTGCAAGCGCCGGGGCAAAGGCGGAGACAGCGGGGTCCCTCCTCCCCCCCTTTCCCTCCTCCAGGGGGAACCCCCCTTCCCCCCTCCTTGGCTCAGCGGCTGCACCCCCTCCCTTGCCCGCCCCTCCGCCCCTGACCCCTCCCTCCCCCGCCCGGGGCCTTCCCGGGCCTTCGGCGGCTGCAAAGAGAAAAAGAGACAGAGAGAGAAAAGGGGGGGAAAAGCAGCAGCGGAGGGAGCGGCGGCGGAGGAGAGCGCGCGCGCGCGCCCCCTCCCTCCCCTCCCTCCCTCCCCCTCCCCCCAATTTCCACCGCGGCCAATTCATGGACAGGAACTACCCCAGCGCCGGCTTCGGGGACCCGCTCGGCGCCGGGGCGGGATGGAGTTACGAGAGGTCAGCGAAAGCTAGGTAAGGAGCTGAGGGTGGCCCGGAGAAAGGGGCCAAGGGGTGGGAGCCCAGCCGGGCCCGGCCGGGCCCGCCTGGCGACGCGTGCATCGCAAACTCCCCTCCGGCTTGCTAGGGAGCGGCCTTCCTCGGTTTGTAACAACGCCGCCGCCCCAGTTTGCAAATTGCAAACTCCGCCAAAGCCAGCTCCGGCATGCAAAAGGAGAAATGCAGCGGGAAAATGGGGGTGCAAAACAATTTTGGACGGGAAGGCCTTGGGAAGGTGGGAGGGCCTGGCGAAGCAAGGCCTGGACTTCCCCCCATCCTTGGATTCCCGGCTTGCTGACCCCTCCCCCCCGCACCCCAGGCTCTGCTCTTGCAAACGTGGGAAGGAAAGGAGAATAAGAACGCAGGCTTGGGGGGCGCGCACCCCCTCCCGGGTTCTATTGTTCCGGGACTGCGCGAGGCCGCGCCACGAGCCCCCCCAACAAGAAATTCCGCGCGCAGAGTGGGCATGGGGCCCCGCCCCCTTCCTAAGCTGGGGTTCTGTGTGTGTAGGGGGGGGTCAGGCATCTGGGACACGCCCCCTTTAATTCTCCCACCCGCAAAGGCAGAGAATCCTAGTTGATGGCATGGAATGAGTGTTTGCCCTCTTGAGTCTCGGCCACGGATTGGGGCCTTTGCATGGGAAGAGTCGGATGTTTCCCGGGTGTGTGTTTGTGTGAGCATGGGACCTTGTGCGTGCGTGGCTGGCAGCGTGTTCACCTGTGAATCCTTCCCTTTCCTGCTGCATATCTGTGTGGCGCCCTTATACTTCACCTGCCCCTGAACACCTCCCCCCTCCACACACCTGGGTTTTCCAGCATGGCTGGGCATAACCCCAAGTGTGTCAGGATTTTCCATGTGGGACTCTCGCTCTGTATCTTTCCTTCTCCACGGATGAGTTGGATACCCGTTTGCACACATACCTGGCTTTGCATGGGCTCGTGCATTTGAACCTCAACCTCCGGGGATGGACAGTGTTCTTGTTCACACTTGTACTTGGTACTTTCCCCGGGTCCTATCCCCTCCCCTCCCCATCCCCCAACCCTGCCGTTTGGGGAATAGTCTGCCTCCTGCTCCCGACTTGGTTTGCACCACCCCATGAGGTTCAGGGCCTATGTGTTCCCACGTGTCTGCAGAAGAGGGGGCATCTATGTGTACCTCTAGAGTTGGCCCCACAGCCTGTGTCACCGGCGCTGGGGTTGGGAGAGGAAGGCTCAAGAGGGTCCACTCCTTTCACATTTGCAACTCAAATACTTCCTCTGATTTGTACCCTCTTCTGTGTGTTTGTCTCCTCTCTGTGCATGCCTGTTTGTAAATTGAGACTGTATGGCCTCTATTGGGGCTCTGGAGTGGGGGTCATTTCTCTGG
>CM052449.1:21229850-21291901 GCA_028533085.1 Varecia variegata | reverse complement strand
AAGCTATGCCACCAACCACCACCCGGCAGGTACGGCCCCCATCCCGCCCTGCTTGGGTTGGCCCTCCCTCAGAGGGAGCTGATTGGCTACTGAAAGTTCCACCCCTCCTAATTGGCCGTGTCGTGCGTCGTGGCCCGCCCCATGCTGTCTCTCCTCTGATTGGTTGCCTCTGAGGCTGCTGGTCCCTGCTTAATTTCTCGCCGGATTCGTCTGCTCCTGTCTGTGGCCCCGCCCCTTTCACTCCAATTGGCCCTGTCCCATCAGACCCCAAATCCCACCTTCTCTTCCAGGCTTTTCCGTCTCTTCCCAGCTCACCCCAATCCTTTTCCTCTGGGTTTGCCCCGTCCTCCGGGCTGCTTGGAACTCTGAATTCTTTCTTCCTGATTCCCTTTCTTCCTGATTGGCTCCAATCCTTTGGCCCTCCCCCTTTTTCCTTAGATTTGCCTGCTCCCTTGTTCTACCCCTTGGTCTTGCCTCCAATGCTTCTAATTGGTTCCCTTCCTTTTCTGCCACTTCCCCCTTCCTAGATGTATCAGCAATGAGATGGTGCTGTCCCCTTTGACCCTTGACCCTCCTGATTAGACCCTTCCCTTTTTTCCTCACCCTTTTTTATTTTCTGTATCCTTTCACTTTGGCTCAACTCCTTTTGACTTGTCCTCTCGTCCTTGTGCGACTCCCGTCGTCCTATCCTTCACCCTTCCACGCTGGAGTTGCCCAAATCATTTGGCCTCCCCCACCCACCCTTACTGAGGACTCTGTCCTTTTGTTCCTGCCTCTTCACTTCTGGATTTTTCTTACTCTTTAGACAACCATTTTCTACCAGGGCCTCCTGCCCTTGTCATTGGGGCCCCCCCATCCTGCTTCACTGCCTTGCCTTTCCCTCTCCCCTCCCCTCAGTCCTGTCTGGTTAGCTGGTTCTGCCCATATTCTCCTCTTTGAATCAGCCCCTTCCTGTTCCCCAAATCGTTTCCCTGACTCCCCCTTGCCTTTGGCCTCTTCCCTTTCTTTCTTGTCCCTGCCCTACCCCCTACCTGGCTGACTCTACTCCCTATTCCTGGCTAGGCCTCTCTGGACTCTTTGACACTGGCCTCCACCACGCAGGCTCAGCAGGGCCCGACACCTCCGTCATGAATCTCATCTCAGCCCTGGAGTCCCGGGGCCCCCAGCCTGGCCCCTCCGCCTCCTCTCTCCTCTCCCAGTTCCGTAGTCCTTCCTGGCAAACAGGTAAGCACAGCACCAGACCTGGAGGGGCAGGGTGGGGCTGGCTTGTGGTCCCCTCTGACCTCCAGTGTTCGTCACCTCCAGCCATGCACACGCCGGGCCCCACGGAACTCTTCATCTCGGGCGCCCTGCCGGGTTCCAGCACCTTTCCGTCCTCCTCTGCCCTGTCGGCCTACCAGCACCCGGCTTCCTTCGGCAGCCGCCCCTTCCCAGTGCCCTCGTCCCTCAGCCTCCAGGACCCCCCATTCAGTCCTCCAGCTAATGGGCTCCTGTCCCCTCATGATGTGCTACACCTGAAGCCCTCGCAGGCACCCACGGTACCCTCCTCATTGGGCTTCGAGCGCCTGGCTGGGGGTGGCGTTTTGGGGCCTGCTGGTCTTGGTCCAGCACAGACCCCCCCTTACCGCCCTGGCCCCCCAGACCCACCACCACCTCCCCGACACCTCCCAACTCAGTTCAATCTCCTGGCTTCCTCTTCCGCTGCCGCCGCTGAGCAGTCCTCCCCACAGCTCTACAACTTCTCTGGTACTGCCCCGGGCCCACCGCCGCCCGAGCGGGCCCTGCCCCGCCAGGACACCGTCATTAAGCACTACCAGCGGCCAGCCAGTGCCCAGCCCCCACCACCTCCGCCACCAGCCCATGCCCTCCAGCACTACCTGAGCTGTGGAGGCAGCTACCCCTCCATGGGCCATCGGGCCAACCTGGCCTGCAGCCCCCTGGGCGGTGGGGAGCCCTCCCCGGGTGCTGGGGAGCCTAGCAAGGGTGGTCCCAGTGGAGCCACAGCTGGGGCATCGGGCCGAGCCACAGGCCCTGAGGCGGCCGGGGGAGGTGGGGCTGGGGGTGGTGGTGGAGGTTACCGCCCCATCATTCAGTCACCTGGTTATAAGACTAGCAAAGGTGGTTATGGAGCAGCTGCGGGGGGTGCCACCAGGCCCCCACCACCCCGTTCGACTGCCACACCCAAATGCCAGAGCCTGGGAGGGCCAGCAGCAGCCTACGCCACTGGGAAGGCCTCTGGGGCTGGCGGGGCAGGGGGCCAGGCCTATTCCCCTGGTCAGCCGCAAGGGCTTCTGGGACCCCAGGCCTACGGGCAAGGGTTTGGTGGGGGGCAAGCACAGGACTTGAGCAAAGGCCCCAGCTACTCAGGGGGCCCCCCACAGCCCCCCAGTGGCCCCCCACCTCCTGGCCTAGCCACCTGTCAGAGTTACTCTCCGGACCAGCTGCAGGGGCAGCTGTATGGCGTGCAGGGTGAGCCCTACCCAGGGCCAGCTGCCCATTCCCAGGGGCTGCCCACAGCTAGCCCCTCACTCAGCTATAGTACTGGCCATTCCCCAGCACTCTCAGGCCATGGGGGTGGCTGGGGACCCAGCTCCCTGGGAGGCGGTGGAGAGGCCAGCCCTTCTCACATCATTCGCCCACTCCAGTCGCCGCCTGCCACCGGCCGCCCTCCTGGAGTCGGTTCTCCAGGAGCCCCTGGCAAATACCTGAGCTCAGTCTTGGCCTCAGCCCCGTTCCTGGCACCTCCAGGAGCCAGTAGCTATGCATCTGCAGCAGGCGGCTACAAGGGCAAGGGAGATGGCTCGGAGCTTCTGGCTGGCCCAGGCGGGCCTCCTGCTGAGCGCACAGAGGATGAGGAGTTTCTCATCCAGCACCTCCTGCAGGCGCCCAGCCCCCCCCGGACCTCAGGGGCTGATGGCTTGGTGGGCGAGGATGGGGCAGCTGATGCCTCCAAGGGACTTGGGGGGAGCGGTGGGGCTGGGGGACCGCCGGGCACACCCTACGAGTTGGCCAAGGAGGACCCCCAGAGGTATCACCTGCAAAGCGTCATCCGCACAAGTGCCAGCCTGGACGAGGGTGCCACGGCAGCACTAGAGCTGGGCCTGGGAAGGCTGAAAGAGAAGAAGAAAGGGCCAGAACGTGGTGGCGAGACCCCGGAGGGGCTGGCCACCTCAGTTGTCCACTACGGGGCAGGTGCCAAGGAGCTGGGAGCCTTCTTGCAGAAGAGCCCGCCACCCCCACCTCCCTCTGCCCAGCCTACCCAGCCTACACCCCATGGCCTCCTCCTGGAGGCTGGAGGCCCTGACCTCCCACTGGTGCTGCCTCCGCCTCCCCCCCAGCTGCTTCCCTCTGTCCTTAGCCACGCCCCCAGCCCCTCTCCCAGCGCCCCCAAAGTCGGTGTCCACCTCCTTGAGCCAGCCACCCGCGATGGGGCACCCCAGCCGCCCCCGCCGCCGCCCCCACCTCCACCGCCCATGCCCCTGCAGCTCGAGGCCCACCTCCGTAGCCACGGCCTGGAGCCTGCGGCCCCCAGCCCCCGCCTGCGACCAGAGGAGAGCCTGGAGCCCCCAGGTGCCATGCAGGAATTGCTCGGGGCTCTAGAGCCGCTGCCCCCGGGGCCTGGTGACGGGGCCGTGGGCCCACCTAACTCAGAGGGCAAGGATCCTGCGGGCGCCTACCGCAGCCCCAGCCCACAAGGCACCAAGGCCCCCCGCTTCGTACCGCTGACATCCATCTGCTTCCCGGATTCCTTGCTCCAAGATGAGGAGCGCAGCTTCTTTCCCACCATGGAGGAGATGTTCGGCGGCGGGGCGGCGGACGACTACAGCAAGGCCGGGCCACCCGAGGACGAGGGTGATCCTAAGACGGGCACTGGGCCACCTCCAGGCCCCCCTGCCTATGATCCCTATGGGCCCTACTGCCCTGGCCGGGCATCTGGAGCTGGTCCTGCGACACCGGGCCTGGGCCTGGACCCCAACAAGCCTCCCGAGCTGCCCTCTACGGTCAACGCTGAGCCGCTGGGCCTGATTCAGAGCGGGCCCCACCAGGCGGCCCCGCCGCCCCCGCCTCCCCCACCGCCACCTCCGCCGCCAGCCTCCGAGCCCAAGGGCGGCCTGACCTCGCCCATCTTCTGCTCTACCAAGCCAAAGAAGCTGCTCAAGACGTCCTCCTTCCACCTGCTGCGGCGCCGCGACCCGCCCTTCCAGACGCCCAAGAAGCTGTATGCGCAGGAGTACGAATTCGAGGCGGACGAGGACAAGGCCGACGTGCCCGCTGACATCCGCCTCAACCCCCGGCGCCTGCCCGACCTGGTGTCCAGCTGCCGCTCCCGCCCAGCCCTTTCTCCGCTGGGCGACATCGACTTCTGCCCACCCAACCCGGGCCCTGATGGACCCCGGCGCCGAGGCCGCAAGCCCACCAAGGCGAAGCGTGACGGTCCCCCCCGGCCCCGGGGGAGGCCCCGGATCCGCCCGCTGGAGGTCCCCACTGCAGGGCCAGCCTCGGCCTCCACGCCCACGGACGCGGCCAAGAAACCCCGGGGTCGGGGCCGAGGTCGGGGCAGGAAGGCTGAAGAGGCAGGGGGCACCCGGATGGAGCCCCTGAAGCCGCTAAAGGTGAGGGGGACTGGGTTTTCAGGCTGGGTCCGAAATCCTGAGTATTACAGAAAAGAAAGGATTGGGGCCGTATTTGGGCATTTTCGGGGCAGGGAGATAAGGTTTATTCTCCTAAAGCCTGTGAGGAGATGAGTCTGAGGTTAGAGTTC
The DNA here is from genome assembly GCA_028533085.1 of Varecia variegata. Taxonomy (NCBI): domain Eukaryota; kingdom Metazoa; phylum Chordata; class Mammalia; order Primates; family Lemuridae; genus Varecia; species Varecia variegata. The sequence goes on along the minus strand of CM052449.1, from coordinate 21,287,139 downwards.
CAGGGTCCACTGATCTAAGAATTGAAACTCTTCTGCTCGAGGGAGCCAGGGATTGGGGCCTATATTGGCTTCTATATCCTAAAGGTTGGGCAACCAGGGATCCTATGTTTCTGGGTCTCTGGGAGGCAGGCCTGGGGACCTGAACTGGGCTGTAAGCTAAGACAGATCACTGGGTCTAATTCCTGGCCTTCGGAGGCAGGAACTCGGGTCCTGACAATCTGGAATCTAAGAGAACGGGTCTGTAGGTTTGAGTTCTAGATCTCACAGGCTGAGTGTCTGGGTTTTGGACTTTTGGGTCTTAAGTAGGGGGGTGCTGGGGGCCTGGACGCCTGGGCTCTCACTCGACACCGCCCCATATCTAGATCAAGCTGTCTGTGCCCAAGGCTGGCGAGGGTCTGGGAGTCTCCTCAGGCGAGGCAGTATCGGGTGCTGACCACAACAGCCTGGACTCGAGCCTGACACGGGAGAAGATCGAGGCCAAGATCAAGGAGGTGGAGGAGAAGCAGCCAGAGATGAAGTCGGGTTTCATGGCCTCCTTCTTGGACTTCCTCAAGTCAGGCAAGCGCCACCCGCCGCTCTACCAGGCGGGACTGACACCCCCGCTCAGCCCACCTAAGAGCGTGCCACCCTCTGTGCCAGGCCGAGGCCTGCAGCCCCAGCCCCCTGCCGCCCCTGCTGTGCCACACCCCCCACCTGCCGGCGCCTTCGGGCTGGGGGGCGCGCTGGAGGCTGCAGAGAGTGAGGGGCTGGGGCTAGGCTGCCCTTCACCCTGCAAGCGGCTTGACGAGGAGCTGAAGCGGAACCTCGAGACGCTGCCCTCCTTCTCCTCGGACGAGGAAGACTCTGTCGCCAAGAACCGGGATCTACAGGAGAGCATCTCCTCGGCCATCTCTGCCCTTGATGACCCACCCCTCACTGGGCCTAAGGACACTTCCACCCCAGATGGGCCGCCCTTGGCCACCACAGCTGCAGTCCCAGGGCCACCTCCTCTCCCGGGACTCCCCAGTGCCAACAGCAATGGCACGCCCGGTAAGCTCTGGGAAGGTCATCTGGGGGCGGGGCAGAGTTTTGGGTTATCATGGTCAGTAGGTACAGTTGTGCAGGTTACACACTGTTGAAGGGAGACCATTCATATAGATGATTTAGACTTGTATGTTTCCAAAGGTAATTTCCTGATTGGGGGCGAACAAGTGTTTTGAGGAAGGCACATTTTTTTCTAATTTGCCCAGAGGTGTTAAGTGGACTCGGAGGGGCTCCAGGGTGGGCACTGGAGAAGGCAGGGACACAGGGCAGGTGTTAGTGATCAGGATGGGTGAGAGGTTCTTAAACTGGTGGAGATGTGGGTGGGGCCTGAGAGGTCTCTAAGTTAGCGATGTGATGTGCAGTGGGGACAGGAAGGTGTCTGCAGGGCAGAGAGAGACTTGGGGGAGGGATATAGGTCTTGCAGCGGGGGCGAGGGACAGGCAGGGGGTGCGGCAGGATCTGGGTGGTGTTCTAGTCTGAGACAGGTTTTAGACAAAACTTAAGGGGTGTTAATGGGGGAAGTAGAGGCATGGGAGCATGAGGGTGGGGGTTTGGAGGAGGGCTCAAGAGAGGTCCTGGGGAATGGAGAAGTCTTTGGGGGGTGTAGAAAGGTGGAGAACGGAAGTGAGGTGAGGGAGGGTGAGGCTGAATGGAGGCTTCAGGGAAAAGCCAGGGGGCTCCAGGCAGAGAGAAGGGCGAGGTGAGAGAGCCTTTGACGGGTAGGGAAGGGCCATGGCTGAGGCCACAGGGATGGAGTAGCAACTTCGGGGATCAGGGATTTCAGGGAGTTTGAGGGGAATGTTAAAAAATCCCTGAGGCTCTTAGTGGAGCAGGCTGAGGACAGGACAGGGAAGGGCTTGGGTGGATGAGGGAAGAGGGAGGTCAGCAGGGAGGGATGACTTGGGGGTGGGAGGAGCAATGGGAAGAGTTATGAGCCACACAAGGCCTTCGAGGCCACAAAGAGACATTTTAGGCCTGAAGAGATGGGGCTTAGAAACTCAAAATAGCTGCTGGAGCAGGGAAGGGTCTCAGGGAAGGGCTTTGATGTGGCAGAAGGGCCCCTGGGGGGCTGAAAGGAGCTCTTGGCACAGGAAGGGACCTTTAGGGACAAGAGGGATGGTGCCAGGGATGGTGAATGGCATCCAGGCCTGACCTGCCTCTCTCTCCCAGAGCCCCCGCTGCTGGAAGAGAAGCCTCCACCCTCCCCACCTCCTGCCCCAACTCCTCAGCCTCCGCCACCGCCACCGCCAGCCCTGCCCTCGCCGCCACCACTGGTGGCCCCTGTGCCCAGCTCGCCGCCGCCACCTCCACCACCACCACCACCTCCACCAGCCCTGCCCTCACCTCCGCCACCGCCACCCCCACCAGCCGCCGCCCCGCCAGCTGCCCCTCCCGAGGAGCCCGCCGCCCCGTCCCCTGAGGACCCTGAGCCACCCGATGCCCGGCCCCTGCACCTGGCCAAGAAGCAGGAGACGGCAGCCGTGTGTGGGGAGACAGACGAGGAGGCTGGCGAGAGTGGTGGAGAGGGCATCTTCCGGGAGCGTGACGAGTTTGTCATCCGTGCCGAGGACATCCCTTCTCTCAAGGTGAGTCCCAGCCTTGTCCAAAAGCTGGGCTTGCTAGATTTGGCCACTCGAGCATTTATTAAGCACCTGCTAGATGCCAAGGCCTGTGTTGGGGGCTGCAGATACAGTAATGGTTGAGACAGACTCCCTGGGCCCCTCTAGAATTCACAGTAGGAAGTGGCCAGTGGGAGCATTGTGCTCTGATGCAGGACACGCGGCCTCGGCAGTATTGTTTGCATGTGTGTGTGTCACCTAGGTATAAGAGTTTATTGCAGATACACTGCTGTGGGTACTAGAGGTACAGTAGCGCTCAAAGCAGATGAGGCCCTGGTTTTAGGGAGCTTCCAGTATAACAGAGACCCAGACCACGTTGCGATTTGTGCTGTAGTAGAGGACGCGGGAGGCGCTGGCCTGGTATACTTACGAGCACGCATACATGGAACCTATAAGTATAGCTAATGGTTGGGAAATGCGTACCGTGTGTCAGGCCATAGCTTCAGTGCTTTATATAGACCAGCCTGTTCACTGCGTCGTTATTCTACTCCAGGGGTTGGCAAACCACGGCCCCTGGGCCAAATGCAGCCCACTGCTTGTTTTTGTAAATAAAATTTTATTGGCACATAGCCATGCCCATTCATTTACATACCATCTCCGGCTGTTTTCCCCATACAGCAGGGAGTGGGGTATATTTCCTGTCTGGCCCATTACAAAAAGAGTTTGCCAACCTCTACAGGTAGAGTTAGATCAGAGAATTAATATGATAGGTGCTTGACAAGGGTGGGTGACATCAGATACCGTGTAGTGCTTTGCGGAGGACATGAGGCAGAGCAGGTGATGGATAGGTTAGCAAGCCATTGTCACCCCCATGGTGGCACCGAAGGCCAAGGGCCATTCTCCATATCAATTGGTGTCATTGACTATGGCCCTTCTCGTCACATTCGATTTAGTCTTGGGTATTGTTTCTTCTGAAATATAGATGGAAAATTGTGGAATGAATTAATTATAAGAGTAATAACTCTTAAAACACTTTGTTCTTTAGTGTGTTTACTGAGGAAAACTTTATTTTTTCCTATTTTTTTGTAATCACTTTTATTGTGGGAAAAGTAGAGCAGATAGAATAATGGAGCTGTGTGTACCCTTTACCCAGCTTCCACCACCATCACCTCCTAGTACTTTCTGCCCCCCCCACCTTACCCATCCCAAGTAGCTTATTTTCATACCTTAGTATCTTTTCAACACTATTTCACTACATACGAAAGAACTCTCAAGAGATATGTGAGTTATAGTTATAAAACAAAATGCTGCGATGAGTACCCATGACCCTACCACCCAGCCCTGTAACCAGAACGTTCCCAGTGCCTGGAGTCTCGGGTGTCCCTCCCTGACCTGTACTCCTGTGTCCCCGTGGTCATACTCACCCCCTTAGCACCCCGTATATGTTGTTTAATTTTATCTAAATGGTTTCTAAGGCGGATTTGATCATCCGCACCAGATAGGTGAGGAAGATGTCAAACAAATGACAATGATAGAAATGTCTGCTACCACCTGAGGGACAGGACTTTGGACACGTCACAGTCAGAAATTTTTAAAGAGACTGGGTGTCACTCTGTTGCCTGGGCTGGAGTGCAGTGGTGTGATCACTGCTCACTGTAACCTTGAACTCTTGGGCTCAAGTGATCCTCCCGCCTCAGCCTCTGGAGTCAGGAGTAGCAAACCACGGTCCCTGGGCCAAATCCAGCCCACTCTTTATATTTGTAAATAAAATTTTATTGGCACTACAGGCGTGTGCCACCATACCTGGCAATTTTTTTTATTTTTTGTAGAGATGGGGTCTCACTGTGTTGCTCAGTCTTGTCTCAAACTCCCAGCCTTAAGCGATCCTCCCGCCTCAGCCTCTCAAAGTGCTGGGATTCCAGGTGTGAGCCACCACACCTGGCCTTAACCACCTTTAAGTGTACAATTGAGCGGCATTACAGATATTCACGTTGTTGTGCAACTGTCACCACTGTCCATCTCCGAGTTTTATCTTTATAATCGTCCTTCACGATGGGGACTACTAATTCTATTTTGCAGAGAAGGAAACTGAGGCTCAGAGAGGTAAAATCTTTCCTGTTAGGGTTATTAACCCCATTTTCCAGGGAAGGAAACTGAGGTAAAGTAGCTTTCCCAGGCTTTGGCCCTCCGATCCACACCCAGCTCTGCCGGACGCAGACTCAGCTGTTCCCCATGTACCTTCTAGTCAGATGTTGGCAGTGACAGCAGCCCATACTACTGGGCTCTCAGTACTGGGTCACATGAACAGGGCTCTGGGACAGGGACCTCAACCATCCCCATTTTACAGATGGGGAAGTTCACGTTCAGAGAGAGGGAGGTCTGTTTCCTGGCAGGTGCTGAGCTGGGATTGGAGCCAGGGCCATCTGACACCACCTCCCAGCTGGCATGGGACAGGGGAAGGGGCCAGGCGAGGACTCAGATGCTTAAAATACAACTGGAGTGTGTGTTATAATGAGGGACACACAGCCCCGAGCCACTCAGGCAGACACCAAGCACTTGTTCGTTCGTGGGTCTGGAGACAGGGCTAGTTGGCGGCATGATTAAGGGCACAGCTTTGATGTTAACCTGACTGTCTTGCATCTTGGGCACTTCTGAGCTGGGCTGGTGTCAAGCCTTCTTAAGCCTCAGTTTCCTCAACTGTAAACTGAGGACTTTCTTGTTATGACATGCCCTGTTCTCCAGCAGTGGGTGGCACACAGAAGATGCCTGTAAACATTTGCTTCTGTTATTCCTCGTAGCGAACTTGGGCAAGTCTTTGGTATGGGGCTTGGCAAACTTTTTCTATAAAGGGCCAGATAGCATTTCCAGCTTTTGCAGACCACATATGGTTTCTGCCTCGTATTTTTTGTTGTTGGTTTTTATCTTTGGACCATCCTGTAAAAACATAGAAATCAGCTGGGCTCACTGGCTAACGCCTGTAATCCTAGCAATTCTAGCAACTGGGAAGCTGAGGTGGGAGGATCACTCAAGGCCAGGAGTTCGAGACCAGCCTGAGAAACATAGTGAGACTCAGTCTCTACAAAAAAATAGGAAAATTATCTGGGTGTTGTGGCTCGAGCCTGTAGTCCCAGCTACTTGGGAGTCTGAGGCAGGAGGATTTCTTGAGCCCAGGTGTTTGAGGTTGCAGTGAGTTATGATGACACCACTGCACTCTAGCCCAGGCGACAGAGTGAGACCCAGTCTCAAAGAAAAAAAACAAAAAAACAGAGAAACCACTCTTAGCTCAAATATCCTACAAAAACAAGCAGTAGGCTGGGTGTGGTGGCTCATACCTGTGATCCTGATACTCTGGGAGGCTGAGGTGGGAAGATTGCTTGAGGTCAGAAGTGCAAGACCAACCTGGACAAGGGTGAGACCCTGTCTTTACCAAAAATGGAAAAAATTGGCCAGGCATTGTGGCACACACCTGTAGTCCCAGCTACTTGGGAGGCTGAGGCAGGAGGATCTCTTGAGCCTAGGAGTTTTGGGGTTGCAGTGAGCTATGATGATACCACTGTACTGCACCCGGAGCAACAGAGTAAGACCCTGTCTCAAAAAAAAAAAAAAAAAAAAATGCAAGCTGTAGGCCGTTGTTTATTCCAGAACAACAACGATCCAATGGAAATGTCACCTGAGCCATACGTTTGATTTTAACCTTTCTCAATCTCACATTTATAAAAAGTAAAAAGACAGATGAAATTATATTTAACCAAGATATCTAAAATATCATTTCAGCATGTAATCAGTATAGAAAAATTGCTAACAATGTTTTAAAATTGAGATATTGTTAAGACAAAAAGCCAGTAAGATATTCTATATCCCTTTTTGTGTACTAAGTCTTCAGAATCCATCATACACCTGTAGTGTATGTTGGTTGGACCAGCCATGTTTCAAGTGCTCAAGAGCCACATGTGGGGAGGGGCTGTCAAAATGGATAGTGCGGGACTGGCCCACCCTAAACTTGAGCTTTTCCATACGTAAGATGAAAGTGAGTATTAACTCTCAGTTCTTGGGATTGTTGTGAGGATTCAGCATGTAAGAGTTTATTGGGTGGAGAAGGGTGTGGGTGGGGCAGTCCACGCAGAGGGAACAGCCTGTGCAAAGGCCCTGTGGTGAGGGAAAGCCTGACATGTTTGTGATGTGCAGGGATGCAAGGCGTTGAGTGGCTGGACAGTGAAAGGTGGGCAGGGGCTGGGTAATGTCGGACTTTGGACGCTATGAAGAGATCGGTGGGTGCTATTGAAGACATTAGGCTGTGTGAGGGAGACATTAGGGGAGAGGGAGGTGACTGGGGTGGTGTTCAGGCCCAGTGTGTCTGTAGCCTCTGTCCTGTGACTGACTCCTCCTTTAATGGGACCTTGCAGCCTCCTCAATACCACACCTGGGTGCTTGTAGGTCACTAGCTTACCTCACTGCTGCTTACGCCATGCGTCTTAGCTTGTCACAGCTCAGATTGTCAAGAGAGAATCTGATTGGTCCTGCTCAGCATTTGGGGCCAAGATGGGATCAGTGATTTGCCTGTGGGTTGACTGCCTGGTCAGATCTCCTCTAAGCAGCCATGGCTTCCATTGAGTAGGGGCTGTGGTCCGGCAGCTTTCCTAGCAACTGGCAGTGGGTGTGGCCAGTGATTTGATTGACATGAGGAGAGGCAGGAAGGGCAGGGTTTGAGGACTGACTGGCCCTGATTGGGAAATGGGTGAGGATGATGCCAGGGGTCAGGCCAGATGACTAAGAGCAGGGCGGGGATCCTGGAAGAGCCGTTTGGGGAAAGGCACCAAGCCCATTAGGATGTGTGAGCCAGAGGGGCCCGACCCCGGCTACAGAGTCGGCAGGTTCCTCAGAGGAAGCAGATGGGGATTGGAGGGGACCAAGGAGAAGCATCTCTTCTGATTGGGGGTGCTCTGGTGGCCTCCTCAAAGGCTGCTGAGAACTAGAAAGGAGAGTATCATATTCAAATTGAATGGGAAAAGGCACCTGTATGAGCAGAAGCTGGGCTCAGAAAGTCTGGGACTTCTCTGCTGAGCTTTGAGGGGTCTGGAATATCCTGCTGGGCTACAGGAGAAAGAAGAGGAAACTGAGGCAGAGTCTCTCTGCCAGGCGGAGTTGTGTGCATTTGGAGTATGGCAGGGTATGCCCTGAAATAGACTTTTCCTCCCTTGTGCCTCTGACCTGGCCCCTGGGATCACCAGGAGGGAGGATGGGGAACTGTGTGGTAATGTGGAATAAAGGACTGGGGATCAGAGCACCTTGTCTTATTCTCCCTCAGCTTCATATGAGACTTCAGCCTTGGCTGATTCTAGAGTCACCAAAATTTGTGGGTGTGAAAGCAGTTTGCTCAAAACCAAGAGTAGACAGCCAACACCTGGCATGCATGCCCTGGTGTTACAGCTGATACCTGTGACAGACATCACTAATCAATCCCAGCACTTGCTACTGCTGAACTTGGTACTCAAAGCAGCCATGACCAATCAATTGGTGTTATCTTCTGAATCCTGTTGATCACTTGACTGTGGATTCTTTGAACACAGGGATTGTCCCATCATTCTTCTCTGGGTTGTCACAGCATTCAATATACATTTCCACTCTGTTCTTATTCTTTTTTTATCCTGTCAGTTGCTCTCCTCTAGACCCCTCTTAAAGACATGTTCCTTCTAGGAACTCTTCTCTGCATCTGTCACCTCTTCCAGGAAGCACTCTTGGATTCAGATTGCATTTGAAGTCCCTCCTCTAGGCTTCTACAGTGTCCAGGGAGTTGCCAGAAACGCATTTGTCACTTGTGCTTTTCCTTTTTGTGCCTGTGTTTGGCCCCTCTGCTGTCACTTTCCCTCCCCAAGGTCTAACTCACGCTGAGTCTAACTCATGTCGGTTGGTTCCCGGTGCCCAGTGGGGACACACACAAACTGCAGGGTGATGATGGGTGTCTCATGGTGTGGAGGGGTGCAGAAATGGGGAGCCTTCTCTCACTGTGTTCCCCCTGCTGTGGATATGCTGAGGAAATGGTCCCAGGTAACTTGTCACCTGTCTATTCTCGGCACAAGCCACAAACTTGCCCTGTTTTGTTAATCTGCTGTCTGTCTTGTTACCTTTATAAAGGAGGCCCCGTAAAAGGCTCTGTCGGTGTCTTAGTCCCTTGGGGCTGCTGTGCCACTAGAATACCATAGACTGCGTGGTTTTTAAACAACAGAACTTTGTTTCTCACAGTTCTAGAGGCGGGGAAGTCCAAGATCAAGGGGCCAGCAGATTCTGTGTATGGTGAGGGCCTGTTCCTTAGGTGGCACCTTCTGATTGTGTCTGAAGGGGTGAGGGAGCTCACTGAGGCCTCTTTTATAAGGGCACTAATCCCTTTCATGAGTGCTCTGTCCTCGTGACCTAATCACCTCCCAAAGGCCCCGCCTCCTAACATTGTCACCCTGATTATTAGGTTTCAACCTGTGAATTTTGGGGGGGACACAAACATTCAGACCATGGCAGTGGGTCTCATTCACCACTGGACCCCAATGTCCAGCACAGTATCTGACACATGGTGGGTGGGTGTTCAAGAATTGTCATTATTCTAAGTCACACAGGAAGCTCTGTACTATCACACTGTGAAGTGACAGTCACTAAAACCCTGCAACACAAGAAGGAGCAGGCTGATCAAGGCTACTGGGTGGGCCAGGAGGAGGACAGGGCCAGGTTCAAGCTACACCCGGGGCTGAGGACATGATGGGCGAAAGATACTTGTCAACAGGTGGTTGAGGCTAGTTGACGACTGTGCCTTTTCTCTAAGGGGATGGTGAATGAGGCCAGAGGGCCAGGGATGAGGGGCGAGGGGTGCAGGGATGGGGACTGACCCTGCCGGCCTTGCTGCACCCCTCCTCCCCAGCTGGCGTTGCAGACGGGACGGGAGCCCCCACCCATCTGGCGAGTCCAGAAGGCCCTTCTGCAGAAATTCACTCCAGAGATCAAAGATGGCCAGAGGCAGTTTTGTGCCACCAGTAATGTAAGCCTGCAGGGGGAATGGGATGGGGGGCCTCTAGGGAGGGGTATCTAGAAGCCGGGGTTCCCCTCACATATGGCTCTGACTCGCTCTTGCTCTAAAGTGCATCTGGAAGGGGGTCTCCAGCTCCTGGCAGGCTCCGGGTGGCTGCCGTGGTGGCCCAGAACAGGGTGGGAAGCTTGGGTGTCGGGCTGCCTGGCTGGGGGTGCGTGAAGAACTTCCTCATGTGCCTCTTTCCTTCCATAGTATTTGGGGTATTTTGGGGACGCGAAAAACCGGTACCAGCGCCTCTATGTAAAGTTCCTAGAAAACGTCAACAAGAAGGATTACGTGAGGGTCTGTGCCCGGAAACCCTGGCACCGGCCTCCGGCGCCAGTCAGGTACCTGCCACAGGGATGAGGGACAGGTGGCATGCAGGGCCCACGGGCATGGAGATGGAACCTGCGAGGGGAGGGGACAGAGACCCAGAGAGAGGAGAACAGAGCGTGAGGGAAGCTGTTTCTGTGCTTAGGATACTGAGCAGGGGAGATCCAGGGAGGAGACTGGGTTTCTCGGGGACTGCTGACTACAGTCCCTTCTCCGTTCCTTCTAGACGCTCCGGACAGGCCAAGAACCCCGCATCTGCCGGGGGCAGCTCTGCCCCTCCTCCCAAGGCCCCAGCGCCCCCTCCCAAGCCTGAGACCCCTGAGAAGACACCATCTGAGAAGCCCCCAGAGCAGATGCCCGAGATGGCTGTGCCCGAGCCCCCTGCCCCTGAGAAGCCGTCCCTACCTCGACCCGCCGAGAAGGACAAGGAGAAGGAGAAGGAGAGAGTGGTACGTGGGGAGCGGCCATTGCGGGGCGAGCGAGGCACCAGCGGGCGACAGACGCGGCCGGAGCGGAGTCTTGCCACGGGACAGCCTGCCACTTCCCGGCTGCCCAAGGCCCGGCCCACCAAGGTGAAGGCTGAGCCGCCCCCTAAGAAGAGGAAGAAGTGGCTGAAGGAGGCAGCAGGCAACGCCTCGGCAGGCGGGGGCCCCCCAGGCAGCTCCTCAGACTCGGATTCATCCCCTGGAGCTCCCAGTGAGGACGGTGAGGCCCTCGGCAGGGGGCTGAGTGGGAGGTTGGGGAAGTGACGTGAGCCTTTGGAAGGAGGCACAGGTCAGGGCTGTCCAGAAGATTCCAGATAGCCTCAGCCAGACAGTAACAGTAAGTTACAAATAACAGCAGTAGCTAATGGTTACCTAACTGCACGGCAGGCTGTTTTCTGAGTACTTCATGGATGTTAATGTGCTTAATTTTCACAAGTCCTAGGCGGGGATACTACCTCATCCTCAGATACAGATGAGGAAACTGAGGCACCCAGACAGTGTTGCACAGTCCATACTGGATGTCCCCCCAGAGTGGGAATGCGGCCAGTGGTGCCTCAGGCTGTGTTCTTCAACGCTCCACTCTTGCCTCAAAGAAAAGGCAGGTTTTGAGGGCGGAGGAGGATGTGGGACTGGTGTTTATCCTGGAGGCCTGGTGATGGTGGTGTGACTTGCTGTGACTCGCTGGGTGACCCTGAGAAAGGGATATAACCTCTTTGTGACTGTAAAATGGGTTAATAATAGACAAGCCGATAGGAGAGTGGTTGTCTATAGTAGGCGCCATGTGTGAGCTCCGTGTCTGCCCAGTGCCCTGCTTTATGCCGAGGGCTTAGAATGTTCCTGGTTTGCGATGACAGTAACAGTTACAAAAATAAGTGTATGTACACATAGGTAAATTTTTTTTTCCTTTTGAGACAGAGTCTCACTCTGTCACTCTGGCTAGAGTGCAGTGGTGTCATCATAGCTCACTGCAACCTCAAACTTCTGGGCTCAAGTGATCCTCCTGCCTCAGCCTCCTGAGTAGCTGGGACGACAGGCATGCACCACCACGTTGCCTGGCTAATTTTTTCTATTTTTAGTAGAGATGGGGGAGTCTCACTCTTGCTCAGGCTGGTCTGGAACTCCTGACCTCAAGAGATCCTCTCAGCTTCCCAGAGTGCTAGGATCACAGGTGTGAGCCACTGCGTTCCGCCCATAATATGTAAATTTAAAGGAACAGCTGGCTTTTATTGAGCGTTTACTATGTACCAGGCATCATTTTAAGCATTTACACGTTGGCTTACTTTATCTTTTTTTTTTTTTTTTTTTGAGACAGAGTCTCGCTCTGTTGCCCAGGCTAGAGTGAGTGCCGTGGCGTCAGCCTAGCTCACAGCAACCTCAAACTCCTGGGCTTAAGCGATTCTACTGCCTCAGCCTCCCGAGTAGCTGGGACTACAGGCATGCGCCACCATGCCCGGCTAATTTTTTCTATATATATTTTTAGTTGGCCAGATAATTTCTTTCTACTTTTAGTAGAGACGGGGGTCTCACTCTTGCTCAGGCTGGTCTCGAACTCCTGACCTCGAGCGATTCACCCGCCTCGGCCTCCCAGAGTGCTAGGATTACAGGCGTGAGCCACGGTGCCCGGCCGGCTTACTTTATCTTGACATAAACCCTGGGAAGGCTGGGTGCAGTGACTCATGCCTGTAATCCTAGCACTTTGGGAGGCTGAGACAGGAGGATCGTGTGAGGCTGGGAGTTTGAGATAGTCTGGGCAACGTAGTGAGACTTCATCGCTACAAAAAAAAATTAGCCGGGCACAGTGGCACGCACGTATAGTCCTAGCTACAATGAGCTGTGATGATGCCACTGCACTTCTAGCCTGGGCACCAGTGAGACCCTGTCTGAAAATACAAAAAACCCTGGGAGGTAGGTGCTATAGATTTATCCCCGTTTTAAGATGAGGAAACTGAGGCACTGAGAAGTGATGTGACTTGCTCAAGGCCACATACTCTTAGCTATAGTGCCAGGGTCGCTGTTTTAATAGAGACTGTAAATATAGCAAGTCAAGTGAGGGATGTGGAATTCTCTTTCCATCAAAGCCCTGATGTAGGCAGGAGGTTTGTGGAAAATAACAGGCTCTTTTTTAAGGTTTTCCAGGGACTCAGTTTCCTTCCCTCTTGTTGAGCAGCTGTCCCCCTTGTTGCCGTGTCCTCTGACACATGGTCAGAGGGAGCTCAGCAGCTCCACACCTGCAGTCTTGCCAGTAGGAAAGGACACGAGGGCAAGCAAATTTTGTCCTATGTTCTGTCTTCTCATATCCCATTGGCCAGAACTCGATCTCATGGTCATCCCTAGCTACAAGGAACCCTGGGAAATGTAGTCTTCTGACTTGGCAACCTGTGCTTGGCTAAGAAATCAGGCCAGGTGGAAGCAGTTAGAGCTGGGCCAGGTGAAGGTGGGGCAAGAGAGGATGTTTACTAAAGGCCCAGATTCGCAGGTCTTTTCCTTTCTCACCCTCAGTTTTCTGTTTTTTTAAAGCAGGTATGTTGATCTAATTCACATACAATACAATCCACCTATTTAAAATGTACAGTTTAGTGGCCTTGATGCTTCTCATTCAACACCTCTGACTTGGGAGGCTCCCACAACGTTCCAGTGAGCACACGCCCTGTTCGTCCCCATGGCCACCCACAGACCTCCCAATACCCCCATATCCCACTGAGCTCCTTGTCCTGGCTTCCCTATCTTAGGGACAGCCCCTCTGGCCACCCAGTCACTAGGCCATCCTCACCTCTTTTCTGCCTCTCACACCCACAGCTGGGCAGTCCCCAGCCCTGCCCCTTCTCACCTGACGACCCCATCCGCCAACTCTTTCCCACAGCCCCCGCCCAGCTCAGCCTCTTCCTCTGCCCCTGGCCCTGTATCCTGTCCCACAGCACTGCGCCAGCCCCATCCTTTGCTACTTGGTCCGTTGTCCTGGCCTCCAGTCTCACCCATCCAGTCCGTCCCCCATCTAGCCTCAGAGGGGACTTTTCTACACTTACACTCGTCTTTCCCCTGCTCTCGGCTCTCCCATGGCTCCCTGGTGACCACCAGAAAGAGTCCCTGCCATTTCTGCCTCGTGTTGGTGGCCCTGCATGGTCTGTCCTGCACCAACCTGTGTGGTCCCAGCACCAGTCACCTCCATCAGTCTTGCCTCTCATGATCTAATCTCTCTGACTTGATTCACTGTTTTAGAAACCAACTGTGCTGCTTAACTGAAGCTACACAGAGTTAGGCAAACAAACTTCCTTGGCCCAGAAGGCTCTTTCCTATCACTCAAGACTCAGCTTGAGTATGACCTTGAGCAAGCCTTCCCTGACCACCCAGGCTGATTCTGATGCCTGCTGTGAGCTCCTTGCAGTGCCTGGGATTCTGTCGTGAGGACACGTTGCACTGGTGTTTGCCTGTCAGTCTTGCTCAGTGGACTTGGACTTCCTGGAGAGCAGGGATTTCTCTCCTGTTTACAATAGGGTCTGGCACACAGGTGGCCTCAGAAGATGTTAGAATAACGAGTTCGCATCCTATTTTTCCCACAGAGCGGGCAGTACCTGGGCGTCTGCTGAAGACCCGGGCGATGCGGGAGATGTACCGGAGCTACGTAGAGATGTTGGTGAGCACAGCACTCGACCCGGACATGATCCAGGCCCTGGAGGACACGCATGGTGAGCTGAGGTCTAGGGGGAGGGGCCGGACGCCTGGGTCTAGGGGAAGAGGAGGCTGTCGGCTCCGACTCCTGGGTCTGAGTGGAGAGGGGATCTAGGAACCCAGGCTCCCTGACCCCTCCTTGGCCCTGGTGTGTTGTGGGGCTGTGGCTCTTCTGACACCCTGTCGTCGTCTTTCAGACGAGCTGTACCTCCCGCCCATGCGGAAGATTGACGGCCTCCTGAATGAGCACAAGAAGAAAGTCCTGAAGCGGCTGTCGCTGAGCCCAGCCCTGCAGGTGCTTGGGGGGCCGGGGCAGGGGGTGTCTGGGGCGGGGACGGGCATGGAGAAGACCTGTCTGTGGCAGCTGCCGTCCATGGTGGAGGGATCACTGAGAGGGGATCATTGGCCTGGGCTTGGCTGGGAGGAGAGTGGAGGTCAGGACTGTGAGGAGGAAGTCTCTGGTCCCCACAGCCCTGAAGGCCCTGGTGGAGGGGAGCTGTGGGCCTCGGCATGGCTCAGGGGTGGATGGGAAGGCCCAGCAGAGTGCGGTTCTCCATATGAGCCTGGAGGCAGGTGTAGACCAGGGCCTGCCCCCAGGCTCACGGTGGGACAGCGCGTCCTCGTGGCTTCCTCGCTGACATGACGCAGGCTCTCGGATTCCAGGCTTCAGTGTTACGATTTCCCTTCTGGAATGGTCCAGGGTTCTGATACAGTGTTAATCTGACTCTAAGGATTCTGGTTGGGAAGTCTGACTCTGAGGATTTCAGGATAGAATGTTGGGGACAGTCAGGATTCCGAGAATGTCAGTCTGGCTTGGAGGATGTTTTCTGAGACTTCTGGAATGGATTTGAGGCTGGTGCTGAGATGGCTGGAGAGATGTTAGTCTGGCTCAGAAAATAGGAGGTGAAAGGTTCATGTGGTTCTGAGAATTCCAGGTAAGATGTTAGTTTCACTCAGGATTCTGGGTGGGATGTTAGGATGACTGAAAATTCTGGGATGGATTGTTCAACTGGCAATGAGAATCCTAAGATAGAATGTTATGCTGACTCTGAAAATTTTGGGATAGAGTATTCAATGGGTTGGAAAACTCTGGATAGAATTAGGTTCTGAAAATGCTGGAGGTTTTGAGTCTAGTCTACAAAATTCTAGGATGGCTTATTATGGTGGGGTTCAGAATCCTCATGTAGAATATTAGGGGAAGTCTGAGAACTATGGGTTGTTAGTCTGGTATTAGAATTCCGGGATTGAATGGCAGTGCATTTTAGGGTGGAATTTTAGGTGACTTAGAATTTTGGGTAGGATTTTAGGCTGGCGCTGAGAATTCTGGGATAAAATTTTGGCTGGTGCTGAGAATTCCGGATAGAACGTGACGTCTCTGGAAATCCTGTGCCGGGCCAGAAAACATGGTGTAAGGGCCACCAGACAGGCCCAGGCTTCTCTGTCCTTTGAGGAAACCAAGACTCTGGAGTGTCTCTCCTGATCTGTAGCCTGGGGGAAACTGAGGCACCTGGTGACCAGGAGATCTGAGAACTGAGTGTTTGGGGTGTGTGGGTCCAGGGAGGTGTCCTGCTGACCCTTTGGCTTCCCACAGGACGCCCTGCACACGTTCCCACAGCTGCAGGTGGAGCAGAGTGGGGAGGGCTCCCCCGAGGAGGGGGCCGTGCGGCTGCGGCCAGCCGGGGAACCCTACAACCGCAAGACGCTCAGCAAGCTCAAGAGGAGCGTGGTCCGAGCCCAGGTGGGGGCCGTGCTGGGGTGGGGGGTGGGCTGCCCAGTGCCGGGCCAGAGGGGCTGAGGCGTCTCTACTCCATGCGCCCAGGAGTTCAAAGTGGAGCTGGAGAAGTCGGGATACTACACGCTCTACCATTCACTCCACCACTATAAGTACCACACCTTCCTGCGCTGCCGGGACCAGGTGAGCACCCCCCGCAGCACCCATCACCCTGGGATTCCAACCTGCGTGACCTCTTCTCGGGACCCAGGAGGCCAAGTCCAGCCCCTCCTCCCTCAGACCCGGGGATCTTGGTCCCCAGCCCCTCCTCCCTCAAATCCAGGAGTCCCGGCCCCCAGCCCCTCCTCCCTCAGACCCAGGGGTCCCAGCCCTCAGCCCTTCCTCCCTCACAGCCGGAGGTCCCAGCCCCAGCCCCTCCTCCCTTAGACCCAGGGGTCCAGGCCCCTGGCCCTCTCCCTCCCTGGAGGCTGTTGTCGCACCCTCCGTAGCTCCATGTTTAACCCCTGCAGACCCTGGCCATCGAGGGCGGTGCCGAGGACCTGGGCCAGGAGGAGGTGGTCCAGCAGTGCATGCGGAACCAGCCGTGGTTGGAACAGCTCTTTGACTCCTTCAGCGACCTGCTGGCCCAAGCACAGGCCCACAGCCGCTGTGGGTGACCCTACCCCAGCCGGGGGTGGGGGGCACCTCCTCCATGAACCGAGAATTGGGACAGAACTGTGTCCTCAGGAGCTAATCCCTGGGCTCCGTCGCCGGGGAAAGTGGGGGGGTCTTTGGTCAGGGTGTGTCCATGCTGCCCCCCAGGGCAGGGTTCAAAATCCGACTCCCCCTCTTTCCCAGTCCCTCTCTACTCCTTCCCCATTCCTCCCACTGTTCGGTGTACAGAGAAATTATTTATATATATGTATAAATGTCTATTTAGTAACGGTTTCCCTCTCCCCTTGCCCGACCCCCGCCACGGCCACAGCCCCGCCCCCTCCACCTTGTACATAATGTATAGGAAAAGTCTATGGTTGAGGGGGGCGGGGCAGCTTCAGAGAGCTGGGGGCCCCCCCTCTCCCCCAAGTCTCCCCATTAGGCCAAGATTTGCTAAAGGCCATTCCCTCCCCAGGGCATTCGGCGTCGGGTGGGAGGGGGAAAACGCATCTTGTTAATTATTTTTAATCTTATTTATTGTACATACCTGGGGTAGGGGCCGGGGAGGTAGAGGGGGGAGAAGGGTCCCCGCTCTCTGCTCCCCCACTCCTTTTCTACGGCGATTTGTCTGTGTCTGTCCCCTATCCACTGCCCCCCGCCCCATCGTTGTCTGGATGTGGTTCTATTTTTTATCGGTCTCCTTTCCCTTCCCCACCTCTCGGGCCCCCCATCCCCCACTCCCACCACCCTTCGTCTCTCGCTCTTTCTTGGGCTTCTGTACAACTCAACTTGTATACACTGTGTACACACAACCAGCCAAACGAAAACCCAACGGCAAACACTTTACCAGCAGGCTGGAGTGCCTCTGTCCTGCGGCGTTTGGGTAGGCCTGGGGGGTGGCAGGGGCAGAGGGGCTGGAACGGGACTTTTCTAGAGCCCTGGGAAGTAGCCTGAGGTCTGTGTATGCTCTGTGTTGCTGCGTAACAAACCACCCCACCCTGAAAGTTATTTTTTATTTTTATTTATTTGTTTTAGTCTGTTAGCATTAGATCATACCCACCCCAAAATTTAATGACTTCAAACAACAAGCATTTATTCTCTTAGGGTCTCTGGAGTTCAGGAGTTGGGGGGCAGTACTGGCCTGGTGTCTGTCACGAGGGTGTAGTCAAGATGTTGGCCAGCCAGCCGCCATGTGAGAGTTGGGCGCAGCCGCCCAATCCACTTTCAGGATGTTTCGCTCCGTGGCTGTTGCTGCAGAGCTGCTGGAGTGTCTTCACCAAGTGGCAGCTGGCTTCCCCCAGAGCAGGTGACCCAAGAGAGCAAGGAGGAAGCCAGATATTTTTTTTTTAGGTCCTAATCTTGGTCATTGTACACCATCACTTCAGCCGCACTCTTCATCAGAAGAGAATCTTTTTTTTTTTTTTTCCTAGTTCGTATCTTTTATTAACTCCTACACAGTTATTTGTCTTTTGGTTTGCTGAAGCAGTTAGTCAGATGACATTTGCCACCATGATGTCTGTCAAGGTGGCTGGCCATAAAAGCTCAGCCCCAATTCATCTCAAGGACACTCCTGACCAAGGGGACTAATTTTGCCAGTTTCATCCACCTGATAGTATTTCAGGACAGCCAGCCTAACCTTCCTCTGCACTTGTGCTTCTTGCGAGTGGTATATGACATCTTCCTTTTCTTAGCACCACCATGATGTCTCAACACGAAATGAAAAGTAGACTCCTTTGTTGTAATCAGACAAAGTATCAATATGTCCATCTTTTAGTTGCTTGTGGGCAAAAACCAGCCTTTGCTGGCTAGGAGGGATTCCTTCCTTACCCTGTGTCTTGGCTTTTTTCTCTGAGGGTTGAACCTTGAGAGTGACGGTCTCCCCCATGATGGTTTTGGTGGTGGTTCCACTGCTGATGGTGGATCATAAAGGCAGAAGAGAATGATTAAGTCCAGCATGCCCTCAAAAGGAGAGGGGAGTTCAGCTCTACTTCTTGAAGGAAGAATGACTCAAAGTGTGAAAATATTTGCAATTACTACAGGCAGTGACAGGGTCAGGAGCTGGCCAGCTTTTTCTTGGCTCCCTAATGTAGAGTTGAGGATGGGTCTTCTTCCTTTCCTGGGCCCTGAAATGCAAAGTTATGGGTGTTGTGGTGGCAGTGTTTCTAGGGGCTGGCCTGCAGAGTGGAGGATGGAGTCCTGTATTCCCTCTGTTGCCCAGGCTGGACTCAAACTCTTGGCCTTGGGGGATCCTCCTGCCTCAGCCTCAAGAGTAGCAGGGGTTACAGGTGCAAGCTACCAAGCCCAGCTCAAGTCCTGTGTTCTTGAGCTGGGCTATTCAAAGTGTGGTCCATGGCCCAGTACCTTGGGATTTCCACAAGAGCTTGTAGAAATGTAGAATCTCATGCTGCTTCTCAGATCTGCTCAATCAGTACCCATTTTTCAATAAAATCCTGAGGGGATTCTAAAGCACATTCAAGTTTGAAGAGCAATGTTCTGGAACAGGAATGTTAAAAATGTGGAGGTCAACTGGCAGTATTCTAGAAGCTAGCCTATAAAGTAGTGAAATCATTCTAGAGCCCAGACACACATTGTCAAAGGTGGACCACTGGTGTTCCAGAAACGTGGGTTAGTCGGTGGGTAGAGACTCAGTGAGATTCCAGGGTGGAACATTGGTGTTTCGTATTCCCTCCCTTGTGAAACTGAAGAAGAACCCTCACAGTTCTAGAACCTTGGGTATCGTCTAGATCATCATGTTATAGATCTTAGAGCCCTGGTTTTACAGAAGAGAGGATGGATAGTAGCATTTCAGAACCATAATGGAAGTGTCAACAATGGACATGAACTTTCTAGAATCATTGAGTTAAGAGGGTTGGGGATGGACAGTTAGTGTCTTGAACTGTGTCCTGTGGGGTACAGCCTTTGACGGGGAGTGGCACACTCAAGGTTCTGGAGTGGGCTGTCAAGTCAGGGCCAATGAATTGGCATCGTCCCAGGCCAGAGGTCCAGGATAGAAAGTGGATGGAATGTTCTAAGGCTGGATGGTGGGATCAGGAATCATCTCTTTAGGGATAAAATAACCACGTGGTTGGCCTTTGGTACCCAACTGCCCTAATTTGGGTCCCAGCTGCAGCACTAACTGTGCGAGTTGGTTACAGGCACCATCCTCAACTTTGTCATCTGTTAAATGGGCTTTTGTCAAAATAAAGGAAGACAAGAGTTTAAAGCACCTGGTCCACAGCTCCTATTACCTATAGCAGACCCTGAGAGGTTTGGCAAGGGTCCAACACATGGCAGAAAGGGGATAGAGGAGGGAAAAGTGCATTAAGACAGGGACAAGAAAACGTGGAGAGACAGAATCACTAACGGCCCTCTAGAGCTCTGGGGAGGGCAGGAACAGAACACATACAGGCACGAACACGTGCCTGGGGAGATGCCAGCCTTTTGGCTGTGGTCTTAACGAGCTTTGGGATGCTAGTGGCTGTGAACCTTCCAAAAATGGCCTGCCAGTTGTCTCAAGGGTTTGACTGGGTGCCTTTTTCTGGGGGCAGGCAGTAACTTTCCTCACTTTAATATGCATCTTGGCCCTGCAAGAAGCAGGGTGTCCCAGCCAAGAACTTGGACATTGCAGGAAAGACACAGTGCTGAGGGAGTGTTGATTGTGGGACCTGGGGAGAGAGAAGTTGGCACAGGACTCCTTTCTGTTGAGAGCTCAGTACCCCCATCTGGGGCTTAGGTGGAGGTGTCAGATCTCCGGCTTCGTCCCTTCCCCACATCCCGCAGGGTGGGCCCCTGGTGTGCGGAGGTTCTGGCGGGGAGGAGTGCAAACATGTGGCACAATACATTTGAGCCACACTTATTCCCAGGGTGGAAGGTTGAACAGAGGCCAAGGATTCTGTGATAATGGAATCCGGAAAGGGATATTTAGCTAATCAGTGTTCTAATCTAGGATACAGAAGGCCGTTCATGGTTCTGGGGCAGAATGGAGAACAGTGGGCCATGGTCATTGATAGCGAGCACTTAGTACTGACGAGGTGCTGTGCTTGTCCTCCCCCCAACCCCGTGCAGATTATCTCCTTTAGCCTCTTGCCCACCCTGTGAAGTAGCTCTGTGATTGCCCCCATTTTGCAGGTAAGGAGACCAAGGTGGCAGAGCTGGGTTCGAATCCATGCAGCCTGGTGCTGGGGACCTTGCCAGGCCATGCCCAACCCTAGGACTGTGAGCATTTGGGGAACAGGGGCCCAGGGTGAAGAGAGGAGATTGTTGACAGGTGGTGTGAGGTAGAGGCCAATGTTCAGTGCTTGAGGACATCTCGGTTGGGGTTTCCAGCCTGGTGTGTTGAGCAGGTTTCAGTGTTCAAAGACTGGGCCAAACAGGCTTGGGAGGTGGGTGGATGGTGGTCTCCAGTTGCCTCCAGCTTTCCAGGGTAGCAAATAGCAGCCAGGATTGGGGGTCCTGGGTTGGAAGGGGGGCAGTCTGAGAGTTCCCAGGACCTGGGTGAGCTTTGGGTTTCCTGACCAAAGTATGTTGTCCACTTACTGTGGCCTTAAGACGTCCCACACTTTTGTTCCTCCCAGAAGAGAGGCTCAAATGGGCATGTCCACACTGGCCCCAAGTTGGAATCAGAGTTTAGACTCTGATGCCAGTCCCATTGGGAACTTTCTGGAACTGAGAACTTATCAGATGGCTGCTTGGACAACATTCTATCCACCTGTCCCTCCTCCAGCCAAAAGGGCTTTCTCAATATACACTGGAAGTGGGAGGTGGGTGGGCAGGGTTTGTAGCAGTTGCTGCCTTTCTCCAAGGTCCTGGAACCTTCTAGAATGGCACTGTCCAATAGACCTTTCAGCAATGTTAGGCATGTTGTATAGTTGCCCTGTCCATTAGGCTAGCCACTAGCCATGTGTGACTGTGGAGCTCTTGAAGTATTGCTGGTGTGACTAAGGAACTGAGTTTATTTAAATAGCCACATGTAGCTTCTGTCTACCATATTGAACAGTGTGGTTCTGGAACTTTCCAGGAAAAGAAAATTCTTTCATCAGATGTTCAAACTTCATCCCAATAAAATGCCCACAAAAATGGACAAGGGTGGAATTGCCCTGTTGAAAGGGAAGTGGGGGGCCAGATGCCTGGTTTGGCTTATTCTCCTTGTCCCCTGCCCCTCCCCAAGCAGTGAGTTCTAGATGGAGTGTTCTAGGTGGAGTGAGGCTTTGGGTGTGCTCTGAATTCACCCACCTCCCCTGAGCCCACTTCCCCCTCCTCTTTTTCTGAGATGGGGGTCTCACTATATTGCCCACTGCAGGTGGCTCCATTTCCCTTTTTAAAAAGTACCTTCTGGCCAGGTGCAGTGGGACACACCTGTAGACCCAGCTACTTGGGAATTTGAGGTGGGGAGATCGCTTGAGCCTAGGAGTTTGATACCAGCCTGGGCAACATAATGAGTCCTCTTATCCAATCCCAAATTTAAATAAAAGAAGAGTTTTCTTTAGAAACAAAAAACAAAACAAAACAAAAAACCTCGTGATGGCAGTGACATTTATTTTTCTGGGGGAGGGGAGTTATATACAGCAGTGACCCAGAGCCCCTCACCCCCACCAGGGGATTCGGTGGGGAAAGGAGGTGTTGGCAGAAGGCACACAGTGGCAATAGCCTGGAAGAGGCCAGGA
This sequence comes from Varecia variegata, assembly GCA_028533085.1. Taxonomy (NCBI): domain Eukaryota; kingdom Metazoa; phylum Chordata; class Mammalia; order Primates; family Lemuridae; genus Varecia; species Varecia variegata. Next base: position 21,264,994 of record CM052449.1, on the reverse strand, counting down.
AGTAAGGGTGGGGGGTGTAGTGTGTCCTGGGAGACCCAAATGAGGAAACTGAGGCTCAGCAAGGGCCTCAAGTCACACAGCAAGGTTCGAGGACAGCTGGTCCCAAGAGCTTGTGCTGGTTGCTTGTCTCTCGCCCGGGCTACAGGAGGACGCAGGGGCAGCCCCCGCCCTTCTTCCTGGGGGCACTGGGGGGACTGGGTGGGAGCTCCTGTTCCTGGAATTTCCTGTGGGGAGAGGCCAGTGAGTTTGGGGTGGAGAGGGTAGAGGCAAGGACGATGGGAAGGGACGCAGCTCACCGGACGGCCCGCACCAGCTGCTCGAAGGCCTCATCCACATTGAGACGCAGTTTGGCCGAGGCCTCAAAGTAAGCCACGTGGTGGGAGGCGCTGAAGGCGGATGCATCGGATCGAGGGACCTGGGGAGGGGTGCGGGGAACACGGGCAGGAGTCAGGTCCCTGCACTCAGGGTGGCCCCAGCTGTGGGAGGCAGACAGGCATACTGTGTGCTCTAGGGGAGGTGACCTACTGTGGGGGCTCAAGTGAAGAGGGAAAGTTCCAGAGAGATCATGGCAGAAGATGCTGAGGGGGCTGGGGGCCATCTAAGTGAGGAATTGGGGCAGGCTTTGTAGGTGTGTGCCCTCCTGACCTTAGATCGCCAGGAGTTGGTCAGGCAGTGAAGTAAGGGTGACCCGGCAGAGGCCAGCGAAGCCCGAAGGCTGGAAATCCCCAAAGGCTTAGCCTAATAGATGAGTGCTGTGTGGAAATCGTGGTCGTGAGGGATGTGGTGTGAACAGAGAGGAGGGGACACAGCCACGCTGGGCATCAAGCACCCGGCTGAAGAACTAGGGCTCCCGGGGAGTGGAGGAGCTGGGGAGGGGCTGGGCGGGACGCTGGGGCAAGGGTCCCGTGGGAAAGAGAGGAAGGGGCAGGGACCGGCAGAGAGTCAGGGCTGGTTGATAGGGGTAAGTGCTCCTTGTTCCATCAGCCACCTGTCCTGGGGACTCCTATGTGCCAAGCCCTCTGCTGGGGACGCAGAAGTTCCGAGGGGTGACACATCTAGGTGGGGAGTGTGACAATGGAGAGAGCCAGAGGAGGATGCTGATGTGGGGAAAGGCACACTGGAAGGAGCCTCCCAGGCTGAGATGGGGTCCCCAGGGAAGAGGGGCAGTCCCAAACCTGGCGCTGTGTCTCCAGATCTGCCTTGTTCCCAACCAGCACGATGGGGAAGTCATCACGGTCCTTGACTCGGAGGATCTGCGTGAAGAGCTTGCCCACCTCGTTGAAACTGCAAGTGAAGCAGAGGTGTGAGGTTCTGCCAGCCGCTGGGCTCTGGTCTCCCCACCCACTCTGCCACCAGCAACCCCTCTCACCTCTGCCGGTCATTAATGGCGAACACCAGCAGGAAGCCGTGGCCAGCGCGCATGTACTGCTCCCGCATGGCCCCAAACTCCTCCTGGCCCGCGGTGTCCAGGACTGTGGAGACAGGAAGAGGGGCCATTATGGGGATGAGGCTCCCCCCAGCCACCCCCCTTCAGCTCCTGCCAACACCACCCCATCCTTTCCCTGTCGCCCTCACTGTCCAGCCGGGCCGGGATGCCATCCACGGTGCAGATCTTTGTGTAGGAGTCCTCAATAGTGGGGTCATAGTCAGACACGAAGTAGGACTGGTGGGGTGGAGAAAGGACACTGTCACTGCAGTGCCCCAGCAGAGAGGATGAAGCACTGCCCCTAGGCCTGCCTCTCTCTGCACCTCCCCCTAAGTCGTTATCCCCCTCTCTCTGAGTCTCTGTCCCCCTCTCTCTGGGTCTCTATTTCGCTCTCTCTGGGTCTCTGTTCCCTTCTCTTTGCTCTTTGGGTATCTGCCGCCCAACCCCCAGTCTCCTTCTCTCTCTGAGTTCCTCCTGGTCCTCTCTGTCTGGTGTAAAGTACATCTCCCACATTCCCATGTCGTCATTACATCCTGGCCGGGTGACACTTAACCGATCACTTCCCCGAAGCCTCAGTTTCCTCGTTTGGAAGATGAGGATAAGAATAGCATTGCACCCGATCTCGCACTGGTGAGATTTAGAGAAAATCCCCACTAAACATTTAACATATCAGTTATTGGGAGCTCTTGTTGTCCAGACTATCCGCCTGTTTATATCTCCCCCTCCTTCTCTTCCTCCTCCTCCTCTTCCTCCTCCCCCTTTCCCCTCCTCCTCCTCAGGCAGTCTCCAGCGTCTCCTCCCAAGGGAAGGTCCCAGTTCCAATCGGGCTGCGGAGAAGCTGCCCCACCCTCGAGCTGGGCCACTCCCTTCCTGCCTGGGTCCTGCCCAGTCCGCCTCCAGCCAGGCCTTTGGCCAGCTCTGGGACTGCCCCTGGGTGCAAGGGGCCCAGGGCGGGGGCCTTTCTCTGCACAGGCGGGGCTCTCTCACAAGTGCTTGCTGGGGTCTCCTGAGGGGTCTGGGGCCCAGGGGCCTCTGCAGTAGCATCTTGCAGCAGACACCTTTCTGGGGTTTCTCTAAGGTGGGGTGGGCTTCCCTTGGGAACGGGGTGGTGGTTTCCTGGGCAGGGGTGGAGTTTCAGGAGAGAAGGGGTGATTTGGGGGCTAGGGGTCTGAAGGTGGCATCCTATCTGTTAGAGGAGTGCTTGGTGAGGGCTTGTCCTGGCTCTGGGGGGAATTAGCAGTGTATCTTCAAAGCACATCTGGAGAAGCTGAGGGGTTGGGGGCCAGTCCTGAGGTGGCTCAGGGGCACTTGGGAGGTCTGTCATAGAATATAGAATCTTAGAGACCTTGAGATGCATTTATGGGGTCAGAGAAAATCCCAAGGAGCAATTCTTTCTGAAGGTGTCAAGAATCTGGGGGCTTCTTCCTTGGAGACGATTTGGGGGTCATCTAAGGTTTCCGAGAGGGGCTCAGGGAGTTGGAGTAGAAAAAAACTCAAGATGGAGGAGTGGTTGGTTTTCCTTGGGCGTGGGGTGGGAGGGTAGAGGTCTGGGTCTCAAGAAATGGGGGATGGCCAAGACTTGAGGTCTTGGAGATTTCTGGAATGGTCAAGGTGCTGGATTTTTTAAAAAAATTTCCTGGGTCTGAGGGTAAAATTCTCTCACAGCACGGGTTAGAGGGTGTCTCTCTCCAGGCAGGGTAGTCCTAGAAGAGCCTCAGGGCCAAGGTCTGGGCATAATTTCTAGATTCTGGGGGAGGGTGCTGAAGAGGCTAAGAATCCAGACTGGGGAGTCTCAAAGGTGCTGGGCACAGGCGTTTTCCCAGTGAGGCTCTGGGGTCTGGGGTTTGGGGGAAACAGGGCTCAGAGTGAAGGGAGGTGAGGGCCCCTGGGAGTGCTTAGGGTCTGAATGGGGGGCTGCTCCCAGGAGGTGCTCAGGGCCAGGTTAGCAGGGAGGTAGGGCCTTAGGTACTGGGGGGAGGGAGGGATCATGGGTCTCAGGATGCGAATATAGGAGGAAGGTCCGTTGTGTAGGGGGTGGAGACCCGTGGGAAGTTTACAGTCACAATCTGAGGGGATTTTTTAAGATTAGAGGGGCTCATGGGAGGGTCTCAGTGGCGGATCAAGAGGAAAACGGGGTCTCGGGGATCCCCCAAAGGGCTCCGTTCTGGGTCCCGGGGGCACCCTCCCGGGTGAGGGCCCACTACCTGGATGAACTGGATGGTCAGCGCGCTCTTGCCCACGCCGCCGCCGCCCACGACCACCAGCTTGTGTGTCTCGCTGGGCGGGGGGTCCCCGGGTTCCGGCCCCCCGCCCCGGGGCCGCCCCCGCCCCCGCCCGGTCCCGGACGCCGCCCCGCTGCTCATGTCGCCACCGCTGCTGCTGCCGTCGCTACCGCCTGGAGGAACCGGGCGGGACCCGGGGGCCGGCTACGCTAATGAGGCTACTGCATAATCATGAGCTCTGGCAAAAAGGGCTCGCATCCCGGGACACTTAAGGAGGGGGCAAAGCCAGGGAAAAGGAGGAGCTATGCTAATAAGGGCAGGAGAACGGCGTTCGCTGCGAAGGGGAATTCCGAAGGGGGCGGGGACATGCTAATGAAGAACTGTGCTCACCCTGAGCTGCGCCACGCGCTCTCAGCTGGCGGGCTGTGTGTGGGAGGGGCTATGCTAATAAGAACTTATTCTTTTGGCAGACGGGGCGGGAAGCTTGTTCGAGGAGGGGCTATGCAAATAAGGACCCCGGTGACAGAGCTTCTCCGGGAACCATCCCTGAGGCCTTATTCTGGTAGGCGGGGCTCTCCGACTTGCGCGCGGCCGTATATAGGGCGCTCGGAAGAATAAGCAGGTTTTGAGAAGCTCCACCTCCGTCCTGGGATCCTAGCCAAGCTTTCGACCCGGGCGTCTAAGTTAGAAGCTGGAGTCTCCGCCCGCTAAGGGACCCAGGCTTCCGGTTCCCGCTGTCCCAGCCAAGCGGAAGACAGACTGGGAGGGGAGATGGGGCCCTGGAGGGGGATAGCAGTGTAATGGGGTAGGGAGGGGCCGTGAGATCACTGCATTCCTAATCCATGAGCCAGCTCGCCCAAGTCGAGACGCCCGGGTCATGCATGAAGGGCCTGGGGCCAGGATTTCTGGGTCTTGAAGGAGGAGCAAGCTGAGGGCCCAGACTCCTGGGTTCCTAGGATAGAATGGGGCTAGCGACTTGGACCCATTACTTCTGGGTCCTAGGAGGAGCATGTCTGGGAGGAGGGTTTCTGAAAGTCCTTACTACTAGCTTCGGTAGAGAGCTGGGGGCTGGACTCTTGGGTCCAGAGGTCGAAGAGGTTGGGAACCCAGGATTCTGGGTCCAAGCGAGGACATTGGGAACCCGAATTAGTGTAAGGCGCGAGCTTGAGACCTGGAATAGTCTGAAGGCCCTCTTGGGTGCAGGGAAGGAGGACTCAGACTCCTTGAGCCCGAGGGAGGAGGGAAATGGGAGTCCTAGACTCCTCTGCTCTTAATGAGCAGATTCGGAATTTGGATTTCTCTGTACTGAATGAGGAGGCCATGGGGTCGGGCTCCTTGGTTCTAAATTTATTTTAATTTTATTTTTTTTAGAGACGGGGGTCTCCCTATGTTGCCCGGGCTGGTCTCTAACTCCCGGGCTCAAGCCATCCTTCTATCTCGGTCTCCCGAGTGGGCCCACAGGGGCGCGCCACTGCGCCCCATAGGTTCTTAATTTAGGGGGCACCGGGAGACCTGGATTCTGAGAGCTCCAGGATGTGGGCGGAGCAACTTCCAGACAGTCCGGCTCACTCTAGTGAACTACAATTCCCTTGTATCTGTTTGGCCTAGCGCTTCTTACGTCACTTCCGGATTTCCAGTCCTTTCCGAGTGCGGGCAGGGCACCGCAACCCCGCCCACTTCACCTCTCACCCCTTGCTGTCCCCGCGCGACAGAGGTGGCGCGTGGACTGCGCGTACCCGCCCCATGTGCCCTATTGATTTCTGGGAAACGGAGTCCAGCCGCCTTCCCGCCAGCCTTCACGGCACCGTACTCGGTATTTGAAATCCCAGCAAGCTCGGCGGCGCTTTAGCTCCGCCTCTCTCCTCCTCTGCTCGCGAGCCCCGCCCCAGCCCGCCCCGCCCCGCGCCGGGGCCGGAGCCGCAGCCCGAGCGGCGGGGTAAGATGGCGGCGGCGGTCCGGGCCGCGGGGCTCGGGCCTATCTGGGTGGGCGGGGCGGAGTCGGGTCGCTAGTTGTCCCAGGGTCCTCCCCACACGCCACGGGGCCTGGAGGGCTTAGCGGGGTGGTCTCGGGCCCTGCAGCGGCGGCGTAACCTGGCGCTGAGCGGGGGGCCTTCTCAGGGCCCTGGGATGCATCTTTGGGTTCCGGGGGGCGTCTGTGGGGCGTCTCCGAGCAGACTGGGGGCGTCCACAGAGCCTGGACTGAGCCTCTATCATGTAGATGGGCTGGATCGTATCTGAAGGCACTGTAGATCGTCTTTATGGGTTGACTGGAGGCTAGGGTCTGCTTAGAGGGTTCTGGGGCCATCTTGAGATCTTGAGATATGTCCCAGGGGTGAAGGAGGTCTGCAAGAGCTGAGGAGTATCTGCAGAACCATCTAGAGCGCCTAGGGTATGTCTATTAGGGCTGGGAAGTGTCTACATGGGCTGGCCTGAGGATGCAGCTGGTCTACATAGGTCTGGGGGCCATTTCTCAGGTCTGGAAGTCTTTTAGAGCCACCTAGAGGGGTGGGATGTGCCCACTAAAGGAGGGAGCCAAATACTGAGATGTTCTGAGAGGCATGAATGGGTCTCCAAGATCTGGGGAGTGCCTAACATGGGTGACAGGAGGCTGGGGGCAGTTGGAAGGACCTGGAACCATCTAGGTGGCTTTGATGTGACTGCAAGAATGCAGTCTCTATGCCTGGAGCAAATTTGAATGCCTTTTGAGGCCAGATAAACGTGTGGAGAATAATACAGAAGAGAGTGTTGGAAATTTTGCCCAGCTCATATGTACTTGCCCTTCAGAAAGTAATTCAAATGAAAAATGTTTAAAAATTCTGCATTACCCTGGGACTGTGGAAAGAGTTAGAATTAGTCCACATTAGTCTGGGAGAGTCTGTAGGGTCATCTAGATTCATCTAATACTGTGCTTTTCAAAATCTTTCGACCTTGATCTGCAATAAGAAATACAGTTTTCATTGAGACCCAGTCCATATCAACATACATATTTAACTAGTACCCAAGTCCCATGAATTGATATTTCCACTTACTACTTGTGATGTACCGTGAAGAACTTTCTATAATGTTCTATTTGCTTTTTATAACAAGCTCAAGCTATTTGTGAAGCAATAAACTGCTCTCAGACCCTGCAGTTTGGGAAACACTGATCTAGACGGACTTAGCAGCCTCTGCAGAGCCTTCTTAAGGACAGAGGAACTGAGGGTGTGTCCACAAAGCCTGGAGCATGTCTAAATGAGCAAGCACGCATCTTTGTACACTGCAAAGGGTTTGGGGATCTCTGAGTCTGTATTCAGCAGATGTTGATTAAGCTTCTGATATGTGACAGTCACTGTTTTAGGTATCACTTTTTTCCCCAGGAGGTGCTAGAGAATACCTCCAGGGCTGGGAACCATCCACAGGGCCAAGGGTATTGAGTATTGGCAAGAGGCTGAGATGTAAGAGACTATTGGGGCAGGGCGTGTCTTTGGAAGTTAGGGACTAGGCCAAGCTGGGAGGCTGAATGTGAAGCTTTAACAGCTTGAAAAATCTGTGGTGGGACAAAGAATAGGGCCAAGGTCTTTTCTTTGCAGTTACACAGCAGAGGAAGTGAAGGAGACATGTAGATGAAACCTGGGCCTTAAGGGCTATTGATATAATTACTGTTCATCTGTACTGAACACTTTGGGTGCACTAAGTGTGTGGCAGAAATCAGTCTTTCAATTCTCACAGCCATTCTCTGAGATAGATATGACTATTTTGTCCATTTATAGATAAACACACTGAGTTTGGGGTTAGGGATTTTTGAAGGTTTCTAGGAATTTTGAGATTGGGTATTGTCTTCTGAGCAACAGATTTGACAGTCACAGGGAAGCTTACAGCTTACAGCTAAAATATTTGTATTTTTTGAAGCCCTAACCAAGACATCCACCCATTTAAAGGATCTTTCAACTGCCTGACTAGGCAATCAAGTCTAAGAATTTTCATGACATTGCCAAGGCTTTGGGCAGATAGGCCATGAGCAGATGCCCCCTGTGGGGTTTGGGGGACAGCATGCCTTTCTGAAGCTCAGCATTTTCATTTGAAAACAGCATGCTTGCTTTGTAGACCACTCCATCATGATTCCATCTTATGTCTCTAAATGATATTTTTGGCATCCTCACCATCAAGGACAATTGGTGCTCTAGGAAGCACATGTGGTATTTGAGTTATGGCGCTGAAGCCACCAGCACACTGGTGCATGCATCAGTTTAGGGAAGGTGGGTTTATGGGACTGTGGAACACATTGTTTGAAATCACAGTGCAACACAAAAAAAATCTCAGTGTTGGTTTGTATTCCTCGAGGGCAGCGAACAAGATCATGAGGTTTCGATGGACTGTGGGGAAGCGGTGGGAACTGGGGAATGACATGTTGAAACCGGAGGCTGGGGAGGCCTCCCTCTGACAGATGAAGTAGCTGAAATCCAGCAAAAGGAAGAGCATTGCTCTGGTCCCTCTGGTGTCTGTGCTGGGCCTGGTACTTGCCCAAGCACAGGGTGGACTGGGGGGAGGTGCAGGAGATGAGGGATGCTGAAGAGGACACCGAGGGAGGCAATGTTGGGGCCCTTGAGGTCTTCACGTCCATCCCTTGCTTCCACTCCTTGGTCCCCACTCCAAACTCTCACCCCCTCGACCACCAGGTGACCATGGAGGAAGAAGATGAGTCTCGAGGGAAGACAGAGGAGTCGGGCGAGGATCGGGGTGATGGTCCACCTGACAGAGACCCCGCGCTTTCTCCTTCTGCCTTCATCCTGGTGAGGCCGCTGGACTCCTGGGGCTGAGGGAGGGAGGGGCTGAGTGTCCAGACTCCAGGGCCCTGGCTCCTGGACTGGAGGGGGAGGGGGCCCTGGGGCCTGGACTCTTGGCTTTTGTGAAGTACTTGAGTCTGGTTGTTGGGGTGTTGGAATGTTTGTGTCCCAAGGAGCAGAGGGTGCAAAGTGTTTGCATGAGACCCTGACTCTGGGTTCTCCCCTGCCCTTTCCCCAGCGGGCCATTCAGCAGGCTGTAGGAGGCTCCCTGCAGGGGGATCTGCCGAATGATAAAGGTATGGTGGGTTCTGGTTCCTTTTAGCCCCTGCCCCTTCTCTGCATTTTTTTATTGTAGTATCATTCACATAAGCTTTTCTGGGGCCTCCCAGGCACCACCCTTGTGCTGGCTTGGGAAGCCAAAGATGGAGCAGACCCCTTGGCTGCCGTGGAGGGGAGACCCAGTCATAGCACTGCAAAAGGGCAGGAGGCTCACCTAAGCTAGCATGGAGGGAGACAGGTCAGGGCAGGCACATTAGAGGTTGACAGGTGAGCAGGGTTTCTGAGCTGTCAGATTAGAAGACAGCCTGGCAGGCAGCAGCAGGCTGCAGCACAGGGCACGGTGCCGAGGTATCGCGCCCTGGTTTGTTGGGGCTGGTGTACAGGAGGGTGTGAGTGGGGCGGGAGGACAGGTCGGGGGAGGCAGGAGAGGTCTGTGGGGACCCAGCAAGGCTCAGATGCCAAGCTGAGGTATCTGAGGGCAGACAGGACAACAGATGGGTGAGAGAGTTGGAGCCTCAGAAGTGGGTGTCGCCAAGTCCCCCCGAGTTCTGAGTTGGGAGGCCATGCAGGGAGGCCTGGGGAGCAGGCAGGAGCTCGGCTCTATCGTCAAGAGCTAGATCAGCCTCCTCTTTCCTTTCCCTGACAAGGTCCCTGCGTCCAGTCCCCTGTCTCTGATCCCCCACGCAAATCTCTCTCTCCAGATGGTTCTCGATGTCATGGCCTTTGTTGGAGGCGCTGCCGGAGCCCACGGTCAGAGCCTCGTTCCCAGGAATCAGGGGGGACTGACACGGCTTCTGTGAGTAAGAAGAGAGGGCTGGGGACCCAGACTCACAGGTCTGGGAAGGAAGAGACTGGAGCCAGGATCTCTGAGTCTGGGGGAGGTGGGGGGTGGGGAACCCAGACTCCTGGCTCTGGGGAGCTGATCAAGGGCTGTGTTGGAAGGGCCTGGGGGCCTGATCCCTGGGACTAAGGGCCAGGCCTGGAGTCTGGAAGGTAGGCAGGATAAGGGAGTTGGTTGGATCCCTAAGTTTTCTTGTGGGTCTCAGTCATCTGGCTTCCTGAGAGGTCAGGCACTGGGGAAATAGGATTTGCTGGTCCTCATATGAGCAGGGACAGTGTAGAGCACCTCTTGGTGTATTCCAGGTGTTGGACATGGCCGCAGACAGCTTCCTCTCGGGACTGGTGAGCGTCCTGGACCCCCCGGATACCTGGGTTCCCAGCCATCTGGACCTGCGGCCTGGCGAGTGAGTAGTTGAGCAACGGAGTGGGAGAGGCCCCGGCGTGCGAGCCGGAACCATCCGAGGCTCACCCACCCCTTCTGCCTTGCAGAAGTGAGGACATGCTGGAGCTGGTGGCCGAGGTCCGAATCGGAGACAGGGATCCCATCCCTCTGCCTGTGCCTAGCCTGCTGCCCCGTCTCAGGGCCTGGAGGACAGGCAAGACGGGTATGTGGGGCCAGGGTGGAGCTGGGCAGGTGGCCTTGGAGCTGTGCGGAGTCAGCTGTTTTTCACAGTGGTATCGGTGAAGATCATGTCATTCAGACAAAACCTGTGACTTTTTTTCACGTTAGACTGGAATAAAGGCTGTACGTGCATACAGATGTACGTAAAGTAAAAACCGATGCGATGGGGACCACGTAGGAGCAGTTAGCACATGTGCGACACTTGGTGTCACTGCATCACGAATTCATCTCCCCAGGAGGGGCATTCTTAGCATCTCCATCTTCCAGAGGAGCAAACAGTCTGAAAGAGGGAAGTCACTTGCTCAAGGTCGCATAGCCAGTTGCTTAGTGGTGGGCCTAGGCCTCAAGCCCTGATGTGTCTGAGTCCACAGCCCAGTTTTTGTGCCGGGCGCTCTGGCTTTTTGTGATGTGTGGCGCTCAAGGAAGCATCTGCTCCCAACCCTGCACGTGGTGGTGAGCCCACGAGTGGTTTAGACCAAATTCGAGTGCGTGTGGGAATCTCCAGGAGGGCTTGTTAATACGCAGATCACTGGGCCCACTCCCAGGTTTCCGATTCTGCAGTTCTGGGGTGAGGCCTGAGAATTTGCATTTTTAACAACACATGTTGCTGGTCTCCGCACCCCGATGAGAACCAGGGTTGAGACGTTCCTTCTTGCTGTCCGTATCTATTTGGGGGAGGGGGTGGATAGATCCACTCAGGTTACATCAGCTATGAGGACCAGGTCTGTGGTAGATTGTGGCTTGAACACCGCTCTTTACCAGGTCACTTTTTACCTTGTTCCTTTTTTTTCTGAGACAGGGTCTTACTCTGTCACCTGGGCTACAGCCTCTCAAGAAGTAGCTGGGACTAGAGGCGCGCACCACCATCCCCAGCTAATTTTTCTGTTTTTTGTAGAAGTGGGGTCTTGCTCTGCTGCTCAGGCTGGTCTTGAACTCCTTTTTTTTTTTTAACAGCTGTGAGTCAACTTATCTGTTAGGCACAGGAGACCTGGAGGATGCTTAGGGCTCACGACACTCTTAGGGGCCCACAAAAGTGTTCTGTTTTTTTATTTTTTTGAGACAGAGTCTTGCTCTGTTGCCCGGGCTAGAGTGCCGTGGCGTCAGCCTAGCTCACAGCAACCTCAAACTCCTGGGCTCAAGCAATCCTTCTGCCTCAGCCTCCCGAGTAGCTGGGACTACAGGCATGCGCCACTATGCCTGGCTAATTTTTTCTATATATTTTTAGTTGTCTAGCTAATTTCTTTCTATTTTTATAGAGACGGGGTCTCACTCTTGCTCAGGCTGGTCTCAAACTCCTGACCTTGAGCGATCCTCCCGCCTCGGCCTCCCGGAGTGCTAGGATTACAGGCGTGAGCTACCACGCCCGGCCCACAAAAGTGTTTTAGTCCGTTTTAAAATCAGAAAATGTAGTAGATAAGTAAACAAATGAGCAGGGCAGCGTTGTAATAAAACTTTATTTACAAAAATAGGTGGTGTGCAAGATTTGGCCCCTCAGCCTTAGGAGTAATGGATGTAGGCCAGGCGTGGTGGCTCATGCCTGTAATCCTAGCACTCCGGGAGGCCGAGGCCGGAGGATTGCTCAAGGTCAGGAGTTTGAGACCAGCCTGAGCAAGAGTGAGACCCCATCTCTACTAAAACTAGAAAGAAATTATCTGGACAACTAAAAATATATATAGAAAAACTTAGCCGGGCATGGTGGCACATGTCTGTAGTCCCAGCTACTCGGGAGGCTGAGGCAGGAGGATTGCTTGAGCCTGGGAGTTTGAGGTTCCTGTGAGCTAGGCTGATGCCACGGCACTCTAGCCCTGTCTTAGGAAAAAAAAAAAAAAAAAAGGAGTGATGGATATATCTGGAACTCACTGGTTGTTTTTAGGGGGACTCCAAGGTTATGTTTTATTTTCTTATTCTTATTTTTTGTCTCTTTTGTTCAGAAAATATTAAGAACTTAGGGAAAAGAAAACTCACCCATAATCCTATCCCTGTACAAAAATTATATAAAGAAGTGGAGGTCTCCTGTTTGCAGACAGCTCCAGTCTGTGGACTGTTTTATGCTTAAGGTGGTGGCAGGAAGGGTTGGAAGGAGCTTATGCTCCTCAGGGCCTCGGGATCAGGTGCAGCCTGGCTCCCTCTGTGCTGTCTGTCATTCAGCCTCCGCTCATCGCTCCGAAGTGAATGTCATCCTCGTTCTCTGTGTCGTTTTCCTCTAGGGCCCTGGGAAGCCTATAGACAGACTGTGCACTTGACTCGTCGATGTCTGTCTCTCCCCTCTTGAATGTGAGCTCCTTGAAGGCAGGGGTTCTTGTTTGTTTGGCTTACTGTTGTCTACTCTTAGTTCCCCAGACAGCTTGGCACAAAATAGGTGATCGATTGAAACGTGTCGAATGAATGAACAAACTCCTGTTTGATAGATGAGGAAACTGAGGCAGTGGAGGCAGGCGGTTACATGGCTGGTTCGGTCTGGAACCTGGCAGTCGGGTCAGGAGGTGGCTCTGGAGCTGCCCTCTTAAGCCCTCTGCCTCCCTGGCACCGTCCTCACTCAGCCGCTGGTGTCCTTGCTGAGGGTCTGCGTCTGAGTCCTGGCCCAGGCCTGGCCTGTGGTGCAGCCTGGGTCAGCTGTCTCTGCTTGTGCAACTGTGGCATTGAGACTGTGACGCTTAGCACAGCGCCGTGGGGTTTGGGGAGGGCAAATGAGGTAACCGCAAAGCACCATGTCTGGCCTTTAGCAAGGGGCAGACCCTCCTTTGTCATCGCTGCCGTAGGTCATTGGTGTCTCTGAGACTGGAGCACCTGTAACCTCTTGGTCAGGACTCGCCGCAGAGTGAAGAGCTTGGGGTGAGGACCGGGCTGTCGGAGCGCCCCAGCTCTGCCACTTTCTGGCTCTGGATGGGGCTTTTCCCCTCAGCCTCACACTGTTCCCTCTAAAGTGGGCTGAACTCCCACAAGAGGCAGCTGGTGCAGCAGGCTGGAGCCTGCTTTGGCTTTGGAGGTGGACTTGCGTTTGAATGCCAGCTCTCCTGCCCCAGCCTGTTTCTTCCGTGGCAACATTGCATTCACCGGACAAGGTGTTTCCTAGGCTTCAGGGCCAGAGTGTGTTGCTCAGGGTGGGGCTAGCACTGTGTCTCAGGATATGGGAGTGCAGGCCCAGGGGCCACAGTGACCAGGTTTACACCTTGACTGCTCTCTGCTGTCTGTGTGCCCTTGGGGAGAGTACTGCAGCTCTCTGTCCCAGTTTCTGCCAGCGACCCAAGGGGCAAAGTCCCTGTGGTGTATAGTTGTTGGGAGCATCCTACGGATTGGCACACACAAAGCACTGGAGCTTTCTGTGCTGACGCTATTGGGAGGGCAGCAAGCTGGGGCTGGGGACGAGGGCATGTGCCTTGACGGGGTCTCTCTGTCACCCTGTTCCTTTGCAGTTTCTCCACAGTCTCACTCTTCTCGACCCACCTGTGCCCGCCACCTCACCTTGGGCACAGGAGATGGGGGCCCTGCCCCACCCCCTGCCCCCTCCTCCGCATCCTCCTCCTCTTCCCCTTCTCCCTCTTCATCCTCTCCTTCCCCTCCTCCACCCCCACCACCCCCAGCGCCCCCAGCCCCACCTGCACCCCGATTCGACATCTATGACCCCTTCCATCCCACCGACGAGGCCTATTCCCCACCGCCTGCTCCGGAGCAAAAGTACGACCCCTTCGAGCCCACTGGCTCCAACCCCAGCTCATCAGCGGGAACCCCCTCCCCGGAGGAGGAAGAGGAGGAGGAGGAAGAGGAAGAAGAAGAGGAAGAGGAAGATGAGGAGGAGGAAGGCCTCTCGCAGAGCATCAGCCGCATCTCCGAGACCCTGGCGGGCATCTACGATGACAACAGCCTGAGCCAGGACTTCCCAGGTGACGAGAGCCCCCGCCCGGACCCCCAGCCCCCACAGCCAACTCCAGCCCCGGGAACACCGCCCCAGGCGGACTCCACACGGGCTGATGGAGCCACCCGCCGACGCGTCTTTGTGGTGGGGCCAGAGGCGGAGGCCTGTCGGGAAGGCAAGGTCTCAGTGGAGGTGGTGACAGCTGGTGGAGCCGCTCTCCCGCCGCCCCTGCTGCCGCCTGCCGACTCAGAGATTGAGGAGGGCGAGATCGTCCAGCCGGAGGAGGAGCCCAGGGTGGCGCTGTCCCTCTTCAGGGCCAGTGGCCGGGCCCCCCGACCTCCTCCCGCGTCCTCAGCCACCCCTGCAGCCCAGCCCCTGCCCCAACCTCCGGCTCCCCGGGCCCCGGAGGGGGACGACTTCCTCTCTCTGCACGCGGAGTCAGATGGCGAAGGGGCCCTGCAGGTGGACCTCGGGGAGCCGGCCCCCGCGCCGCCCACCGCAGACACGCGCTGGGGCGGCCTGGACCTGCGCCGCAAGATCCTGACCCAGCGGCGCGAGCGTTACCGCCAGCGCTCACCTTCCCCGGTCCCCGCCCCGGCCCCGGCCGCCGCTGCCGCCTCCGCGGGCCCGCCCACCCGCAAGAAGTCCAGGCGGGAGCGCAAGCGGAGCGGCGGCGGCGGCGAGGCCAAGGAGGCCGCCTCGTCCTCGTCGGGCGCCCAGCCCGCCCCGCCGGCCCCGGCCTCGCCCTGGGACTCCAAGAAGCACCGCTCGCGGGACCGCAAGCCGGGCTCCCACGCCTCGTCGTCTGCCCGCCGCCGCTCCCGGTCCCGCTCCGCCCGCCGCCGCTCTCGCAGCACTGACCGCCGCCGCGGGGGCAGCCGCAGGTCGCGGTCAAGGGAGAAGCGACGGCGGAGGCGGCGCTCAGCCTCTCCGCCTCCGGCCACCTCCTCGTCGTCGTCCTCAAGGCGCGAGCGGCACCGCGGCAAGCACCGGGATGGTGGCGGCAGCAAGAAGAAGAAGAAGCGGTCGCGGTCCCGGGGCGAGAAGCGGTCTGGGGACGGCGGCGAGAAGGCTCCCTTGCCGGCCCAGCAGCCATCCGGCTCCACCTCCCTGGGCAGCGAGCGTGACAGCCGCCGCCGGGGCGCTGTACCACCCTCCATCCAGGACCTCACGGACCACGATCTCTTCGCCATCAAGAGGACCATCACAGTGGGCCGGCTTGACAAGACTGACCCCCGAGGACCCTCTCCGGCCCCAACCTCGTCGCCCAAGCGGGAGGTCCTGTACGATTCGGAGGGACTAAGCGGCGAGGAACGGGGTGGCAAGAGCAGCGAGAAGGACCGTCGCCGCTCTGGGGCTGCTTCCTCCTCTTCCTCTTCCAGGGAGAAGGGTTCTCGTCGGAAGGCGCTGGATGTGGGGGACAGGGATCGGGACAGGGACAGAGATAGGGACAGGGACAGGTCATCAAAGAAGGCCCGGCCCCCCAAGGAGTCGGCACCTTCCTCAGGGCCCCCGCCAAAGCCACCCGTTAGCAGTGGCTCAGGCTCTTCGTCCTCATCGTCCTCTTGTTCCTCCCGCAAGGTGAAGTTGCAGTCCAAGGTGGCGGTGCTGATCCGCGAGGGTGTCAGCAGCACCACCCCCGCCAAGGATGCTGCGTCTGCCGGCCTGGGCTCCATTGGCGTCAAATTCAGCCGTGACCGTGAGAGCCGTTCCCCTTTCCTCAAACCTGACGAGCGGCCTCCTGCTGAGGTGGCCAAAGCAGCTCCCGGCAGCACCAAGCCCAAAAAGACCAAGGTGAAAGCCAAGGCCGGGGCCAAGAAAGCCAAGGGGACCAAGGGAAAGACCAAGCCATCCAAGACCAGAAAAAAGATCCGTAGCGGAGGCAGCAGTGGGGGCAGCGGCGGCCCGGTGTCGCTGAAGAAGTCCAAGGCAGATAGCTGCAGCCAGGCAGCAGGAGCCAAGGGGGTGGAGGAGACTTCCTGGTCCGGGGAGGAGCGGGCAGCCAAGGTCCCTAGCACCCCGCCCCCTAAGGCGGCCCCTCCGCCTCCTGCGCTCACCCCGGACTCACAGACCGTGGACAGTAGCTGTAAGACACCTGAAGTCTCCTTCCTGCCTGAGGAGGCCACTGAGGAGGCTGGGGTCCGAGGTGGGGCAGAGGAGGAGGAGGAGGAAGAGGAGGAAGAAGAAGAGGAAGAAGAGCAGCAGCCTGCCACCACCACGGCCACCAGCACGGCTGCAGCCGCCCCAAGCACTGCCCCCAGTGCGGGGTCCACAGCTGGCGATTCGGGGACAGAGGACGGGCCAGCTCCCCGTGTCTCCCAGCTGCCCACACTGCCCCCACCCATGCCCTGGAACCTGCCGGCTGGTGTGGACTGCACCACCAGCGGCGTCCTGGCTTGTGAGTGTCCCCCTGGGGAAGGGGGTGCTGGGG
Organism: Varecia variegata; assembly: GCA_028533085.1. NCBI lineage: Eukaryota > Metazoa > Chordata > Mammalia > Primates > Lemuridae > Varecia > Varecia variegata. Next base: position 21,248,558 of record CM052449.1, on the reverse strand, counting down.
CAGACAAAACAGGAGAGACATTGATGGGTACAGACTTGCAGGCAGTGGGGATGCCCGGGAAGGGGTGGGTGTATAGTGACACACTGGGAGGGCCAGTTGGGGTCTGTCCAGAAGGCTTCTAGGTGTCTGGGTGTACTGGGGGAGAGCGGGGCTGACGGAAGCAGGTGGCCACCAGCATAGACTGGAGGGGTGGGCTGGGCTCTGGAGTCCCCCTCAAGCTGGACTAGCATAGGGGGACCAGAAAGAATGGCTTGAGCAGGTTACTTAGGGGACGGCGGTAGCCTCTACCAGACTGCAGAGGGTGGGAGAGAGGCTGAGACTGGCCAGGGGGTCAGGAGATAGACTCCCATTCCTGCCACAATCTTGTCACTGAGTGACCCTGGCCACCACCTCCCCAACACACACTCATATACCCTGAGTGCCAAGAACACTTGGGGTGTGGGATGGTTCTTTCATTGGCCAAAGGCCTCTTTTCCCAGTTCTGAGTGGCCTGTTCTGGTGGCCTGTCCTGAGGCCCAGGGTGGGAGACTGTAGCCCGTAGCGAGGTGAGATTCACCATCTCCTTTCCCGTCACTTCCTCCTGATCTCCATGTTGTCACCTCCCCACTTATTGCAGTGACTGCACTTCTCTTCAAGATGGAAGAAGCCAACCTGGCGAGCCGGGCAAAGGCCCAGGAGCTAATCCAGGCCACCAACCAGGTGGGCTTCCCTGGGGAAGAGTCCCCGCAGCCCCTTCTTTGGTCCCTTGCCCCAGTTAGGAGAGGAACTGCACTCCAGCAGGCCTCGGGGCAGGTACCGGCCAGAGGAGGACCTGCTGTCCCGGGAGTGTTGGGAAGTCGGGCTGGGAACAGAGGGGTGCACATTTCCCCTTCCCCTCCTCCTCCCTCTGTTCATCCCCCTTCACCCTCTTCCCACAGATCCTCAGCCACAGGAAGCCACCCTCAAGTTTGGGGGTGACCCCAGCTCCTGTGCCCACCTCTCTGGGTCTGCCCCCCGGCCCCTCCAGCTACCTGCTTCCTGGCAGCCTCCCCCTGGGGGGCTGCGGCTCTACCCCTCCCACCCCCACTGGGCTGGCTGCCACATCTGACAAAAGAGAAGGCAGCAGCAGCTCCGAGGGACGTGGGGACACAGACAAGGTGAGTTGGCCTTGGGAGAAGTTGGTTGACGGTGACAGATTTTCAGAGAACAGGGACAGATACTGAGACACAAGGGCCCAAGAATGGCAGACACTGAGGCAAGCGGTTGAGAACTTAGAGACTGATGTAATCACAAGGAACTGAACTTGCACTAGCATGGATGCATGCGGAAGGGGTGCTGGGCAGGTTTAAAGGGAAACCAGGCCTGGCGCGATCGCTCACGCCTGTAATCCCAGCATTTTGGGAGTCCGAGGTGGGAGGATGGCTTGAGGCCAGGAGTTCAAGGCTATAGTGAGCTAGAATCTCGCCAGTGAATAGCTGCTGCACTCCAGCCTGGGCAACATAGCGAGACCCTGTCTCTTAAAAAAAAAAAAAAAAAAAGAAAGTTTCAAGTAGGAACATGCAGCAAAAATAAAAAATAAATAAATAAATAAATAAATAAAACAAAGAAAAAAAAAAGAAAGGAAAATCACATGTGTGTGTGTGTGTGCGCGCGCATACGTACACCCCTGCCCCCACTACAGTCTCCCGTTTGACTACTCATTGCTTTCTCCTCCCTTTGTGTAAGTGGGGGCAGGTGGTTTTGAAAAGAAAAGTTGAGAAGATCTTCCTAGACAAAGAGAGGAAGAGTGGATACTGGCAAATACACACACAGTTTATTAAACTGTTCTGTCCAGCTTCTACTCCTGGGCCTCAGGGGGCTGTTTTCCTCCTCGTCAATTCTAGAAGCATTTCGTTATAGTCCAACAGGCACAGCCAGACGGTGGTGTTGCCCACCCGTACGTGCCTGGGGGGTGATGCCAGAGGGAAAGCCGGGTAACCCCATGCAAATCCCCATATGAGCCATGAAGGTGGGGCCACAGCTTAGCCTGTCACTTGCCCGTGGCACGTACCATGTGCTGCAGGACCAGGACAGTGAGGACCCTTGGACCACTAGTAGGGCCCTTGCTTTGCCGGTCAGGCTACCCTGGTCTGTTCTCTGTCCTTTGTTCTCTGTTGCCACATCTGAGATGGGTACTGGGGAGCAGCCCTTTCTTTCGCTGCCTCTCTTTAGAAATCTATTTCCTGTTGTACCAGGCAAGCCTGAGGGGTCCCTCCAGGGTGGCCTGTGGCTCTCTTGGCAGTAGAGTTGTGATGACAGCTCAGTGGCTCATCAGACAGTGTACTTTTTCGTCATGGTGGCCGTGACGTTGCCCCTGGAGGCTGTCAGCTGTGTGCCCTGCCCTTCCTAGGACTCATCTTCCTAGGACTTACCTGCTCCCATCTTCTCATGGCCCTGGGACATAGGGAACAGTTGCCTGAACCTCCCCAGGGGTGGTGCTCAGAGTGACTGTCCCTTGTGCCTACAGAGGGCCTGTTCTCTGGTGCCAGGTGGCTCTCCTGCTAGAGATTTCCTGCCTGTCTGCTTTTGCCTCTGAGGGGCTGTGGGGTCTCCCAGCTTCCTGGCCACAGCTGAAAAGGCCTTTCCTAGGAGGCTTTCTGCCCTGCTCCCTGTCCTGTCTCCTTTTTGTCCCCATGGCCATCAGCCTCAGAACAGTGGCAGCTCCTCTTGACTGAGTCCTTGCTCTGTGCCCAGGCCGTAGTGTGTCCTCCATGTGCATCGCTTTAGTCCACCTCACAGGTACTGTCCCATTTTACAAATGAGCCCACGAAGAGGTTCAGCTGCTCATCCAAGGTGTCACAGCCGTGGAGTGGCAGGCCAGGATTCCAGTGCACATGTGCCCTAGAGTTCAGCTCCCACCCTGGCTTCCACTCAGCAGCCAGAGCAGTGTTTACAAACCTAAACTGGGTCTACCACTCGCCACTGCAGAGCCTGGGGAGATTTTCTTGCTGCAGTCAGAATATGCCTGTAGAGGCTGACTAAAAGCAGTCCGAATCGCCTGACTAATTTCTGTCTTCCCAGCAGACCGTGAACTTTGTGAGGGCAGGGCACACATGTCCTGGTCATGGCTAGTCCAGCCTAGAGGAGATGCTCACTGACCTTCAGAGGCCCAGTCCTGGCCTGTGGTCCCAGGTGACTGCAGCAAGGGAGTACAGGGCAGACCTTAAGCAGGACTTCCACCTGCTGGAGTAGGTGGATGGCCAAGGAGGCTACGTTGACAGGCACAGGTGGGCAAGTGGAGGCCAGAGGTTCCACAGGCACTCATCTGGCCCTTGCTGTCCCTTCTTCCAACCCTGTCACCATCCCACCAGTATCTGAAGAAGCTGCACACGCAGGAGCGGGCGGTGGAGGAGGTGAAGCTGGCCATCAAGCCCTACTATCAGAAAAAGGACATCACCAAGGAGGAGTACAAGGACATCCTGAGGAAGGCCGTCCACAAGGTGGGCACAGAGACGGGGCAGACACAGGTGGGCAGAGGATGAGATGGAGAGATGGACGTGTGCAGACAGATGTACGCAGACGTGGAGACAGGGACTCAGGGTCAGTCTGGGAGGCGAGGAGGGTGACAGGATTTCTTCAGGGCCACCTGGACCTCTTCTGCTGGCCTGTCATCAAGGGGGACAGGTGGAGGTTAGCCTGGGTGTTGGGGGAGTGGCTTCCACCCCAGTCCCAAGCTGCGCTCAGCAGTCCAGGGTGGATGGGGCCCCAGGAGGCTGGCAGTAACTCCAGCTGCCCTCTGGCCCCCAGATCTGCCACAGCAAAAGCGGGGAGATCAACCCGGTGAAGGTGAGCAACCTGGTGCGGGCCTACGTCCAGCGCTACCGCTACTTCCGCAAGCATGGCCGCAAGCCGGGAGACCCTCCGGGGCCCCCGCGGCCGCCCAAGGAACCGGGGCCCCCTGACAAGGGTGGCCCGGGCCTGCCCCTGCCCCCTCTCTGAGAGCTCTGGCCACCCCTTCCCCCCTCACCTCTTTGAAATTCTGGACATATTTATGGCTCCACCTCCCCACTTCCCTCCCCCGTCAGTGGGATGACTGGGGGAGAGTTGCTGCGGGGAAGAGGAGAGCCCCCTGCCCACCCAGCCCCGTGCCATCTCCCCTGTCCCCAAGCCTGTCCCCATTGCCCCTCCCTTCTGTTCGTGCCCCTCTGCCCAATTTCATTAAAGATTTCATGAAATGTTACCCCCAACCTCTGATTTTAGCTCTTTCTTTTCAGAGACAAGTTTGGGGAAGGGCTGGGGAAGGACACCCAGGAGGCCTGGCCCATATCTGAGGGTCGGAAGCAGAGGACCGCACTGTGACTTGTGGTGACTGCATTGCCCTCTCTGGGCCTGTTTCCTTATCTGAAAAGTGGGTGTTGTGAGGATTAAACAAGACACAGGCTGGTGGAGCACTTAGAGCAATACCTGGTGTTGCTGATGGGTAAAGTGGTGGTGACAGGGAGGTCAGGGTCCCAGGCCCCACCTGCTCAGTGTCTTCCAAGCTCGGGGCAGCTGAGTGCTATTTGACTACCTTAGAATTGCTCCCAGAAGCAGGTCTTTGTTCCTGATTGAGTTGGATTCAATTGTCAGCAGCCCTTGTGAGGCTGGGGTGATCTAATCCACTTTCCTGAGAGGGAAACTGAGACACAAAGCAGCAGGGCCTGCACAGTGAGTCCAATCACTCAGAACTGAGGCCCATGATGAAAAAAAATAAAGAAAAAAATTCAAACAAAAAAATAAAAAAGAAAGAACTAAAGCCCAGCAAGAGATGGCAGTGCCCAGGGTCACTGGGGCAGGCAGGTTTCCTGGGCTCCAGAGGTGGCTGCAGGCCCCTTTACAGCTGCCTCATCCTGCCCCCACGGAGGGGGGATGGGGAGCCCAAGGCCTGGGCAGGAGAAGGGACATTCACCCAAACTGTTTATAGGCAAGGCAGGGGCTCTGGATTCAGCCTCGGGGCTTCACTCAGAGTGGCAATGCTGGAGCCAGACCCGGATTCGCACTTTGTGACCTTTGTACTTCAGTGTCTTGGTCTGTGAAATGGGGGTGACTGTTACCTCCTCACCAGGTCCCCAGGGAAGAATAAGGAACCACCTCCCCACCGCGCCCCCAGCATCTGGTCCTCTTGCATTGGCCACCTGAGTTGTGGATAGCTCCGCAGATGGGTAAACTGATACCCCCCAAGCAGGAATAACAACCAGCTTAGGTCAGTATGGCCCAGGGACACCCAACACCAGAAACACACAAGTGGTGACCACAGCAGGAACCAGTTTATTGGTCAAGGGTGAGTGTTAGGGGCCTACACCCATGAGGAGCAAGGGCTCAGGCTACCCCAGGGACCTAGAACTCCATGTCCTCAACCAGGTCCTGTAGGTAGGCCTTGTACTGGTCGGAGGTGAGGGACAGTGGGTGGCTGTTGGAAATGTGCAGGTCCACGGTGTTCTCCAGTGAGGAGGCGCCCCCTGACCGGGCCATTTCTAACAGGGCCCTGAGGCATGTGGGAACCACCTGCAGGGGGAGGGGAACACAAGTCAGGGAAAACACCCAAGGACTGTCCACCATGGAGGGATGGGGGAGGGGCTGAGAAGACTACAACTTCCAGCAGCCCCTGCTGTAACCCAGGGTAGGCCAAGAGCGGCTGGGAGTTGTAGTTTTCCCTATATTTTCAAAGGCAGGAGGCCAGAGAGCATTCCTAGGACCAAGGGTGCAGGAAGGGTTCCTAGAAGTTAGAGCTGAGCAGCTTGTGATCTGGACTCCAGGGAGCTGTCATTCCTCACAGAGGCTGCTAGGACTTGTAGTCCACCAACTTCCACATGGTTTAGATAGTTCACAACAGGCTTTGGGGGGTGGGGCCGTGGGAAGGACACCCAGAAGCTCCTGGGGATAAGGAACTGGTAATTGCAGAGACACTTTAGGGGCTTCTGGGAGTAGTAGTTTCTGGAAGCAACCTCTTCTCTTTGTAAGACCACTTGTCAGCCCCAGGGACCCAGGGCCACAGGCACCTTAACCATCACGAGTTTCTTGGTCCATGGCTGGTCCTGGGGCCATGGCTCCCCGATGCAAAACCAGAGGGTATAGCGAGGTGAGTGTCTGCCTCCTTCAATGAAGGTAATCAGACCTGCGGGCCCAGGAGCTTAGTCAGAGATAGGAAAGAGACCCCTCTACCCATCCCTCCCCCAAACCTGAGTAACAGCCCTGCCATCTCCCCTTACCTAAGGCCTCTGCCACAATGACCAGGGGACTGCCTGTTTGGGGACTGTCCCTGTGGTTCTGTTTGTGTTCCTCCTCCCTCCAGGGTTGGGCTGGAAGATCACCCCCAACCCCTACCCCAGAGCCTCAGCACTCAGCATGGGACAAGCCCAGAGGAGGGGAGCCCCCCTCGGCATGCTCAGTGGCTCTGGAATAGAAGGTGGCTGCCGTTTACTGCTCTTCAGCCCTCTCAGGCTGTGCTGTCCAGTACGTAGCCACTAGCCACACGTGGATATTTCATTTTAAATTGTAACTAAAATGAATAAAATGAAAAACCCACCTTCTTGGTTGCCCTCACCTGAGTACTCAACAGCCACCTGTGGCTAGTGGCTTCCGTATGGGACAATGCAAACACAAATCATTTGCATCACTGCAAAGTTCTATGGGACAGTGGAACCCTAAGGGACTCATCTTGCTAGTTTGTCCACCATAATTAACCCTAATGACGGTGATGGTGGCAGCCGATTCCCTGAGCACCTTCTCTGTGCTGGGCCCCGTGCCTCACGCCACCTCTGGCAGGTAGGTAGAGAGAGGAGACTGTGCTTAGACTTGACAGGCCCGAAGCAGTCAAGTCCCTTGTTCCAGGTTATACAGCTAGCAGAGCACGGGTCCCAATTCAATCCCAAACCGCCTGAGCCCAGAGTTCTTAACCCCTGTGCCCTGCTGCTTTCCACTTGGCAGAACCAAGCCCCTGCCTCACTCACCTGCCACGAAGGGCCCCAGGTCGAACACACCTCCTTCCTTGTCCTTAGGGACCTCGCCATCAGGCCCGTGCCCACTGCTGGGGAGCAGCTCCTCGCCGATGGCCCAGTATGTGTGGCAGTGCCCCAGTCGCTGGGCACAGAGCCGCTGCCCGACCCGCCGTAGAGCCAGTCCCCCCCCCAGGCAGCTCAGCACACGCCTCACGTAGCCCGTCACTCCCCTATCTGTCAGGGACAGCCCAGGGTCTGGCAGTGGTATTGGCTGCCCAGGGAGCATCCTGTCTACTGCTTCAGACCCCACCAGCCGCAGGCCCCCTGGGCATGAGATGGTCTGCTGGAAGACTTGGCGGCCCCGGTAGAAGGCTGTCACCTCGAACTCCCACTCTGAACAGCAGCAGCAGCAGCGTGTGAAGGGGGAGGGAGATGGAGAGAAAGAACGTGAGGGGCCTATTGCCCCAGCCTCAGCCCCTCCCAGCCCACAGCTGACACTCACCTTCCTCTGGCACCAGCAGCCGCCTCAGCGGGTTTTCAGGGAGCTCCAGGTTTGGGCAGGGAGTGGGACTGTCCAAGCTGGGGCTCAGCAAGAGCTGAGGGTGGGGCTCAGGGGCCACAGGGAGGCCTGGGGGCTGCCAGTCCGGGAGTGGGGCCAAGACCATGTTGTCCAGTAACTCATCCAGAATGTCTTCCTGGAGAAAAAAGGAAAAAAAACAAGCTAGGCCTTTCAACAGCCTTTTCTAGAGACTTCATATGGACCAGGCCCTGTGCTCAGCGATGTGGAGGCACAGAGAGGTGTCAGACCTGAGCTTTGCCCTCAAGGAGCTTCCAGTCTGTGGGGAGAGCCGGCCACGGGCACCAACAGCAAAATACATGGTCTAACGGATGCCGGGTGTTGCGATGGCAGGGGGAGTAGCTAACTCATCCCAAAGATCTGCCTCTATACAAGCAAGATCTGGGCAGGGCAGGCTGGGCAAGATTTCAGAGGGGACATTTTCCTGACACTGACATCAGCAAGATCAAGAGGAGGGAGGTTTTGAGGTCCCAAGAGGCTGAGGGCACCTGCAAATTGAGGAAAGCTATGAAATTCTGAAAGGTGTGTTAAGGCCTTGAATGCCCAGTGAAAACTCTGAATTTTCTTCCTTAAAGGCTGGGAGCCATGGGCTGGGAACAGGGGAGAGACAGGGTCAGCTCTGGGTCAGGCAGAGGACAGACTGGAGGCCGGGGAAGAGGCTGGGTGGGGGTTGAGAGGGAGAGGTGGTGCCCTGAACAGGCCCATGGGGACGGGGCAGAGGGTTGGGCGCATTCTCACCTGGGTATCAGAGGTACTGCCTCTACCACTGGTATCTGGAGAGGTGTCCGGCTGGGAAAAGTCCTCACCTCCTGCCAAGAAAGGTGGTGAGTGGAGTAAGGGTGCTGGGAACCCTCAAGATCCCAGCGCTGCAGGCGAAGCCCCACTCTGGCACACCTGAAGTCACAAACTCATAGATTTTATGCGGGTCGTGAGGGTCCTTGCTCCGGTCTTCTGCTAAACGCACCACTTCCTTCCGGTTCAGGGCAGACCGGAAATTCCTCTTCCAGGTTGGCAAGTCAGGCTTATCCTTCCCGGGAGTGTAGGCACCACTGGCCTCGGCCCAGGCCTGGGGCAACAGTGGTGCCAGGATAATGGGGGAAGATGACTTAGACCCCATCCCTAAGGGCCTAACCCTGCCTCCTGTGGTCCTAATACCCCCCTCTCCCCCTGGCAAGTTCTAACTCTGTAAGGTTCCATCTCCAAATTCTCTGCGCCCCAAGCTCCCCCTCCTAACCTCCATCATCCCTCATCTCCACTTTCCTAAAACCTTTTCTGAGCCAGCCTTCCAGGTCCAACTTGACATCTAACCCTGTCACCACCTGGCTCAGGACAACCTCCGTGATAACCCCACCCCCTCACACTCTGTTTACCACCACTGGTGTATTCTAATTTGGTAGTTAGTAAGCCCAGATTTGGGGCTCTGAGTCTCGCCTCCAATGTTCCAACAGCCACCCCTATAATCCTACAACCAAGAGCCCGGTCCTCAGAGAGCTCCCCGCCCCCAGGATGCATTTCCTTGGCGTTCTAACACCACTTTTCGGTTCTAGTCCCAGAACCAGGCTGTTCCAACCCTTCCTGCGCCCCACCAATCCTGCGAGCCCCGTCCCGCCCGTTCTGACTCCACCCACCAGCATTAGCACGAGCCCGCCCCACGCGGGCTAACCCCGCCTTCTCGCCCCCCCACCACCCCGGGACCCCAGAGTCCTTCCGGCCCAGCGTGTTGCTTTCGGTTTCCCGCGCTCCGGGGCGTACGCACCTGGAAGATGCCGAAATCCTCCTGCTGAGCATCCTGCCGCAGGCCGTGCTTCCAAGGAATACGGAAGCGCGTGTGGCTCTCGTTCACCCAGGCCACGCCCTCCAGCTGCCCTAGGTCCAGCTGCGACACCAGCCAGGGCAGGATCCGTGGCTTTGGGGTTCCCATCGTCCCACCTGCGCGCACAGGGCAGTTCCTGGGCGCAGGCAGCCTCCCGGGCCCTCTTGTCCTGGGGTTTCCACACCCAGACCTCTCTGTAACGGGCCACGGCGCAGGTCTTTCACCCATATTTTCCTGGGATACAAACAGGAAAGCTCCTCTTCCCGTCCTCCCATCGTCCAGAGAGGCTCCCTAATCAGCGAGGACTCCCTCCTATAACCACTGTAGACCGTCCCCCAGCGTCTTTCAGTGCCAACCGTCTACTCCCTCCCCCACATCAATGAAAACAGGTAGCCCAACTTTCAGGGTAGAGCCGTCTCTCCCTAGTTATTTCAGTGCAGATGCTACTCACGCGTAAACCCCTACCTCCTGCACTCACCCAAGTGTAGACCCCTTTCCACAGTTCCCCCACAGAATATCCCCCTACCCATTTCCAGCGCAGAACTTCCATCCACAATTCCCTCCCATCAGACAGCCTCCCTCCTCCAGGGTATGCCCCAACTTTTTAGAGTGAACTGCCTCCCATTTATAGAGTCCACCCTCCCTCTCCTAGATCCCCCTAAGTGTAGACGCTTCCTCTCTTCCTCTTCCCTCCCTACTTTTTCTACAGTTTTTCTATAGCCAACTCCAGGGCCGGCCATTGTAGCTCCCGCCTGCTTCCCTTTCCGCTAGCAGCGCAGAACCAGCCTTTCTCCCGTTCCTCACTTCCGAACGCCACCAACTACCTCCCCGGTTCTTCTGCGTTACCTAAGACGGAGAGGAGGGGCGCGCAGGGTGCTGGGGCCCACCCCTGTCTTTGGGATCCGGGTAGGTCTCAAACTCGAAGCTGCGCACCCCCCTTCCCGACGGCTGAGCTTTAGAGTGCTGGGGCTTTCTTTGCGATCGATTTCTTGAAATACAGGCAACTTTATCATCCTTTGGGTGACAGACACCTACCCCAAAGGGGCGGTCCGCTGAGTCTGGACCAGCCCCCTCCCTATGCCCTTCTTAGGCTTTCCGGACACAGGCATGCTGGGAACGTCATATGCAAATTAGGCGTGCATCCAGCGCCCCCTCCCCTCCTGCGTTGGGGCGGTTACACAAATCGACCCAGTGCGCAGGCGCGGGAAAGTTGAACTACTAAAGAAAAGTTTGTACGGGTGGAGGAGGCGGTGGCGGTGGCGGCGGCGGGGCCCCAGGTCAGGTGAGCAGGGTGTTGGCGAAGGCTGGGGAGAGGAGGGAAGAGGAGGGGTCCAGGAACCAGGATCGGGCACCCCAGTCCCGCTTCTCCGACATCCAAGCGTCCAGGGTCCCCTAGATTGCAGCCTGAGTCAGATAGTTGGAACTACACCTCCCAGCAGCCTGCGCGGCGAACAAGCACTGACCAAGGGGAATATTTGCCGTGTAGTTTGCTGGGATTAGTAGTTCCCCGTACTCAAAGAGCTTCAGAAGTTTGGTTTATGCCTCCTTCACAATCCAGGAGTCGGGACCCCAAGACCCCTTCTCCTTCGGGGACCCAAGAGTCTGGGGCTCTAGTCCTCTTCTCTCTCAGACTAAGGAGTCCAGGACCCCAGCCCCCTCCTCCTTCAGACCCACGAATCCGGGCCCCCATCTCCCTCTTTTCCTAGGATCAAGGAGTCTTATTTCTCATCCTTTTTCTCTCTGGGAACTCAAGAGTCTGGGTCCCCAGACCCCAACTCTCCAAAGAACCCAGGAGTCCAGGCCCTCAGCACCTTCCTTTCTTGGGATTCACAAGTCCTGGCCTCCAATCCTCCACTTCCTGCTGAACCCTAGAGTCCAGCCCCTAGCCTCCTCTCTCACAGGTGCCTCCATGGCAGGCTCGGAAGAGCTGGGGCTCCGAGATGACACGCTGAAGGTCCTAGCTGCCTTTCTTAGTCGGGGTGAGGCTGCCGGGTCCCCCGTTCCAACACCACCCAGGTAAGAGGTGTTGTCTTTCTCCCCCATGGGCCTGCATTTGGTGTGGGGCCTTCTCTAACTCTTGCTCCTGGTCTCAATCTGTCTCCTCTCTTTCTGTCTGGCTCTATTCTCTGTCCCTGGGGTTGCAGAGAGAGGTTCTTAGCGGGGTGGGGGTGGGGCAGGAATTGCTTACAGGAGGTCTCTGGGGTCACTGTCTGAGGTCCTCCTCCCCAGGAGCCCTGCCCAAGAGGAGCCAACAGACTTCCTGAGTCGCCTTCGAAGATGTCTTCCCTGCCCCCTGGGGCGAGGAGCAGTTCCCCCTGAGTCCCCTCGGCCTTGCTCCCTGCCCCTCCGCCCCTGCTATGGTTCAGAGCCTGGTAAGAGATTTCCTTAGATCACTCGTGAAACTTGCAAGGCATAGGATAAGGTGCTAGTTTAAGATCACTCAGCTAGGAGGTAGCTGTGTGAGGTCTTCAGCACCAACCTTCACCATCCTGTTCTCCCCATTCTGCTATCCCCAAGTTAGATTTCTATCTGTCAATTCTGTGGGTTGCCTTTCGGAAGGCATTTGATCCCTTTCTATCTAGTTGTTATTTCTGTCCTCCTATACATGCTTTCCTGCCCCTAGGACTTTTGTAGCTATGAATACCCCTAATAGAAAGGCAGGAGACCTAGTGTTCAATCACAACTCCCTGGCTGTTTCGGTTGTATGACTCTGGGAAAACTCCTTTCTCTTCCCTGCTTCCCTGTTTTTCAGTAGCAGAGTAGGAATTCATGGGGAAGGCATTGGACTTAATCAAGAATGACCAACAGGTTTCCTCTCATATGTGAACCTTGGATAGACTAGTAATGGCTGCTGGTACTGGTAGCTTGAAAAGCAGTTCACAGCTAGGGAGAGGAGTGCTGTGATCAATTGGTGATGCCTGCAATGGCCAAGGGATAGGGTGGTAATAGCAGGAATGCCTTGTGCTTGCCTTCCTTGGATGAGATAATCTTCAAGGTCCAGTTTGACTCTAACATTCTAAGTCCTGTTTGGGGATATGATAAAGGGGAAAGTACAAGGGTTTTGGCTTTTTCTTTTTCTTTTTCTTTTTTTTTTTTGGTACGAAGTTTGCTTGCTTAGGAATCATTGCTACATGGCAAGGTAGTTGGGAGACAGATAGAATCCTTAAGTTCCTGATGTCTTGGAGACCCGTCATTAATTCTTTTCACCCCAGGCCCAGCTACTCCAGACTTCTATGCCCTGGTGGCCCAGCGGCTGGAACAGCTGGTCCAAGAGCAACTGAGATCTCCACCTAGCCCTGGTGAGGTGCAGAGGAGCCCTGGAGAAGGATGGGGGTAAGAGGGTAGTCAGGGTTCTGCCCCCAGCCAAATTCTCTTCTGCTTCCAGAGTTACAGGGTCCCCCACCCACGGAGAAGGAAGCCCTGCTTCGGAGGCTGGTGGCTTTGCTGGAGGAGGAGGCAGAAGTCATCAACCAGAAGGTGACGGGCATCTGTTCTAGCCCTCATCGAGTTTAGGAGTTTTGGGACAGTGGCTCACTGAGATCACAAGCTGGATCTGCATTTTCTTTGGGTGGTCAGGGGTAAAGAAGGTGGGACAAGGCTTCAATGAAGGGTTGAGTGACAGGGGTATGGTCAGGGCAGTACTGTACTTTATATTGGTGGCTTTCATTACTTGTTAGAGGGGCTTGGCCTAAATGCAGGGGATGTGACCGTCAAAAACATGATCTAGGAGAGATTGGGCCAAATTGGGGGAGTAAGGGAATGAATATTGGGGTGGGAGAGTATCTAAAATCTCATTGATCACGGGAGAGGCAAGGCTTAGAATATAAGGAAAATCAACTGCCAGAGGAAGCATGGCTCATGACCTTGTCCTGAAACCTGGTTGGCTTGGGAGTGTGGGCAAAGTACATGGTTCTATAATATTAATAGAGGGCAAGGTTGTTGTAGACCCTAGCCTTGCCCCAGGGTCTCTGGGGAAACCCAGTGGGTACATAGAGCTTGGCCTTGATTGGCTGTTGGGGCCATGGCAGGGGCGTGGCTTAGAGGCTCAGGTTCTAGGCCACCCTCCTAGGAGTAGTTTGGCAGAGACCATGGAGTCTGGCTTGTGATTGGCTGATGTGACAGATGGGGTGTGGCTTAGAGGTTTAGTATTTATAGTTGGATTGAATGGGGAAGCCACGCCTCCCAGTTGCCTATTGGACCTTGCCTCTTCCCCTCCCCGCCCCACAGCTGGCCTCTGACCCCGCCCTGCGCAGCAAACTGGTCCGCCTGTCCACTGGCTCTTTCGCCCGCCTAGTGGAGCTGTTTTCCAGCCGCGAGGGCAGCTCTCACCCAAGTCGCGCATGCCCTGGGCCGCCACCACCTTCCCCAGAACCCCTGGCTCGCCTGGCCCTGGCCATGGAGCTGAGCCGGCGCGTGGCCGGGCTTGGGGGCACCCTGGCCGGACTCAGCGTGGAGCACGTGCACAGCTTCGCGCCTTGGATCCAGGCCCACGGGGGCTGGGTGAGCCTCAGAAGCCTCTCCGGGCCTCACTTAACCCAACTATGATGTGATGGATGGGGGCCGGGGTCGTCTTGGTTTCCTTTCAGACCTCAGGTGTTCTCCCAGCTCTACTGCCCATTCATGCTGTGTTGAGCACTTGCTGTACACCAGGCACTGCAGTGATGAGTGCAGACACTATGCCTGGCTTAAACCACTGGTATATACTAACAATTGTGAACCTTGTCCGATGAGTGATGACCACTGGTATACACTAACAATTGTGAGCCTTGTGCGATGAGTGATTACCGCTAGTATACGCTAACTGGTATACACTAACACTTGTGAGGTGAGTGATTACCCCTCCCTGGGCTTAAGTTTCCTTTTGTGTAGAGGACAGTGGTAGCACTACCTCAAACGGTTGTCGTGAGGGTTAAAATGGGATCATCCTGGTGAGTACTTGGTGCACCGCCTAGCACACGGTGGGCGTGCGTTTGGGTGGTTATATGCTTACTGCCTGCCCCTCCAGTAATGCCTGCCAGGATGCCCTTCCCTGGGTAACCCCCTGCTTCGCTTCCTCTGCTCCATCTGCTCTGGTATCCCCCTCAGTGAGGCCCTCCCTGGTCCCAATTTACAATCGCAGCCACCTCTACACCTCCCACCCAGTGCCCTGCTTTACTTTCCCTTCTGTAGCACTCTGCGCCTTCTAACAGATGGTAGCATTGACTTGTTTTACTTATTTTCTTATTCATTTTTGTTTGTTGGCTTCTCCTGACTCTAACGTATCAGCTTTAGAAAACCAAGGAGTCTTCCCTTCTTTTTACTCACTACTTTATCTCCAATGCCGGTCTCAGGCTTGGGTTGGGCTCCAGCGTGCTGGCTGTGTGGCTTGGCTACTGTCCCCATCTCCCTAAGCACCACTTTTCCCTCTGGCCCTCTGGCCATCTCACCTGCCTCCTGGGCGGCTGTAAGATGCATTGCGAGGACACATGCCAGGCTCTTGGAATGTAATCATAGCTTCCCTGGCAGGAGCTGGCCGTGTGTGTCTGAGGAGGCCAGTGGGGCTGGAGCACTGTGAGCCAGCTGGAATGAGAGGAGAGGCCGCCATGGCATGCAGGGCTTTATGGTCATCCTGCGAACTTGGACTTTAAGTCAGCCAAGGTCTCTAAGCAGCAGAGATACTTGAACTGATTTAGGTGTTAACAGGCGCCTCCTGGTGGCTGCGTGGGGAGCAGACTGTGGGGGCGAGGGCGGAAATAGGGAGCGCAGAGAGATGAGAATGAATCAGACCAACGTAGGGGGGTCAGTAGAAGATTCTGGATTTAATTTCTAGGTAGAGGCCGGGCGTGGTGACTCACGCCTGTAATCCTAGCACTCTGGGAGGCTGAGGCGGGAGGATCACTTGAGCTCAGGAGTTCAAGACCAGCCTGAGCAAGAGCGAAACCCCATCTCTACTAAAAATAGAAAAATTAGCCTGGTGTGGTGCTCACCTGTAGTCCCAGCTGCCTGGGAGGCTGAGGCAGAAGGACCGCTTGAGCCCAGGAGTTTGAGGTTGCTGTGAGCTAGGCTGACACCACGGCACTCTAGCCAGGGCAACAGAGTGAGACTCTGTCTTAAAAAAAAAAAAAAAAAAAAGGACTCTGGCTTGAGTAGTTGCAGGGCTACATCTGAGGTCCCTGAGATGGGGAAGAGGGAGGGCTGGGGGGTGGGGGCATTGTGGGGGTAGCAAGTTGAGGAAGTCAGAGATGACTGGAAGTGGTCCAGTTAAGAGGGAGACGCCAGCTGGGTTTGGTGGCTCATGTCTGTAATCGTAGCACTTTGGGAGTCTGAGGCAGGAGGACTGCTTGAGTTCAAGACGAGCCTGGGCAATAGTGAGACCCTGTCTCTACAAAAAATAGAAAAATTAGCCTGGTGTGGTGCTCACCTGTAGTCCCAGCTGCCTGGGAGGCTGAGGCAGAAGGATCGCTTGAGCCCAGGAGTTTGAAGTTGCTGTGAGCTAGGCCGATGCCACTGCACTGTAGCCCGGGGCAATAGAGCCCTTGTTTCAGAAATTTAAAAAAAAGGAAGGAGATGCCCTTCAGACCTCAAAGCAAATGTTGAGGGGACTGGATGATGTGAGCTCAGCAAAGAAGCTCATTTATTTGTAAAATTGTTATTTTTAATAGGAGTGATAACAGGTCAGCTGGGGGGAGTATTCCCAGGGGGCCACGTCCTCAGTGAGGATTTCAACGGAATGATCTCATTTAAACTCCACAACAGCCTCATGGGGTTTTGTTATTGTCCTCGTCTTCTGGGGGCTGAGAGGGAAAATCCTGGAATTGAGATTTGGATACAAAGCCATGGCTCTTAATCATTAAAATGGCAGGGCTCTGTTCCCCGTCCTGAGTCTTTGTCCCCCATTCTCCACTCTCTCAGTCTCTGTTCGCCCTCTTCCAGTGCTCTCACCCCCTGCCCCCTAGCTCTGTCTTTCTCCCCCAATCCCTGTCCCCCTGTGTCTGGGTCTCTGTCCCCTTCTCTAGGTGCCGGTCCCCCTCCCTGCTCTGGTTCTTTGCCATCCCCTCTCTGATGTCCCTGGGCTGATGGGGGCGCTGTTGCAGGTGGAGGACACCTTTCCTGCTCACAGAGCTCTGCCACTTTTCCCCTCCAGGAGGGCATCCTGGCCGTTTCACCCGTGGACTTGAACTTACCCTTGGACTGAGATCTTCCTCAGAAGCTGCTACAAGATTGGACCTAATGTCTCTGCCCATTTTGTGTGCCTTCTTGTTCCACTCAGGGCTGTGGGGTGGTGGCTGCCCTACCTGTTTTTACCAAAAAGAAATTGTTTAAAATTTTTCATATTAAAAACTTTTGAAAGTATGTAATTGTTTGTTCTTTCACTCAAGAACTTAAGTTCTAAGTAGAGGAGATTTGGTTCAGAGATGTCTGTGGCTTATAAATTGAGGAAGGAACAAGTTCATTTATTCAAGAGATATTTATTTGGAGTCCCTACAAGAGCCTGTCACCTGGATAGACAACATATTTGAAGATATCTGTAAATACGATTCCAACAAATTATGTTTTTTCTCCTATTGCACAACTTGGTATAACAGCTAATCCTGTTCCTTCTGAAAATGCCTGCGAAAGAGAATCAAAAAAAATAAATAAATAAAAATAAAAAAAGAAAAAAAAATATAACAGCTAATCCTGCATTGATGGTCATGGAGTCTTTCCAGCTAGTTCCAGAATAAAGTTACAATCTTTCTTCACAGGCATCTAAGACACTACCCTCTTCTTGTTTTTCTCCTCCCACTGCTCCTTCCAAGCCTTTTTTGCTGGTTTCTCCTCATCTACCTGTAGACCAGTGGTCTGTCCCTTTATTGGGGCCGTATCCCCCTTCACAGCATAATGTGGTTTTTTTGTTTGTTTGTTTTTAAGAGACTAGGTCTCGCTCTGTCACCCAGGCTGGAGTGCAATGGTGTTATCACAGCTCACTGCAACCTCAAACTCCTGGACTCAAGAGATCCTCTGGCCTCAGCCTCCCAAGTAGATGGGACTATAGGCGCATGCACCACCAAACCCAGCTAATTTTTGTTTTTGTTTTTTTTTTAGAGATTGGGTCTCACAGTGTTGCCCAGGCTGGTCTCAAACTCCTGGGCTCAAGAAATTCTCCTGCCTTGGCCTCCCAAAGTGCTGGGATTACAAGTGGGAGCCACTGCACCTGGCCCGGAATAATGTTTGTAAATGCTAACAATGAATGAAACGTACAGGATCACAAAAAGAAACCAATTGCAGTCGATCCTCATTATTTGCAGTTTCTGTACTTGGGAATTTGCCTACTTGCTAAAATTTATTTGTAACCCCAAAATCAATACAGTGCTTTCACGGTCCTTCCGGGGCATGCTTATGCACAGAGCTGCAAAAAAATTGAGTTGCCTGATGTGCAGGTTCTCAGCTGAGGCGCTCTTGTGTCAGCTCTCTTACAGTAAACAAATGTCCTTTTCTCGGTCTATTGGGTGCCACATTTTTTTTTTTTTTAATTTTTTAGCTTGTTGTTGGTGATTTCACTGTTGAAATGGCCCCCAAGCACATCGTTGAAGTGCTGGCAAGTGTTCCTAAGCACAAGAAGGCTATGATGGCCAGGCGCGGTGGCCCACGCCTGTAATCCTAGCACTCTGGAAGGCCGAGGTGGGCGGATTCTTTGAGCTCAAGAGTTCGAGACCAGCCTGAGCAAGGGTGAGACCCTGTCTCTGCTAAAAATAGAAAGAAATTATATGGACAGCTAAAAATATACATAGAAAAAATTAGCCAGGCATGGTGGCGCATGCCTGTAGTCCCAGCTACTCGGGAGGCTGAGGCAGTAGGAACGCTTGAGCCCAGGAGTTTGAGGTTGCTGTGAGCTAGGCTGACGCCTCAGCACTCTAGCTGAAACAGAGTGAGACTCTGTTTCAAAAAAAAAAGGCTATGATGTGCCCTGTGTGTTAGGGACAGACTGTATGATTCCATTCATGTGAAAATTTAGATAAGGAAAGTGCTTCTGAGGTTGAGGGGGTGGTATCCATTGGAAAGGGTCATGAGGGAAATTTTCAGGGTGATATATTCTGTGAATTGAATCTGGTGGTGGTTACAGGGATGTGTGTACCAATCTCATCAAACTACACTTAATTGTGTGCATATTGTTGTATGTGAATTATATCTTTAATAAAGTGGGTTTAAAAAAAATAAAAAACAGCCTTTCGGCCGGAGCCGCCATCTTCCAGTAATTCGCCAAAATGACGAACACAAAGGGAAAGAGGAGAGGTACCCGATACATGTTCTCTAGGCCTTTTAGAAAACATGGAGTTGTTCCTTTGGCCACATACATGCGAATCTACAAGAAAGGTGATATTGTAGACATCAAGGGAATGGGTACTGTTCAAAAAGGCATGCCC
>CM052449.1:21170793-21229750 GCA_028533085.1 Varecia variegata | reverse complement strand
CAAGTTAAGGGCAAGATTCTTGCCAAGAGGATTAATGTGCGTATTGAGCATATTAAGCACTCTAAGAGCCGAGATAGCTTCCTGAAACGTGTGAAGGAAAATGATCAGAAAAAGAAGGAAGCCAAAGAGAAAGGTACCTGGGTTCAACTGAAGCGCCAGCCTGCTCCATCCAGAGAAGCACACTTTGTGAGAAGCAATGGGAAGGAGCCTGAGCTGCTGGAACCTATTCCGTATGAATTCATGGCATAATAGGTGTCTTACACTTTGTGAGAAGCAGTGGAGAGGAGCCTGAGGTGCTGGGACTGGATCCGTGCATAGCCCACTTTGTAAGAAGCATAAGAAAAGGACCTTGAGCCTTGCTGGAACCTATGCCCTGTGAGTTCATGGCATAGGAGACAAAACTAATAAAAGTCGCTAGACTCTAAAAAAAAATAAAAAATAAAAATAAAAAAAATAAAAAACAATGTTTTCTTAGACTTCCTGGGATCAATGCCCAGCTCAGCTACTTACTAATTGTGTAACCTTGGCCAAGTCACTTTACCTCTCTGTGCCTAAGTATACTCATCTATGAAATGGAAGTGAAAACAGTACCTTCATCAATAGGTTGCTTGGCCGGGGGATTAAATGTGGTAATTTACTTAAAACTCTTCTAAGAGTGGCTGGCACCTAGCAAGCAGTCAGCATGAGCTAAATCGGCCATAGATACAGAGCTTGTCTGAAGGTAAAAGTCAGTGAGCCAGAGAGGAGGGGAAAGGTCTGTATAATGGCACCAATGAGTGAAAGAGTGTGTGGTGGTCCCAGAGAACCAAGCAGGGATCAGTAAGGCATCAGTGATGGGACAACAAACACTGGCCTGAGGGGCTGGGACTTTGTCCTGAGAGTGCTGGGAAAACACAGGAAGGCTGTGAGCAGAGAAGGGGCCAGGTCAGCTCTGAGGACCCACAGGGTGGGGGACTGGAGGGGAAGACTGGAGACTTAGAGGTGGGGGAAGGAGTCTGGGTTGCTGGTCCAGGAGGGAGAGGAGGGGCGGGGCAGGGGACTGACAGGCTGTGGGAGGGGAGCCCAATGGTCTGGTTTGGTGACTGGGTGGGAGGTAGGGCCGTACCAACTTGGAGACCCAGAAGAAGATAGGGTGTGGGGGAAGACCCCAGGGCTGATGGGGGTGATGGACCTGGGGGACAGAGGAGGGGTGGGCAGAGAACTAATAAAGAAGTTATACTGGCCGGGCGCGGTGGCTCACGCTTGTAATCCTAGCACTCTGGGAGGCCGAGGCGGACGGATCGTTTGAGCTCAGGAGTTCGAGACCAGCCTGAGCAAGAGCGAGACCCCCGTCTCTACTAAAAATAGAAAGAAATTATATGGACAGCTAAAAAAATATATATATAGAAAAAATTAGCCGGGCATGGTGGCGCATGCCTGTAGTCCCAGCTACTCGGAAGGCTGAGGCAGAAGGATCGCTTAAGCCCAGGAGTTTGAGGTTGCTGTGAGCTAGGCTGAGGCCACGGCACTTTAGCCCGGGCAACAGAGTGAGACTCTGTATCAAAAAGAAAACAAACAAACTTGGAACAGTTGTATAAAGGGCGGGGGATTAAATGTATTGACGGCTGATTCCTATTCCTGACTGGTTTCGGGACCCCAGATAAGCCCGCCCTCTCTCTGAGCCTCTCACTGCTTCAGTTTTTTCCCCCAGGTAAATGGGTACAAGCTCCCTTGTTCTTCCAAACTCCCCTCAGAGGCCGGGAGAATCCACCGAAGGGACGAGGAGCACTAGTTCCTTTGAGCCAATCGGTGGTGCGTAAAGCCCTCCGTTCCTCCCAACCCGTGGGCCAATTGCGGTGTTCTGCTTGAGGCCAGCCCCTTGGGGAGGGCTGGCCAAAGGCCTAGTGACGTCACGTTTTGGCTAAACCAATAGCAGCGACTAAAAGGCGGGTCGTTTTGGTGATGGACAGCTCTGTTTCAAGACGACCGCTTAGCGCGGAGCCCGCCGGGAAGCTTTGAGGCGGTGCTGGGGAAAAGGGGCGGGCACTCTTGGTTGACTTTACCCAATCACCAGTGGCGCTTCTTGCAACAGACGGGCAGTTGTCCCCATCCTGGTCGACTTGAGGGGGCGGGACCCTGAACGCCAGCCTGGGCAAACCTCTGACCTTTGACGGGCGTCTTCTCGAGCCAATTGACAGACGGTATTCTCAGACGTGCCGCCTGCACTACCAATGAAATCTTCTGGCGGGGTCGCGGTAGGCGGGCCGTGGACCCTCCGCTATAAAGGGGTCCGGGGGAGTGAGGAGAAAGGGGGGGTCTAGACGGCCGGAGGAGGAGTAGGTGCGGGTGAAGATGGCGGCAGCCGAGCCCGCGAACTGCATCATGGAGGTGAGTGTTTGGAGCGCCGATGGGGGCGGGGGCCGGCTTGGGGGTCGGTGTTTTATGTCTCCGTCGTGGGGAAAGGGCTTTAAGTCGGCGAATTGGGGATGAAGATCCGCAGCCACACGACGCCCCGGATCCAGGGATATCGTTCGAGGTGGGGGCTCCCTAGCTTTTGGGGGCCTTCGGCATCCGGCCTAGCCGAAGGTGTTTCATCCGTCTTACGTAGATGAGGGCTGGGGGCGCTTCCGGCCAGGCCCCCACGTGGCCACGGCGCGGTGGGTGGGGAGGGGGTGTGCCGAGCCCGGTGGCCCGGCGGGCTCCACGTGCCGGACAAAGGCCCCGCCCCCGACTGGGGAGGGCCGCCTGGGGGTGCGGAGGGGGGCTCAGACCCTCCCTCTGAGGCTCCCAGCTCTGCTCCCGGGGTTCGGGACACACCGGGTGGAATTTCCCTGGGGCCCTCCACGATGTAGAGAAGAGTGTTTTGCGAGAGGCAGTGCTTCTCAACCCTTCACAGCCCGCTTCCAAGGTCCCGGGGGATCTGCTGGGGCATCGGTCTAGGCATTGTGCACTCTGGGTTTGGGACTGGAGGAAGACGAAGAATTGGTCTTCCACCTCCCTTTCCTGTCCTTGAATTCTCCCCACCCCCGCCCGGGGCTTTAGGAGTTACGGGGGATGGAGCATGCCCCTGTGACCTCCCTTTGGGTGGTGGTGGGTCATCTAGATGGAGGAGATCCTTCCCAATAAGGCGCCGTGCACCCCCTTGTGGCCATTTCTGGATGTGTGGGAGGGACATCTTTTTCATGGGGCGTGTCCATAAGCCCACCTCCCTGTTGGATCCCTCCCAGGCCGGCGGAGGGAGGGCATGCCTGCTGGGAAGGAGTTGTGATGGGATTTGCACAGGCTGTGGCCTTTACTCTCTAGTGGAGCCTTTTCTCTCTCGGGCCTTTGTGAGGATGAGAGATGACCTCTCCTCTCTGAAGCTCTGTGGGGAGTGGGGGTCCTGAGCCTGGGAGTCTGAAATGGTTTGCAGCGAGGTTTGGTTCTTGTGCAGCCGTGCGGGGGAGGTTTCGGTCTTGCATTTCACGCCCTCTGGGGCTGGCTTGTCTGGTGGTAGTATCAGTGGTACTGAGAAATGGGTCCCAGTGGGAAATCCCCTCCCCATCCGCCCTTCGTACAGGCGTCCTCACTGGCTTGGAAGAATTTGGCGGGGGTCGGGGGGGGGTGCCTGGAACCCAATGGGTCATGCATGGCCTGAGACTTTGCTCTTCTTGGAGCCTTGGAAAGTGGTCACATCTAGAAGAGATGTCATTGGATGGGGCCCCTGTCTCTCCACCCTTTACCCTGTAACATTGTCTGGAGGGGGAGGGCAGTGCCCAAGATGCATGCCATTGGGGGCAGCTCCCAGGGGTCACTCCAGTGACTCCCCCCCCCCCCACACACACACAGCACTCTCTTGGCTCGATCCTACACCAGGGGCTCTATGGGTGGAGGAAACATCTTCCCCAGAGGTTGACTCTGGCTTGGCCTCACACCTGGGGGTCTTCAGGGCCTGGGATGGGTGTCTGAATGGGGGCCATGGGCTCTGACTTGCCAAGCCACATTCTGGAGCCCTCGCTTTCTTAAGAGGGTCCATAAACTGGCCATCCTCCCTGGGACTCTACCTTCCTGGATAGAGGGTAATACTGAGGAGGTTGGTTCCAACTCATTTTGTCTGGGGCACCTGAGCGCAGGTCAGGAGCCAGGGGCTGTGGTACTAGCTCTGGTGGGGGTGCCTGTGGACCACTCCTCTTTTCTGAAATCCTCTCAGATGAGAGACTGGTTTGCAGAACTGGCAGATGCCCTGGGGGCATACTCTGCCAGCCCCCTCCCTCCAGTTATTCATGGCACCCCAGGATGGGGGTGTGTGTTAGGAAGTGTCACCTAATCTGGGGGGATTAGGTGGTGAGGGGGAGCGACAGCTGGCGGTGCCTGTGTGCCCGGAGGGTGCCAGTTCCTCTGGCCTGGATGGGGGAGGTGTGTGTGGTCAGCTGCCTGGCCAGAGTAGGGCAACGTGGGGGCTGGCCACCATCTCTCCAGCCACAGCTGGGATAGGAGACCTCCTTGTCTCCCCAACTCCTCCCTTCCCTTTCTCAATAGCCCTGCCTCATCACCTGTCCCCTCTGCCCCCACTCCCCACCAAGGAAAAGGAAAACTGCTGGAAACCCACTGCCCCAAGAGCCCAGGCCCCACTGCCTGGCCCTCCCCAGCCACTCCCAGTAGCTAATCCTTTCTCCCTGTTACTCTCTCCTAGAATTTTGTAGCCACCTTGGCTAATGGGATGAGCCTCCAGCCGCCTCTTGAAGAAGTAAATATCCTTTTGTGAGACCCTTCCCCATCCCCACCTCCATCCACATAAATATATCTTGCCACACATCTGGCCCTTTCTAAAAGTCTAACCATGTCCCTCTTGCTTCAAACCAGTTTACCCCATGCTGCAAAACACTCACTACAAACCCCTTCAGGTCCACGGCCCCCATCTGGCCTCCCCAGTGTCTACTTCCTTAACTCCGTCTCCAGCCCCCTTTGCCCTTCCCTGTGTCTGTCCCAGTTCTGCTTCCCCTCCCCTCCCCAGCTGTGGGCTGAGCTAGAGACGGGGGCAGAGAGACTGGAGAGATGGTAGGCATGGCTGAGGTATCGGGGTGCTTCCCTGGATGGTGCTTTGGGGGGGTCCTGGAAGTGGAAAATGGGGTTGTTAGGTTTTGGGGCTCCTGGGGGAGGCAAGATGGCAGGTGGGGGCTGTAGGGTTGTCATGTTATGATTTGGGGGGGGTCTGTACTATTCTTCAGGGATAAAGTAGGGACCTGAAGGTTTAAGAGGCTGTGGGGAGTCCCCAGATTTGACCCATGCTCCCATCGGCCCCCTCCCAGGTTTCCTGTGGCCAGGCCGAAAGCAGTGAGAAGCCCAATGCTGAGGACATGACGTCCAAAGATTACTACTTTGACTCCTACGCACACTTTGGCATCCATGAGGTGAGTGTGGATGGTTCCTGAGGCCGGTGAATCTAGGAGTTAAATGTGGGGGGGGGGGGGAACTTAAGTCCCCACGCATGCGCGCACTGCTTTCCCTGGCAGCAGGCTTTCCTTCTGCTGTGCACACCCCGGGGTCACCTCTCCCAGCCGTTGCCTTGGAGACCGAGGTTAGCCTGGTGCTTTGGGGGGGCCCTCGCTGAAGGCTGTGGTGGGATTGCGCGTGCGCACCTGAGACCTCAGCCTGGGGCAGGGCCTGCTGGTCTCTGCCGCCCTCTAGCGACCAGCGCTGGGACTGTGTCCCAGCTGCTCTTGCCCTGACAGCTTCTGGACCCTTTTGACTGAGGAGACTGAGGTCCCAGAATGCACCTGGGGTGGGAATCTAAGGAATTTCTTGTTTCCATGAGGCCTTTTCATAAAATTGTGGTAAAATGAACATACTATAAAATTACCATTTTTTTAAGTGTACAGTTCAGTGGCATTAAATCACTGAGGACTTTTAAAAGCCAAGAAGTGCCGGGGCTTCGGTGGCAATGGTAGAATCTGGCTCAGATGGGAGTTTAGTCCATCTAATCTGATTTTACAGCTAGAGAAACCGAGGTGCACGGAAGGGAAGTGGGAGGGCCGAGCTCTGGTCCTCCAAACCATCCGTGTGTTGGAGGCCAGGGCACCTGTTTTCCAGCAGGGACTGTGGCCCCTCTCATGGCGCCCTGCGCTTCTCTCCCCAGGAGATGCTGAAGGATGAGGTGCGTACCCTCACCTACCGTAACTCCATGTTCCACAACCGGCACCTCTTTAAGGACAAGGTGGTGTTGGACGTAGGCTCGGGCACGGGGATCCTGTGCATGTTCGCTGCCAAGGCCGGGGCCCGTAAAGTCATTGGGGTGAGTCTCCTGGGTGGCCAGGTGGGCCTGAGCCTGGAGGGCAGAGAGGGGTCTAGATGGAGGAGGGTGGTGGCTGAGGATGGGACTCCAGGGGTCTCACCCTCCCTTCTTCCTGGGCCCTCAGATCGAGTGTTCCAGTATCTCTGATTATGCGGTGAAGATCGTCAAAGCCAACAAGTTAGACCACGGTGAGCCCAGAAAGAGAATGGGTTTGTGGGAATGGAATGGGTGATCCCCAGCTTCCCCAGGACCTGTGGCAAGGGAGTCGGGGGGCCACTGATGGGCCACAGATGCAGCTGTGCCTCCCCCATGGCCTTCTGGGCTGCTGGCAGCCTGAGAATCCGAGTGTCGAAGTCACAAGCTTAAGGCTTCAGTCTTAAAATTAGGGCAAAAAGTACTCTCTCATTTCTTGAATGAATAATAGTCATGTGGGTGACAGCTGAGGGCCCGCCGTGAGAAATCTCCCTTCTGCCCCTAAGCTGCCCTCCTCTGAGTTTAGCCAGCACCACGTTCCAGAGAACTCTGTACCTACAAGCCCATATATATAAGTGTTTTTACATTCACGTGCCTAATTTTTATGCCAATAGCATTTCACACAAGTCTTTTGCCCTTTGCTTTTTTCACCTGCTTGTTGTGTAGTTAAACACGTTTCCAGATGTTGAGGCATCGTGATTTTTTTGATGACTGCCGTCACGTGTACACACTGGCTTTTTTAGCCAGTTTCCTGCTGGTGGACATTTAAGGTGCTCTGAGATTTTCTCCCGCCCTCCCCCAACCCTGCACATAATGTCATTTCACACACAAACCAGAATGTCTGCGAGGTGAATTTGTAAAAGTGGATTGATTGCTTGGGTCAGAAACTTAAGTTAGTAAGTTTGGTAGCTGTCGTCAAGTTGCCCTTGAGTTCCCACCAACAAGGTGAAGGCGGGGAGGGGACTTGGGAAGGTGGTAGGTTTTCCAGATGTGTCGCCTTCTGGGAACTGCAGTGATATTTTTTTTTTTTTTTTTTAAGAGACTGTTGTAATAAATCCACAAATACCCATCACTCAGCTTTATGAATTCTCTCCATTTGAAGCAAATTCCAACTGTTGTGTAATTTCCCCTGTAAATCCATCTGTGTGCATCTTGCCTAATAGATATTTTGAGAATGTGACCGTGCTGTTACATGTGACATCAAACCTACCCCCATGCTGCCCAGTCCACGTAAAATTTCTGCCCCTGCCTCAAAAGTGTCCAGAGTGATATATGAATTTGAAAATAGAGTTAAGAGGGTGTGGCTTCAGCTCACAGAGTGCTGTGACGATACCCAAATCCGGCCACAGCCCTTGGTTTCAAAGACAAGGGCTGCCGAGAGTGGGGCCCCAGGCTGTAGGCCCCGGGTCGGGGGAGGAGCAAGCAGGCCTCCCAGGGCTGATGGTGGCTGCCCCTGTCCGCCTGCAGTGGTGACCATCATCAAGGGGAAGGTGGAGGAGGTGGAGCTGCCCGTGGAGAAGGTGGACATCATCATCAGCGAGTGGATGGGCTACTGCCTCTTCTACGAGTCCATGCTCAACACCGTGCTGTACGCCCGAGACAAGTGGCTGGTGAGGGCCCTGGCAGGGCGGCTGCACATCACGCAGGCTGGGGCCTGGTGGCTGTGATCAGTCAAGGTCCAGACAAAATGAGCCACGCTAGGTACTTCCCACAGAGAAGACTTAACACGGGGCTTGATTGCACAGGTACTGGGAGGCTGACAGCCCAAAGTGCGCATAACACCCCGGAAGCCAAGCAGTGACAAGGAGATGAGGAGAAAACCATAGCTGAGCAAAGGGATAGGGTGGGCCCAGGTGCTCATCTCTGAGCCAGCCACCCAGGGGAGAAGTGACTAAGACCTGGTGAAGGATAGGAAGGAGCTGCAATGAATCTGGGGAGAAGAACGTTCTGCGCAGAGGAGACAGCCAGTGCAAAGGTCCTGGGGCAGAAGTGCACGTGCTGTGTGTGGAGCCTCAGGGAGGCCAGAGTGGAGCGAAGGTCTGGGACAGCCATCGGAGGTGAGGGCTGGGTGTGTGCAGAGCTTGTAGGGCCCTATGGGCCCCCATGAGGCTTTGCTTTTCCTCTCAGAGGAGCCAGGGAAGATCTGACTTAGGTGCCCCTGGGCGCCCCCTGCCAGCTCTGTGGGAAGTAGACTCTGGGGATGCAGGCAGAAGCCTGGACTGCTGCGGAGTCCAGGTGGGAGATGGCTTAGACCAGGGAGGGAGCAGAGTGGGCAGAGAGAGGCTAGGTTCGAGGGCCAGTGTTGCCAAGGCCCTCAACCCTTATGCCCTTGCCCTGGCCCTCTACAGGCGCCCGACGGCCTCATCTTCCCAGACCGAGCCACACTGTATGTGACAGCCATCGAGGACCGGCAGTACAAAGACTACAAGATCCACTGTGAGCGCGCGCCCCGGGAGCTGTGGGTGGGGCCTCGGCCGGGCTGCTGCAGCCTCACCTCCCTGCTCCTGCCTCTCCAGGGTGGGAGAACGTGTACGGCTTTGACATGTCTTGCATCAAAGACGTGGCCATCAAGGAGCCCCTGGTGGACGTGGTGGACCCCAAGCAGCTGGTCACCAATGCCTGCCTCATAAAGGTGAGGGTGTGGGTGTGGCCAGGTGACCCCCAGGGCTGGAACCAAAGAAGGGCCATCCCCTTACCTCAGGGCCCAGAGTGTTGGAACCTTACCTGTCACCTAGAGGTGGCGCTAGAGGCCCAGAGCAGCCACTTTGTCCTTGAAAATCTTTTCGAGCCCTGCTTGGCCTTGGGCTTCAGGACACAGCAGTGAGCAAGACAGACTGGCCCTGCCCCAGGGGGCTGGTCCTCTAGAAGGCGTGCCCGAAGCCATCAGCCAAAGGTCCATGCTCACACGGGTCACTGATAAAGGACACGGTGACAGCGAGCTGGGATGTGTGAGGTGGGCAGAGCCAGGTGGCAGGAGGGGTTGGGGTGGGGGGGATTGTGGAGTGAAGGAGGGAGGAGACAGGAAGGTGGAGCCCCCCGCCAGGCTGGATCAGGGAGGGACTTACGTGGGGGGTTGATGCAATCTGCCTGTCACGTTGGCTGATGTGTCAAGGAGGGCTGGGGGAAGGACGGAGCAGGGAGCCCCGTTAGAGCCGCTGCAGGTGCCAGGCGGTCTGGCCAGGCAGCGGAAGGGAGCAGGTGGGTCCTGGGCAGAGTTAGGGTGCAGCTGCCGGGTCTGGGTTTGGGGGCAGGAGAGAAGGGAGAAGGGGATCCAACATGGCACCCCGGACTGGATGACAGAAGTGGGACATGGTGGCGTGAGAAATAAATCAGGAGCGCTGGGGCCTAAGGCCAGCGAGGGGAGACCAGTGGGAAGGGGACAGCATGGTCACAGGCCGGAGGACAGTGGGCTTCTGGGCCGGGCAAGCGAGCACGGGGGTAGAAGGGGAGAGAGGAGGAGGGTGAAGCTGGGGGACGCTCCCAGGCGTGGGCTCATGGGGCCTGTCCCACAGGAGGTGGACATCTACACCGTCAAGGTGGAAGACCTGACCTTCACTTCTCCCTTCTGTCTGCAAGTGAAGCGGAACGACTACGTGCATGCCCTAGTGGCCTACTTCAACATCGAGTTCACACGCTGCCACAAGAGGACCGGCTTCTCCACCAGTGAGGCTGCGGGCGCAGGGCGGGCGGGCTGGGGGCGCCCACGGAGAGGAGAGGCTGGCGGGGTTCAGGGACAATGAGTGGGTAATGACAGAAACAGGTAGAGGGAGCCATGGGGACGCACACGTCTCCACACCAGCCCTGCCTTTTGACAGCCACATGGCTTTGGGCAAGTGACCCAAGAATGCTGTGCCTCAGTTTCCTCACCCATGAGATGCTGGCACGGCGCCTATCTCCTGTGGTGAGGCCGGGCCCCGGGCCGGGGGGAGCAGGTCTAGGCCTGGCTGAGCCATGCCCGCCCGCAGGCCCCGAGTCCCCATACACACACTGGAAGCAGACAGTGTTCTACATGGAGGACTACCTGACGGTGAAGACGGGCGAGGAGATCTTCGGCACCATCGGCATGCGGCCCAACGCCAAGAACAACGTGAGGCCCCCGGGGAGCTGGGGGGGGAGGGACCTGGGTGACCACCTCTGCCTGTTCTGGGGTCCCCGAGCCCCTTAGCCCCACGCGTGTGTCCAGAGCAGGATTTTATTGAGCATCTACTGGGAGCCAGGCCTGGGGGCTCAGGCCGAATCCCTGCCTGCCTGATGCTAGCCAAGCAGAATGGTGACAGGGTGACAGGGTACATGGCATTTGGAGGTGACCCCTGTGGAGCTGGGAGCAGGGCAGACAGGTGTCGCTGTGGGTGGGAGTGGGCTTCAGGGTGAGAGGCAGCCCTGGGTAGAGCCAACGGGACCTCTCAGCCCGGGTGTGGCGTGAGAGTAAAGGAGGGGTTTGGTTTTGTTTCGTTTTTCCTTTTTTCTCCTAAGCACCTGGCAGGATGGAGCTGCCGTCACCTGATACAGGGGGTTCCGGGGAGATGCTGGGGGGCGGCAGGATGAAAGACCCGGAGCTGGGGAGTGGCGCGGTCTGGAGATGGGCATGAGGGGCTGGGGGCGGGAGGCTGGGTACGCTCTGGGTGGCGATGACGCATGGGCCCTGGGTGGCGGCCCAGAGTGGACCCACGTTCTGACCCAGGGAGATGAGAACCAGTTAAAACAGTACTTCTGAACCAGGGGTGATTTTGCTGTCCCCTGCAAGGCTGTTCGTCACTGTCTGGAGACAGTGTGGTGTCACGCCTGGAGAAGGGGTTCCAGGCATGTGGTAGGCAGAGGCCGAGGATGCTGGTAAACATCCCACAACCACGGGACACCCCCCAGGGAAGACTGACCTGGCCCACAGTGACAGTGATGCTCAGGTGGAGAAGCCCCAAGGGAAAGAGACACCAGGCGAGAGAGGAGGAGTCATTGGGGCCATTGGTGACTTTGCGCTGGCCTTCCCATATGCCACGTGCCGGGGGGGGGGGGGGCTTCTAGGAAGCCTGGCAGGGGAGGAAGTGGAGACGGTGGGCTGGGACCATTGAGCTTGGCTGCAAAGTCTTGCTGGAGGAGGAAGTGGCCTTGAGAGGTTTGCTTTTTTATAAAAGAAGGAAGAAATAACTGCTTTGCTGATGGGAATGGCCTTCATGGGGACTATCTCGTGATGCAGGAGACAGCAAGGGACAGCTGGGCTCTGCCCCCAAGGGGGCCGGTTTGGCTGGGGACCAAGTAGATTTGAAGGTGCCCACATGCAGCTGTCACTGGAGTCAGGGTGCAGGGCAGATGTTGGGGGTGGGACCAGCAGCTGGGGTCACCAGTGTGGAGGTGAGCAGAAAGCAGGATCCGGATGGGTCTTGGGGACAGTGCGTTGACGCGGGGCCTGCACCCCCTTCTGCCGCCACCTCCTGACCGTGCCGTGGTTCTGGTCTCTGCCTGCCTGCCCCGTGGAGGTCCTGTTCCTCATGCGTATCCTCTCCCCACAGCGGGACCTGGACTTCACCATTGACCTGGATTTCAAAGGCCAGCTGTGCGAGCTGTCCTGCTCCACCGACTACCGGATGCGCTGAGGCAGCGCCGGCCGTCCAGGCCCGCCCTGCAGGGCCCAAGGGCTGCGGCGTTCATAGGCGGTTTCGGGGCTCCCCCTTCCTCTCCCTCCCTCCTGAAGAAGGGGGTTTTAGGGGCCTGGGCTGGGGGGATGGGGAGGGTACATCGTGGCTGTGTTTTTCATAACTTATGTTTTTATATGGTTGCATTTACCCCAATAAATCCTCAGCTGGGACCCAGCTCGGCTTCCTGGGGGCAAAGTGGGGTTGGGGTTCCCTTCGCAGGGGCTGAGATGCGAGCCTGAGCAGCCAAGAGGACCAGACTTGGGTACACACTGGTGGCTGGAGTTCTGGGTCCCACTTTCTCTGGGTCTCTCTGTCGTCTCCCTTCCCCCCCCCAATCTCTGCGTCCCTCACTCCCCTTCCTGGGGTCTCTGCCTTCCAGTTCTCGTTGAGGGTCTTTGTCCAAACTCTTCCCCTTATCCCTCTCCTGAGGTGTGCCCCGCCCCTCTGAGACCTGTGTCCTGCACCACTGGGCAGGGCTGAGCTCTCCAGCTGCCCTGCCAGGCTGGGTGGGGGTGGGGGTGGATTCCCAGCACAGCTGGGCCCTCAAGTTTCCCAGAAGACTGTCTCCCGCCTCCTCCCAACCCTCACATTGTTCCTCTCCCTGGCTGTTTTTTCCTGTCCAGGACCCTCCAAGGCCAGCTGGCAGTGAGTGGTGACCAGCCCTCTCTGCAGCTGGGGAAACTGAGTCATGGAGGTTGTCCCTGCCTCTTCCCCCAGCATGGCCTAGAGCTTGGGGACAGGGAGTTGCCCTCTATGGAGGCTGATGGGAGGTGCAGTGTAGAGGCAGCAAGTCTGCCCACTTTACAGACATGGATGTTGAGGCCCTGCTGACCAGCCCCTGGCAGCGCCCCATCCTGCCTCTGCTGCAGGCCCGGTGTCTGCCCCTGCGCTTCCACTCCCAGCGCCTGTGCATGGAGACCCTGGCCCCCAGAACACTGTCCACACACCTAGATGGCCCAGCACACCATCCATGTCTTTATACAGCCCTGGCTGCACCTGATCTGGTACATCCTGAGCCCTCGGCCAGTGGGCACCTCGCACCTGTTAAACCTCGTCCTCCTTTTCCAGGATGGGACACTGCTAGTGCCCATTCTCCCTTTAACACCCCTGCTGCCGGCCCTGTCTGCACTGGCCCCATGTTGCCCAACTCCTTTTCTGGAAGTCTCCTGGTCCCTGAGACTCCGGGGTCTTCCCACGGTGTATAGAGGGCGGCTCCCTGACGGGGTGGGGGTGAGGGTGAGGTCGTAGTACACTGGGGCCCAGGGCTTTTCCGCCCCCACGCCTTTTTCCTGGAAGTCCCGCTTTGTCGCCACCTAGAGGTGTCATCGCCCCGCCCCTTTTCCCGACGCCTTAAAGGGGTCGGGTCTCCCGAGTCCTCCCAGGGGCATAGCCAGCGGCGGTGTGACTCGCACGCCCAGGGACTGCTCTGAGGCTGCGGTGCAGGAGGCGAGGGATCTAGGTTCGAATCCTGGCCCTCTGGCGTGGTGTGGCCTCTTCTACTCGTAGACTTGGCCTCAGTTTTCCCCGCCTGGGAAGTGGGGACTGGCCCTGAATCCTCGCTCTGACGCGGACGCGGACGCTCGGAAGAAACAGAACCTGGGCACGGGGAGGGGGCGGGGCCGCACCCCGGAGGGGCCAATTCACCTGCCGGTTTGCTGATCCCGACCCGCCCTGCCCCTCGATGACCGCTCGCATCCTCGTCCTGATGATGCTCCTCGCCATCTCCGCCCAAGGGGACCCGGACTCCGCGGGCAGGTGAGGCCAGTGGCTGGCAGCCAGGACAGGACGGGGAGAAGAGCGTCAGGGGCGCGCGCCCTCTTCCGGTCACAGTTTTCCGCGTCTGTGGAATGGGCAGATCTGTGAGCGCGCCCCGCTGGTCTGGGGAGTTCTGGGTGCCCTTCCCCACCACGCCTCCTTGCTTGATTCTGTTCAAACCCGGTCTTCTCCCACGCTCCCTCCCCAGGCGGCCCTGGCAGCAGGTCGCCCAGCACCGCGGGCGCCTATGTTCCCTGGGCACGTGCCAGACGCACCGCCTGCCGGAGATCATATACTGGCTCCGCTCTGCCTCCACCAAGGAGCCCTCCGGGAAGGCCAGCCGCAAGCCCCAGGACCCCCACGGCTACGGGCGCCGGCGGCGGCGCGAGGTGAAAGCCCTGCTCCATCTCCAGGACTACCGCCCGCAGCAGGGGGGCCAGCGGAGTGCCCGGATCGCTGGGTGACCTCGGACATGTCTCCTTGCCTGGCTTCAGTCTGCCCATCTGTGTATTGGGGTTACTACCCCAATTTTTCCCCCAACCCCACCCTCTGAGATTGTCTTCCTCACCCCCATCCCTGGCTGTGACTGGGCTGGACCCAGGGGCACACCGCACCCAGCCTGGACAAAGAATACTGGCGTCCCGAGGCGAATAAAACAAGAGTTGTGCGTTTTAGTTTCTGCTTGTCTGTGACCATTTCAGCCTCTCAGTCTGGGCCAGTCTCTTAACACACTCTCCTTCTCCTTTATGGGCTCCTTCTCCCTCACGGAAGTCCCTCTGACTATCTAACTTGCCACTGTAGCGCCTCCATCGTGCCAGCTCAATCCGTGCGCCTTCCGTGGGTGGGTTTGGTGGGCCAGCCGGGCCCAGAGCATCCTTCCTCCCTCCCCAGCGAGAGGGGACTGAGATTCGCTCCTGCACCCAGAGGTGGGCTGTGAGTCCTAACAGCCTCGCCCCTCGCAGAGAAAGAGCAAGAGACAAAGAGCGGAGTGGGGAACCCAAGAACCCGGGGTTCCGACCAGCTGCGCGAAATGGGGGAGGCTCAATGCTGGAGACTCGGGACCGGTAAAAGAAGACTGAGGGCCGGGGATCGAACGGAGGGAGGGGATTGGACGCTGTGGCTGGAAGGGGGCGGGGATAGGACGCGGGGATTGGAAGGGGCGGGGACAGGACACTGGGGATTGGAAGGGGCAGGCATAGAAGGCCGAAATTGGAAGGGGGCGGGGATAAAATGAGGGACCTGAATACGCGGGGAGGCACACGCGAGACAGAAATCGGGGTTTCTGGGTGTCAGCGATCTGGGGGTGGGGAGGATTCCGAAGCCTCTCTACCAGGTCGTGGACTCATCACCCTGGGACTGGACATATGCAAGCAGGAGATTTGGGTCCGGTGCTCAAAATCGGGGGTGGGGGGGGTGGGGGTGTACTCAGGTTTGGTCCCTAGGATCCCATCGGCGGACCCCTGACTCAGCGTGGTAAGTACTGGACCGCAGGGGCCTGAGATCCCATCCCTCGCCCCCAAACCCCCAGTGCCCCTCTCGCGGGGACTGGAGCCCTGTGTCTCTGGTTGGGCGGTCGGGCCTCTCCATCACTTGTCCTCGACGCTCGCCTCCGCTCCCAGCCTCAGCATCCCGGCTGCGAGGCATGCGCATTAGGGTGCTTCCTCCCCCATCCCCTCCAGCTCCGGGCGGGGGGAGGGGACGCTGGGCCACTCTAGAGCGGATAAATTTATAGACACCCCCACCCCCCCATCCCCGCCTTGGACTGGGAAGCGGAAATGGGGTGGGCTACGTCAGTATCTGGCAGGTGTTTATTTCATATGGATATAAAACTAATGTTTTTCTCTGCAACTCATCCTGGACCGGTTTTCCTCCCCAACCCCCAATCTTGAAAGTCCTTTATTGGGAGGGGGGCACTGCCCCTGCACCACGTTTTCGCAGAGTAGGTACAGGGTTAACACGAGCTATCCCTCTTGCCTCTCTATGCCTTCACAGAGGTCCCCATTTGACGTCCCTCCTCCGACCAGGACCCTCAAGACCCCCCCTCACGACCTCACAGGTGCTTAAGGAAGGGTGAGCTAGGTCCTATATTCCTGGGTCTGCGCGAGGAGAGGGCTGGGAGCCCGGATTCCTAAGTCCTGGGGGAGAAGAGGTCTGGGGTCCGGAGTCATGAGTCTGAGGGAGGAGGGGCTGGAGGCCTGGACTCCTGGGTTTGAGGAGGAGGGGCTGGGCCTGGAGAAGGACAGAGCCTGGAGAATGAGCTTCTGTCCTCCTCCCAGGGCTCTAGAGTGACATGGCTGAAGCGCACCAGGCTGTGGGCTTCCGATCCTCGCTGACCTCGGATGGCGCGGAAGTGGAGCTCAGTGCCCCTGTGTTGCAGGAGATCTACCTCTCTGGCCTGCGCTCTTGGAAAAGGCATCTCTTACGTTTCTGGGTGAGGAGGGCTGCTGGTTGGTTTCCTTCCGGGAATCCAGTTTCCTGCTTCTGGGATGTCTGAGGCCCACTTCCGGTATCCGTGTGGGTCCGCTTCTGGGAGCCTATCACCCCTTTCTGGGAATTTTGATGTCCACTCCCAGGATCCCTTTACTTATTTCTCTGTGGTTCACTTTGGGATCTGCAAACTCGGCCACTGAGAACCCTCTTCACCCTCTTACACCCAGGAGGGCACCTGGACCCTCCCACTACCCCTCTCACATAACTGTCCCCTTTCCAGTTTCTAGAACTCCATCTCCATCCTTCATGGCACGCTTCTCACCATTCTCTTTCATCTCCAGCATCTAAACAAGGTGCTCCCCATTCCAGAATCCCTATGTTCCCATGACCCCATCAAGATCTTGGGTGGCTACACCCCAATCCTGAAGGTAGCTCTTGCCTACTGGGCCTGAGATCCCTTCCTCCTGCTCCTGAACCCGCAGTGTCCCTCTCCAGCACTAACTTCCACATGTCTGGAATGCCCATGCCCAACAGACAGCTTGAGGTCCCTGGTTCTAGAACTCTGGCACTGTACAGTCTTCCTGTGTGTCACATCCTCTGTCCGTGAACTGGAGTCTTGAACCTGTGGGTCATCCAGGACTGAGTTTGAATCCTGGCTCCACCACTTAGTGTTTGTGTCGCCTTGGGCAAGCACCCCTCTTTGAATCACAGTCCCCCTGCCACCATGGAAGGTGGCTGATAGCACCTCCCTCCCATGATAGCCTTGGGGATTAAATTAATTCTTATGTGGGAGCACTGAGCAATGTCCCTGGCCCAGGGCATGTGCTAAGCATTAGCTTTTTTTTTCTTTTTTCTTTTTTCTTTTTTTGTCCAAAGCAATACCTAGGCAAAATTCTTTTTTTTTTTTTTTTTTTTTTTTTTTTTTTTTGAGACAGAGTCTCGCTCTGTTGCCCGGGCTAGAGTGCCATGGCGTCAGCCTCGCTCACAGCAACCTCAAACTCCTGGGCTTAAGCAATCCTCCTGCCTCAGCCTCCCGAGTAGCTGGGACTACAGGCATGTACCACCATGCCTGGCTAATTTTTTCTATATATATGTTTTTAGTTGTCCATATAATTTCTTTCTATTTTTAGTAGAGATGGGGTCTCACTCTTGCTCAGGCTGGTCTCGAACTCCTGAGCTCAAACGATCCTCCCGCCTTGGCCTCCCAGAGTGCTAGGATTACAGGTGTGAGCCACGACACCCGGCCAAGCATTAGCTTTTGATAATGTTGTTCTTCATTCATTTATTCACCAAATATCTCTGGAACATCTGTTAAGGGCCTGGCGCTGTTTTGGGCACTGGGACACGGCAGAGATCAGGACAGACAGAATCCTGCCCTCAGGGAGCTCTCCTTTGAGTTGGGGAAGAAGGCAAAAAGAAGATAGATAGAGTATGGTGACACCCCATAGCATCATCTCATATAGACGGTGACACGTGCTATGGTGAACAATAAAGCAGGTGGTGAAAGGGATGTGGGGGTGTTGCATTTAAATAAGGGGCGGCCCAGCGGGATCTCCTGATGTAGACAGGACAAAATTACATACAGAAAAATGCACAGGTTTTAAGGTCTACGGTACTTGCATTTTGACAATACCCATGTAACCAGCTCCTGATCAAGACAACCACCAGTCTAGAATGTTCCTTCTGGCCCCTTTTCAGTCAGCTCTTCATCTGCACTGCAAGGCAACCACTGTCCTGATTCCTATCCTTGTGGATTGAGTCTTCCTGGTGTTCCACTGGTGAATATTTTGACTGTCACCCTTGCGTCTAAGTCAAGACCTGAACCACGTTTCAGAGTCAAATGTTCCCTCTGCCCAACAGCCCCCAGCAGACCCTTACATTAGACTGAACATCATAAATCATATTAGGTCATATTTAGTGTATCCCAGGCTCTAAACTCACTAAGCCCTTTAAATCTGTTGCACATCTGATCCTCACCGCAGCCCTCTAAGTTAAACCCCTTGTTGGTTCCATTTGATAGAGGAAGAAACTGAGGCCCAGAGAGGTGCTTTCATTTCGCCAACGTCACACAGCGGCTAAGATACAGAATTAGAGGAAGAGCCAGAATGAGCAGTCTGGATCCACGCTCCTGCCCATTTTCCTGGGCTATTTTTCTAGAATGTACTCCCACTGTTGACATCATGAGGCTGTTTCGAATAACCTCCAGTGGATCACTTGGGCCAAGCACGGTGTCAGTACTTAGTGGGTTTCATCAGCAGGAGGTCAGAGTGTCCCTTGAAATGGTTTCCATGTGAACATGAGAGTCAGACACAGCAAACCCCAGAGTAAGGTACCTTGAAGTACACCCTGCTCAGTTAGGGTCACAAGACAGCTAGTTGGTTTGAGTGGCTGATAGTGGGACCCTGGAACCAGGTGACCTGGGTTCAAATCCCTGCTCCACCACTTCCTGGCTGTGCAAGCTTGGATGAGTTCTCCAACTTCCTCTTTCCTCAGTTTCTTCACCTGGGTGATGGGGATAATAGTAATTGCTCCCTCACCAGGGTTGCAGGGGAATGAAAGCCTTTTTTTTTTTTTTTGAGACAGTCTTCCTCTGTCACCCAGGCTACAGTGCCGTGGCGTCATTGTAGCTCACTGCAACCTCAAACCTGGGCTCAAGCGATCCTCCTGCTTCAGCCTCCTGAGTAGCTGGGACTACAAGCGTGAGCCACAGTGCCTGGCTAATTTTTCTATTTTTAGTAGACATGGGGTCTCACTCTTGCTCAGGCTGGTCTTGAACTTGAAAGGCTTTAATGAAGCACCTGGTACGTGGACACTTCCTGTTGTCATGAAGCCCCTGCTGTATTGCAATCCAGAGCACCAGTTAGAAGAACTGACAACCACTTTTTAAAAATTCAACAACAAAAATAACCATGTTCACCAGTAACCTTTTCCTGCCAAAGCAAAGGAAGAATGTCGGGTCATAAATCCCCAACAAGAAGTAAAGCTAAAGTAGCAATAGAAGGGACCATTGTAACATTTATTGAGTGCCTACTGTGTGCCTGGCTCTGAGATGTGCAATTCACCCCTACTGCCCAGTCCTCTTCTTTGCTTTATTTTTCTGCATAGCACCTATCACCATGTGATAGTAAATCCTTTACTTATGCAGGTATCGCCTGTTTCCCCCAGGACAGCAGAGAGCTTGCTGTCTTGTCACAGCTGTGGGCCTGCAGTAAGCATTTGTAGGATGATATTTTTTTGTTAAGCCCTTGTGATAGCCCTGTGAGCCAAGTACTAGAGTTATTCCCATTCTACAGATGAGGAAACTGAGGCATAAAGAAGTGAGGTCATTTGCTTGAGGTCACCCAGCTAGTAGGTGACAGAACAGATATTTGAGCCCATAGGATGGGACCCCACATCCCAAGTTCTAAACCATGACCTCGGAGGCCACCCTGTTCATTAAATGTGGGGAGCGGAAGGGAGAAAGTGGTTTCTTGAGCCCCAGTGGTGACAACCCAACCAATAGTGGCTCTTACCCTGTCTTAACCCTGCTCTCTGTGTGACCTTGAACCCAAGTGTCTTCATTTGTAAAATGAGATCATCTTACTGCTTATGTCACGGGGTTGTTGGGAGGATTTAAAGAGTTAGTCCTTGTAAATAGTACGTGGGATGTAGCAAGTGCTCATTAAATGTTAGTTGTGTCTCTCACATTTCCTTGAGGGTCTGGTTCACAGTCAGAGCTTTCATTCATTCTTTATCCATTCCATGACCGGGTAGAAGGCTTTCTGAGCTCTGGACCCTGCTGTGTGCAGGAAATCATTTTGCCTTCTTGACAGGCTCGCCTGCAAGGTCCTGCCTCCAAGTATCCTCTTCTAGGAAGCCCTCCCTGGTGCCCTCGAGCTGTAACTCTCCACCATAGGGCTCTTCCTGTTTCTTGTCCTACAGCCATTAACATGTGCTTCATTCCGGACCTTCCTGCAGGCAGGACCCAGATCTGTCTGTTTCCCACTGGGATCTTGAGCACCCAGCTCAGGGCTCAGTACACACTAGGGGCTGAATAAATATCTGAGAATGACAAACAGCAAGTGCTCAGAGGAGGGGGCAGGCAAAGGACTGAATGGATGCCCTTTCCTCCCCACAGAATGACTTTCTCACTGGTGTGTTCCCTGCCAGCCCCCTCAGCTGGCTCTTCCTCTTCAGCACAATCCAGCTCTCCTGGTTCCTCCAGCTGGATCCTTCTTTAGGACTGATGGAGAAGATCAAAGAGTTGCTGCCAGACTGGTGAGGTCCCCCACTTCAGCTCAGTAACCTCTTAATCCCTCTCCCTCCACCCAGTAAGTTTCTCTATCGATGTGGTGTGCCTGCTAAAGAAAAGTAAACACTGAGACTTGCTTTTGGTCAGATTAATAAAGGTACAGCATCAAGAAAAAGGAGGTGATTCTCTCTTCTCTGTGCATATTTTCTTTTCTTTTCTTTTTTTTCCCAAGAGGTGAGATCTCACTTTGTTTGTTGTCCATGCTGGAGTGTTGGGGCATCATCACAGCTCACTGCAGCCTCAAACTCCTGGAATCAAGTGATCCTCCCACCTCAACTCCTGAGTAACTGGGACTACAGACACGCACCACTGTGCCTGGCTAATTTTTAAATTTTTTATAGAGATGGGGTCTCACTATGTTGCCCAGGCTCATCTTGAACTACTGGCCTCAAGCGATCCTCCCACCTTGGCTTCTCGAAGTGTGGGATTATAGGGGTGAGACACCGTGCCTGGTCTCCCTAAACATTTTCTATCCCGGCTGTTCTTGCTAAGAAGAATGGTGACAAACTAGAAAATATCCAGATATGGGTATAAATACTAACAAAAGTATGAGTTTTGCCAGTCTCTAATTTTATAGTCTTAGGCAAGAGACTTCAGCAATCTCAGTTATGAAGGCCTTCATCTGTAAAATGGGATAATAATATTAATAATCGCTTCTTAGGGTGGTTGGAAGAATTAATCAAAATCGTGAATGTGAAACATTCAGTAGTGCCTGGAGATTACTATATGGGAGCGGTTGTGTTATTCTCATTACTGTCATCTTCAGGAAGGGTTTGAAAACCAGGTGCTCTCAAAGTGGCTGGTTCTAGTTCTTGGGTTAGTCTTCCTAGGGAAGAAGGTTCAGATTTTGTGCAAATGGCTCCAAAAAGCAGACCCAGGATCAGATGTAGAAATGTCCAGAAAGCTTAGATTTACATAGTCTACAGAAGGCAAGTGACTCACCCACATCTTCCGCATGAGATTTGCTCAGATGTCTGATTGCAACTTTGCAGACAACAGTTGATTTAGTGTAGCTTTAGATCAGGTTTTCCTAAACTTGAGCTGGTATTGGAATCACCTGGAGGGGTTGCTAAAACACGGATTGCTGGACCCCACCTCAAGAGAGTCTGTCTCAGTGGCTCTGGGTGGGGCCCAGGAATATGCATTTTCAACAAGCTCCCAGGGGGTGGTACTGGGGCTGGTCCAGACACCAGACTTTGAGAACCGCTACCTTAGAGTATAAGTTGATATCTGGGAGGGAAAAGCATCCCCTCAATAGAAATAATGGCTTCCACTTATTAAGCACCTACCAATTCTGTGGAAAGTGCTAATAGAAGCTTGGAGCCAACACATGGGCTGGGGGTGGAGGATATGGGAGTGTGCGACAGAG
Organism: Varecia variegata; assembly: GCA_028533085.1. NCBI lineage: Eukaryota > Metazoa > Chordata > Mammalia > Primates > Lemuridae > Varecia > Varecia variegata. The sequence continues at coordinate 21,208,052 of CM052449.1, read as the reverse complement.
GTTCACATCTATTTTACAAATTGGGAACATGGACTTCTCTGACTCCAGTTCTACAAGATGTGTCTCCAACAGCCCAAAGACCAGTACAGGGCCTGGGTGAGTTCTGAGGCCGGAAGACCCAGGCCCAGCCTCTCTTTCTGTCCTCTCAGGGGTGCACAGCACCACGGTCTCCGAGGCGTCCTGGCAGCCACTCTGTTTGCCTCGTGTTTGTGGGGAGCCCTGATCTTCACGCTTCACGTGGCCCTGAGACTGCTCCTGTCCTACCACGGCTGGCTTCTTGAACCCCACGGAGCCATGTCGTCACCCACCAAGACCTGGCTGGTATGTGAGGGGCAGAGCCCTGCTCAGGCTCTCCCGGCACCCACTTCTCTGTCCCCCTGTCTGCATCTTTGCTTCCCTCTCTCTGCCTCGCTGTCCTCCTCTGTCAAGGTCTCTTTCCCGTTTTCTAGGTCTCTGTGCCCCTCTCTTTGGGTCTATGTCCCTTTCTGTCTGTGGTTTGCCCCACCCAGACACCCTGGTCCCCCGCCCCGGCGAGGGGTTTAATGACCCAGTACCTCCCCCTTTCTCCCAGGCCCTGGTCCGCATCTTCTCTGGTCGCCACCCGATGCTCTTCAGTTACCAGCGCTCCCTGCCGCGCCAGCCAGTGCCTTCGGTGCAGGACACCGTGCGCAAGGTGGGCCGGGTCGCTCGGGGATGGGGCGGGAGGCGGGCCGGGGGCGTAACCTGCCCTTTTCTCGGTCCCCCCTCTTCAGTACTTGGAGTCTGTCCGGCCCGTCCTCTCCGACGAGGACTTCGACTGGACGGCGGTCCTGGCGCAGGAATTCCTGAGGCTGCAGGCGTCGCTGCTGCAGTGGTACCTGCGGCTCAAGTCCTGGTGGGCGTCCAATTATGTGAGTCCTGCCGCGCCACCGAGGCCCCGCGTGGGAATCAAAGGTTCTGAGCCCGCCTCCTAGCCCCGCCCCCGCCCCGCCCACAGCCCCCAGGCCCTGCCGCGATTGGAGCTCGCCCTGGACTTGCCTACACTCTGAGCCCCGCCCCAGACACGCCAATATTCTGAGCCCCGCCCCCAGTGTGTTTGAACAGAATCCCAGGACCCACCCAACATTTCAGCCCCTCCCCTGGCTGGCCAAGACTCTAAGCCCCGCCCCCAGAGGAAGGCTGCTCCCCCAGTGGGCTTCTATTCTGAGTTCAGGGGCTAGGCCCTTGATTGCACTCTGAGTTGAGCTCTTGGGGAAACCAAGGCACAGGGTGGGTCAGCGATTCACCCAAACCAAGGCTTGCCGGCCTCACATTCTGTAGGAAGCCATAAGTAGCATGTGATGAGATGGCAGTGAAGAGACAGGTGGGGTGGTGTGAGTGAGTAGGGGGTGGATGAGAAGATCAGGGTTCCAGGAGGGAGTGCCTTGAAGGTTGGAGAGAAGTTGGACCTGTCAGGTTGGTAGGAAGGGCAGGAGAGAGAGGGAGATGGGGAGAGGGTCTGGGGCAGAGCCCCAAAGGGCAGCAGCAAGGGAGGGGCAGTCTGACAACTCGATGAAGGGGACTGAAGTGTCTGGAGAGGCAGGAGGGAATCTATGCTTTGGTATTCTGGTTAAAATTATTTTTTCCCTTCATGCTCTTGTACCAAATTCTGCTCTTAAAAAAACACACACATACCCACCATATATATATATTTCATTGCACCTCCAAGCACTGCCAATTACAACATACATTCTCTTATGTACAAAAAGGAGAAAACACAAGGCCAGCTAAAGTCTGATACAGTGCTTTCTTTTTCTTTTTTTTTCATGGTTCGAATTTTCTTATGATATTGGCAAGGTCCAAACATGTTTTGCATAGATTTTTACATAAATATATGTATTTATTTATTTTATAAATTTTAAATTTATGTTCTGTTCATTTTTCTATCCAAGTGTTCTTTTTCTTATTGAATTTTAAAGGCACATCTTACCAAGATGTCCCTTCATTTTGTCATTTGCCCTTTCCTTTTTAAAATTGATATGTAATAATTGTACATATTTATGAGGTACATGAGAGATTTTGATATGCATACAATGTGTAATGATCAAATCAAGGTTAATTGGATACCCATTGCCTTCTATCATTTCTTTGTGTTGGGACCATTCCAAAGCTTCTCTTCTAGCTATTTTGAAATATACAATATATCATTGTTAACTATAGTTACCCTACTATGCTAACATTAGAACTTATTCCTTCTAAGTTGTGTGTTTGTATCCATTAACTAACCTATCTCCATCCTCCCCTCCCCCTGCCCTTCCCAGCCTCCAGTAACCATCATTCTACTCTCCGCCCCCTTGAGGTCTGGTTTTCTGGCTCCCACATATGAGTGAGAACATGTGACATTTGTCTCTCTGTGACAGGGTGCTTTCTTATCACTTAGAATTTTTATATACAGTTGATCCTCATTATTCATGGATTTGTATTTGTGAATCCTTCCCCTCACTGAAATTCATTTGTAACCCCCAAATCAGTATTTGTGGTTCTTTCGTGGTCATCCATGGACTTGGGAGAGGGACAAAAAATATGAGTTGCCCATTCCAGCTGAGGTTGAACAAGGTGACACGTTACCTTCTGGTTTCAGTGCTTGTTCTGTAAACAAATGTCCTAATGCACTGTCATGTTTTTCACATTTTCATACTTCTTTTTTTTTTGAGACAGAGTCTTACTCTGTTCCCCTGGCTAGAGTGCCGTGGCGTCAGCCTAGCTCACAGCAACCTCAAACTCCTGGGCTCAGGCAATCCTTCTGCCTCAGCCTCCCAAGTAGCTGGGACTACAGGCATGCACCACCACACCTGGCTAATTTTTTCTATATATATTTTTAGTTGTCCAGCTAATTTCTTTCTGGTTTTCTTGGTAGAGATGGGGTCTCACTCTTGCTCAGGGTGGTCTTGAACTCCTGAGCTCAAACAATCCGCCCGCCTCGGCCTCCCAGAGTGCTAGGGTTACAGGTGTGAGCCACCATGCCTGGCACATTTTCATACTTCTTACTGGTAACTTCAGTGTTTAAAATGTTCATAGCACAGTATTGAAGTGCTGTCTCATGTTTCTGAGCACACGAAGGCTGTGATGTGCCTTACAGAGAAAATAGTATGTTAGAGAAGCTTTGTTCAGGCCAACTTATAGTGCTGTTGGTGGCGAGTTCAATACTAATTAATCAACAATATATACTAAGTAAGATGTCTTTAAACAGAAACACACATAAAACAAGGTGATGTATTGATCCCATGACAAAAATGTGACCAGAAGCTTGTGGGAACCCAACCTGGTGTTTCCCCTAGGAGCAATTCACTAATTTGTTGTTCACAGTGAGTATAAAACTTAAAGACCACAAATAACGAGCACCAACTGTATACTAAAAGAGCTGATTTAGACTTATTTAGACACAGATTTGCATCAAATATCACTCCTGAGCTAACTTTTAAAAGGACAATGTAAATGCAATAAATTGACCAGGGCAGCCCTAAGACTTCACAGTGAGAATCCAACCCTTCAATAGCTTTTAGACTCAGCCTGGGCCGTGTCCTTATACTGTGCTTTCCACACGCCTCATCCCCTGTGTTGTCAAGAACCTTGGCGATGTGGCATTGCCTGAAAAAGCCTATAATATTAGCAAAGCTGTTGATGCAGGGCACTAAAGCAGCTTTTAATAAAATCGCCCTCATTTTTGCCTCGGGTTGGGGATTTTCTGACTGGGTCTGATTCTCCCTCCTCCCCTCCCCCCAACAATTTGGTTGCTGGAGGTTAAAATCTTGCTCCACTATTATCTCATTAACTCTGGGATTTTTCTTCTTCTTCCTTTTCTTTTTTTTTTTTTTTCTTTCTTTTTTCTTTTTCTTTTTTTTTTTTTGAGACAGAGTCTCACTCTATTACCCGGGCTAGAGTGCAGTGGCGTCAGCCTAGCTACAGCAACCTCAAACTCCTGGGCTCAAGCGATCCTCCTACCTCAGCCTCCCAAGTAACTGGGACTACAGGCATGCGTCACCATGCCCGGCTAATTTTTTTTCTCCATATTTAGTTGCCTGGCTAGTTTTTTCTATTTTTAGTAGAGACAGAGTCTCACTCTTGCTCAGGCTGGTCTTGAACTCCTGACCTCAAGCGATCCTCCTGCCTCGGCCTCCCAGAGTGCTAGGATTATAGGCATGAGCTTATGTTTGTTTTTAACTTTGCTTCCTAAAGCCACTGACAATTGAGGCTTCCTTTAAGTATAGGATTTCTAACATTAAAAATTATATTTTCTAAATATTTTTTATAAAGAAATGAAAGCCACAAACTCCATGGTTTACTGGAATTTTCTTCTGAGCCATAGACACCCTTTCAGCAAGGCTGTGATGCTGGTGTGTTTTCTTTATTTTGGTTTTTTCTTTTTTACTGTCTTTCTAAAAAAAGTTATGTGTTAGACATACAATGTTAACATGTTATACATATAGTAAAATACACAAATTGTAAGTGTACAGTTTAATGACATTTTGTGTTTGCATATACTCATGTAACCACTGTCTAGATCAAGGTATAGAACTTTTCTAGCATTTGCTAGAACCTTCTGGGTTTTTCTGGAAGGTGTTGCACATTCTGAGGGAATGAAACTGCATCCTGCCTAGTCTAAGTGGAAGTCTATAGATGCCATAGACTTGAAGATGCAAGTAAACATGTATATATTCTTATAGATTCCATGAGATCCTATGACATAGAATAAAGGAAAACATCTAGAAAACATTCAAGTCCCCTCGAACCACCTCCCTCTAATCCTGTTCTCTCCAGCCATTGCCTATGAGGAACATTTTTTTTGGAGTCTTATCTGAGCATTTATGAACATGTATTTGTACCTAGAGAATTGTACATATATATGATTTTGTATGGTGATAAAATATACATAACAAGATTTGCCATTTTAACCTTTTAAGGATACAATTCAGTGGCATTAATGCATTTGGAACGCTGTGTAACCATCACCACTATTAATATTTCCAGAGCAGTTTCATCTTCCCAAACAGAAACTCCGTCCAGCCTCTGGTAACCTCTATTCTACTTTGTCTCTATGGATTTGTCTATTCTAGATATTTCATATAAGTAGAATCACAAAATGTTTGTTTTTTTGTGTGTCTGGCTAATTTCACTTAGCACAATGCCTTCAGGGTTCATCTGTGTTGTAGCCTGCACCAGAATTTCATTCTTTTTCATGGAGGTACTACATCTTGGCTGTCCATTCATCTGTGGGTGGACACGGGTTTTTGTAGTATTTTTTAAAATCTCAGATAAGATCCTTCCACATATCTTTTTTTTTTTTTTTTTTTTTTGAGACAGAGTCTCACTCTGTTGCCCGGGCTAGAGTGAGTGCCGTGGCGTCAGCCTAGCTCACAGCAACCTCAAACTCCTGGGCTCAAGCGATCCTACTGCCTCAGCCTCCCCAGTAGCTGGGACTACAGGCATGCGTCACCATGCCTGGCAAAATTTTTCTATATATTTTTAGTTGTCCAGCTAATTTCTATTATTTTTTTTTTTTAGTAGAGACGGGGTATCGCTCTTGCTCAGGCTGGTCTCCAACTCCTGAGCTCAAACGATCCTCCCGTCTTGGCCTCCCAAGTGCTAGGATTACAGGCGTGAGCCACCGCGCCCCGCCCCACATATCTTGTGCCTCTAGTCTCTTTCACTCAACAGTATGTCTTGGTGCTGGCTGTGTGTCAGTAAATGGAGATGTACCTTGTTCGCTCTAGCAGCCGGTAATATCCCGCAACTGTGAGAGTAGCACAGTTTAGCTACTGATCCCCCATCTATGGGCTCCTAGGTTACCACTAGTCACTGACCGTGATGGCCTCCTTCGTTGGCTCCACCCTCCCTGTGTGACACAGGACAGTCTGGAGGGCTTCCCTGGTCCAGCGCCCCTGCCCCAGCCAGGGTCCGCCTCAGCTGTGTCTCCGCCACTCCCAGGTCAGTGACTGGTGGGAGGAGTTTGTGTACCTGCGCTCCCGCAACCCGCTGATGGTGAACAGCAACTATTACATGATGGTAAGAAGGGGAGAAGGGGGCTTGGGGCGGGGGGTGTCACAGCGCCCCAGGCCTAGGGTCGGGATACCTGGGTAGAATGTGGTATTTATGGTCAGTGACCTGAATCCGGGACCACACTATGGGATTCATTATCCCTCCCTCTTTTGGGGTCAGGACCTGCATTTGGGTCAGTGCCCCCATCAGGGACAAACCTGACCCCAGGCGTTTTTGCTGTCCCCTCTGCTGGCCCCCAGGACTTCCTGTACGTCACGCCCACGCCTCTGCAGGCAGCTCGAGCTGGAAATGCAGTCCACGCCCTCCTCCTGTACCGCCAGCGCCTCAACCGCCAGGAGATTCCCCCGGTGAGCGGGCTGCCTGTGGGCTGGGGACAGAGGTGTGTGTGGTCCTGTGGCGTGGGGGCCACCTGGGGCCTGGAAGGCAGCTCACAAGCCCCACATCTCCTGCAGACTTTGCTGATGGGAATGCGCCCCTTATGCTCTGCCCAGTATGAGAAGATATTCAACACCACGCGGGTTCCAGGGGTCCAAAAAGGTGAAAACTCCCCACCCTCAAAACATACACACAAACACTGGTAGAGGCAGAACAGTGTGGTGGCTAACAGCATGTTCCTCAGCCTGCCTGAGTTTGAATCTCAACTCTGCTTCCTAGCTGTGTGACGTTAGGCAAGTTTTTACCCTCTCTGAGCCTCAGTTTCCACATCTCTAAAATGGCATAGGATGGAAAAGATTAAAAGGGTGCTTAGAACAGCTCAGGGCATATAAGAAGTGCTTAATCAATGGTCATCATTCTTACAATATGTCTGGTTCCCTCTCCCACGCTTCTGCCAATTCCACTCCTAGACTACATCCGCCACCTCTGTGACAGCCAACACGTGGCTGTCTTCCACCGGGGCCGATTTTTCCGCGTGGGGACCCACTCCCCAAATGGCCTGCTTTCCCCGAGGGCCCTGGAGCAGCAGTTTCAGCGAATCCTGGATGACCCCTCGCCCGCCTGCCCCCACGAGGAACATCTGGCTGCCCTGACCACTGCTCCCAGGTGAGGGCCAGAGGTCATGGGCTCTCAGAGGCCAGGCCAGCATCCCAAGGCCGTGAAGGGACAGGTGGTTGGGGCCAGGTGGAAGCTGGGCGCAGTGGACTCAGGTACATCCCTGGCCCTACAGGGGCATGTGGGCCGAGGTACGGAGGTCCCTGAAGACTCAGGCAGCAGAGGCCCTGGAGGCGGTGGAAGGGGCCGCTTTCTTTGTGTCACTTGACTCTGAGCCTGCAGGGCTCACCAGGGAGGACCCAGCAGCTTCATTGGATGCCTACGCCCATGCCCTGCTGGCCGGCTGCGGCCACGACCGGTGAGTCAGCTCTGGGTCTGGGAGCCCAGACCTGGCCCCCCAGACCTAATGTCCCCCAGTGTCCAGACCTAGGACCCCTGACACTAGACGACCAGACTCTGGAGCCCACACCTAATGCCTTAGGACCTGGAGACCTCTGGTCTAGAGTACCCTTAACCCAGACCCAGGGATTCTAGCTCTGAGGACCACCAAACCCCAAGCCTGGAACCCCCAGACTCAGAGAACCCCAACCTAGGGACCTCAGACTCAGAACTTGGACCACTGAATCCTCAGGGCTTAATGCGGGCTCCCCAAACCCAGGGCCCCAGGCCTGGACTCCCACACCTAGAGTTCCTCAGACCACTTCTAGAGGTCTGCGAGGTAGCACCCCAACTTCGTAGGCCCTGGGAAAGTCCTCCTGACTCCCAGCACCCTCAAAAGCCTTGAACCTTCCTCAGCAAGTTCCCGAAAAATCTCCAAACTCTAAATCCTAGACATGTCTGGAGACCCTCCAGAACCACCTGCTGGAGACCCCCACACCAGTGCCCCCAGCTGATTGCCAAATCTCCCCACCTCAAAACTCCCCCTCAAATGCCACAGAAAGCACCCTGAGTCCCCCCCGCCCAGCTCTCAGTGACGCCTCTGAACTCTCCCCGACAGCTGGTTTGACAAATCCTTCACCCTAATTGTCTTCGCCAACGGGAAGCTGGGCCTCAGCGTGGAGCACTCGTGGGCAGACTGCCCCATCTCAGGACACATGTGGGAGGTAGGCCAGCCAGCCTTCCCCCTGTTCTGGGGACCCCCAGCCCCCTTTCCAAGGACTGTCCTTTCCAGGGCCTTAGGTCGAAGAAAAACTGAGGCTCAGACAGAAGCAGAGGCCGGCCCAGGTCTTCCAGCAATCAAGGGGTCTGGGTTGCTGACCTTCCTTTGATGAGCTGGTCATTGGGGCTCAGAGAAGGAAAGTGACATTCCCAGAGTCACACAGTGAGGAGTGGCAGAGTGAGAATGTGAACCCAGAGTGCCCTGACACCAGAATGTGAGGCTTCTACACATCACAGAGTCAGAAGAATTATCTTCCAGCTCTGGTCTGCTGTGTGATCTTGGGCAAGTTACTTTCCCCCTCTGAGCCTCAATTTCCCCGTTCATCAAATGAAAGAATTGGAATTTCTTTTATCATTAAGCTTCTGTCCAGCCCTGAGAATCTTAGCATCTCCATTTTTGCTCCTTTATTTAGTCCCTAAATCACAGGGGACAGTCGCTGCACCCTGTTGGGTTCCCCCCACTCCATGGGGCTGGCTAGGGCTCCCCCGCCCAGGGGGAGAGGGAGGGAAGTCCTTTCCAGATCTTGAGAACAAGCACAACCCCAGGTGAGCTTTGGCCCTTCTGCGTCTGTTTCTTGTTTGTAAAATGGGAATTTTTTCCTTTTAATTCTATTTATAAATGAAACACTTGATTGAGTTTCACTTCACACCCTTCAGGTCACTTCATGCTGACCTACTGTGTTTACACATTGACTTTAAAGGAACAGATGTAATGCAGAATAAGATTAAGTGACATGTTCTTTTCCCAATACCTTTCTAACGTCACAGTGAAGGTATTAATCCCTTCTTGCTAGGGTGGTTTTGAGAATTAAATGGAAACTCGAACAGGGAGGGCTGGCAGGCCGTGGGCATGCGGTCAGGGCTGATTTAGAATATTCCATAGTCAGCAGGACGTGGGCGTCCTCGGTCAGGATGAGCACTGCCCCGGGAGGCCCAAACTATTCCCTATCTCCCCAGTCCCAGGGTCATGTCAGTGGGAGGGGTCCTTGGCAAGGGTGAGGCGGCCCCTGGTGACTCTTCATGTACTGGTCAGAAGTACAGGTCGGTGAATCCCAGTCGAGTTGTTAGTATTTGTCCTATTTTCAATGGATGTGGACCAGAGACCCCGTCTGTGAACATCAGCGGTTTCTGTTTCCTGGGGACTGCCCCCCAACCCAAAGGGACTGATGAAAAGAGGTCCCTGGTTAGGAGCTCCCAGTCCAAAGGGAGGAGGGACTCTGACCGCCTATGTTCCCACGCAGTTCACGCTGGCCACAGAGTGCTTTCAGCTGGGCTACTCGGCAGATGGCCACTGCAAGGGGCGTCCTGACCCCACGCTCCCCCAGCCCCGGCGGCTGCAGTGGGACCTTCCGGACCAGGTGAGGCCGGGTTTCTGGGCCTTTTCTTCAAGTCCCTAAATTCCTAGCCTTGACCCTAAACTCATCCCCATCCCCAATCTAAACCTCAAAATCAACCCCTAAGCCCAAGCCTGTCCTGTCCCCAACCATGACCCATCCCCAGCCTCACACCCCACCCCATCCCCTGCTCCATTCCCACCTCTGTCCCCATCTGGTTCCCTTGTTTGTCCCCATTTCCATACTCCCTGCCAACCACCTTCCAGTCCAGCCCTACCCCCATCGGTAACCCCCACCTCCTGCCTCCCCTCCCCCCTGGCAGATCCACCCGTCTATCTCTCTAGCCCTGAGGGGAGCCAAGGCCTTGTCTGCAAATGTTGACTGCCACGTCTTCCCCTTCTCCCACTTTGGCAAGAGCTTCATCAGACGCTGTCGCCTGTCCTCAGACAGCTTCATCCAGATCGTTTTGCAGCTGGCCCACTTCCGGGTCAGTTGGGTTCCCCATCCCAGCCCCCCTGAGCCCCTGAGATCTGCCCTCTCCATCGTTTCTCCTGGTCATTGCCGTTGAGGGTCCACTGTCCACCATCGAGATTTCTCTCCCAACACATTCTCGGGCGGAGGAAGCTGGAGGCCTGGACAGAGGTGGGTCCAGTCTGCAAAGACTTCCTGAGCCCAGTTGACAGATGCCTCTGCTCTTTGTTTCCCAGGACAGGGGTCACTTCTGCCTGACTTACCAGTCAGCCATGACTCGCCTGTTCCTGGAAGGCCGGACGGAGACGGTGCGGTCTTGCACGAGGGAGGCCTGCAGCTTCGTGAGAGCCATGGAGGACAGAGAGAAGACAGTGGGTGCTGGCCTCGCGGGGGCGTGGGTCATTTCCATGTGCTCATTCAGCCACCTGCAAGGTTTATGGGCACCTCCTGAGCCCAGGCTACATGATGGCACTAGGGACAAGGGATGAGTGTGCCCTAGTCTCTGACTTGCAAGAGCTTGCTGATGGGGAGACAGAGTGCGCCCAGCACAGTGTGGTGTGTGCCTTAGCGGTGGTCACACAGGGCACTGGGAACGCCCAAGGGGCTCTGTTTCCACCACCAGCTCTGCTTATTTAACCTCCGTGTGACTTCGTGACTTCCATTTGGCACTCTTGCCCATAACCTCTCTGCTCAGAACCCCTTCCAGGAACCTCTGTTCCCTCTGCCCGGACCTGTGAGGTATTGTGGTTCAGCGTAGGGCACTTGGGCTGTGGAGTCAGATCTGGGGACCCACCTGGTTCTGGGCAAATGATTTCCCCTCTGTGAGCCTCAGTTTCCCATCTGTAAATTGGGGTTGCTATCTCTGCCTAGCAGGGATATCGCAAGCTGGGCTGAGGCCAGGTGTGCCACAGGCTCAGCAGTAAGCCCACTTCCTGTCTTTCCATGACCTGCGACCTCCCTGGGGGACTCCAGGACCCGCAGTGCCTCGCCCTGTTCCGCGTGGCGGTGGACAAGCACCAGGCTCTGCTGAAGGCGGCGATGAGCGGGCAGGGAGTTGACCGCCACCTCTTCGCGCTCTACATCGTGTCGCGATTCCTCCACCTGCAGTCGCCCTTCCTGGCCCAGGTTGGGGTGCAGGGACAGGGTTAAAGAGGGAAGTGGGGAACTACGGAAGAAGGGAGAGACATCAGGACAAGGACGTGGGAAAGGAGGCATCGCCAGAGGAGAAGTTAGGGAGAGAGCGGGGGTTACGACGGGCAGAGGGGCAGAGGACAGAGGGGCAGAGGAGGGGAGGGAAAGTGGGCAGAGGGGCGTGGTCAGAGGCGTGGCTCGGTGGGTGTGGTGGGCGTGGTCAGGGGAAGGCGGGGCCGGTGAGAAAGAGCCAGCAAGGCTGTAGCTAGCTGGGTTGAGCCCAGGAAGAGCAGACCCGGTCTCTTTCCTGCACATGTGACTCTCTCCCGTCCTCAGGTTTACTCGGAGCAGTGGCAACTGTCCACCAGCCAGATCCCTGTTCAGCAAATGCACCTGTTCGACGTCCACAATTACCCGGACTATGTTTCGTCGGGTGGCGGATTCGGGCCTGTGAGTGGAGCTGGGCCCAGAGGAAGGAGGGGCTGGGGGGCTGCACCCCTGCATAGCGGGGAGGGGGACGGAGGAGACTATTTTGTTCCCTTCACCCTATTCCACTCCAGGCCGATGACCATGGTTATGGCGTTTCTTATATCTTCATGGGAGATGATATGATCACCTTCCACATCTCCAGCAAAAAATCAAGCACAAAAACGGTGAGACAAACTGGAGCACCCCCAGCCCCTCCTCCCTCAGGCCCATGGGTCCCGGCCCCCAACCCTACCTCCCACAGATCCAGGGTCTCCCTCCAGCCCCCTCCTCCCTCAGACCCGGAAGTCCGGGCCCTCAGCCCTTTTATTTCTCCGTCCCCAGGACCCCCTCTCCCACCTTCCTCTAGACCTGACACATTTCTCCTTCCAGGACTCCCACAGGCTGGGGCAGCACATCGAGGACGCACTACTGGATGTGGCCTCTCTGTTCCAGACGGGGCAGCATCTTAAGCGCCGGTTCCGAGGGTTAGGGGAGGAGGACTCGAGGCACAGGTGTGGATTACCCTCCAGCTAGACTGGGGGCTCCAAGGCATCCGTGACATCCTCCAACTGCTGACCCTTTCCAGCAGGGAGCCGGTCTCCCTCGGGGACGAGGGCGAAGATCCCCACAGCTGTTTCAGCGCAAGACAGGGGCAGCCTGTTTGGCAACCCCACATCGGGGCCAATAAAGACATGTGAGCTGGGTGTGTGGTGTCCTCTCTGCTCTTGGGCAGGGCAGGGGCAGTAGAGTGAGGGTCAGGGTGGAGGAGGAGAAAAGTTATCCATCCCCAGGCCCAGTCAGGGATTCCCAGTTACAATCAAAGCTTTAGCCACAACTCAGAACACCTGCCCAGTATGCTCCATTCTCTACTTCAGTCATACTAAATCCAACCCTCCAAGGACAGTCCCAGTAAAACAACCCCACAAGTTTTCCTGAACCTAATTCCTACTGCCCTAACACCACCTGTCCACCTCAAACCCATCTCCAAACCTAAACATCTGGCACCAATCCAGCCATCCCTCCAAATGAATCCACCAAAATTCTTACTACCCATCCCCACTCCATCTATTTCAACCTCCATCTCAATTCAGCTCCCATGACTAGGAAATCCATTACTCAGTACCCACCACCCTAACCACTGTCATGATTCCAACAACGCCATGACCCCACACCCCACTACACCCAAAAACTCACCTGCAATTAGCACCAGACAACCAACACAAAAAAATCCAACTCCAAACTCCGCCATCCCCACCATACTTCCCTTCTCATCACCACCATAGCCCAGATTTAACTTCACTCACAGTTATGACTTTAAACACCATATTCCCTGACCACACCTCCACTGAACTCCTGCTACCCCCATGGTTCAATCCCCACCAGCCCAACTACAGTCATGTTAACACCGAACCCCAATCATGCAACCCACCACTACCACGATTCCAATGTGCCATGACCCCAACCCCCATTGTTTCCAATCAGGCATAAGAAAACCAACCCAACCACAAAATCAAAATCCCAAACAGCTCAAACTCCATCAGCCCAGCCTCCATAGCCAGACCACCAACTCTGTGGTGGTTTCAAAAAAGGTCCTCAAGTACTTTGACACTGTTCCTTCCAAAAGGTGGAGATTAATTCCCCTCCACTTGTGTGTGGGCTAGACTTCAACTCTTTTATTAAATAACTACAAGAATATGGTAGAAATAACTAGGTCATAAAAGACATCATGGCTTCTTTCTTGCTCTATTTCTGAATCACTTGCTCCGGGGGAAGCCAGCCGCCATGTCCATGAGGACACTCAAGCAGCCTATGGCAGGGCCCACGTGTTGAAGAACTGAGACCGCTTGCCAACAGCCAGCAAGGAACATGTGAGTGTGCCATCTTGGAAGCAGATCCTCCATCCCCAGTCAAACCACCAGACGACTGTCACCTGGCTGACAACTTGACTGTAGCCCCATGAGGGACCCTGAGCCAGAACCACCCAGCTAAGCCACTTTTGTGTTCCTGACTCTCAGAAACTATGTGAGATAATAAATTTTTGTTGTTTCAAGCTGCTATGCTTTGGGGTAACCTTTTTTTTTTTTGTACACAACAGTAGATTACTAATACAAACTCCAAAAACCTCATCTTCAACCCTATCTCCTGAATCCCATCCCATTTCCAAATCCATCTGTGTAGTGCACAGACCTGGAAATGACCCCCAAGGCTTTCCCACCTCCTGTGTTCAATCCTTTGTATAATCCCCTTGAATATGGGTGGCACCTGTGACTTGCTTCCAACCAATAGAATATCCCAAAGATAATGGGTTGTTAATCCCTTAATTAGACTCCATCTTGGCAGATTGGGGTGAGAGAGTCTCCCTGTTGGCTTGCAGCCACGCTGAGAAAGCCTCCTCAACCAGGAACTGTGGGTGGCTGAGGGCTACCTCCAGACAACAGCCAGCAAAACTCAGGGGCCTGCAGTGATACAGGCAAAAGGAAATTAATTTTGCTCCCAATCTGAGGAAGATTGGAAGCAGATCTTTCTCCAGTGGAACCTCTAACAAGACCACGACCCTCTACAACAGGAGGATTGCAGTCTGGGGAAACACTGGAACAGAAAACCTAACTAAACCCTGCCTGGATTTCTGACAACGGCGATTGTGAGATGATAAATGTGTATTGTTTCAAGCCTGTAAGTTTGGGGTGATTTGTTGTGCAGCAGTAGAAAACTAACACAATCTCCCAGTTCATTGTGTCAACAACATCCCCTTTCTTTATCCCATCTTTACCCCATTACTGCCTCAATTCCCCTAATCATCCTTGCATGTCACTCATTTTGTCCCTAATCGTTAATTCTACCACCCTAACAACTCGGTATGGTGATTCAGGCCTGGGTTCCAAATATAGCTTTGCCATTTTTTAAATTGAGCTGAAATATACATATGTAATTCACCATCTTTACCATTTTTTAAATTTCTTTTTCTTATTTTAGAGACAGGGTCGTGCTCTGTCACCCAGGCTGAAGTGCAGTGGCCTCCATCTTAGCCCACTGCAGCCTCAAACTCCTGGGCTCCAGTGATCCTCTTACCTCAGCCTCCCAAGTAGCTGGAACTACAGGTGCATGCCATCACATCTGGCTACTTTTTAAATTTGTTGTAGACATGGGGTCTCACTATGTTGCCCAGGCTGGTCTCCAACTCCTGGCCTCAAGTGATCCTCCTGCCTCAGTCTCCCAAAGTGCTGTGATTACAAGTGTGAGCCCCAGTGCCCGGCCCACATCTTTTACCATTTTTAAGTGTACAATTCAGTGGTAATGACAGCTCTGCCATTTTCTGATCGTTTGACTTGGGACAACAGGATTCCATCTGAGCCTCAGAAATCTCATTCATAGAATGGGAAAGTAATTGCCACCACAAAGATGTTCTTAGAGCTGAATGAAGTATCTATAATTTGTCTTTTGTTGATGTTGCTGTTTTTGCAATCTTTTTTTTTTTTTTTTTTTTTGAGACATCGTCTCACTCTGTTGCCTGGGCTAAAGTGCCGTGGCATCAGCCCAGCTCACAGCAACCTCAAACTCCTGGGCTCAAGTGATCCTCCTGCCTCAACCTCCCGAGTAGCTGGGACTACAGGCTCGAGCCACCATGCCCAGCTGTTGTTTTTAGAGATAGGATCATGCTATGTTGCCCAGGCTTGCTTTGTGTTTTTATAATTCCATTTATTTATTTATTTATTTATTTATTTTATTTCCATATATTATGGCGGTACAAAAATTTAGGTTACGTATATTGCTCTTGCCCCACCTCCCCACCCTGAATAAGAGCTTCAAGCGTGTCCATCCCCTAGACGGTGAGCATCGCACTCATTATGTAGGTATACACCCATTCCCTCACCCCCACATCTGCCCGACACCCAATTAATGTTATTCCTAAATGTGCTCTTAGGTGATGATCAGTGAAACCAATTTGATGGTGAGTACATGTGGTGCTTGTTTTTCCATTCTTGGGATACTTCACTTAGTAGAATGGGTTCCAGCTCTATCCAGGAAAATACAAGAGGTGCTATATCACCATTGTTTCTTATAGCTCAGTAGTACTCCATGGTATACATATACCACATTTTATTAATCCACTCATGTATGGATGGGCACTTGGGTTGTTTCTACATCTTTGCAATTGTGAATTGGTGCTGCTATAAACATTCAAGTGCAGATGTCTTTTTTATAGAATGTCTTTTGTTCTTTTGGGTAGATGCCCAATAATGGGATTGCTGGATTAAATGGTAGGTCTACTTGTATCTGTTTAAGGTATCTCCATATTGCTTTCCATAGAGGTTGCACTAGTTTGCAGTCCCACCAGCAGTGTATGAGTGTTCCTGTCTCTCCACATCCAAGCCAACATTTATTGTTTTGGGACTTTTTGATAACGACCATTCTCGCTGGAGTTAAGTGATATCTCATTGTGGTTTTAATTTGCATTTCCCTGATGATTAGAGATGTTGAGCATTTTTTCATATCTTTGTTGGCCATTGTTCTGTCTTCTTTTGAAAAATTTTTATTCATGTCCTTTCCCAGGCTTGTCTTGAACTCCTGGGTTCGAGTGATCCTCCCACCTCAGTCTCCTGAGTAGCTGAGACTACAGGGTGGGTTCCACCGTGCCTGGCTCTATAAAGTGTCTTGCAAGGGACTTACAGGAGGTGTCTAATAAATGTTAGTTTTGTTTTTCTTGTTGAGAAAATAAAAAGCAATCTTGTACTCATGTTGGACAAACTAAAAGAACATTGTCCAAATCACAATAGTGACCAAACATCCCCCTCTCCTGGCTAACGTGAGTGACTGCTGCTGCTTTACCGGTGACTGCGTAAGTCCACTTAGTTCTTCTCACCTGTAGATTAGATTCAATAACGTACCTGTGTCAGTGATGGTTCTCCAGAGAATCAGAACCAATAGGATGGCTGGATGGCTGGATAGATCTGTATAATCTTACCTCTCTTTCCACCATCTCTCTCTCCATCTCTATCGAGAGCTAGAGACAGTGAGAGAGAGAGTTATTTTAAGGAATTGCCTCATACAGCCAGGAGTTGCCTGAAAGGGTGAAGCTCTATGTATGCTGAGACCACTCCTGCTTTGGGAACCTGACAAAATAGAACGGAAGCCTTCACACCAGAGCGGCCTCACCCTGGGAGACATATTCATGCAATATGATGGGCTGGACTAAGTATTAATGATTGTGTATATTCTTTTTTTTTTTTTTTTTGAGATAGAGTCTTGCTCTGTCACCCCAGCTAGAGTGCTGTGGCATCAGCCTAGCTCACAGCAACCTCAAACTCGGGGGCTTAAGCGATCCTCCTGCCTCAGCCTCCTGAATAGCTGGGACTACAGGTGCACACCACCATGCCCAGCTAATGTTTCTATTTTTAGTAGAGACAAGGTCTCTCTTGCTCAGGCTGGTCTCGAACTCCTGAGCTCAAGCGATCCTCCCACCTCGATCTCCCAGAGTGCTAGGATGACAGGCGTGAGCCACCACGCTGACCTGATTGTGTGTATTCCTTTGATGGAAAGGATCCATGTTTGAGAACCAAGGGTGCCCGGTGATGTTATGATATATATATTGGTTTTCATCCGTGGTTCCTGGCTCATATCTCCCATAGCGCTTGTTAGTCTATTGTAGTGTTGGGTGTGTCAGGCCTCAGGAAACAGAATCTCTCTGGCTCCCCCGACCCCACACGCCTCTCTGATTATGGGTCAAAAAATTCTCATTCCATAGAGGATCCCAGCCCATACTCTGAAGGCCAATCACATTTCCACATGGTTGTCCATCACGCCTATGTAATGAAGCTCCCATAAAAACCCAAAAGGACTGGGTTCAGAGAGCTTTTGGATAGCTGGACACATGGACGTTCCTGGAGGGTGGTGTGCCAGTTTAACCCAAGTGGCAACTGTGGAAGCTAGAGCCAGTGTAGGGACCAGGCAGGACAGGGAACGGGTATGAGGGAGAAAGTGGAATCAGAAGAAGCCAAAGAATCTGAAGGATTCCATTTGGGCTTGGTAGACATGTGAACATTAAATCTGAATCAATTTTTTTCTATTTTTAGTTGCCCAGCTAATTTTTTCTGTTTTTAGTAGAGATGGGATCTCACTCTTGCTCAGGCTGGTCTTGAACCCTTGATCTCAAGCGATCCTCCTGCCTTGGCCTCCCAGAGTGCTAGGATTATAGGTGAGAGCCACCACATCGGGCCATGTTTCAATATTCTATTCAGAGATCATCAAGAGTTCTGATTGTTTTCTTTCTGCTCTGACATCTTTGGCAGGCTGGCTCTTGTCCTCAGGCTTGCCACCTCATGGTTTCAGTGTGGTTGCTGCAGCTCCTGCCATCATGTGCAGACAGATCACATTAAGCAGAAAAAGAGAAACAACTGCTTCTCAAATGTCTCTTTTTATTTATTTATTTATACAAACCTTGAGGTGCATCTTACATAAAAGTCTCTTTTGAAGAGCAAGGAACACTTTTCCCAGAAGGACTCCTTCCCCATTCCTCTTAAGCAGGTCTCAATCAAAACTACACAAAAATGCATGACTAATTGAATCACTGGCTGGGAGAATAAGATCACCATAGGCACAGACTAATAAGAATTCTCCTCTTGGGAGTCTGGAATTGGGCCAGTCTCCCTTGAAACACATGGTCACTCAGTATCTGAACAATTGGGTTACTGTTAAGAGAAAGAGAGGATAAAGCCTTTGGGGCTGCAAACCAAAGCTATCTGCTAAGCTCATGACCAGGATCACTTTTCGTTATATCTTTTTCAACACATTAAGAAGTTAATTGACCAGGTGCAGTGGCTTACATCTGTAGTCCCAACTACTTGGGAGGCTTAGGCAGGAGAATCGCCTGAGCCCAGGAGTTTGAGGTTGCAGTGAGCTATAATGATGGCACTGCACTCTACCAGGGGCAACAGAGCAAGACTCTGTCTCACAAAAAACAATAAACAAAATGAAATACAAACAGCAACTACAAAAAGAACTTACTCATACATCACAAGAAGCAAAAGCTTGAGCTAGACAGATCTGGGATTGAATCCCAGCTCTGACACTTACAAGCTATGTGACACTGGGTGAATAATTTTATGCTCTGAAGGAATGCCTTTCATACTAGCCTTGTTGAGTTATTTCTATAGATGGAACAGATACCAAGTTGCAAGCACATAGAAGATCCTATGATTGTTAAATAGGAAAAGAACACATTTTTGTATGTTTATCTTGTACATGATCCCTTCTCTGAAATCCTTTAGAAATTCTAAGGTTTATCAAGAGATCCCTTTGACTTTCTCAGATAAACAATCATTGTCTTTTTCTTTCTAATATTTATTAAAGCCCTTGATTCATGTCATATTGCATTGGCCAGTGTCTCCAAAACAATGTAAACTTTGATGGTAGTGAGAAATCTAACTCCATCCCTGACTTGACCTTATGGCAATCCCCTTCAGAACTTAGGTTTGATCATCTTCTCTCCAAATTCTCCCCCTACACCAATTCCCCACTCCATAACTTTCATCTCTCTAGATTTTTGTCTTTAGGAGGAATATAAAAGGAGATTGGGAGTAGACAAATGTGTTGGAATACTGGTTCTTTCACCCATTAACTATGTATCCTATTGTAAATAATTTATCTTTTCTGGGCCTATTCCTTCCTCTTCATCTTAGTCAGTTCAGGTTGCTATAACAAAATACTATAGACTGGGTTCCTTAAACATTTATTTTATTTATTTACTTTTGAGACAGAGTCTCACTCTGTTGCCCAGGCTAGAGTGCCATGGCATCAGCCTAGCTTACAGCAACCTCAAACTCCTGGGCTCAGGCGATCCTCCTGCCTCAGCCTCCCGAGTAGCTGGGACTACAGGCACGCGCCACCATGCCTGGCTAATTTTTTTTTTCTATTTTTAGTTGTTTGGCTAATTTCTTTCTATTTTTGGTAGAGATGGGGTCTCGCTCTTGCTCAGGCTGGTCTTGAATTCCTGAGCTCAAGCAATCCTCTAGCCTCGGCCTCCCAGAGTGCTAGGATTAGAGGTGTGAACCACTGTGCCTGGCCTAAACCTACTGATTTTTAAGTATATGTCGTCGGATTCTCTGATTCTCTATATGCACAATTATGTCAGCTAAGAATAATAATAGTTTTCTCCCTTCCCAATTCTTATACTTATTTTCTTACCATTTTTAGAATGGTGCTAGAAAAATAAGGGTTACCTTTGGGATGGAAAGAAAGGGTAGTGATTAGGAGGACACATGAGAGAGATTCGGGGGGTGCTGGCAATGTCCTAAATCCCAGTAGTGGTTAACATGCATGTGTTCATTTCATGACAATTTATTGAGCTGTACACTTTTAATTTGTGAACTTTTCTGTTAACAGTATACTTCAATTGAAAGTTTTAAAATAGCATTATTTGCTATTATATATGGTATATGTAGCATACATCAAATATGTCAAAAGATTGACATTCTCTTCAAAACATGTCTGCAAATTCTTTGACATACTCCTTGAGTATGGTCTGGACTTAAGTGTCTCATTTTTAATAAATATAAAAAAGGATAAATGATGGTAGGTAACTTCAGAGACTATGTCACAAGAGGCACTGTGGCTTCCTGCTTGTTCTCACTAACACTGCATGTTCTGGGAGAAGTTAGCTGTCATGAGAAACTGAGACCTCTGGCCAACAGACAGCAAGGAACTGAGGCCTCCAACCAAGAGCCATGTGATTGTGCCTTCTTGGAAATACATCCTCCAGCCCCAGTCAAGCCTTCAGATGAGTGCAGCCCTGGATGACATCTTGGTTGCAACTTCATGAGGACCCTGAGCCAGAACCAGGCAGCTAAGCCACTCCTGAATTTCTGACCTCCAGAAATTGAAGTAATATATGTTTGTTATCTTAAGTGACCAAGTTGTAGGGTATTTTTTTTTTAACACAGCAATAGGCAACTAATATAACTATCATGCTAAAAAAAAGCTGGCTTGACAGGCCCAATCTGTCCCACAGAACCTTAGTTCTATCCCCACCTCCTTCTCCAAGAACCGTACACCACAAGCACCTCTTTGGGAACCAAGACACCCTGTTGGCTGAGGATTGAATAACTGTTGGCTGAGGATTGAATAAATCATGGCGGGCACAGGGGTGGTGTGTGGTGCGTGGTGTGTGTGTAATTCACCAGCCCTCTTTTGTTGCCAAAAAGGAGACAGAATTCATGCCAGCATGAGGGGCCATTTATTGTTCAGGGGCTGGGCCCCCCCGTTTTGGGGGAGTTCCCCCACTGCTACCTCCCCCCATTGTCCCCATGGACCCCTCAAGAGGCAGGTTGCTGAGTTGGTCATGGAGGGAGCACATCTTCAGGTGTAGATAGTCCAGAGCGGCCACCTTCTCCCTGTAATGACGGACAGTGGGAAGTTGGCGCCCACAGGGCTAGGTGCTGGGGTGTTGGAGTGGAAGGAGGGGTCAGGCCCTTTCCTCAAGACCTCACCCTCCTCCCACGCCCTCAGCCTCCTTCCTCACTCCGGCTTCATCTTGTCTGTCAGCAGCAGGTTCTTGGCCCGCAGGGCCTCGTCTTGGGCCAGCCGAAGGGTGGAGCTCAGGGCCTCTGCCCTGACGTGTTTGGCCAAGGCCTGGCGCTCCAGCTCCTGGGGAGAGGAGTGTAGGCGCGGCTGGGCTTGCTGGACTGGGCTGGGGGTGGAGGGGGAGCTGGATCGCGGCGGGCAAGGGGCAGGGTCCCATTGGGCCCACATTCCTCCCCAGAGTATCCCATTATACCTTAACTTTGAGACTGACCCAGTACCCCACAGTGCACCAGCTCTCCAAATTATATCGTGCACTAAACCTGTGTCTGTCCCAAGGTCTGTCCCCTGATGCACTGGCCTATGGCCCAGCAAGCACTATTCAGTGTCTATCACATAAATTGTCTCCTGAGCCCATAAACAATCCTGAATTTGATGTGCATGTGCCCCACTATCCCTTCACATGGTGACATTCTACATCCCATAATTCACAAAACCCCACATCTCCTCATCCACTGGACTGGTGTCTGTCACAAGAGTAGTACTCTGGCTCTCCATACCCCGCAGTGCACCAAGCCCCACGTCCTCTCACGTCCGTCATACATTTAGGCAACATCCCATAACACATTAGATCTTGACGTTCCACAAGGCACCAGGACTCAAGCGCCCTCAACTACTGGGCTTGAGTCTGTTGTGCAATGCCCCAGGAAGAGCTGTGGTTTCATTTCCTATAATGCATTAGCTTACTGTGACCTAGAGCCACTGGATTCCCTGTCTGACTCCAATATATCGGACCCCTAGTGGATCCCATATAAGGCACTTCCTCTCTTAAGGTCTACAGAAAATCAGGCCCATGTCCCATGAAGCTTTAGACTGGTGCCTGTCTCCTGTGTCCCACAGTGCACCAGATCCAATGTCCCGTCATGCTTTGGGCCCAGGTCCATGACCCAAGCTTCCAAAATAATTGGCCTGTGACTCACTAACCACCAAACTGCTTGTCCCTCCCCCATGCATTAGAGCCAAGTGCCCCCCAGTGCCTGCTGCTCACAGCTCAGCCCTTCCCTTCCTACCACACAGCAGCAGTACCCTTGTGCCTGGGGCTCCCCTCCCCCTGCCCTGACATTAAAGTAAAGTGGGACACGGTGGCCCATGGTCCCTGGTACCAGAATCTTCTTGTGTAACCTCTGGCAGCTGGGGCAGGCAGGAGGCAGGCCCCTCTGCTTCACCTCGTCCACTAGCGGGGTCAGTGCTCGTTCCAGCAGCTGCTGCAGGGACTCCGTGGATAACTGCTGCCCCTGGCTGGGGGAGGGGCAGTCACCAGATGAAAGAAGCCCAGTACCAATTACATTCCCAGTATGCCCCATGCTCACCTGCCCAGACTCCATCTGGCCCCATTTCCACCCTGTTCAACCTTCCCACCAAGCACGAGGCCATCCTGCAGTGCAGCAGGTGTCCTTTGGATCCCAAAGGGCACCAGACAGCCCTGGGTTTCCAAAGGCCGTCAAAAACTCACTTCCCACAATGCACTAGTTAAACCTGGTCTCAAATTGTCCTGGGAGTGCCCCCTCCCTGCAAGGACCAAGCATGGTATGTATACCTTGGCTCCCACAATACATCAAGGTCTCACCTTCCCCACCGTGCACTGGGAAACCCTGCCTCCCACCATATACCACATCCCAACCTTCCCACAATGCACTGCAAATACATGATGCTTGAAATTTATCAAGTCTTTCTTGAGTTCCACAAGACATTGATTTTAGTTTGTGGGGTGGGAAGAAATGTGGCTCCCATAGTGCAGCAGGACCGGGTGGCTGGTCCTGCAATTAATTGGGATGCCCTGTCTCCCACAATGAGCAACCCCGCACCCCTAGCTAATTCCTTCAACACTCTATCCATAACGTGACCCAGAAGGCACCAGGAGGAAGGCCCCACCGCCTTACCTAGCACAGCGGGCACAGGAGCCTTGGGAGGACCGATCGAGGTTCATGGAGAGGTCTGGACCCCTTCGAGAGTTCTGAAATTGCCGCCCCAGCTCCTCCAAAATCGGTTTCACTGGGCCCAGCCCCTCCAGTTCGCTCCTCAGTGAAGCCACAGACACTGTTGACCGCTCCACCCTGAGGCATGAGAGTAACCAGTGCTGCCAAGTCGGCTCTGGAGCTGTAGACCTCCACCCATTACTAACCCAACACTGGGCTCCCCACTTAGTCTGCAGTTCTCCGCCCTGCCCGCCCCTTTCCACTCTGATTGGTCTCTCCTTTTGTATTTTAATGTCTGGAATGCCCCTCCCTGCTCTCTAATTGGCTATTCCCCACATCAGTATATGGTCTGGAACGCCTAGCGCCAGCTAATTGGCCCACCCCTTTCCCTCAAGGCCCCGCCCCCGGATTGGGCCCGTTTTTCCCACACGCCCACCCCACTACGCACCGATCCCAGCCCTTACATCGTGCACAGCTCGTCCGCCCGACCTCGCAGCTCCTGCAAGCCCCGCGCCGTCTGCGCCTGCTCGCGCTGCGCACGCTCCCACTGACCCAGGAAGCCGTCGAGCCTGCCGCCCAGGCCCCCGAGCAGCCGCAGGGCCTCCTGCACCGCCCCCTCCTCTTGATGCCACCGAGCGGTCAGCGAGGACACCTCTCTCCTGGAGGGGCAGAGGAAGGGAATGAGTCTGGGTTAGGTTTAGACACACCCCCATCGGCCCCGCCCCTCCGGGACCACACCGGTGGCTCCAGACCCACCTGGTCCCAAAATTCTGTCGGTGAAATCTACTCATGTCCTTCATTTATCCCCTTATCAGCTATCCTAGCCCTTTCCTCATCAGGTTCCCAAGCTCCACCTTGGCTCCTCCAGACACTGCTCCTCCGCCCACCCTCCCCTGTCCCACTCAACTTGGCCCCTCCAGGACTGGCCTCGCAAGCCCCGGCCACCTCAGTTTAACCACGTAAGGATTTTCCGCCCACCAGCCCTGAACTCTAAAGTTAGTTGGCTGAAGTCCTGCCCTTCCAGGTCACAGCCCCCAGCTCGGCTCCTTGAGACCCTACCCCTGGGCCCCGCCCCCTAAGATCTTTCAGCTCCACCCTCTGGTCTCTCCCACTTCAGCTCCTGAAGGCTCCGTACCAGCGGCCCCGCCCATCTCGACTTTTTGAGACTCCACCCTTGTGTCCCCGCCCACCTGAGCTCTTCGAGGCTCGCCGACACCTTCTGCAACTCCTGCTCGCTCACGTAGGGGCCCTCTCCTGCCCGGGGCCCCAGTCCCCAGCCGCCGGGGGCCAGGGTGCGCGGCCGCGGGGGTTCCTCGGGGCTCCCTGGCGGACACGAGCAGCCCTGGGGCGGGGTGGCTGGGCCCAGGCCGTGCCGGGAGAGGCCAGCCTCCAGCTTCTGCTCCAGCTCCTGCAGCTCGGCCTCCTGCCTCCGCGGCGTCTCATCCTGCAGTTGCTGCTGGAGGTAGCGCAGCTTCTCCTGGGCGGGGAGGGAGAGCGGGCGGGGTCCTGGCGCGCAGCCCCTTTTGTCCCGCAACCACCCCCACCCCTAAATTCGCCCCAGGAATCCCCAAGATTGGAAAGTGGATGCGCGTGGGGACAGGATATTGGGAAGCCCAGCTTGCTGCCCATTAGGGAGCGGATGTACCCTTTGAGGCATCTGCTAGCCTGCCTCCAGGTCCCTATCCGGCCCTCCACCCGACTCCTGTCTCTTAGGTGTCAAATACCAGTCCCTGCCGCTTAGGAAGGACCGAAGCTTTCTCAACATTTCGTTGGCAAACGAGTGGGCACGTTGGCAGGACGAGGCTTCTCAACTCCAACTCGAGTCGCTCTTTCTGGATCTGAATGCGACTGCATGGAGGAGTCCCCGATCTGGGTGTGGGAGCCTCATTCGAATCCCTCTTATTAGTGGATTAGTGGATTCTATGTGTGACCATGCGCGAAGGGGCACTGTGATGGCGGTGGCAGGACAGGAAGTCCCACCTGAAGTGTACCTCAAGTCCCTCGTGCGTCCAACCTCCTCCCACAAATCCTGGGACACCTCCCCCTTACCTCCAACAGGGCAGAGTTCTGCTTCAAGACGTTGGTTTTGATTTCAGCATCTTCCACCGACCGGGTCACCTTCCGGCAGTTCTCCTGGGTCAGGATACCAGGGCAGAGCCCTATCTTCCCATTCCAGTTCCTCTGCCAGACCCTTAGCCTGGCCGCCTCCATGCAGACTCCACCCACGCACAAGACGCGCTAGCTCACCGGCCTGGTCTCCTTGGCTAATGGGACGTCTTCCTCCTCAGCCTGCCCTGTCCTGGCCACCCCTCCACCTCCTCCCACCTCATTCGGGCCCACCCACACCGTTCCTCTCCTCTTCCACCCTCTCCTTACTCTCATTGCCTTCTCCCCACTGCGCCCCTGCCCCCCGCGGCTCACCTTGAGCTGACTGCAGTACCCCTCCAATTCTTCCGCCTCTTGCCGCCTTCTCTCTAGATTTTCGCTCAGCACGGAACACTCACTCTAGAGCAAGCGAGAGAGGCGGGGTTAGCCAGAGCAGCAAAGGGACAGCCCCTGGGGAGAGGACGTGGGCCTGGGAAGGTCCCTTTCCCTCCCAAGCCTCAAGCTCCCCAACTGGGTTATGGGTGCCTTGGGCTGGAGGCAGGCTCTAAGAGGGGAACTCGGCCCTGGAGGGAGGGGAGGCATTGGGGAGAGGGCGGTCTTCACACCTGCAGGGTCTGCACGTGCTGATTCACCCGGGTGGTCTTTTCCTTTAAGCTGGTGATGGAGTCTTTGGCACGGACCAATCCACTGTTGACTCCACTCTGGGGAAGAATGAGACACCGGTGGGTCTATGGGGGTGGGGGACGGGCAAACCTCAACCTCAAGGAAAATTCTAGAACTGGAAGGCTGTGTTTACACTGTCATTTTGCCCTGCAGTGGCTGTGTGACTGTGGGCCAGGGGCTGCACCTCTTTGCTTCTTAGTGTTCCTGCTCAGTGAACCCAGGGGGTGGACTACATTTCTTCATGGAGGGCTGAGAGGAAAAGTAAGTAGGATCCAGGAGGGAATGGGGGTTAGGGTGGGGTGCTCAGACATGTGGGAGAAGAAGGATGGTCTCAACCAAACATTCGGGGTCCACAGACATAAAAAGATAAACTGTTAAAATACATACTCTGTCTTTCTCCTCAGGCACTGAAGAATTATAAAGAAATCCACTTCCCAGATATGAGTACTCCATATGCACCAGGCCACTTACACACATCTTCTCTTTTATTCCTCACAACCACACCTCTTGAAGTTATTTGGCCCATTTTGGAGGTGAGGCACTTGGTCTCAGAGAGGGGATATCTCTTGTACTCCCAGGTACATAGCACATTAGGTAGCCTCATCAGAATTTAAACTCAGAACCTTTGTTTTAAACCATGACACCAGTGGCCTTTGGCCATCATTATTTTATCATCATCACAAATGCTTTGTGACTCCTGCCAAATTATGGTTCAGAAGGGATGCCTGTGGCAGGATCCATTTTCCCTGCTTCCACAGTTATAGAAGCCTTAGATTGGCACATGACTGCCCAACCAGAGACTACATTTCCCAGGTTCCCTTGCAGCCAGGAGTGGCCATGTGACTAAGTTCTGGCCAATGGAATGTGAGTAGAAATAATGTAGTCAATTTCTGCCTCATGTCTTAAAGGAAAGGAGTGAGAACTTCCTGCCTTTTTCTCTCCCCACTGGCTGGAATCCAAAATTGATGGTCATTTTGGGCCATCAGATGGAGGAGACAAGATAGAAGGAGGCTGAACCCTTGACACTGTGGAGCCACCATACTTCATTCAAACCACCTGTGAAGACTTCTATAGGCGAAACAGAACATCTTCTTCCTTATTTAGGCTGTGTTATCTTGTATCTTTTTGTTACAGCAGCCAAACTTGTAACTTAACTAATATAATTTACATTCTTATTTCACAGTTAAAGGAAAAGATGCCCAAAGAACCCTCTTGCAGCTGGTTATGGCCATGTGACCAATGTCAGCCAATAGGAGGTAAGTTGGCCAGATGTGGGCACTGGATGACATGTTGAAAGGACAGGCATGACTCCCCCTCCTCTTTCCCCTTTCTTTTTTTTTTTTTTTTTTTTTTTGAGACAGAGTCCCACTCTGTTGCCCAGGCTAGAGTGCCATGGCATCAGCCTAGCTCACAGCGACCTCAAACTGCTGGGCTCAATCCTTCTGCCTCAGCCTCCCCAGTAGCTGGGACTACAGGCATGTGCCACTATGCCTGGCTAATTTTTTCTATATATATTTTTAGTTGTTCAGATAATTTCTTTCTATTTTTAGTAGAGACGGGGTCTCGCTCTTGTTCAGGCTGGTCTCGAACTCCTGAGCTCAAATGATCCTCCCGCCTCAGCCTCCCAGAGTGCTAGGATTACAGGCGTGAGCCACCGTGTCGGGCCTCCCCTTTCTTAATGGCTGGAAGGCAGTGGTGAGAGCAACAGCTTAGAAATGACTGAGCAATCAAAACACAAAAGCCTGCAACCTGCTGCATTTGAAGAGCAGGGCTAATGTACTTGTGCAGACTTTTATGTGCAAAATAAACTACCTGGCTTGAACCGTGGCTGCCAAACTAATACACATGGGGAAAAAGAGAACACATTTCCTCCATTGTACTACGGGGACAGCAACACATTTCTTGCATGATTGCTCTGGCAAACAAGTGTGATGAGAAATGTATTAAGGTGATGTCAGCAAAATGGTGGAGTAAGGAATTTAAAAAATTCTACCTCTATAAAAACAATGAAAAAAATGACAGAAACAGAAAGAATCGGTTTTTTTACAATTCTGGAAATTAACCAAAGACTTGCAGCAAACCAAGGAGGATTTGTTCAAGGAAAACAAGTGAGTCTTGATGAAAACCACAGATTTATGGAGTTTTACCTTATTCTAGTCCTATCACCCACTTCCTAGCTCAGCAGTAACCTTGGAAAATAACAGCCCACGTTCCCCAAAAAGAAGCAGCAAAATGATGAAAGAATTCCTTTTCCCCCAAGGAAATCATTATATGAATATACAGTAATTCCTTGGGAGACCCCACATCAAATATTTGTCTTTTGCCTGACTCAGAACTGGTAAAGTGCTAAAAGCAGCTCTGAAGGGGAGAAAGATCATTTGCAAAAACATTTACAGACAATTGTTTAAATGTTGCTACTGCCCGAGGCAATGGATAACAGTTGGAGTAAACAATAAACTAGCCAAAATGCTTATAAAGGAAAATCTCATGGAGATGTCTGTAGGGGCTTTGAAATGTGCCAACATATTTGTGGGAATGTAGAAAGCCACCAGCATGTGTAGGGTTGTGCACATGCTCAGAAAAGTCCTGAGAAGGCCCCATGCTTATCACCTCTGGCTGATCCTGAAACTATGTACAAGCAGGAAGTGAAGGGTAAGGCAGAGTTGTAAACCATCCAAATGTTAATGGAGTGCCTCAACAGGCACAGCCCTTTGGCAAAGACTAGAAGATTTTGCTGTTGATCCAGGTATTCAAGGAAATATCTCTCCAATCATTAGGGAACCACTAAGATAACAGAACAGAGACTTTAGTGGCCAAACATGATGAAGAATACAGACTTCACAGAATTAGTTCAGAAAAGTTTTTTTAAAAAAGCAACTACAACAAGCAGTAACAATAACAAATCCTTAGGAATGGAGACTCTTTCCAGGGATGCAACATGATGTTTTCAATGTCCAATTTTCAACAAAAATTCATTTATGAGGTATGCAAAAAAAAAAACAAAAAACAAAAAACAAGAAACTACGGCCCATACATTGGGGATGGAGGGGAAATAGTCAAGAGAAACTGTTCCTGAGGAAGCCCCAATTTGGATGTACTAGTCAAAGACTTTAAATTAGCTATTTAAAATATGTTCAAAGGGCTAAAGGAAACCATATCTAAAGAATGAAAGGAAAATGAGAGAATGATGTCTCACGAAATAGAGCATATTACTTAAAGGATAAAAATTACTAAATGGAACCAAATAGAAATTCTAGGGTGGAAAAGTACAATAACTGAAGGGAAAAATTCACTAGGGGGGGTTCAGTAGCAGATATAAACAGCCAGAAGGATGAATCGGTGAACTTGAACATAGCTAAGTTGAGATCACCCAGTCTGAAGAACATAAAGAAAAAAAGAATGGAGAAAAATGAGCAAAGCCTCAGAAACCTGTGGGTCTGAAAGTTGCAGAAGGAAAGGAAAGAAAGAGGAAGAAAGTACATTTGAAAGCATAATGGCTGAAAACACCCCAAATTTGATGATAAACATTAATCTAGGTTGGGTGTTGTGACTCACACCTGTAATCCTAGCACTTTGGAAGGCCAAGGTGGGAGGATTGCTTGAGGCCACAAGTTTGAGACCAGCCTGAGCAATGTAGTGAGACCCCATCTTTGCAAAAAACTTGAAAATTAGTGAGGCATGGTGCCATGTGTCTGTAGTCCTAGCTACAGGCTAGAGGATCGCTTGAGCCCAGGAGTTTGAGGCTGCAGTGAGCTATGATTGATTGTGCCACTGCATTATAACCTGGGCAACAGGTTAAAAAAAAAGAAGTGACAAACAATTCATCTCAAACTCTCCCAAAAAATAGAAGAGGGAGCAGTTCCTAACTTATTCTGTGAGGCCAGTATTGCCTTGATACCAAAATCGGATAAAAACACCATAAGAAAAGAAAACTACAGACCAATATCCTTTATCAATACAGTCACAAAAATCCTCAACAAAAATGCTAGCAAACCAAGTCCAACAGCATATAAAAAGCATTATACACCATGACCAAGTGGGAATTATCCCAGGAATGCAAGGTTGGTTCAACATATGAAAATCAATCAATGTAACATACCATGTTAATAGGATGAAGGAGAAAACCACATGATCATGTCAATAGGCAGACAGAAAGTATTTGACAAAATACAGCACCTTTTCATAATTAAAAAAACACTCAACAAACTAGGAATGGGAGGTAACATCCTCATCCTGATAAAGGGCATCTACAAAAACCCCACAAAATATGATGGTTTAAAATATGTCCATAAATTATTTGACAGTCCTTTAAAATATGGAGTCTTATTCCCCTCACTTGAATATGAGCTGGACTTAGTGACCTAGTAAACAGTAGAAGGCAGAAATGATGATGTGCGAGTTAAGAGACTAGTTCATAAAAGGAACTGTTTTGGCTGGGCACAGTGACTCTCGGCTGTAATCCTAGCACTTTGGGAGGCCGAGGCAGGAGGTTCACTGGAGATCGGGAGTTCAAGACTGGCCTGAGCAAGAGTAAGACCCCCTGTCTCTCTATATTTTTTTTAAATTAAAAATTTAAAAAAAGGAACTGTTTCCTTCTTGCCTGTTGTCTCTTGCTCTGGGGAACAATAGCTGCCATGTCATATGCAGCCACCTATGGAGAGGCCCATGTGGCAAGGAACTGAGGGCTCAAACCAAAGTGTCTTTCTGAACTGAAGACTCAGAATGTCTTGGGTTTCCTGTGGGTAACTGGGGACGGCTCATTTCTCCCACTTACTAGCTATATGACCTCAGGGAGGGGACTGCACCTCTTTGTGCCCATGTTTCCCAACCTGTAAAATGGAAATGCAACTAACAGATACCTTCGCAGGATTGTCATCGGGACAAACGTGGGCTGGCACAGAAAAGCCATTGGTCAATCCTTCTTTGAAAACAGGGAAGGGACAGCCAGTGTCCCTGGACGAGAGTTTTAGTGTCACTGAGAGCAGAAAAAGGAAGTGGAGAAGGCAGAGCCTGCCAACCTTGGCTGAGAAGTGAACAGCGTGGTGTTGGCAGCCAGGGTCCTGGGACACACCCTCCTCAGCCACCCACACACTGTGCAACTCTCTGCAAGCCAATTTCCCACTTGG
This sequence comes from Varecia variegata, assembly GCA_028533085.1. Taxonomy (NCBI): domain Eukaryota; kingdom Metazoa; phylum Chordata; class Mammalia; order Primates; family Lemuridae; genus Varecia; species Varecia variegata. The sequence goes on along the minus strand of CM052449.1, from coordinate 21,177,101 downwards.
GGCCTGCCTCAATTTCCTTTCCCATGCAGTAGGAATAATGATACCTTGCCTGTTTAGATGGCAGTGAGGAAAGATCAACAACTTGATATGATCAAGAAGCCTAGCACAGTGATTAGTGTCAGCTCTGTGAAAAGTGATGACAATAAAACCGGTGCAGTGGCACGTGCCTGTAGTGCCAGCTACTCGGGAGGCTGAGGCAGGAGGATCGCTTGAGCCCAGGTTTTCAGGGCTGTAGTGCACTAGGATTGCACCTGTGAACAGCCACTGGTCTTCAGCCTCGGCAATGTAGCGAGACCTCATCTCTAAATAATAATAATAATGATGACAGGACAGGATCTACAGGAAGGGACCTTAGCAACATGGACCTTCACCGTGGCCTCAGGGAAATCTGCAGGCAGCGATCAGGGGTCAAAAGAACTGTCCTGTGAATCTCTGCCATTGATTCACTGGGTGACCTTCCAGAAAGTAATACCAGAAAGTAATACCACCTTCTCAGCTGCATCCTTTGGCCTCCTAAGGACGTCATAGCTCGTGACAGGAGCCAACACTGTGCTGCATCATCCTCTGCTGTCCCTCTTCCTACCTGGTACTTGTCACTTGTTCAACCAAGGTCTCCATAGCCTCCTGCTTTTCTGACTCCACTTCTCTCTGGTTCCTTCTCTCTCTGGGTCTCTGTCTCCCTCCTCTATCCCTGGTTTTCTGTCTCTCCTCACTTGGTCTCTGTCGCCCAAATCTCAGAATCTGTCTCCCTTTCTCTGAGTCTCTCAGTCTTATTCTTTGGCCTCTGTCCTTTTCCCAGGTCTCTATCTCCCTTCTTTGTGATGTCCCCATCTCTCTAGGCTTCCGCTCCCTTCTGTGGGCCTCTGTCTCCCCCACTTTGGGTCAATTTCCTCTTCTGTCTCCGAGTCTTCACCCCCACACTGGACCAGTGTCCCCTTCCCTCTGAGTCTCTGTCCCCATCTCTCTCTGGGTCTCTGTCCCCCTCTCTCTGGGTCTCTGTCCCCCTCTCTCTAGGTCTCTGTCCCTCTCTCTGGGTCTCTGTCCCCGCCTGTGTCCAGCTTGCTTCCTGGATGCAGCTGAGGTGCTGGGTGCTGGTGTCTATGCTCGCTGTCCCTCCTCACCTCTCCTGCGTGCACCCGGAGGTGTCAGCTCTCAGTACTTTTTCCAATTTGCAGAGAATGAGGCAGAAGCCCCATATAGGGTGATGGTCCCCTTGGCCCCAGAGTGCAGCTGCGTCAGGCCCTGACCCCAGCTTCCCAGGGCTTCGCCATCCACTGGGGGATGTGACTCAGAAATAGCTCTGGTGGGAGGCAGACGGCTGTGAGCGCTGCCTGAGACACACTCACGGAGCGCGGGAGGAAAACTGTCCCAGCCCTGACCCCCTCTCCCTATTTAGTCTCTTCTCTCCAGCCGTGGCCCCCGCCCAGCCTCCTCTCCTCTCCTCCCAGCGTCCCTTCACCTGGCCCAGGGGTTTTAGGGAAAGAAAGGACTTTTGCTTTAGCGCCAAAGCCACCGGCCATCTCGTCCTGTCCCTGCCGCTCACAAGCTGTCTGACCTGACCTTGCAGCGGTTACGCCACCTCTCTACACATCAGTTCTTCTTGTTTTCTTCTTTAAACTGGGCGATTATACCAGTTCCCTTGTAGAAGTTCCAAGAGGGGAAAACGAGATCCTCACCATAAGGGACACAGCACAGCATCTGCCACATGGTAGGAGCTCAGTAAGTGAAGTGGTGCCCGAATCCTAAGTTGCTTCTCTCTCTGTCTCTCTTCCTTGAACCCACACTGGCTCCCCACTGCCCTCAGGAGAACACCCACATTTCTCAGCCTGTGTGGCCTGTGCTCTCGCCCCCTCCAGTCTCATCTCTGTCACACACCACACTTCAGCTGTAGGAACCAACTGGGGGGGTACCCCTCCTACCCCAGGGCTCTTTTCAGCTCCTTGCACATGCAGTTTCTGGTAGCTGGGACACCCTTCCCTGTCTTCTGCATGGGGAACGCCTTCCTTATCTTCAAGATCCAGCTTGTGTGTGGCCTTTTCTGGAAAGCCTTCCTTGACCATGGCCGGCTGGGCCGAGGCCTTCCTCCTCAGGGTTCCTGCAGTGACCTCCACTGTCCCCATCGTTGCAGGATGTCACCACCCATCTCTTCCCCTAAGCCTGGCCCCACGACTTTCAAGCTGCGCGACCTCGGGTAAGCTATTGAACCTTTCTGGGCCTCAATATCTTCCCCTGTGAAACAGGGATAAATCACAAAAATAATAACAAGAGCCATCACTCATTATGTGCCCGTGGCTGGCCGTGGTACAGAACGTTTTACATGAATGAACCGCTTCGTTCTCACAGCCACCTGGTGAGGCGGGTACTGTTACATCCAGAATTCTGTCTTGGGTGCTACTGCATTTCCTGCTCCTAGACCAGTGCCTGGTACATGGTAGGCATTCAATAAATACTTGTTGAGGCCGGGCGAGGTGGCTCACGCCTGTAATCCTAGCACTCTGGGAGGCCGAGGCGGGTGGATTGCTCGAGGTCAGGAGTTCGAGACCAGCCTGAGCAAGAGCGAGACCCCGTCTCTACTAAAAAATAGAAACAAATTATCTGGCCAACTAAAAAATATATATAGAAAAAAATTAGCCGGGCATGGTGGCGCATGCCTGTAGTCCCAGCTACTCGGGAGGCTGAGGCAGTAGAATTGCTTAAGCCCAGGAGTTTGAGGTTGCTGTGAGCTAGGCTGACGCCACGGCACTCACTCTAGCCCGGGCAACAGAGTGAGACTCTGTCTCAAAAAAAAAAATAAAATAAAATAAATAAATAAATAAATACTTGTTGAAAGAACAAATGCATACATCTCTGTTTCCCAGATGGGGAAACTGAGGCTCCTAGAACATAGAAAGTGCTCAGTACATGCTAGTAAGTCATGGCTATTGTTAGTGTAATTCTCAGTGTTGGTGTGGAGGCCAGTTTGGGCCTGGCCCAGGGGAATCCTGGTGAGGGGTGAGGAGTAGAGGTGGGGCAGCTAAAGACCAAGTTGTAGCACTCCATGCTTTTGCCAGGAATTCCCTAAATCGCCCTAGATCTTACTTCCCTCTTAGTTTTGCCCCAGATTCTTAGGTGACCTGCTGCCAGAGAACTCCTACTCATCTGACAAAACCCAGTTTCAACACTGCCTCCTCCAGGAAGCTTTCCCTGATACCCCCAGCCTGGTTTGAGGGGCTCTTCTCTAGGATCCCCCCCATTGTGGAACTTGTCACTCCAGTCTGTGTCTGTCGCCCTCACCAGACTGGGAGCTCCCCAAGGGTGAGGACCCTGCCTGATTCCTGTCTATAAGTCCACCCTCGTCTGGGACATTTGAAAGTGATCAAATGAACTAATCACCAACTCCCAGATTCATGGCCGGCTGTCAGGGAAGGAGGAGGCAGCTCCCCTTGGTCTCAAAGAGTGACTGGAAGTTTCTCATTTTAAATCAGGAACACTGGCCCTGCCATCCTCAGTATTTGCCCACCACTGGGCCGGGAACCCTGGTCCTCCCCAGCTAGGGGTCCCTCACCAGTATTTCTGTGATGTCTGGGTCATCTGGTTGCCAGGGTTGGGTTGGGGAGGCAGGGGGCCCGGGCAGTGCAAGTTGGCCACTGTTGTCTTCTGTGGTCGAGTCTGTCCCCGAGGAGTCGGTGGGCTCCATGGCGGCCAGGTTGAGCAGTGACACATTGGTGCAGGCTGAGGACCGTTTGAGGTTCAGGCACCAGTGCATTGGCTCGTGGGACGTCCGGGGCTCCACCCTGCGGAGGAGAAACAGGCAGGAAGGTTGAGATGCAGCCCGACCTGGTCTGGCCCCTTCTGCCTTCCTGTCGCCACGTCCACTACTCCCTCTGACTCCAACCTCGCTGCCTACTTTCTTCTTCTTTCGCTAGCCCCCTTCTTCTCCCGATGTTCTCCTGCCTCCCTCCATCCCCATTCCCTTCTGTCTCTCTACCTCCCTGGCTCTTGTTTCTCCTTCCCAGAGCCCTCCTGCCTGTCGCCCGCCCCCTCCTTTTCTCCTCCTCCCCTTCCTCCAGCACCCACGGTGGGACTTGTGCTCTGTTGGAGGCAGTGCTGGGCACTAGGACTGTCCCTGACAGGGTGCGACAAACCCACCCATGGAACGACACAGCCTTCTTTTTCTTCGTGATCCCCTTGGCTGGGATGGTCACCTCCCCTGGAGCCTCAGGGACAAGCTGGGAGCGGCTCTCGAGCCCCGCAGGGGGGTCTCCGGCCTCATGGATTTCTTTGGACTGCCAGATCGTCTTCACCACCACGCTTGCCATGGCGTGTGGGGGGTCCTGCTCCCAGGGGCTCCTTCCTCTGAGACTCTCCACCTACTCTGATCACTGACCCTCAGAGTCCCCTGTCCCCTGCAGCCTGCCTCACAAAGGACCCAACCACTGGGCCCCAGTGCGTAGGGGGTAGGGGTGGGTGCTGGCTCAGGTGGTTCCCCCAGGGGGCCCCAGTGGACTCTTCCTGCTCAGGATTCTGGTTCCACAGCCAACACACCCCTCCTCTTCAGAGCTGCCACGTGGGGTCACCCAGCCCGGTATACTCATATTTGATGGTTCACGCCACGCCCTACACTTGGCACTTGCTGGGGGTTCTGGGAGCCTGTGGTGGGTGAGGATTGAGGCCCAGGCCCTTCCCTGGAGGATCATACATTCCGGGGCGTTGGGGGAAGGGGAGGCAATAGATAGACTGGCAAGAAAATAGCAGAGGTTGGTAAGAGATATAAAGGGAATCAAAATCAGATGATGGCATTTGTCAAAACTGATCAATTTGTGCACTTGCAATTTGAGTCTTTTACTCCTTGCCTATTAAAAAATAATCTAAACAAACACGGAGCTATGGTTAATGATATGCACGTTGAAGTATCTGGGGCTGTTTTAGTTTGCTGGGGCTGCCCAGCTTGGGGTGGCTTGAACAATAGAAATAGACTGTGTCACAGTCCTGGAGGCTGGAAGTGCAAGATCAAGGTGTTGGCAGGGCTGGTTCCTTCTGAGGGCTGTGAGAGAGAATCTGTTCCAGGTCTTGCCCCTCTGCTGTGGGTTCTGGTGGCCTCTGAGGTTCCTTGGCTTGTAGGTGGCCGTCTTCTCCCTGTGCCTTCACATTGTATTCTCTCCGCACACGTCTGTCTCTGTGTCCAATTCCCTCCCCCTTTTTTATTCTCCGTCTTCTATCCTCCCAACTCTCATTCCCACCAAATTTCCCCCCTTTTTAAGGACACTAGTTATATTGGATTAAGGCCCACCCAAATGACCTCATCTGAACATGACCATCTGCAAAGACTCTATTTCCAAATAAGGTTACATCCACAGGTACTGCGGGTTAGGACTTCAACATTTTTTTTTTTTTTTGAGACAGAGTTTCACTCTGTTGCCCAGGCTAGAGTCCAGTGGCGTCATCATAGCTCACTTCAAACTCAAATTCCTGGGCTCAAGCAATCCTCCCACCTCGGCCTCTCAGAGTGCTAGGATTGCAGGCCTGAACCACTGTGCCCAGCCTACATCTATTTGGGGGACATAATTCAACCCATAACAGGGGCAAAGTATACTGATGTCTGCAGCTTACTGTGAATGCTTGAAAAACACAAGATGAATCTATGAGAGAAGAGAGGGACGGCCAGAGGGACAGACACTTCACAAAGAAAGTGGAGCAAAATGTTAATGGCAGATCAAAATGGGACGTACAGTTGTTTTGACTTTCTGAATATCTAGAAACTTTCATAATAACTGGGTGTTGGGGATGAAATGGTATGATGGGAAGGCTTTGCTTTCAAATAATCCAGTAGGAGCCAGGCTTGGTGGCTCATACCTGTAATCCCAGTACTTTGGGAGGCCAAGGTGAGAACATGGCTTGAGGCCAGGAGTTCGAGACCAGCCTGAGCAACATACTGAGACCCTGTCTCTACAAGAAATTAAAAATTTAGCTGGGTGTGGTGGCACATGCCTGTAGTCCCAGCTACTTAGGAGGCTGAGCCAGGAGGGTCACTTGAACCCAGGAGTTTGAGGTTACAGTGAGCTGTGATCACACCATTGCACTCCAGCCTGGGTGACAGAGTGAGACCCTGTCTCTTAAAAAAAACAAAAAATAGGCCGGGCGCGGTGGCTCACGCCTGTAATCCTAGCACTTGGGAGGCCGAGGCGGGCGGATTGTTTGAGCTCAGGAGTTCGAGACCAGCCTGAGCAAGAGCGAGACCCCGTCTCTACTAAAAATAGAAAGAAATTATCTGGCCAACTAAAAATATATATAGAAAAAATTAGCCGGGCATGGTGGTGCATGCCTGTAGT
>CM052449.1:21135590-21170293 GCA_028533085.1 Varecia variegata | reverse complement strand
AAAGAATACTTAAAAAATATGCATGTACATATTATATATATTCTTTAAACACCTTTAAATTGTCCATGTGTGTTTGATGCTGTCTTCTGTGTAATTCATATACTTCACTATACAAATATATAAATATGTACAAATTTATATGTAAATATATTAATGCGTGTATACACATATACATGTGAATAGCATGTCTATAAAAAAGCCCACAGATCGTAAGTGTCTAGCGTGATGAATTTTCTCCAGCTGAACCCAGACACATAACCGGCTCCAGAAAGGACATTCCCAGCTCCCTAGCACCCACCTTGGGCCCCTCCCAGGCCTCAGCCCTCCCCAAGGGTAACCCCTGCTCAGTCATCCAGCATCTCAGGGAGGTTTTGCCTGCTTCCTGAAGCTTTTAATAGAGGGTAAAACAAAGGCAAAGAGGGCTTTAGCCTCTGAAATTTAATTGCTATTCAAATTTCTGTCTACTTGTGGCAAAGTTTAGGCAGCTACTGTATGATACCTAGTTCATTTACAAAAGATGGTGCTGGGTTTTTTTTCTGGTCCCTATAGAATAATTTTCAGGCAAGCAATCGAAGCAGTTGTGTGGTCACGCTCAGGTGAGGAAGGGAACAGAGCACATGTGGTAGTTCTGAGGGGACTGGGCGCCCACCCAGTGCTGCCCACAGAGGGAGGCACTGTCCCGACCCTCAGGGCCACCCTCTCATGTGCACTCCTCACCCAGTGGCTCAGTTCTGGCTGTCCCTCGCTGCTGAGCTGCTCCCAAACCTCCTCATCTTTCCAGGTCTTCCTCAGATGTCCCCTCCCCTGGCAGCCTCCACCAGGGCCCCAGGCAGTGCCAGGGCAACCTCCATCCCTGGTACCTCTTGCTCAGGTGTGGCTGACAGGACGCCCTCCTCCCCTACGCCAGGCCAGGAGCTCCTCGGAGGCAGATCAGAAGTGGCGAGTGCCTCTAGCAGCAGCGTCCTGCTCAGGCCTGACCCACGGGGCCTCAGGAAAGGTGTAATTAATAAGTGAAGGATCAGATGGCCTCTGGGGGACATGGGCCAAATACAACTCCTTGCTGAAGTAGTGGCCCCAGAGACCTCCCACCCTTGTCCCCAGGCCCTCCACTTCGCTCCACTGCTTAATACCCTTTGTTCACGTTGTCCTGCCTTCACGGAGCTCTGGGCACTCAATAAGCCCTTGGAATGTGGAGTTGCTACCCAGAGAGGTGGCAGACCCTGGCCCTCCCCTCCAGGGGCTCCGGGTCTGGTCTGGGGGACAGAGGCAGCACAGGCAGTGTGGCAGCCCAGCGGGGGCCCCAGGATAGCGCGGCCCATTAGAAATGAAGTGTGAGCCCCGTGTGTCACTTCAACTTCTCCAGCAGACACATTTTTTTTTAAATACAAAGAAATGGGCAAAGTTATTTTTTATAATATTTAGTAATATTCTATAACCCAGTATACCCAAAATATTACCATTTTAACATGCAATCAAAATTTTACAAAGTTTACAGAGATATTTTACGTTCTTTTTTTCCCCACACTGTTTTCTAAACCCCATGTGTCTTTGCTGTTTACAGCCCATCTCAGTTTGGAACAGCCACACTCCAGGTACTCAGGAACCACCTGGCTGACAGCTGCTGTGTTGGACAGTGCAGCTCTAGGGTCCCCTTGGCACTCTGATCAGGAGGTGCTAGCTAGAGGGGCTTCCTGGAGGAGGGGATATCTGAAGTGAGGCTTGTGGAGTTTCTCTCGGAGTTGGGAGTGGGGGGCGAGGTAGGATTTCTAGAGAGGATGGCACGTGTGCCTGCTTGCTTGTTCATTTTTTTTTTTTTTTAAGAGACAGGGTCTTACTCTGTCACCCAGACTAGAGTCCCATGGCACGATCATAACTCACAGCCTCAAACTCCTGGCCTCAAGTGATCCTTCCACCTTGGTCTCTCAAAGTGCTGGGATTACGGTCACCAGCCCATTCATTCTTTCATTCATTCATCAAACGCACACTTGAGCTTCCTGGGGGCCCAGCCCTGTGCTGAGGGATGTGGATGGCACAGACGTGGGTCAGAGCAAGTCTCTGCCCTTTAGATAAACAGACATTTACAGAGCACCTGCTGAATGCCGGGCGCTGTTTTAGGACTTCCCTCCTGATGCTCATAGTCTGAAGTGGGGGCCGAGGTTAGACAGTAGAGGTAAGTGAAATAGACATGTGGTGTGAAATGTACTAGGGAGGACTTTTTTTTTTAATGCTAGAAGCAGAATGATAAGGAATTAACTTTAAAGAAGTGGTCAGGAAAAGGCCTCTGGAGGAGGTGGCAGGAGCTGAGACCCAAATGATGGGAAGATGACAGGAGGTGGCCCCAGGCAGGGGGCACAGCACGTGCAAAGGCCCTTGAGGCAGGAAGGAGCAGAGGCCAGTGGGGCCCAGGGACACAGCAATGTGATGAGAGATGACACTGGTAGGTTAACCAGGGCAGGGCCAGAGGGCTTAGTGCGCCACAGGATAGAGTCACCCCAGCTGGTGTGACAAGAGCCCCACATAAGAGACAAGAGGGAGGCAGGGAGGCCAGAGAGGAGGCTGCTGCACTGATGCAAGTGACTGAGCACAGGGTCTGGGCGCAGGGGTCACAGTGGAGGTGTACAGGGACACGTTTCGAGGTCGAGCCAAGAGGACAAGGCAATGGCTTGAGTGAGAGTGAGGACACCCAGGTTCTGTTTGGAGGAATTGAGCGAACAGTGGAGCCTGTCAAGGGCAAGATGGTGACGTCTGGGGAGAGTGAAACGGGAACTCAAGGGGGACATGGGAAGCAGAGAGGGCAGTTGGGACCTGGTCACCATCCGGTCAGAGCATGCTCAGAAGGGGGTGCCACAGGGCACTGGGGAGCACAGAGGAAGCACAGGACCTGGCCTGTTGGGTAGGGGGCTTTGTGGAGTCAGTCCAGAAGCGGGGCTTGTCAGAGGTGTGGGAGTGTCCCAGGAGGGCAAGTTGGGGAGAGGCAAGTGGCCGGGAGACAGGAGCCAGTGGGGAGCAGGCCAGGCAGGCGAGGACAAGGCCATGGCCATGGGGAGGGAGGGGCCTAGGACAGCACACGAGGGTCTGACCCGGTGGCTGGGCAGACAGTGGGACCTTCATGGGATTGAGAACTAGGGGAGGAGACACTGGCAGGGGTGGGGTCCTGGGGACAGCCGGAAGGCAGCTGAGCTCTTCATTCATTCATTCATTGGTCACATACTTACTGTGTGTGCTGGGGGCTGAGACAGGGCCCTTAGGGAGGGCATCCAGAGCACTGAGAGCCCAACAAGGGAGCCCCATGGGGCAGGGCACAGTGGGAACAGGAAGGAGGGAGGAAGTCAGGGATGGCCCCCCTGGGCTGTGCAGGTCAGTGAGCTGTGGTTCTTCCCTGTCTGAAGCTCCCAGCCTGGGCCCCAGGGTGGAGAAGATCTGCCCTTCCAACTGGGTGGGGCCATGCCAAGGAAAATGAGGGCAGGTGGCTGAACTCCCCAGGCCCCTCACCACCGGCCCTGCCTTGTCCCCTCCCCAGGCAAGAGCAAGGAGGCTGAAATTAAGAGAATCAACAAGGAACTGGCAAACATCCGCTCCAAGTTCAAAGGTAGGTTGGGGGCTCAGACTTCTGGTCTGAGGGAGGAGGGAGTTGGGTGCTGGGGCTCCTGGGATTTGTACTGTGATCCTTCCTCATTTTTGGCTCCCTTTTCCTCCTTCCTCTGGCCCCAGGGGACAAAGCCTTGGATGGGTACAGTAAGAAAAAATATGTGTGCAAGCTGCTCTTCATCTTCCTGCTTGGCCATGACATTGACTTTGGGCACATGGAGGCTGTGAACCTGCTTAGCTCCAATAAGTACACAGAGAAGCAGATAGTGAGTCTGGGGAGGAGGGGGCTGGGGGCCCGGACCCCTGGGTCTGAGGGAGGAGGGGCTGGAAGTGCAGCCTCCAGGGCTTGAGGGTTGGGGTCTGGGACCCCTTAGGCACAAGGCTTCCAGCCATCCACCTCCCTCCCCGCCCAGGGTTACCTGTTCATCTCTGTGCTGGTGAACTCAAACTCTGAGCTGATCCGGCTCATCAACAATGCCATCAAGAATGACCTGGCCAGTCGGAACCCCACCTTCATGTGCCTGGCCCTGCACTGCATCGCCAACGTGGGCAGCCGTGAGATGGGCGAGGCCTTCGCTGCAGACATCCCCCGCATCCTCGTGGCTGGGTAAGGCCCTGGGGACCCTTGCGCAGAGGGTTGGGGGGGGATGTGGGAGATGAGGCCCAGCCAAGTTTGAGGCTCCAAGAGTTTGTGTCACCTGTCCAAGGTCTCCCAGCGGGGATTTGGGGCTGACGCTGGGCTGGGGACCTCAGTCGTTGTCTCTTCTCATCTCACCAAGCAGCTTTGCCGCTGTGAGGCCACTTCCCCCTCCAGCCAGTGGGATGCTGTCGGATACACAGAGCTTTAACATTAGGAGGGGGTAACCTTAAGCTGTGTTGGTGACAGCCCTCCAGAACTTATGCATCTTCTCTAGTCATTCAGCAACACTTATTGAACACCTACTATGCGCCAGGCGCTATGCTGATTGCTGGGGATATGGCCATGCCCAGAGATGGACCTGGTCATTGCCCTCCTGGTGTTCATGATCCAGAGTGGGAGAGAAACGGTGATGGAAAAATTGCAGGATGAAATGTAGAATTCCTCTCTCAAAACTATGCTGTGGGGCACAGGAGCCTCAAAGGGGGTTTAATAGAGGTGTCTGACCTCGCTGGGAGATCAGGGAGGGCTCCCCAGAGGAAGTGGCCTCAGGCTGAGACCTGAGCGAGGAGTAGTATTTCGCCATGGAAGAGGGGAAAAAGCATGTAGGGCAATGGGATCAGGTTGTGGGATCGTCCTGAGGCAGGAAGTCATTCGGCAGATCTTTCTTGAGAATCTGCAATGTGCCAGATGCTGTTCTAGGCCTGGGAGGCAGTAGTGAATAGCGGGGACCCTGTCATGCCCACCCTTGAGGAGCTTCATCTAGTAGGGGACACAGGCAGCAAATACACAAGTAAAGAATATGAGTTCAGACAGTGACAAATGCTGTGAAGAAAACAGGGTCGTGGAGGGCAGCAGGGGTAGCGGAGGAGGCTACTCAAATTAGACTGGTCAGGGACAGTCTCTCCAAGGAGGTGATATCTAATTTGAGACTGGAAAGATGAGAAGAAGATAATCATTTTAAGATTTTGGAGAAAAAGTGTCCCAAGCAAAAGGACCAGCAAGTGCAAAGGGCCTGAAGTAGGCATGAGTACAGTGACCATGGGAGAGTTAGGGCCATTTGAAGTTTATTCTAACTGAAATGGGAGGTGACTGGTGTGTTTTAAGCAGAAGAGTGACATGATTGGCTTCATATTTTAAAAAGATCCCTCTGCCTGGTGTGAGCACAGGTGGAACTTCTATTTCTGGCAATGTGGTCAACCACATACCTGACTGATGTTCTTGTTGAAACCCAACTATCAATATTGAATAGAAGAGGAAAGAAAGTATCCTTTCATGGATTCATGAGCTAGCCAGAAAATAAGGAGCACACGGGCCACAAGCCAAGAAAAGTCTGGCCCCCAGAGAGGTGAGTGGCATGCCAGAACCACATTTTGCTTAGAAGGCATTTGCTGAACGGGGTGAACCCAGGTATTGGTTTGAGGGCCCTGTAGCCTCTGGGAACAGAAGACAAAGCTTGTCTCCAAGAAGAGGCTCTAGAAGGCCACACTTCAAAGTGAGAGTGACCTAGAAATAAACCCCCTTGGGTGCTGTAAGCAAAATTACCTGTCTCAAACCTTTGCACAGAATGGCTCTCAGACTGGTTCTCAGTCTGGGTACCTGGGTAGCCCAGAAATCCCAAGTCAACCTTTTGTTTAAAGTGGTGTAAACTGGTAGTACCTCAGTGCCTGGCAGAAGCAAACACAAGTCTTTTCTGGAGAAATTCATTTTCACCACAGGCCTCAATGATTTCCACAGATGAAGCTCCAAGTGACAGGAATAGCTCACAGCCAAAAATCACTAAACACAGGACGCAAGACACCATGAGGGAGAACCAGCAGAACTAAAACTGAAAGTAACACTGGAATTGGAATTACCATACAGAATGTAAAATAAGCATATTTAATATGTTTCAAGAAATAAGAGGTTTATTTAAAAATATGAGTAAAGTACAAGCAGATTTGAAAAAGTAATGGAAAATATAATTGAAATTTTAAAATAGTAAGTGGTCTGGTTTAACAGCAGAGTAGACACAGCCAAAGGCAGAATTAGTGAACTGGCAGTAGACTGAAGAGTTATCAGAATGCAGCTCAGGGAAACAGAGATGGAGATTTTACTTTTCTATTTTTTCTTTTCTTTTGTTTATATCCTGCACTCCTTTGTGGGAGAGATGGAGATTGTAGGACTAAGGGTCATGGGAGACAGAGAAAGTCTAACATGATGCTGTTTAGAGTTCTAGAAAGAGAAAAGGGAAAGAATGTGACAGAGGCACTGTTTGGAGAGATAATGGCTGAGAATATTCCAGAACCAACAAAAGAGGCTGGCCCCCAGATTCAAGTAGCCCAAGAAATCATAAGCAGAAGTACAGAGTGTAGGGGCGAGGAGGGGATCAGCGAGACCAGCCAGGCATCTGTCCCCGTCGTCCAGGTTAGAGCTCACGGTGGCTGGGACCAGGGCCACGGTATGGACTAGTTATGGGAGGGGCACGTTCTAGAAGGAAAGCTGACAAGGACGGGTTATAAGTGGCGTGCAAGGAAGAGAGGTGGGAAGTTGAACTGGTAGTGAGTGATGGCAGGCCATTCCTCGGGATGAAGAAGACTGGGGTAGAACTTGTCAGGGAGGGCAGGACCAGAGTGCAGTGTGACCATGCAGAAATTGAGATGTGTGTAGACGTTTGAGGAGAGACTTCAGGGAGACAGTTGGACCACAGAGCATCAGGGGCAGAGGGAGAGAGATCTGAGAGAGATCACAACTGTCCAATAAAATTATAATGCATGCCACATAGGTATTTTTCTGTTTCCTAGGATTTAGTATTTCAGTTTAGCCTGATCCATCCAAAATATTACCATTCTGACACTGAATCAGCATTAAAATTATTCATGAGCTATTTATTTGGCATCCCTTTTTGGTGCTAAGTCTTTGGAATCGCTCGTGTGATTTGCACACACCTTGCATTTCAGTTTGGACTCGCCACACACTTCAGGTGCTCAGTAGCCACATGTGGCCGGGGGCCGTCGTATCGGGCAGTGCAGGGGTACATGGCGATTAAAGCGACGGGCCAGTGGAGGCCCCTCAAAGAGGACGTGAACAGGGAACAGAGGCACCTGAAGTCTGAACCCTGGGGTGGCCCCGCGCGTAATGCTCTGGCAGGAGGGTGGGGGACGCGTGATCAGAGGTGTGGGAGGAAAATGAAGAACAGGCCGTGACTCAAAACACCAAGAACTTTGATGGAGGAGGGAGCGGTCAGTCATGGCAAAGGCTGCCAACAGTTTCAGATGGGGACAGGCCGTCCGCATTGGCTTAGGGAGACAGAAGTCGCCGGCCACCCTGAGGAGGAAGAATTGGGTGCTTCCAAGGACTGGGAAGGAGACCGGTGTGGCAAATGCATGTGGGTACTGGTGACATCGTCCCAATTTCACACAAGGGGATGGATGCTGAGGGGCAGTTCCCTGCCAGGGTCCAGAGGCTGGGGGTGGGGACGGTGTCCCACTCTAGGCTGGGCTCTCAACCCTGGAAAGTTGGCTTTGGCAGTGACTGGCGAACAGAGGAACTTTTTTTTGTAGTAGGCGTTTTTTAAAATGGAGATAAAATTCACCATTTTAACCATTTTAAAGTGTACAGTTCAGTGGTTTTTAGTATGTTCATGATGTTGTGCAACCACCACCACTATCTAATTCCAGAATATTTTCATCACCCCAAAAAAGAGACCCTGTACCCATTTAGCAGCCGCTAATCACTAATCTCCCACTCTCCCCACTCTACCTGGCCCATGGCCACCACCAGTGTGCTTCCTGTCTATGGATTGGCCTGTTCCGGACGTTTCATGGCAGTGGAATCCTACAAGAGGTGGCCCCATGTCTGGCTTCTTGCACTTAGCCTCGTGTGTTCTGGGTTCGTCCATGTTGTAGCTTGATCAGTACTTCATTCCCTTTTATGGCCAAATAATATCCCATTGTATGTGTAGAGCACATTATTTATCCATTCATCAAAAAGGCTCCACTGCTCACGCCTGTAACCTCAGCACTGTGGGAGGCCGAGGCGAGAGGATCGCTTGAGGCCAGGACTTTGAGACCCATCTGGGTAATAGTGAGACAATAGCGAGACCCTGTCTCTATAAAAGTAGAAAAATGAGTTGGTCATAGTGGTGCGCACCTGTAGTCCCAGCTACTCGGGAGGCTGAGGCAGGAGGATCGCTTGAGCCCAGGAGTTCGAGGCTGCAGGGAGCTATGATCACGCCAGTGCACTCCAGCCTGGGCAACAGAGGGAGACTCCATCTCTAAGAAAACCGAAGACTCCACCTTTTGGCTGTTATGCAGAATGTACTCCTTTGTATGAACTTTATTTTCAGTTCTCTTGGTAGATGCCTCAAGAACTTTCTTAAAGAAAGTCACACCTTTCTTAAAAGAGAAAACAGTTCCAGTTGACTTTCCCCTTCCTGTCCCTCACGTAATCTCTTGCTCTTCTCCTCCTCCCTGGTCCCCTGAATTCAGTGGTTTTTATTCCCATCTTCATTTGTGTCCTTTTATAACTTTTAAAACTTGACCTGAATAGCACCGTGCTCTCTGCTCTTATTGCTTCATTTTGCATCAGTGGTTGTTTCCGCATCTGTCAATGGAGAGGATACTAGAACCCACCTCCTCAGAGGGCTGTGGTCAGGGTTAGATGTGTTTATACTCAGAAGCGCTCTGAGGAGAGCTTGGCCCACAGCAAGGGCTCGGGAGACATGAGCTACGGGGATGGTGTTGAAAATGCCACCACTGATCGAGCATCGTCTGTGCACAGACTTCTTGCTGGTTCCCAGTTTTCACTTGGTGAGCGTCAGGCAGTGCGTGTTTCCCTAGGGGGGTGTCCAGGGACAGCAGTGCTGGTCTTGGTCCCTGTCACACACAGCAGCAGAATTGCCACTTGTTCTCCACAAGGCCCTGCATGGTCTGGCCCTCTGTTTCCTCCCTGTCCTGTCTGCAGCCCTCTGCCCCACGGCTCACTTGCCACAGCCATGCAGCGTCCTCGCAGCTCCTCCCATGCACAGGCCGGCGCCTGGCTCGGGACTTTGGCACAGGCTGTCCCCTCGCCTGGGCGTTCTGTTGCAGAGGATCTCCCGTCTCTCCTCATCAAGTTACTCAGTTTTCTATTCCCCTGTCACCTTATCAGAGAGGCCTTCCTCCAAAATAGCGTCCCCGCACTCTCCGTGCTGGCCTCAGTTTGTAGCACAGACCCCAGCAGTGTCCTGTGTGTGTGTCTGTGCGGAAGCTGTGCCCTGGCTAGCATGTGAGCCCCAGGAGCGTGAGCCCTGGGACCACTCTGTCCCCCTCGATCCATAGTGCCCACGTGGTGCCCGCAGGCACCTGCTGCCTGCTTGGTGAATGGGTGACGGTGCTTAGCCCTGCCAGTGACCGCTGAGGTTCCTGAGATGCAGCCCCTTCTGCAGGAGGAAACCTGAGTCCCGGTGGTGACGAGCAGCACCAGACTGGATCCTGGGTCCACCTGGCTCTCTGCACTCCTGCGGCCACTTGCGCCCTTCCTGGGAGGAGCAAGACAGGAGGGGAGGTGTGCAGGGCTGGGGTCCCGCTGACTCCAGCTGCCCCCGCCCCCCGCTGTATCCCCACAGGGACAGCATGGACAGCGTGAAGCAGAGCGCGGCCCTGTGCCTGCTTCGGCTCTACAAGGCCTCGCCCGACCTGGTGCCCATGGGCGAGTGGACAGCCCGCGTGGTGCACCTGCTCAATGACCAGCACATGGTGAGGCCCCGTGTCCCCAAGACCCCCCACAGCTGCCCGGAGACAACCCTCGCTGTCCTCCCCACCCCTGTGGATGCCCAGGGATCCCCACCTCTGTCCTTCCCCCAGTCCTCCCAGTCCTTCTGTAGTCCCCACCCACCCACTGCTCGTTATCTGCGTGCCTGGGACCCTCCCAGGGGCACCCCAGTCACCCAGGTCCATGCTGGCCATGGTCCCCAAGGCCTCCTTACCCCACCTGAATGCACATACACTACACACATGCACATTCTCTCAACTACATACATGGCCCGCCCTGCCCCGAAGCCTCTGCTCTCAGATTCTCAGCCTGGACACCTGTCCCCAGTTGGACTCTCCGCCTGGGCCCTGACCCACCTCGTATGCCCCCCGCAGGGCGTGGTCACGGCCGCTGTCAGCCTCATCACCTGTCTCTGCAAGAAGAACCCAGACGACTTCAAGACGTGTATCTCCTTGGCCGTGTCTCGCCTGAGCCGGGTAGGTGTGGTCTAGGTGCTGGCTGTGGGAGTGGCCCCGGTGTCCCTGTGCCCTCTGACACCTCTCTGGTGCCCCCTTTCTCTCTCCCTGAGAGGCTTCCCAGCCCAGTGGTTACAAACCCAGGCTCTGAGCTGGGTTCTTCCTCACTCGGCCACTTCCTGGCTGGGTGGATCTGGGCAAGTGGCTTCACCTTCCTGGGCCTCAGTGGCCCCATCTGTTCAATGGGAATGATACCAGTGCCCGCCTCACAGCACAGCTGCTGTGAATAAAGTGCTCAGAGCAGGGCCGGGCGGGCAGGGCCCCGGGAAGCCAGAGCTGCCCTCCTGTCTGTTCTTCCTCCTGTTCCCAATTCCCTGCACATCTGTCTCCTTCCATCCTGCCTCCCGTCCCTCTCTCCTCCCTCGCTCGTGTCCTGAGAACATCCCCCGAGGCCTGCGTACCGGGCTCTGTGTGGGATGACACGAAGGACACAGATGAGTCAGACTCAAGCTATACACTCAAAGAGCTCCCTGTCCTGCTGGAGAGAGGCGTGTGTAGCAGGGGAGGTGACTCAGTCACGGATTATCACAAAAGGGTGGTTTGTGCTATAATGGAGGTATAGGTACAGGCTTCCATAGGAGGCATTTAACCCAGCCTGTGAGTCCAGGAAGGCTTCCTGGGGGAGGCGATCCCTGAATTGAAATTTGAAATTGGAGTACATGGAAGTGTTTCCTGGGCAGGTAGGAAGAGGCCTGGATTCTCAAACAAAGAGAACAACACACCGCTCATTCATTCAGTTGTTGCTTCATTCATTTCCCATACATCTGAATACTGTATGCCAGGCAGGTGCAGGAGACACAGTGACAGTGGGGACAGGGGCACCTACCAGCATGGAGGTGGCACAGAGCTTCCTGACGAAGGGGTTTTGAGGGTTGAGCAGGAGTTTGCCATGAGGACAAAAGTCACATGATCTTCGAATCTTTTACTAATTCGCCACCTCTTCTCCGAACCTGCTTTCCTATCTGGCCTTGTATCAGGCCCAGGGACCTAGTTGGGCCCAATTCCTGTCCGAGTAGCTTCCGGTCTTGAGGGGAAATAGCCCCCAGCGAGCCAGCGTGATGTGCGCCCTAACAGAGGTAGCCTGGGGCGGCGGGAGGCTCAGAGTGGGGACCTGGCCTGGGGCAGGGAGTGTCACACAGAAGGGAATCAGCAGAGACTTCCTGCCCACCCGGCACCAGCATTACTTGGAAAAATCAACCAGCCCTGGGCTTAGTCCCAGTTCCACCCTTCTGTACGCGTGTGTGTACCTGTGTGCACCTGTGTGCCTGTGTGTGTGTCTGTGCCCGAGGCTTCCTTGCTCCCCTCCCTGAGCCTCAGTTTCCTGCTCCCTAAAACCGTGGCACTGACAGCGCTGCCCTTGGAAGGCAGTGTTTGCTCCTCCCCAGCAAGCGGGTGACGTGCCCCCGTCCCCAGCCTGCCCCCACCCATTCCTCGCCCATCTTCTCCCCCCAGATCGTCTCCTCGGCCTCCACAGACCTCCAGGACTACACCTACTACTTCGTCCCGGCACCCTGGCTCTCAGTGAAGCTCCTGCGGCTGTTGCAGTGCTACCCCCCGCCAGGTAATGCCGAGCCCCCGGGGCTGCTTGTCACCAGGATCTGGGGACCTCCAAGCCCATGGCAGGGCAGGTGGGGCTGGGGCTCCAGGTCAGGATTTCTCCCAGGCTGGTGTGGTGCCTCCAGCCCCTGTTATGTGGCTGCCGTGGGGGAAGGGGGCGGGCAGCCCTGATCCCGGAGCCCGCCCTGCACAGCACCAAGGATCAGACCCGTGGCTGCTCCCCTGCTGCGGGCCAGGGTCCCTGCTATGCCGGCTCTCACTCCAGCACCGTGGCTGGGGCTATTATCACGTCTGTTTTACAGGTGAGGAAACCCAAGGCTTGGAGTGGGGAGTTCCTTGCCCAGGGTCACCCAGCCGGTGGCCGTGCTGTTTGAATTAGCATAGCTCATGTGTGCACGTGTGTACCTGTGTGCGTGTCTGTGTCTGCACATCTGAGCGTATCTGTGTGTGTGTATTTGCTTGTGAGTGTGCATGTGTGTCTGTGCACTCTGTATGCGCGTATGTGCACACACTGTGATTGAGCCTATGATGTAGGTGATGCCAGAGGCCCCTCCCAGCTTGTGAAGCCATGATGGATTCTGCTGTGTAGCCCAAGGGAAGTCGTGTGCCTTCTCTGGGCCTTTTTCATACTATAAGGAAGGGCTTAGGTTGGTCTAAGGCCACTTCCACCTCTGAAGCCCCAGCTGGCAATTTTGGGGTATGCCCAGGGCAGGTACCTCACTTCTTCCAACCAAATTGCAGACATGGCCCTGCTCTGGGGTTGGACCAGAAGAACCCCCAAGCCTGTGTCACCCCTTTTCAGCAGATGGTGGTGGGCTACCTCCAATTTATTGTCAAGTAATTTTTTTTTATTATGAAAAGTTTCCCAGCATACAGAGAAGTAGAGATTCTATTACCTAGACTTCACATTTTATCTGTTTTCATGCTCCTGTTTTTTTTCTGAAATATTTAGAAGTAAGTTACAGATATCCTGATGTTTTACCTTTAAATATTTTGTTCTACATTCCTAAAAACTGGGTGTTTTCATTCACAACAGTAATTCTGTTGTTACACTTAAAATGAACAATTCCCTAGTGTTTTCTGATACACACTGTAAATTTTCTTAATTTTTCCCAAAATGCCTTTTAGAGTTGGTTCAAAGTAGGATCTAATCAAGGCACAAATATCAAATTTGATTTTTTAAAAAAAATTTTTAGAGACAGGGTCTCCCTCTGTTGCCCAGGGAGTGAGTGCAGTGGTATGATCATAGCTCACTGTCACCTTGAACTCCTGGGCTCAAGCGATCCTCCTGCCTCAGCCTCCCAAGTAGCTGAGACTACAGGTGTGTGTCACCACACCCAGCTAGTTTTTCTATTTTTTTTTAGAGACAGGGTCTTGCTATGTTGCCCAGGCTAGTCTCAATAGCCTGACATCAAACAGTCCTCCCACCTTCGCCTCCCAAATGCTGAGATGACGTGTGAGCCACTGTGCCTGGCCCAGATTTGATTATTATTAATATTTCTCACAATCACTTTTAATCTGGAAGAATTACACTCTTTATTCCCTGACATTAGCTTTTGCCCCAATGTTTTATTATGAAGAACTTAAATCATAAGCTGGGCACAGTGGTACATGCCTGTAGTCCCAGCTACTCGGGAGGCTAAGGTGGGAGGATCGCTTGAGCCCAGGAGTTGGAGGCTGCAGTGAGCTATGATCACATCTGTGACTAGCCACTGCACGCCAGCCTGGGCAACATAGCAAGACCCCATCTCTAATCAATAAAAAAATTTCAAACATAAAGATAACTTGAGAGAACAGTATAGCAAACACCGGAGACCCTCTACTTAGCCTCAGTAGTGATTGTTAACACTGTTTTTGCACACTGCTGTTTTCCACTCTCACTCGCCCTCTCAGCCAAACTACTTGAAAGCAAATTGCAGACATCAAAACGCTCCCCCAACTCCCAAATATTTCCACATATGTCCCCTGAGACCAAGAACACTGCAAAATCCACAGTGCCATTATCATACCTAAGAAGACTCAAAATAACTCCACAGTGTCATTTAACTTTAAAAAATTTTTTTTCTCTCCCCATCCCCCAAATTTCTTCTAGTCTAATATAACCCACCCCACCTGTTTTTGGAGAAGCCAAGGGAGCTGTGTGGCTCTGTGTCCTGAAGTCTGGATTTGGCTGATTGCTGCCTGTGGTGTCCCTTAGCTTGTTCCTCTAGCTGGTGCATGTCCTGAGAGATTTGGGGGCAACATTTTTTGTTAGAATCCTAGGCAGCTGTTCTATACACTTGATAACACATCACATTCCAGAAAATGGCAGTGATCAGCATTCGCCTGTCTGTCTCATGTTGAGGGAGCTGGCAGGGGTTGCCTGGCAGCACTTTCTCACCCTTGAACTCCTAGCCCCCAGGCAAGGGCCCGTCACTGAGTGTACACACAGGGGTCTTGTACCAGGCAGGCCACTGAACAGCTAGTGTGTCCTCGTCAGAGGTGGCTCAGCATTCAGACTGGACCTTGGGAAGGCCTGGGTTTGGGGGTGTCTCTGGGGAAGGTTCCTAGAGCTTTCTTTGCTGTGTGAGAAATCTATAGTGCATCAGCACTGCAGAAGGAGAAACTGAGGCTCACAGGGGTGGCACCTCCTGCCTGGCAGGGTCAGAGCAAAGCAGGATGAGAACCCAGGTCTGGAGATGTATCTGCTGTCTCCTTCTCTCACTCACCTCCCTCGGGGACCTGGGAGGGGGTTGAGGGACCTGCAGGGCTCCTTCGGGTTGGAGGCAGCCCGAGCTCTTCCAGGGAGGATGGAGCAGTGGTGTGGCCACTGTCCCAGCAGGTGGGCTGGGCACGCGTGGCGCTCAGCCCCCACGTGCCCTCTGTTTCCCCAGAGGATGCTGCCGTGAAGGGGCGGCTGGTGGAATGTCTGGAGACCGTGCTCAACAAGGCCCAGGAGCCCCCCAAGTCCAAGAAGGTGCAGCACTCCAACGCCAAGAACGCCATCCTCTTCGAGACCATCAGCCTCATCATCCACTACGACAGGTGCCCACCCGGCCCCAGTGGGACCTGATGCCCGGGCTCGGAAAGAGGGGCTGGAGGCCTGACTCCTGGGTCCTGGGGCAGGGGCTGGGAATCCCGACTTCTAGGCAGGAGGCGGATGGAGGAGTGAGGTGTTACCCCGTGAGGTTGGTGCTGGGCCCTTCCTGGGGGACGGAATCACTGGATATCTTTCTCTGGGCCACCAGGAGGGTCAGGACCAGGATGTAGGGCTGGTTCAGGCAGGAGTTAAGAGTCCTCCTTCTCCTTAATCTCCATCTCTGTTTCTCTCACGCTGCCCCTCTCTTATGGCACCCGCCACCCCCCGGCAGCGAGCCCAACCTCCTGGTGCGGGCCTGTAACCAGCTGGGCCAGTTCCTGCAGCACCGCGAGACCAACCTGCGCTACCTGGCGCTGGAGAGCATGTGCACGCTGGCCAGCTCCGAGTTCTCCCACGAGGCCGTCAAGACCCACATCGACACCGTCATCAACGCTCTCAAGGTGCGCCCTCTCGGAGCCCGCCCCGGGCCCTCTGCCCCCTCAGAGGGGCCAGGGGCTCAGAGGCCCTTTGGTGGCCAGCCCTGTGCCCAGAGGGAGCCCAGAGCACACCCTAGGCCCTGCTGTCCTCCCTCAGACGGAGCGGGACGTCAGCGTGCGGCAGCGGGCGGCCGACCTCCTCTACGCCATGTGCGACCGCAGCAACGCCAAGCAGATTGTGTCGGAGATGCTCCGGTACCTAGAGACGGCTGACTACGCCATCCGTGAAGAGATTGTGAGTCCTGGGGTGCGGGCCCCTTGGTCTGGGGGAGGAGGGGCTGGGCCTGTACCCCTGGGTCTCCCCATAGAGGCAGTGGTAAGCCCAGATCCAGGGGAGTCCAAGCCCCTCCTCCCTGTGGGCACACTCACACATACACACACATCCCCACGTGCCCTTCCTCCCGGCGGCAGGTCCTGAAGGTGGCCATCCTGGCTGAGAAGTACGCAGTGGACTACAGCTGGTATGTGGACACCATTCTCAACCTCATCCGCATCGCGGGCGACTACGTGAGCGAAGAGGTGTGGTACCGTGTGCTACAGATCGTCACCAACCGTGATGACGTCCAGGGCTATGCCGCCAAGACGGTCTTTGAGGTCAGCATGCCTCCCTCACCCTGACCCCCAGGACAGGACCTTGAGGCAGAGCGAGGACAGCTAGGGATGGGGGCTGTCAGCCCCAGGCCACCATCCCGGCTCCTCTTCTGCATCGCTGGGCCCTCTGAGCAGTGCCTTTACCTCTCAGAGCCACCCAAGGGACCCAGGGGCTGTGGCTTCACAGACCTGCTGTAAGGAGTCTGCAGGGCACAGGCGTGGGGCACCCAGAGTGTAGTTGCCTGTCCCCAGATCTTGGTAGTCTCCCTCTGTCCTGGGAAGGGGGCCCAGTGATGTTCCATTTCATTACCTGTGGGCTCAAGCCAGTCACTTACCCTCTCTGTGCCTCAGTTTCCCCACCTATACCCCACCCACATCGTAGCACTGTGAGGGTTCCACCAGGCAGTAGGTTGCACGTGTGAGCGCCCCAAAGCAGGGCGCTCATCCTGGTCCCCACCACGCCCCTCCCCTGCCCTCCCAGGCGCTGCAGGCCCCAGCCTGTCACGAGAACATGGTGAAGGTCGGCGGCTACATCCTTGGGGAGTTTGGGAACCTGATTGCTGGGGACCCCCGGTCCAGGTGAGGGAGCCTCAGGCTGTGGATGAACACACGTGCTTCTGAGGGATCTGGGGCTTGGGGGACCCCTGAGAACCTGAGGGCTGGTGATGATGGGGTTCTAGGCATCCTCTCTGCCTCTTGCCCCAACCACCTGTCAGGGTAAGGGAACCAGAAGACCCTGGGACCAAGCATTAAAGTGGCCACTGCCCTTCAGCCTCGGGGACTCTCAGTCCCCAGGAGCCAGTCTGTGGTCCTGGGAAGGGTCCATCTGAGGGAGGTGGCACCTCTTGCGGGGTTTCTGGGAGACAGCAGTGGAGCCCGGCCCTTTGCTGATGCCCGCCCCCCGCGCAGCCCCCCGGTGCAGTTCTCCCTGCTGCACTCCAAGTTCCACCTGTGCAGCGTGGCGACGCGGGCCCTGCTGCTGTCTACCTACATCAAGTTCATCAACCTCTTCCCTGAGACCAAGGCCACCATCCAGGGTGTGCTGCGGGCCGGCTCCCAGCTGCGCAACGCCGATGTGGAGCTGCAGCAGCGGGCCGTGGAGTACCTCACCCTCAGCTCGGTGGCCAGCACCGACGTCCTGGTCAGAGCCCTGGACCCCTGCCCCTGCCCTCCTCCCCCTCTTCCCCTCATGACTGGAACTGACCTGCCCCCACCCCGACCCCGCCAGGCCACAGTGCTGGAGGAGATGCCACCCTTCCCTGAGCGCGAGTCTTCCATCCTGGCTAAGCTGAAACGTAAGAAGGGGCCAGGGGCCGGCAGCGCCCTAGATGATGGCCGCAGGGACGCCAGCAGCAACGACATCAATGGAGGTGTGGAGCCCACTCCCAGCACCGTGGTGAGTCCCACAGGGTGGGCCCTGCAAGGCCGGCGGGGGCCAGGGCTGGCCGTGCTGCTCATTCTCACTGTCACCTGCGCTTCCTGCAGTCGACGCCCTCGCCCTCCGCCGACCTCCTGGGGCTGCGGGCAGCCCCTCCCCCAGCCGCACCCCCGGCTCCTGCCAGCGCAGGGAACCTCCTGGTGGATGTCTTCGATGGCCCAGCAGCCCAGCCCAGCCTGGGGCCCACCCCCGAGGAGGCCTTCCTCAGGTACCCCTGCTTGGGCCGGGCCCCTTCGCTGGCCTTCTCAGCCTCTGCCCTCTTTCCGCTCAGCCCCTCCCACCTCCGCACTTGCTCCCCTCCCTGTCCCTGCCGCCTTTGCCAGCCCCGCTGCTGCCTCCCCTGCCCTGGCCTCCTCGCTCCCTCCCTCCCTCCGGCCACCCTGGACTCTGCTGACCCGGGCCACCCTTTGTTGTCCTTTCCCATCACCGTTTCTCAGCCTGCTCTTCCTTCTCTCCTTCCCTCCTCCTCCTCCTCTCTCTCCCCCCCTCTCTTCGGCCTTCTTGCTGCCTCTCTGGGATTGGCTGCCTGCCACGTCTGTCTTCTCTTGTCTGCTCTGGGATTGGATGGCCCAGCGAGCTGGAGCCGCCTGCCCCTGAGAGTCCCATGGCTTTGCTGGCTGACCCAGCTCCAGCTGCTGAGTAAGGGGTGGCCTGGGGGACCGGGGGCAGACTCTGGTGTCCACAGGGAGGGTTAAGGGGCTGGGAGCTCTTGTCAGGGGGTTCCGGATGAGTGGCAGAGGCAGGGACTTGGGAGGAAAGTGAAACTTGGAGTCCTCTGATAGGGGCACTTGCCAGGGTTCCATTTGCATTGAAGGCAACTGCTGGTCTGATTCTGGGGTTCTTTGAGGCTCTGTGAGGAGTCTGGGTATGTGGTTCTGGGGTTCTGTCCTTGCAGGGCTTGTCTCACACCCATTAGCTCTGGGTCTTTCCCTCCAGCCCCTCAAGTCCCTTCCCATCTCACTCCTCTCTCCGCCTCCAGCCCGGGTCCGGAGGACATCGGCCCTCCCATTCCAGAGGCCGATGAACTGCTGAACAAGTGAGTCCTGGGGGAGATGGGAGGGGGAACAGGGACAAATAGGGAGCCCAAGCCAGGCACAGACAGGTACCCCTGTCATCCTGAGCTCCCTGCCACCCCTACACAGGTTTGTGTGCAAGAACAACGGGGTCCTGTTTGAGAACCAGCTGCTGCAGATCGGAGTCAAGTCAGAGTTCCGGCAGAACCTGGGTGCATCTGGTGGACTGTGGGGGCGGGGTGGGAGGGAGACTTTGGCTTGGGTGGTGGCTGGGAGGAAGGTCAGAGGAACTCGGATGGAGCCCTGCCTCCCCCGCCCACTGCAGGCCGCATGTATCTCTTCTATGGCAACAAGACCTCGGTGCAGTTCCAGAACTTCTCGCCCACTGTCGTCCACCCAGGAGACCTCCAGACTCATATCCTCTCAGGCTGGGCGCAGCCCCCTGGCTCCAGCTTGGCCCCTCTTACTGTGAGGGCTTGGGCGTGTGGTTACCTCTCTGAGATTTAGTGTCTTCATCTGTAGGACAGGAGGTGACCACAACACGATGAGCAGGAGGCGTTACTTCCAGAACCCCACCTGCTC
The DNA here is from genome assembly GCA_028533085.1 of Varecia variegata. Taxonomy (NCBI): domain Eukaryota; kingdom Metazoa; phylum Chordata; class Mammalia; order Primates; family Lemuridae; genus Varecia; species Varecia variegata. Next base: position 21,151,084 of record CM052449.1, on the reverse strand, counting down.
AGGGCCTCAGTTCGGCCGTGTCAGGCACCTTTGATGTCCTAGACTTGTTCTCCACTGGGCTCCATGCCCACCATGCCAGGGCCCCCTGCACTCGGGAGCCAGGCCTGGGGGTCTAGAAGGCTCCTGTAGGCAGCTCTGTGCTAGGAACGGGGTGGAGGCAAGAGATACATAAAATCGGTTCTTTGCACATGGGTTACGGACATGAGTGCAAATGATGAGACCACTGATTACTGCCATCTTTGTGTGCTGACCGTGTGCCAAACTCACAGGCAAGTACTTGTAATGGATTATTTCATCGACTCCTGAGGACATTTTAGCACGTGTCCACTTTGTAGAGGGGACTGAGAGAGTTAAGTGGCTTGTCCACAGTCACCCAGGTGGTAAGAGCTGGGATTCAAACCCAAATGAGCCTCCAGAGCCAATGCTATTATCTCAATGCGGTGTGACTTGTGGTGCAACAGGGCCACTGAGACCCCTATGAAAGGCCAGAGGAGGCACTTAGGGGGCAGGTCAAAGGTTGCATAGGAGGAACTTTGTAGCTGGGCCTTGTAGGGTGAGTCCAGGATTGCAGGCTGGGGTTGCCGGGAAGCCAGAGGTTCATGGCCAAGACCCCTTCGGGCCACCTTTTCTGTCTCTGGCTTCCTTGACCACGGGCGGGCACAGCTGGCCGTGCAGACCAAGCGCGTGGCGGCGCAGGTGGACGGCGGGGCGCAAGTGCAGCAGGTGCTCAACATCGAGTGTCTGCGGGACTTCCTGACGCCCCCGCTGCTGTCTGTGCGCTTCCGGTGAGTCGGGCGCGGCCCTTCCTGAGGGGTGGGGCTTCTGGGCCGAGGGGCCGGGCTTGACAGAGCCCTGCCACCTCCCGCGCCAGGTATGGTGGTGCCCCCCAGTCCCTCACCCTGAAGCTCCCGGTGACCATCAACAAGTTCTTCCAGCCGACAGAGATGGCGGCCCAGGACTTCTTCCAGCGCTGGAAGCAGCTGAGCCTGTGAGCGGCGGGATGGGGCCGAGGCCGCTGGGGCTGGGGGCTGGGGGCTGGGGGGCGACAGGGGCAGGGCATCCAGATCGCTGACCCGAACCTTCCCCCACCCCCAGGCCTCAGCAGGAGGCACAGAAAATCTTCAAAGCCAACCACCCCATGGACGCTGAGGTTACTAAGGCCAAGGTGAGAGACCAGGGGTGTGTTTCTGGAGCCTCTGTTTTTCCATCTGTAAAGTGGGGCCAATTTCCAGCCCCAAGGGTTTTTGGGAACCGGGATGCCACGGAGTGGGCGCTAACAGCTCCTCCACCCTGACGGCTGCTCCCCTCTGCCCAGCTTCTGGGGTTTGGCTCTGCTCTCCTGGACAATGTGGACCCCAACCCTGAGAACTTCGTGGGGGCTGGGATCATTCAGACTAAAGCCCTGCAGGTGGGCTGTCTGCTCCGGCTGGAGCCCAACGCCCAGGCCCAGGTGAGTTGCTGTGGGAGGCCCCGAGGGCCACAGGAAGGGCTCCTGGCTGTCCGGCTCCCTGTGCCCCCCGCACTGCGCCTACTCCTGCTTCACCCGCCCCCTTCTCTGTCCCTGTCTCCTCCATCTATCCCCACTATTAGCTCCCTTCTGCCCCCTTCCTCTGGTCTTCCTCTCCCTCTCCCTCTCCCTCTCCCTCTCCCTCTCCCTCTCCCTTCCTGATTTCTGGCATTCTATATCCTTTCCACCTGTCTTGGCCTCTTTTGTCCCCCTCCTCTCTGGAGACCTCCTGTCTCTTCTGTCACTGTTCTGATCCTGTCATCCTTCTCTCTCCTTTTATCTCCTCTGAATTTCCCTCTCCCTGGGCTCTCTGTCCCCTCCCATGTGGCCTCCCCCATCCCCTCTGAGTCCTCCCCCCATTTCCCCCCACCCAGATGTACCGGCTGACCCTGCGCACCAGCAAGGAGCCCGTCTCCCGTCACCTGTGTGAGCTGCTGGCCCAGCAGTTCTGAGCCCTGGACTCTGCCCCCGGGGATGTGGCCGGCGCTGGGCAGCTCCTAGAACTGAGGCAGCTTTGGTGGATGGGGTGGATGGGGGACCTCCACTCGTGACAGGAAAAGACCCCAGGGGTTGGGGGAGATGCCTGGGACCTTCCTCCGGCCTTTTGTATTTTTATTTTTGTTCATCTGCTGCTGTTTACATTGTGGGGGGTAAGGGGGAGCCCCCTCCCTCCCTTTCCCCTCCAAGCACAGAGGGGAGAGGGGCCAGGGAAGTGGGTGCCTCCTCCCCTCCTCCCCCACCCTGTCGTAGCCCCTCCCACCCTCTCCCCGTCCAGGGGCTGTGTATTATTGTGAGCGAATAAACAGAGAGACGCTAACAGCCCCATGTGTGTGTCCGTCACCCACTCCCTGGTGGTCAAAGAAGTGGGGTGAGGGCGTGCAGCGTGTGGGTGGCCAGGTTTCGCAGCCCGTGGGTGGGACTCTGAGGATACAGCAGAAGCAGCAGCCGCCTATGCCCCAACTGCAGGCCCACCAGACGCAATCCTGTGTCTGATTCCTCGGACCCCAACACAAGGTAGCAGGCTCTGGGCAGCGGGGCCCCGTGGACCGCATCTTCCGTCTTCTCCAGTGGCCCTGGCTCTAGGGAGAGGACAGGGAGCGCTGAGGTGACAAGTAGGATGCTAACTTTCGGAAGCCCCTCTCCAGCCTGGGCCCAAGTTCTGAATCTGTGGGGTCTCTTTGCACAGGCTTGGGGAGCCTCCTGCCAGGGGAGGGTCTCGGGCTCTAGCCAGCTATCAGCAACCTGAACAAGGCAGCCGTTTTCCTGGGGATGCTGTGTGCAGCCCCAGGCAATCCTCTCAGCAGTACAAGTCACAAACATGCAGCTGACACTTACCAGACACCAGGCTGCAACACCCTCCCCCAGGACCCCACCCTGATTTACACAGGGGGAAAGCAGGCAGAGAGGTGGAATCGCACAGCTAGCAAGGGCTAAGGCCCTTGAGGTGGCGGTAGGGGGCTTCACTGGGATTGTAGCGCCACCCCAGGTCCCTTCCTTTTTCTTTCTGGGGCCTTAGAGTTCTACAACAATTTTTCTTTCCTAACCTGGAGTCTAAGAAATCCTGCCCCCCTCCCCCCTCCCCTGGCTGTCAACAAAGTCTGCTGAATACAGAGCAAACTGCCTGTGTTTGAACCATGGCTCTGCCACTTATTAGCTGAGCCTCAGTTTCCTCCTCTGTAACACGAGCATGATGACATAACAGGATAATCCTCACCAGCGAGGATAAAGTGAGTCATTACATATAAAAGCATTGGCAAGAGAAGAGGGCTCAGTGTTAGTTATTACTAAATACTAGGATTACCCAGGAGGCTCAGAAACCAGCCAGGGACCTCCTTCCCCTCCCTGTATGTCTGTCATTCAATGCTCCGTTCTCCAGGAAAACCACTGCCCGGTGCATGCTGGGTTCTGCCAGTTTCTCCAACCCTTCCTGTCACTCCCACCTTGTGCCACCTAGGTCTCAGTGCCCCTGCCTGTGCACTGTGCCTGCCACTGACCTGGTGGGAAGTGTGTGGCGGTGACCAGGGTGTAGAAGTTGCGGAGGAGGCGCCGGCGCTTTTCAGGGGAAGGCCCTGGCAGAGAAGACACAGGGTGATGGCGAGCCCCTCTGCGGCCCACACTCCTCCTGGGCCCGGCCTTGTCCTTAGTCACCTTTATCCCTCAGGGGCTCCACAGTAAAGAGGCAACGTTTCAGTTCAAGGTGGAGGAGCAGCAGCCTGTGGGAAAGGGGGTGTCATGGCCAAGGAAGAGGGGATGAGGACCCCAACTCACTCCCCGCCCTTGTCCAAGCCCTACCCAAGGATGTCTGTGTGCAGGGGGAAGCCATCTGGCAGTGCTCGGGGTCCCAGAGGTAGGCAGGCCCGCAGAGGGTCCAACAGTGGCTGCCACCAGCGCTCCAGAAGCTGCAGGGGGCGTTGTCAGTGGGGTGTGGTCATAAAGAGGCGGGGCCCGTGGGTGACGGCTGGGAGTCACCAAAGGGAGGAGGCGGGGCCAGGTGGGGGCGGGGCGTACGAGAGGAGAGGAGGGAGAAGGGACCATGGAAGGGGTGCGACCTTGAAGGACAGAAGACGAGCGAAAGAGTGGCCAAGTTGGGGTGAAGGAGATTGGAGGGCAGCCCAGGGGAGGGGCTGCCGGAGGAAAGAAGCCGCTGGTTCTCAGGGCCCGGTGGTGAAGGAGGGAGCTTTTGGGTAGAGGGTGCAATTGGTGGGGGAAGCGGGACAAGATGCGGATTCACCTGTGGATACAACTGGCTGAGGGGTGGGCGCGGCCCGCAGAGCAGACACAGCTCCAGGCCGGGCAGCAGCGTCAGGGTCAGGAGCCTGTGAGGGACCTGAAGCAGGGCACAGGTGGGGCCGACCGCAGTTCTGCCCCTTTCCATCACAAATCCCGCCTCTTCGCGCACTTGTCACACTCCTCGCTTCCCCCTGCCCCGCCCCCTGCCGGCCCCACCCACTCACCGTGGGACTCCCGTGCGGCAGGTACACCGGGTAGTCGCGAGCGGCCTGCGGCGGCAGGGACCCCACCAACCAGGGGAGCAGCACAGCCTCAGGCGTCCCCAGCCGCCACCAGCCCTCTGTTGCTGCCACCACCCGGCCTGACACCACCAGACTGACGAAGGCCGTGCCCGCGGCCTCAGCGAACCCGGAGAGGGCTTCCTGGGTAAGGGGAAGCAGGCGGACTGGAAGTCAGGAGACGTGAGCAGGGGGCGCAGTGACTTCCCAGGTGGGCAAGGAATGGGAAGAGACAGGCATATGCCAAGTAGGCACAATCAACATTCTACTGAAGCTCAGAGAAGTCAAGTCACCTGCTGAGAGCCACACTGGTGGCAGGTGGCCACACCAGGCAAATCAACAAGCGCAGTATTTAAGGAAGGGTACATAGAGATGCGCCAGGTAGAAGGGAGAGCGTGTACCAAGGTCGGGAAGCTGGGAAGTTGTTGAGATCTGTGGGGCCCCTGTGGCAGCTGGGTGAAGGGAGATTGTGCATTTAGCAACAGGTTGGCAGGTGCCACCAGGCTGAGGGCCTGCGACCTTGTCCTCAGGGAGATGGAGGCCCCAGAAGGGCTGTGAGCAGAGGTGGGACAGGGCCAGATCTGGGTGTAGAAAGATTCTTCTAGGGCCAAGTGGCGGTCAGACCGGAAGCAGAGAGGATAGGAAGGGGTGGGGACAATGGTCCAGGGGAACAAGGATGAGGACTGAGCCAGAGGAACAGAAGATGTAAGAGTTTCCACAGTGTCCCCAATACCTGCAGGAGGGACCCGTCTGGAGGAATCACACAGTCCACACACTGGGTCAGGTCCCCGATGAGCTCCGAGTCCCCTAGAAAGCTGTCAATAAGGCGGTAGCTGGCCTAGCAGAGGGAGAAGCGAAGAGCCTAGGGCCCAGGTGGCCACAGATCTCCTGCCTCCCCTCAGAAAACTGGCAATGCCTGGCCTAGCTCCAGGGTCAAACAAGTTGCCCCAAGAACACATAGGGTCAGGCTGCCCCAGGGGCTTCTGGGAACTGTAGTTCCTGAGTAGCAGTGCTCAGGTATCCCAGCTTTCCATCCTCATGTCCTGCAGCCTCACCCTCAACTCCTTCTTCAGTCTCTCTACGTTGCGGATATTCGTCAGTTCTTCAAGTCCCACAAGAAGAACCTAGAAGAACCACATAGAAGAGTAGGGGCCCTGGACAACTGGTTCTAAGAGAGAAAGGGCTGGAACCTGAACCCCCAGGTCTGAGGGAAGAGGAGGCTTGGGGCCTTGGCAACTGGGACTGAGGGCCAGGATTCCTGGGTTCTGAGGGAGGAGGATGTTGGGGGCCTGGACTCCTAGGTCTGAGGGAGAAGGATGCTGAGAGCTCAGATTTCTGGGTTTGGGAGAAAAGAGGGCTGGAGAGTCTCACCATGGCCCCAAACACCATCTGGAGTAGCCTCTCCAGCCTCAGCTCAGAGACGCCCTCCTCAGATGACAAAACAATGAGGGTGATACTGTGGGAAGGGAATGTGAGAAGGAAGAATGAGTCCAGGTCTCTGAAACTGGGCAGGGGGTACAGTAGGTTCTGCCCATTGATCCTAGAATGCCAGACACAGCCTCCCTGTCTCTCTTACAGAGATCTCAGGGATCTGAGACCGTAACTGACTTGCCAAAGATCCCACAGCCAAATAAACAGCTGGCCTTGGAAAGCTGGAAAGCCTCCAGGGTCATCTTCAACAGGGCTCTCATCCAGGCCCTGTCCCCGTATCCCAAGCTCCCGCCTCATAACCTGTCATGGAAGCTTTTCCACACCACGGTCGTGTCCTCCGTCCTCGCAGAGCTCAGCTGCACCTCCAGATTCTGCCCGAACATGTGGACTCCATTGAGGGAGCCGATGACAGAGAATGGAAGCTGGGGAGGGGTTGGGGCATTAGGAGCCCCCAATACCCTTCTCCTTGGGACACAAGTGTCCAAGATCCCAGTCCCCTCCTCTTTTCATATGCCTTGGCAGTTCCTCCTTTCGGGAACCAGGCTTACTGTCCGTTGCCCCCTCGGTCCTATAAACTCAACACTGAAACCTCCACAGCCCCTCCCCTGCTCCCTCGAGGACCCGGAGTCAAAACGCCTAACCCCCTTATATTAGATCCAGGCGTCCAAGGCCCCACCTGCTGACGGGTAGGGGCGCCGCCACGGCTGCTCCTGCAGAACAGGGGGACCCCGCTGGAGGACGCGAGGCACAGCAGATGCACAGTGCCCCCCGTCCCCTCCTCCCCCATTTGGAACCCCCTCCTGCAGCCCTCCACGTGGGGACAGTCAGTGCCGGTCTTGGAGCATGTCAGTAATCACAGTAAATCGGCCTGCTGTCCGGAGCCGCCAGAGGGCGAGATGGGGAGCTGATTGGATGACAACTAAGTTCCCGCCTTCTTCCTCCAACTCAAACAGACCCTCGATCCCTATTCAGGCACCTCCCCAAATCTGGTTAGGTTTTCTTCCGCTCCAGCCGGAAGTCACTATACCCCTAACAAACATGGCGGCTAATTATACTTGCAAAGCTTTGTAGTTTCTCCCTGAAGTAGTTTGACTTCATTTATTTAAAAAGTACGAAGAGACCAGCTTGAAGACACTGACGGTGCCAAAGCATTGTCTAGAAACCATCCGGTAGGATATAATGGGGTTTACATTGTAAATGGAAAAAAACCAGCTGTTTTGAGCAAAGATGGCGGCGGTGCCAAGCGTTGCCTAGCAACCACAGTCAGCCTAGCTTTCTTCTTCATAGTGGTAAACACTGTGCCCTACTCAAAGATGGCGACAGCGCCAGAGCGTTGCCTAGCAACCACATTCAGTCTCTTTCCCATTCTAAGGCAGTAAACAGCTATGCCCCGCTCAAAGCACCCACCTTCGGGCGAAATCGAGAAAAACACCATCTCCCCCGTCACCTTCGAGGGTGGTTTGGTCCAGCGAGCGTTGCCTAGTAACCACCAAAAGAGATGATTGTTTTTGTTATTAGAAAAAGAAAAAGAGGAAATGCTTTATTTTCCAGAATCTTAGAAATAACATTTTTCAAATGAATTTATACATGACAGTGTATCACGGATAAAGTGAAAATACTCCTTCCCAAATTCCTTCCTTAAAATAAAGACAGTTTAACACAGAATATTCACACTTTTTTACAAATGTGATCATTGTACTAAGGTTTTCATACTTTCTTTTTCTTTTATAAAAAAGTATAAATTCACTTCATCTTTTCAATATATTTTTATAATCTATTTTATGGATGTAACAAATTGATTTGACCAATCCTATATTGACTGACATAGGTTTTTTTCCTGTGTGTGTTTAGAGTTAGCAATTTAATCAGCTAGATATTTTCTTTTGTTGTGAAAACAGTTCCCTTCAGTCATCCAAGCATATTTACAAAATATACAGTAATTTAAAAAAATATTTATTTCCCTTAATACATGCTTTGCTTGCATTCTGGATTTGATTTCCAGTAGTTGATACAAAGAAAATTAAGATGTCTACTTTACACATTACATTAATCAAACTTCTAGAGGCATTAAAAAATACATAAAATAATTAGCAATTCCTCCCTGTAGTTCCATGAATTTTTTCTTTTTTTTTAATTCTTATTTTTTTCTCAAACTCATCCACACTGATCATGAATTTTTTCTTTAGTTCATTTATATTGATTATGACCACTGATATATTTCTATCATCTTTTATATTTCTTGTTGTCCTGCCTTGTAAATGTTTTTCTTTCTTGCCCTTTTCTGAATCGAATTTTATTTTATTTTTTTAAAGATGGGGTCTCGGTCTGTTGCCTAAGTTCAAGTGCAGTGGTATGATCATAGCTCACTGCAACCTCAAATTCCTGGCTCAAGTGATCTTCCCACCACAACTTCCTGAGTAGCTGGGACTACATGCCTGCGCCACCACGCCCCACTTGGATTGAATAGTTTTTCTCAATCCATTCTTTCTCTCTCTCTCTCTCTTTTTTTATTTTTTTTTAATTTGTTTTTGAGACAGAGTCTTGCTTTGTTGCCTGGGCTACAGTGAGTGCCGAGGTGTCAGCCTAGCTCACAGCAACCTCAAATTCCTGGGCTTAAGTGATCCTCCTGCCTCAGCCTCCTAGGTAGTTGAGACTACAGGTGTGAACCACCACGCCCACCTAATTTTTTGTTTCTACTTTTAGTTGACTGATAATTTTTTTTCTATTTCTAGTAGAGATGGGGGTCTCCCTCTTGCTCAGGCTGGTCTCGAACTCCTGACCTCCAGCAATCCTCCTTCCTCAGCCTCCCAAAGTGCTAGGATTACAGGCGTGAGCCACTGCACCCAGCCCTTTCTTTCTCTCTTTCTTGATTTCGAATTTATGCACTCTATGGCTCTTTTATTTTTAGAAGTTATTATTGAAATTTTACCTACATTTAACTTAGCAAAGCCTAACATTAAACAAGATCTTAAATCCTCTCTCAAATAATACAAAGAGCATAGAACAGCTTAACTCTGTTGAATGCTCTCCAGACTAACCAACCAGTGTTACCCAGTATTTTTTCTGACTTTTTAAAATGCCCTACTGAATACTTTTATAATTTATGTAAGCAATGTTTATTTGTAATTATATATGTGTTTATGATTCATTTTGTCCCCTTCCTTCTTTCTTGCAAATCAGCCCATCCTCCCAGCATAATTTTTAATATTTCTACTTCCTAAAGTACATCCTCCTTTTAGAAGTTCCTTTAGTGCAAGTCTTTTGGAGTTACATTCTATTTTTATTACCTGGAGTGACTTTCCCTCACTTTCACTATTGTACAAGTCTGGAATGATAGTTGATTTTTCTCAAAACTTTGAATATATTATTCCATTATCTCCTACTTTCCATTTTTACTGTTAAGAAGCTGGTGTCATTCTACATATAATTTCTTTGCAGTGATCTGTTCTTTCCTTCTGGATGCTTTTCAGTCTTTCATAATGATGAGTCAAGTTGAGCAATTCTTTTTATTTATCCTGATTTTGTACTATCAGGATTCATGCTTTTCATCAATTCTAGAAAACATACACCCTTAAACTATTAAAATATTCCCTCTATTTTATTCTCTTTTTTCTTTTTGGGACTCCAACTAGGAAGATGTTAGACCTTCTTCTTTAAGTCCCCATATCCCTTTTTAAATTAAAAAAAAATATTTTTCAGCCAGGCACAGTGGCTCACACCTGTAGTTCCAGCTACTCGGGAGGCTGAGGCAGGAGGATCACTTGAGCCCAGGAGTTTGAGATTGCATTGAGCTATGATGATGCCACCACACTCTACCTGGGGCGACAGAGTGCAACTCTGTCTCAAAAATAAAATTTTTTTTCATTTCCTAATATTGCATTCTTAGTAATTTCTTATATATCTTCCAGTTCACTAATTCTCTCTTCAGCTATCTTAATATTCTGTTTAAGTCACCCTTTGAGTTTTTTTGTTTCAACAATTTTAAAAATTGCATTGTGGTCCTCCCCCAAACCCCACCTGTTCTTTTTTGATATCTTCTTGCTGCTGGCTGATCTCTGTGTCTGTAGTAGGCTGGTTCTAAAATGCCTCCCAGTGACCTCCACCTTCTGGTATTCACTCCTTTTTCCTCTTTTCTTGTGTATGAATGGGACCTGTGACTTACTTTTAACACTTGAAATTTGGTAAAAGTGATACCAGGTCATTTCTGACATACTAGGTTATGAAGAGTGTGACTTCCATCTGGCTCGTATTCGCTCCCTGACTGGTACTCTCTCTCGCTGCTCTAATGCCACAACTGCCAGGCTGTGATGTGCCAAAGGAGAGGTCCATGGAACTGAGGGTGGCCTCTGGTCAACAGCCTGTGAACTGAGTGCTAACCACTATGTGAGTGAACATGGAAGCAGATCCTTCTCTGAGCCTTGAGATGATTACAACCCCGGGTGAACACTTCGATTACAGCCTGTGAGCGCCCCTGGTGCACAGGACCTAGCTAAGGACATGGCTGGATTCAGTCTACAGAAACTGTGAAACAATCAGTGTCATTGTTTTAAGGACCAAGTTTGTTACACAGCCCAAGATAACTTAGACCATGTCCTTTATTTCTCCTACCATTGTGCACTTTATGGCATATTATAAACCTGACAATTATAATACCTGGAGTCCTTCAGGGATCTACATCAATTGAGTATTGTTTCTGTGAACTCTCACTTATAGTCCTTTCTGTGCTAGTCTTTGTGAACTCATTACCTGATATTGATCTGAGTTCTGTAGGGAAGATTTACTTCTGCTGCTGCAGGTTGCCAGGGGTGCTACTGACCTGGAACTAGTTCAGCTGTCCTGGTAGATGGTGGCCGAGCTAGGGAACCAACCAGAGAACCAGATTTAGTTATCACAGCTGCCCTCAGCCTCCAGGCAATGCCAATGTAGCCCCTTCCCTGTGCAGGTAGTTCTGTCCCAACCACCCCTTTTTTTAGTTAATTTCTGATTCTCCATCTTTTGGGGGGAGAGAGGGGAATTTTAAAAATTTATTTTAAAAAAAATCTCTTTTTATTTTAATTTTCTTTTTTAGGAATAGGGTCTTACCCTGTCACCCAGGCTGGAGTGCAGTGGTATGATCATAGCTCATTGCAGCATAGACCTCATGGGCTCAAGTGATCTTCTTGCCTTAGCCTCCTGAGTAGCCAGGACTACAGGCACGAGCCAACAAGCTTGGCTAATTTTTCTTACTTTTCGTAGAGATGGGGTCTTGTTATTTTGCCTGAACTGATCTCAAACTCCTGGCCTCAAGTGATCCTCCTGACTTGGCCTCCCAAAGTGCTTATAGTGCTTATAGGATTATAGGTCTGAGCCACCACTCCCAGTGAGAGAGGATTCATGAGACTATGCCTACCTCTTATGAAACCAACAATGTAAACAAAAACAGTGTTAGGACATGTAGTCCATCTTAATGGCAGAAGCTGAAGTCCAGTCTAAAATATCTAATTGTTTATGTTACCATTTGTAATACATTAATGGAAATGGTTAAAAATCAGTTAATTCAACCAATCTAACATTCAGCTTATCTAATGAAAAGATTGTTTATAGTTAGACAGATTTTAACTCTAGGTACCATTTTAATCTTTATGCCTGTTGATCATTTTTCCTTTCTCCATGTTACTTTTATCTTCCTTATAATCTTATTAAAATTTTAATTACACTTGCATAAAAAGGAGGGAGCTGCTCTAGATTCAAATAAACTTAAAAGACATAATGTCTAAATATGAATATGGTCTTTCTTTGGATCCTGATTCCAATAAAGCAATTGTAAAAAGACATTTTGAGAGAACTGGGGACATTTGATTATAGACAGTGTTGGATGATATAAGAAAGAAATTATTTTTGCTAAGGGTGATAATGCCATAGTGGATATGTAAGAAAATGTCCCTAAATTTTGAAAGGTGCCTACCAAGTATGGCGAAGTAAAATGATATGATTTTAGGGATTTGCTTTAAAAGATTTAAGCAAAGAAAATGAAAGAAAAAGAGATGGATAAAGTAAATGTGCCAAAATGGTTAATACTGCTGTGTTCAAAGGGAATGCACTCTTTTGCCTTCAAATATATTGCAAAACTGAATTGGAGCCAATTGTCCTGACTTACACTAGGCAATGCCTGAGACTACTAATTTCACCCAAACCCTTCCACCCCCATGGACATTATTCTTTCCAAAATTAATTAACATGAAAAGGTAAAATGCTATGCCATTAGGCTTTCTGTTAGCACTTTTCAAATGGCAAAGATAACCAGTTTTCAGATGGTTATTGGCCATTTAAAATTTTTGTGTGTGTGAGGGAAAAGCCTACTCAGGTTTCTTTCTACTTAAAAAAAAAAAGTTTCTCTTTTTACTATTCTTTTCTTTTTTTTTACACTCATTGCATGAAAGTTTCAGAGGTGTAGGTTTCTTTCCACTTTAAAAAATAACAGTTTTCTAACTGAATTGTTATGATTAGTAAGAATTATTTGTGTAGCAAATTTCTATCAACAAATACGTTACAAAGATTTTCCCAGTTTGTCGTATATTTTTCAACTTGCTTTATGCAGTCTTTGTGGGCAAAATGGTAAGATTTTACATGTTCTGGCTTCGCTATAGTGCTAACAAACTCTGCTCGGGACTTCAGAATTATACACTGTTATTTCTTTTTCCTTCAGATAGTTTCAGGGTTTCATTTGTTGCATTTACGTTGTTAATCCACCTGGAATGTATTTATGTTCTAGGCCAGTTTCTGGCTCCTCTCCCAGAAAACAACTATCAGGTGTTGCTTAGCAACCTCCACCAGGGTTGGAGTTCGGTTTCTTTTCGGAGGAAAAACAGCTGCCCTCCCTTTCAAGTTGACGCAACCTAAAAGCGTTGCCTAGTAACGTCGTTTCAGACAATGTGATTGGACCCTTCCCATGTCCCACCCCCATTCTCTCGAGCCAGAACGAACAGAACTAGAAACTTAATCTCTCTTAACGAGGGCAGCGTACGCGTTGCATAGCAACTAGGTCTCCTGACCCTCCTTTTGAGATCTGAGTCAGAAACAGGTACCCCGCTCAAAGATGGCGGTCAGCTGTCCCGCTTCCAATTTGTTTCGCTCCTGATAGTTCTGACAATAACTTAATCTTCCCCATCACGCCCCCGAAGGGGCTCACTGTGCCCTTTTTGAGTCTTCCACGTGGCGTGTGTGAACGAGGATGGAGATAGAACAAACGCTCCCTGGGAGCCCCACACAAACATGGCCGCCGGCGCGCTAGCAGCGGCACGAAGCCGTCCGGCGCGGGTGCGCGCGCAGCGCAGGCGCACTTCCGCTCATTCCCCGGTGGCTACTACGGCTGCGGTGGCGGCTGCCGCACGGGGAATGGTCCCCGGGTCGGAGGGCCCGGCCCGAGCCGGGGGCCTTGTGGCTGACGTGGTGTTTGTGATCGAGGGTACTGCCAACTTGGGACCCTACTTCGAGGGGCTCCGCAAGCACTACCTGCTCCCGGCCATCGAGTGAGTGCGGTTTCCGCGATCCCGTTCCCGCCCTCCGACTTTAGTTTACCACAGCTTCTTGCCTGACCCCAACCTTTCACCTGTGATCCTCACAGATATTTTAATGGCGGTCCTCCTGCTGAGACGGACTTCGGGGGAGACGTGAGTTTGGGGACTATTGAGTTTGAGGGAGAAGGGGACTGGGAGTCCAGACCCCTAGGGCTGAAGGGGGAGGGGCTAGGAGTCCGGACCCCTGGGTCTGAGGGAGGAGGAGGCTGAGGAATTCCTGGTTCTGGAGGAACGGGAAGCTGGGAGACAGGATTCCTACTCTGAGGGAAAAGGAGCTGGGATCCCAGATTTTAAAAGTTTCTCTGTTCTCTCCCCCGCCCCCAGTATGGGGGGACCCAGTACAGCCTCGTGGTGTTCAACACGGTGGACTGTGCTCCTGAGTCCTACGTACAATGTCACGCTCCCACCAGCAGCGCCTATGAGTTTGTCACCTGGCTTGATGGCATTAAGTGAGCTTTTCCCCCAACTTGGGGCAGGTTGGGGGGACCCTGTGAGGGACGGGGAATGAGTGGTGGCTTGGATTTGAGCTGCAGGAACCATTCCCTCACATTGGGTGGCTGAAAGGACTATCAGGGTGATTGTGTTTTTGTCCATAAGGCACTTCTGTGTGCTCAGCAATGTAACCATCTGGTTTAGAAGCAGAAAACACTTCCTGTTCAGGGAGCCTTGGCCAAGCTCCAGCAGTCACCTGGTATTATATGTGTGAGTCTTCCTTTTCTGTTCTCTCTTTCCCTGTCTGCTCCAGACCTCCTTTTTCAGATGGTACCCTGAAGCCTGAATGCAGGGGGACGGGGCTACGCCAGGATAGATATCTCTGTGGTTTGGATTAGATTTTGGTAGTTCTCATTGCAGACTTGAATAAGGCAGCCTGGGGTCAAGTGATGGCTTTTCCACAACAGAATTCTCAGACTCAAGAGTCCCTGCCCGCTCTGTGCCTAGTAGAGCTCATCTCCGAAGTGGGGATGTTAATGGTACTTGTCTTAGTTTTTCATTGTGTCATTCTTTGCTGAATAACAGATTACCGCCAAACTTAGTGGCTTCCAACTACAAATGTCTAGCATCTTATGCAGTTTCTGTGAGTCAGGAATTCAGGAGTGGCTTAGCGGGATGTTTGGGCTCAGAGTTGTTCTTGAGGTTGCAGTCAGGGTGTGGGTTGGGCTGTAGCCATACAAGGGTGTGATCAGCTGGAGGATCCACTTCCGAGGTGGCTCACTCAGCCTCCCCACACGCTGCTTGACGGGCCTAACATGGCAGCTGGCTTTCCTCAGAGCGAGTGATTCAGTAGAGAGCAAAGGGGAAGCTACCAGGCTTTTTATGATCAAGTCTTGGAAGTCACACACTGTCACTTTTGCCACAGTGTGTTTAGTGTACAGCGTAAGTCTTTCCTACTCAGTGCAGGAGGGAACTACCCAGGGTGTGAATACTGGGAGGCAGGATCACCAGCAACGTCTTGGGTTGCCTACTACCATCTCATCGGGATATTTTGAGAATTAAATGACTTGATGAATGTATTTAAAACAGTGCCTGGCACATATTAAGTGATATGTTAAGTGTTTGCTAGTATTTTGTGCCTTGGTTTCCTAGTTTGCAAATAAATGGATGATGGTAGTGCGTATCTCAGTGTTGTTGGAAGGATCACAGGAGCTAATTTTTGTAGTGTGTTTAGTTCAGGATCCATTAGACGACACCGGTTCATAGCTGCTGTTATCTTTGTACATTTGTGCTTTGTTCGAGGCTGTGTGTACATGTGCTGGGTGCAGAACATACAATGCAAAGTTGACACATAAGTGTCCTTTGTGGTTGTTGGAATTAGTAGTTAATATACAACAGAGTTTCTTGCATTTGGCACTATTGACACTACGGACTTGATAATTCTTTGTTGTGAGGGCTGTCCTGGGTACTGTAGGATGTTTAACAGCATGCCTAACCTCTATCCACTAGATGCCAGTAGCACCTCCCCCCAAAGTTGCAACAACCAAAAATGTCCCCAAG
>CM052449.1:21117223-21135090 GCA_028533085.1 Varecia variegata | reverse complement strand
TATGAGCTGGGCGTGGTGGTGCGTGCATGTAGTCCCTGCTACCTGGGAGGCCGAGCCAGGAGGATTGCTTGAGCCCAGGAGTTTGAGGCCAGCATGGGCAACATAGGAAGCCCCTGTCTCTAAAAATAAATATATGAAAAAAAGAAAAATTATGAGAAAAATGACATCTAAAAAGGGGTGTTAAGAATATATTTGTTTAAAGGTACACAAAACTAAGTATTTTCCCATCATCTTCAATTTTTTAAAAGTTAACTTTTAAAATGTATCAAGTTACACACATTAGTACAGTTTCATAAAATCAAAGAGCACTGAAGTGTGTGGAATAAAAAGTGCCCCTGCACACCTCACTGTCCCCTCTCCCACCCCAAACGCACACCCTGAGCAAACCACTTTCTTCCCCAGACGCAGATATACCAGTCTGATGTTTGAATTTACATGCCTATGGTTGTAGACACATTTAGTTCCTTAATTTTTTTTATATGTGGGGTCAAAGTGTCTATATGTTCTTTAACTTGCCTCCTGCCCCCCTCCTTAAGTAGTGGCCATCTTTCTACATCATTCATTACACATGGCTCTATGTCCCATCTTCAAGTGATTGCCTCAAGTAGTTACATGGATGCATTCCAATTCCACAAACCGTCCTGTCTGTGTAAGCTGTCAGTTGATGTGTAACAAACCCCACCACTCCATGGCTCAAAACAACAAGCATTTATTGCCTCACAGTTGCTGTGGGTCAAGAATCCAGGCTTGACTTAGCTGTGGGCCTCTGGCTCAAGGTCTCTCAAGGTCACAGTCAAGCTATTGGCTGGGGCTGTGCTTTCATCTGAAGGCTCAAGGGAGGGGCCCCTTCCAAGCTCATGCACATGCTCCTTGGAGGGATTCAGCTCTTCGCAGGTGGCTGGGCCTACAGCGTCAGTTCCTTGTTTGCTAGTGGCTAAGAGATCTCCCTTGGTTTCTCGCCTTTGTAGGCCTTTTAATATGGTAGCACATGATGTGGCAGCCAGCTTCTCTGGAAAGGAGAGAGGGCACCCAACGTGGTAGCTGCAGTCTTTTTGCATCCTCATCTTGGAAGTGACAGCCCATCACCTTGGCCAGATTTTGTTCACTACAAGAAGCTACTAGTAACTTACCAGCCCACACTCGAGCTGAGAGTGTAATACAAAAGCATAAGCCCAAGGGGTGGGGGACATTGCTCAGGCTGCCACACCGTGCTCGTGCAGTTGGGCAGCTGTGTGGTGGTTTTTTTTTTTTTTTTTTGAGACAGAGTCTCACTCTGCCCAGGCTAGAGTGCCGTGGCATCAGCCTAGCTCACAGCAACCTCACGCTCCTGGGCTCCAGCAATCCTACTGCCTCAGCTTCCCAAGTAGCTGGGACTACAGGCATGCGCCACCATGCCCGGCTAATTTTTTTTTTCTATATATATTTTTAGCTGTCCAAATCATTTCTTTCTATTTTTAGTAGAGACGGGGTCTCGCTCTTGCTCAGGCTGGTCTCGAACTCTTGGGCTCAAACAATTCGCCCGCCTTGGCCTCCCAAGTGCTAGGATTACAGGCGTGAGCCACTGTGCCCGGCCTGTGTGGTGTTTTACTGATATTAAACATGCTACAGAGGATGAGCATATACATACATATATACATATATATATATATATATATATATATTTTGCCCATTTGCACAGGCATGCCTGTGGGATGCATTCCTAGCAGCAAAATTTCAAAATTGAGCATGCCAATTTTATTTTTATTTATGTGACTTTTTAAATACTGAAGTTGGTTTTTGGCATATATAAAATCTTCATATAGTTCACACTTTGAGAGGTTCCAGAAACCAACCTGATGCACAATCTCTCAGCTTCCTCTGGAGGTCAACTGCCAGTTTCTTCTGTGTCCTTTCAGAGATAGGTACAAGCAGGTAGAAACAAAGAGAGAAATATATTCATTTTTCTGACTTTTGTACCCAGTGGCAGCCTACTTTATTCTGTAGGTTACCTTTTTAAAAAAAAAATCTAACATCTTGAAGTTTACACCAGGACAAAAAGCCCTGCATTCATTTTAAAGGCTGCATGGTAGTCTCTAGTGCGAATGCCACTTTTTTTTTTTCCTTTTTTTCTTTTTTTAATGTGAAATGAAGTTTATTGAGGAAGGACAAGATAGGTTCACAGAGCAAGAGCAAGACACATTCGCCACAGATGACAAATGGACCCCCTGTCGTAACAAGAGGCTGCCACCATTTTCTCAATTAGTCCCCTCTTCTTGGCCACTGATGATGTTTGATCCTTTGAGGTGCTCATTTTAAGCTGTGTCAGAACTGCCAAATTGCCCCCTCCATAAAACATTTCGCCTACCAACAATTATGCCAGTTTGTTCCTCATCATTCACCTGGTATGGGTCACACTGGCTGCCAAAGAGGGCAGGACATGTGGCCGTCTCCATGCCCCTTGCCTCTGAAGTGAGGGAGAAAGACCCTGGGTTTGGCAGTAGGGGGGTCTGGCTCTTACCATCTGGGAGCTACTAGAACAGTCTGTGCTGGAGGGCAGATGGCGGGTCTGAGAGGTGCTGCAGTGACACGGGTGGGCAGGTCCCAGCCCCAAGTTGAGTTGATGGCCCTGGGGAGGTGGTCTTGGCAGGAGGGGCAGAAAGGAGAGGGCTTCACTCCTAATGCCCCTTATTTTTTCCACAAAGCAGAGGCCAGTGCCTTCTGCTGAAATTAAAAAAGAATCTGCACCCTGTCCTCATCCCCTACTTCTCGGCCTGCGACCTCAGGCTCCTGCTTCCCAGTGTCTGGTTTCCCCGTCTGTGGGTTGGGGATCGTAACATTGTCAACCTCATGGCCCGGTGCGTGAGAACGCAGTGAGTTCAGATGTGAAGTGCTTAAGAAATATTAACTACTATTACTGCTTTTTCAAGAATATTTTTAAAAAATGAAGTGATACAGGCTGGGCACCAGCTCTAACCACCGGTGCATCCCACTCTGGTGGGTACTGACTGAGAGTCAACCAGGCTGTTCTTGGGGACCTTGAATAGGGTGGAGGAGGTTGCACCAATCTCCGGAAAACAGAAGCCAATCAGGGAACGTAGAGACTACCAGGAAGCAGCAGCAGTGTCGAGTTGAGGTTGGAGGTCATAAATTTGCAGTTCATTTGTTTGAAAACACAAGTAGGGGTTGGGGCTATGACAGTGAAAAGATGGGTGTGGGCCCTGCTCTGGAGTTGGCAGGAAGTGGCCAGGTAGCTCACCTTGCTACCTTTTCTCTCAAACTTCAAGGTAAAGATCTAAGCTGACCTGGAAGGAACCTTTTGAGAATTAAATGAGAACTGACAGTTACATGCTTAACGGTAACCATGCACCACTGTGGGTCATTCCTACACAGCTGCAGCTAGAGGAAAGGGCAGGTCTGGCAGAGGGGACAGTGTAGGCAAAGGCCTGGAGGCTACAGATGACAGGGCACATGTGGTGAGTAGACAGATGGGATTAAAGAGGTTGTGTGTGTGTGTGTGTGTGAGAGAGAGGGAGGTCAGGCTATGTTATGTTAATAAATAAATCTCAGTGGTTTGTGGCTGGATTATGGTGCAGTAACAACCCCCAAATTGCAGTGGCTCGAAATAGCAAACGTGGATTTTCTCACTCAGGAGGATTGTTTCCTGCCCCTGTCAGGCTATTCCGCCCGGTGGCTCTCCTCCAATAGTGGCCCGGGGGTCCCACTCCTTTCATCCAAGAACCAGTCCCTCCATTTCGGAGTCCTTGGTCTCCAACACCAGGAACAAGAGCAGTAGAGTGAGGCCATGGAGAGCTCCCACCAGCAAGAACTCTGATCGTCCCTAACTACAGGGGAAGCTGGGGCAGGTGGTTTCCTGGTGTGTCCTAGAAAGGGACGGGGTGGCAAACACAGCCCACTGCCCCTGTAGAGTGGAGGAGGGTGTTCTAAGTGGGATGTGCACTTAGGGAGGTGATGAAGTCACAGCAGACCTAGATTGCCTGGCTATGGTGGGGGTGTTAAGTCAACCTTCACTTGACAGATGGTTTTTCAGTTACTGCTCTGTGCTGGGCTCTTGGGGTGTAGCTGGGAAGAAGCTAAAGCTAACCGTGGTCACCCTTAAGAAGCTCTCAATCTAATGTGGGAGACAAGTAATTACAAATTATGAGAAAGTTGTTGGAAGATATATAGAGCTTGCAGAGCATGTATCAGGCAGGCCTTTTATTTAAAAAAACCCAAAAAACAGTAATCCTAGCACTCTGGGAGGCCGAGGCGGGAGGATCGCTCAAGGTCAGGAGTTCGAGACCAGCCTGAGCAAGAGTGAGACCCCCATCTCTACTAAAAATAGAAAAAAATGATCTGGACCGCTAAAAATCTATATAGAAAAAATTAGCCGGGCATGGTGGCGCCTGCCTGTAGTCCCAGCTACTCGGGAGGCTGAGGCAGAAGGATTGCTTAAGCCCAGGAGTTTGAGGTTGCTGTGAGCTGGGTTGACGCCACTGGCACTCTAGCCCAGGCAACAGAGCGAGACTCTGTCTCAAAAACAAACAAACAAACAAAAACAAAAGAACCCAAAAAACATTATTTTATAATTGCAAAGAAAAAAAGAAAAGAAAAAGAAGGCTGAAGTGGGAGGATCCCTTAAGGCCAGGACTTTTGAGAGCAGCCTGGGCAATATAGAAAGACCCCCATCCCTAAAAAAACTTTTAAAAATTAACCGGGCACGGTGGTGCATACGTGTAATCCTAGCAGGAGGATCACTTCAGCCCAGGAGTTCAAGGTTACAGACCCATGATCGCACTACTGCACTCCAGCCTGGGCAGAAACAGAGTGAGACCCTGTCTCTTAAAAAAAAAAAGAAAGAAAATCCCAAGACAGAGATAACTTTACTCCCATTTTTTTAGTATAAAACATTTTCATTTGTCCGTGTTGCCTTCCTGGCCTTGTCTATGTCATACAACTGACATGTACTCCCGGTTTGTCCTTTTAGTAAATCAGTACTATCAGTCAATCAGACTGGTAGTTGATGGGCTAAAGAAATGTTGCTTAAAACGGGATTATTTGAAAAAAACAAATCTATATCAGGATCGGCTGGATTATGGTGCAGTAACAACCCCAAATTGCAGTGGCTCAAAATAGCAAAGGTGGATTTTCTCACTCATGCTGTATCCAGTGTTAGCTTGGAGCCCATGCTGACAGATCATGAATGTTGCCAAGTGACATAGTAAAAGCTGTAGTCTCACCAGTAATTACATGCTCCGGGCTGGATTCATGTTTGTCACTTTTGCTTATATCTCATTGGCCAGAACTAATCTAATCACATGGCCTCTTATCTCATTGGCCAAAATTAATCACGTGGCTCTACTCAACCTAAGGGGCTCAAATGCTGGGCAAGTGGGCAGTCAGAAATATATGGCAAGTACCACCAATGGCCATCTTAACACTTTCCAAGTTTTCTTTGAACCAAGAACGTTTAACCAATCATCTCTCCATGTGGGGCCAAGACCTTTTCTTTTAGTATTGGTTTCCCAATTAGGAAGCAAGATCATATTTTTATATAAACTGCACCCACAAACCACAATGAATCATCTCATTTTTTTTAAGTTTTTTTTTTTTTTAAGTGGCTTGAGAACTGAAAGGCACTTCGGAAGCAATTCAAGGGTTGAGTTTTCCTAGGTTTTATAAGCTTTTCCATTCAATCATTTACAATTGCTTTGCTTGCACCTAACGTGGCAGCATTTTTTTCTTTTAACAACTCGCCTTTATTCTTTCTAATGCAAGCAGCCTGGTTTGCATATAAACAACTCTTGCATTATTATTTCATTAGTTTGATAGTGAATTGAAATATTAATTTAAGAACAACTGGTATAAGCAGGTTTGGGAACAAACAGCTGTCTCTCGGGGAGTATGCAGCCTGACATATGGAAGCAGAATTGCTTAGTCATAATAGTAGCCTGCTAGCCTGGGCATGGTGTGATAAGATGAAATGGAAGTGTCTTTCAAGTTGGCAGACTGGGTAAGTGAGATAGCTTCAGAGTATTACTGTTAGAATATCAGCCTACATTTTCATTTCACATTCTGACATGAGTCTGCATTTTGCTCACCCTGGAGTGTATCCTGGTATATACATACCTCTCTCCACACAATCCTGGGTATTCATACCCACACATGTGCTCTTACTGGGTCTAAAGGATAGGAAGGTATTAACTGAGTAGAGAACAGGAAGGATGGGGAAGAGCTCATTTGGAGAGGGCAGCAGGGACGGCAGTGAGGAGTTTGGATATAATTCTAAGGCATTGGGAAGCCACTGGGTGGTTTTGATTAGTGGAATGAGAGAGAAGGTGGCAAGAGTTAGGAGGTGTCATGTAGGCAAGAGAGCTTGCTGGCTTGGACCAATGAGGATGGGGAGAAGTGAGGATTTGGGGAGATTAAGGAGGCTCCTGTTTCTGTGGGTTTTTTTCTCCTTCCTGTTGTCAGCAATAGGGTGCCCTGACATGGCTGATTAACAGGGCTCTGGAGGTACCTGTTGATATCTAACTTGCAGTCTGTGTCCAGGGAGCACTGACTCCCCACTGGTCACAGTCCAGGTCAGACTGGGGGCTTACGGCTGGACTCCACTCAGTCCTTGGGGAGGAGGCTTAGTGGGGCAGGGAAATGTGACCTGGCCCAGGGGTTCTCCTCCCACTTCACTGGCCACTCCTCTGTCTCCTTTGCTGGTTGCTCTTCATGGCTGCGACCCTGAAAGGGATGGAGCGTCTCGGCCTTTTCATGATCTTATTATCTCATTCAGTCTCATAGACTCAAACACTGATGACCCCCACATTCCTCTCTGCAGGCTGGTGTATCCACATTACTTAGTCAGCATCACAAATGGAAGTAGGGTTCCCTCCCCAACCTCCTTGTACAGTCTTGTCGATTGCAGTAACTGGCACCTCTGGATAGGCAAAAACTTTGGCATTACCCTTCACCCTTCTCTTTCTCTCACTCTCTGCACAAATCCTTTGGGTTCCAGCTTGAAAATAAATTGTGAAACTGACCACCTCCACTGGGCCATCCTGCCTGAAGCCCATTCCGTCTGTGCCTCTTGCCTAGATTATTGCCACCGTATCTCTCTGCTGCTTCCACTTGTCCCTGACAATTTTATTGTCAACACAGCAGCTGGAGGTATCCTTAACATTTTTTAATCTTTCAAAAGTTATTCTTCAGTAGGCAACACTTGCATATGGTAAAAATTCCAAATACTCTAAAAGAGTAAACCTAGTCTCCTTTCCATCCCTCAGAAATGACAATGGCTGCCACCTGCTTCTGTAGACTTGTAGAAATATTGTGTGCATGATTCTTGTTTACAATGTAAACGAGACTGTCACTGCTTTGCTAAAAATCTTTTGGTGGTTCCCCAGCAAAGGGAGACTAAATCCAAATTCTTTCCCGTGGCCTACAGGAGGCTGCCTGTAGCACCCAGCTTCCCCCCACTTCTCACCGCTGTCCTCCACCCTCGCTCAGCTCCAGCCACACTGACTCCTTTCTTTTCCTTCCACTTTCAGGATTCATGTCCTTGCTGTCCCTTCATTTTAGCACTTTTCCAGCCTATCTAGAATTGCAAGCTGCTCAAAGGTCGTTATCCTGACTTCCCTTGCTAAATTTACCTCCTCCTGGTCACCATCCCATGGCCTGTGCTCTAGTCAACACATCACAACCTGTGATTGTTTTCCCCAGTGGACCGTGGACTCTGTGAGGGACCTGGTCTAATTTGGTCATCGTAGTATACTCAGCACCCAGTACAGAACCGGACACGTTACTAATAACAGATTTTTAAAAAAAGAAAAGTTAACAATCGAATAGTTACGGTGCCAAGCACTTATCCTAACATTTTATTAACTCATTTGATGCTCATAGCCACTCTAAGGTTAAATATTATTCACATTTAAGAAACAGTGAAACTGAGAGAAGAAATCTTACACAACTGCTAGTAAGTGACTACGCTGTGACTTCAGTTGAGCCATTAAGTGAATCGACGAATGGCCAGGGACAGACAGAAGCTTGGAGGAGTTGAGGGGCGGTGGGCGGAGCCCGGCGCGGAGGCCAATGGGCACGCGTCTGTGGCTGGAGGGGGGGGGGGTCCTCCCGGGCCTTCTGGCCCCGCCCAGGTCGCGCGGGGACCGCTGGGAGTTGTAGTCCCAAGCCCACCACCCAGCCACGTCACCGCCTGCAAACCCCAAGCCCTCTCCTGCGTGGTGCAATCCGTACCCCACGCCTCTTGGTAGGCTCCCAGGCCCATTATCTGCCCTCCCCTCTTTCCGGAGGTCTTTTGGTGTAGTCTTCTGGCTCCGCGGTCCCGGGGCTCTCGGTAAGGTCTCCGGGGTTCTGGATCAACTTGGTACCGTCTCTCATCCCCCCCCGCTTTGGTATCGCCTTCCGTTCCCGCCACGCCCCCGTGAAGTTGTTTCTCGCACGTCCTCCCAGTTCCTCCCCCCTCGTTGGAGCGCCCGTAGTCCCTCCCAATCGCACATTCCCCACGTGCCCTGCGTTTCCTACGCCCGCCCGGGTTGGTACGCGCCGGCCACGCCCCCGCACGCACTTGGTACGCGCCGGCTCCCCCGCCCGCCGCAGTGGTTTGGCCGCGGCGACCCCTCTCAGGCGGCGCGTCCCCCGCGCTTGGTACAGCTCGGCCCGTCTCCCCCGAAGCCGCGCGCCCGCGCCCTCAGTCGGTGGAGCCCGCAGCCCTCCGTGTGGCCCGCGGCAGCCCCCAGCCCGTCGGCCCGCGCTCGCCATGGTCCGTCCGCGCCGTGCCCCGCACCGCTCCGGCGCTGGCGGCCCCCTCGGGGGTCGCGGCCGCCCCCCGCGGCCCCTCGTAGTCCGTGCCGTCCGCTCGCGCTCTTGGCCTGCCAGCCCCCGAGGCCCTCAGCCGCCGCGGATCCGGGCCCGCTCGGCCCCTCCCATGGTGAGCCCCCCGCCCTTTTTCCAGAGCTTTCCACGGCCCCGCCCCCGCGGGCTCTTCCCTTGGGCTCACGCCTTTGTCCGCGGCCCCCCTCCACTTTGGGGTCTCTCCTGTGGCCCATGGGTGGTCCCGCCTGGGGTCGGGTTCCCCCGTGGAACCCCTGGTGGTACGCGCCCGACTCTCCCCTTTGTTACGCGTTTGGGCCGGAGTGGGGGGGCATACGGGGGCGGGGCGGGCTCAAATTACTGCTGACTCCGCGTCCCGATTTAAATGCGGGGTGGGGGCTGGCGGGAAGACGGCCGGCATGCGCGCTTGTTTTTCCAATTGGAAAGTTAGTCTGTCTCCGGGCTGGAAATCTGGAAATGGGGGAGGGGGCTGGGGGACGGCGGCGAGCGGGGGGCCCGCGTTTGCACTCGCGCGCCCAGATGTTGCACCCGGGGGCGTTCTCCCCCGGGCCCGCACGGTGCTCTTGGCGTGCGCACCCAGAATTTGCACTCTCGTCCAAATGTGGGATACCTTTATGGATTGCAGTGATCCCAGACCTTAAACGTAAATATTCAGCTTTGCAGGTATATTAGACTGCACACGCTTCCCCAGACTCAAAACACGCACATACTTTTCAAAAACCTTAAAGGTTTATCTGGGGTCATAAAACTGCATATAGCTTGTTCTAAGGTGAGATTTCCTTTTGGCTTGTGTTTAAGCTCACTTCTTAAATACACTGCCCCAACGCTGTTCGTGGCAGAGCTATGTCAGTTCTACTCAAGCCTCAAACAGGCTTCCTGGGTTGTTAAACACAGGAATACCCAGACTCTCTGATCACTTCCCAAAACTTCTAACGTACCCCCGCTCCACTGCCTTCTCCCCTGCCTGCAGCTTTCACATCTAGTTGTTGAAAGTGCTTCCTGGGTTCTTAAACATGCATCCTAAGGCATTAAACCTCAGTCCAGATACCAAATGGGCTTCCTTGTTCAGTAAAGAATAACAAATCAGATGTCAGAGACACAGCGCAATTTTGCACACACTTGCCCAGATGTGAGATTTCCACTAGGGTTGCACTTTAAACCTAGTCGTTAAAAGTGATCCTCCCATCTTGGGTTTTGGGCAGGCATTCCTGGTCTTTACACATATGGCTGCAGATCCAAACATCTTTTGAGTCCTAAGTCAACCCACTCTCCCAAACAAGCAACCGTTAAATGTGTTGCTGGAACTTACATTGGGCCCTTAAGTGCATTCACCTGATCTTAAACCTGTCTTGGTGGCAGTAAATGCATACGTGTGTGGCCATATACACAGTTCTAAAACGTGTACAGTCCATATATCCCAGTCCAAAATTTGTACGTTGCAAGCACGTCGTCATTTCGAAAGCCCTCCAGCTGCGTGCATTAGCTACATTTTCTCAGGTGCTGTAAATCCCGGGCTTCGCCACCCAGCCTCCATCTCAGACGTGCTCCAGCCTTAAACACACACCAGCACGTTCTCACACCAACATGGTCTCTGGTTTTCTCCCTGATCTTATACGATTGCCCAAGTGCCAGAGTCCGCTGCCCAGGTGGGCAGCATGTTTGTTCAGGTGTTAGTTCCCACAAAATAAAATTTTTCCTGCCTGTTGTTATTCTGGGACAAAAGATCTTGTACTTCATAGGAGATCTGGAAAATACCCATTCGTAATAAGACGAAAAGAAACCACCCTTATGAAATTTTTTTTGCTGTGATTTTCATGCCTTTCCTGCTGCCCAGCTGTTTCTAAAGCTTTCTGTTGTTTGCGATGTTTTTGGTTTAAAAAAGATAATTGGGAGAGTGCCCTGCGAGTAGAATTTGTAGCTTTGTTTGGCTTTATTGCTCAAATGTTTGTTCTGGTGTTTTGGTGTGAGACCCCTCCAGGTGTTGTCCTGCTGCTCTTCCAGATGTTTCCCCACCGCCCTGCTGTCTGTCTTCTGCTTGGCTCTGTTCCTTTGTAGGTTTCTGGTTGCTTCGTCCCTGCATCCCTGGGGTCAGCCTGGTGCGTGCAGGGCAGGCCGTGCACCTGGAAAGGTTGGCACTGCCACGAGCCAGAGGGGAGAGTGAACTTTCTCTTGATGTTGACGACGAGTCTTAGGAGGGTTCTGAGCATGGGAGGGATGGGGCAAGCCAGTGTGCCCGACAGACCAGGCTGGCTGTGCCTTGTGGGGGCTGCAGGGAATCCCTGGGCCCAGCCTGGGCACGGGAACTCCCCGCCAGCTGGCTTGCGTCTCCTGCGGCGGTGGCATTCCAGGCTGAGCACAGCTGGGGTGAAACCTGGAGGGGAACAGGCTTTCAGGACTCTGCTTGGGCCAGTGTCGTGGTAACCAGTGGGCTGGCCGGGGGGTGGGGGGGCGAGCAGCAGAAAAGGACATGAGGGTCAGCCTCTCCTGGTCCTGACCACTGGGGGGAAAAGTTTGGAAGGTTTCAGCAGAGGATTTGGGTCTTAATACTGGGATGTTGTCACGTCTGGGATATGTAGGGTCTACCTGTCCTTGCAGGTCCCCCGGCCTGTTTTCCCACTCACTTCCCCTCCCCCCATCCAACTGCAGGAAGGTGCTCGGGTCTTCGGGGCCCTGGGTCCCATCAGTCCCTCCTCGCCCGGGCTCACCCTTGGGGGTCTGGCCGTGAGTGAGCACCGGCTCAGCAACAAGCTGCTGGCCTGGAGTGGTGTCCTCGAGTGGCAGGAGGTGAGCTGGTCTGTGTCGGGTCCCCTGTGAGTTCCTGTGGGGGATGGGGGCTGGCTTCCAGGTTCCCGTCTGTCCCTGTGGGTGGGGGACAGGTCTGGGCATCTAGGCTGTTGCTGTGACGCCCCTCCTGCCCCCACAGAAACGCAGACCCTACTCTGACTCCACCGCCAAGCTGAAGCGGGCCCTGCCCTGCCAGGCCTACGTGAACCAAGGCGAGAACCTGTGAGTGCCCAGAGGCCGGGCGGCTGGGTGGCGGGGGCAGCGGGTGGCCCTCCCTGACCTACCCTTTCCCGCAGGGAGACTGACCAGTGGCCACAGAAGCTGATCATGCAGCTGATCCCGCAGCAGCTGCTGGTGAGACCCGCGCCCCCTCCTCGGCCCACTCCCCAGAGCACCCCACGCCCCAGCACTGACCCAGCTGTCCCCTTGTCGTCCCCAGACCACACTGGGCCCCCTGTTCCGCAACTCCCAGCTGGCACAGTTCCACTTCACCAACAGAGACTGCGACTCGCTCAAGGGGCTCTGCCGCATCATGGGCAACGGCTTCGTGAGTCGGGCAGGCGGGCGCGGGGCAGCACCCTCATGAGCAGAGCGCTCTGGTGACACCATGCAGCAGGAGGCAGAGCTCTGTCCAGGCCATCCCAGGCAGGGTGCTGGGCCCAGGCCATGGCTCCTGGGGATCTGGGGTAGTTGTTCCCTCTCATGGCATCTCAGGCCCTGTTTACAAATTAAGATCTGAGGAATTCTCAGTAGAGCAGAGCCAAAGTCACCCCAGGGAGCTTCTGGCTGAGAGCCGGCTGTCGGGGATGTGAGTAGAGGGACCTGGGCTGGCCCTGTTGGGGACACAGCGCATAGCAGGGACCTGGGAAATGGGTGTGGCTAGGGGCAAGAGTTTGTGTTGGGGGCTCAGTTTCCTCATCTGTGAAATGGGCTAACAGTAGGCCTTCATAGGGTCACTGGGAGGCTGGCGCAAGCGAGTTTCTGTGAGGTGTTTGAAACAGTGTTTTTAGTACACAACGCTCAGTAAACACGAGCTGGACGCGGGGCACGGGATGGTTCGGGAGGAGAGGGCCAGGCTGCAGGAGGTGCTGGGGAGGGCTGGGAGCGAGTCGTCTGCCCAGTGGACTTGACTCTGGGGTCATCCCCAGTCCCTGTTCCCCTTTGGCAGTCTGCCTCCCCTGACCCCAGCCACGGCCTCCAGGGCATCATGTGCGCTGCTGATGTCCAGGCGGCTCCCTCTCCCTCAGCGCCTGGACACACCGGGCTTGTGCCTCACTCACTCAGCACCGTTTGCTGAGGACCTGCTGTGTCCAGCCCTGGGGCCCCAGTGTCTAGGGACAATGGATGTGAGCACCTGCCTTCTGTGTGGCCTGGGAGGCCAGGGATGGGACCCTGAGCCGGTGGTCCCTGAGCTGGCCCCAGGGTTGAGAGGTTGGGCTGGCAGCATGGAGGGGAGAGTGTTCCAGGTGGGCCAGTGGGGGTGGGCGTGAGCGTTCTGGGATGTGCACACCCTTTTGTCCAGACACCATAGTTGGGGACAGCTGTCGGGCTCCTGTCCTCCCATGTCCCATCAAATAGGCACCAGCACCTCACTTAACTGATTTATGTAGTACTTGCTATACGTGCTGTTCCACCCGTTTTACAGATGAGGAAACTTAGGTTAGAAATAGGAGACGGCTTGTCTTCGGCCACACAAGGCCGTAGCAGAGCCGGGTTTGCACCGAGCAGGGTGCACGGCACTCGGAGCCTTCGCGGGGTCCTCATACCCCAAACGTGGGTCCCTGGTGCCACCCCTGACCCACCAGTCACTGCAGGGGGGAGGGCAGACAGTGAGATGCATGTCACATGCTCTCGTTTTATCTGCAAGCCCCTTGTGAGTGACACAGCCTTGACTTTGAGGGCTTCTGTCCGCTGACGACTCGCCGGATGGGGTGGCCCCTGGCAGTGCCCGCGGGGTCCCTGACCTGCCGCCTCTCCCCAGGCGGGCTGCATGCTCTTCCCCCACATCTCCCCCTGCGAGGTGCGCGTGCTCATGCTCCTGTACTCGTCCAAGAAGAAGATCTTCATGGGCCTCATCCCCTACGACCAGAGCGGCTTCGTCAATGCCATCCGGCAGGTCATCACCACCCGCAAACAGGTATGCCAGCTGAGCTCTGCCTGCCCCCACTGGGGGACAGAGAGGAGTTAGGCCCAGGCCAGCCCCTGGCCCCCCAGTCACACGTGGCCGGACTCACTGTGGGCAGAGTGTGATGTGATGGCAGGAGCAGGGCAGCCAGAGAGCAGGCTGAGGCTCATTGCTGTCAGGGCTTGGTGGGAGAAGTGGCCTCAGGAGGCTTCCACGGGGCTGGCTGGGTGGGCGTGCTCATCAAGGAGAGGGCCCGTGTGAGGCTAGAAGGTTCTGGAGGGTGACTCTGTGTCCTGGTCACACCTTGCTAATGCATGGTGCCCCCTTTTCTCAGAAGTGTTCCACCTTGTATAACAAACACTGTTGCCCAGTTATTAGACTCTGGGGGCTTCGTGCCCCGGGTTGAGGGGCTTGGGTCTCAGGGCACTGGGGAGCCATGGGAGGCTCTGAGCAGGTGACTGGCAGGGCTAGCTCTGAGGAGTTCCCTGAGGCTGTGGGGCCAGGATGGGGACCAGGGCAGGAGGATGGATGGGACTGGGGCTGACAGACCAGGGTGGAAGGAAGGGACAGGAGGTCCCACACAGCATTGAGGTTTCCCAGGAGCCTGGCCCCCTCTCCCATCCCACCTTCCCCTCCCACAGGCAGTGGGACCTGGTGGCGTTAACGCAGGCCCAGTCCAGATCGTCAACAACAAGTTCCTGGCGTGGAGCGGTGTCATGGAGTGGCAGGAGGTGAGCCCTGGGTGGCCTGGGGATCTGGGGTCGCCGCATCCTCACCGAGTCCGGGCCATGAGGGTTACTGGGATTCAGGCGTCCCCCTGAGGTCTCCTCTTTTCGTCTCCCCCAAAAGCCCAGGCCTGAGCCCAACAGCCGGTCCAAGAGGTGGCTGCCGTCTCACGTCTACGTGAACCAAGGCGAGATCCTGTGAGTGCCGGGCCGGGGACAGGAGCAGTGTCTCTGTGGGACGGGCCGCCTGACGCTCACCCCCTCATGCCCCACAGGAGGACCGAGCAGTGGCCGAGGAAGCTGTACATGCAGCTCATCCCGCAGCAGCTGCTGGTGAGGGGGGAGGGGGCTCGTTCCAGGTGGCAGGCGGGGTGGCAAGGGCGCTTCCCAGGCAGGTCCCGCGAGCTGGCAGCTGGAGGAGCTGAAGGTGGCGCGTGGCCAGGTGGGGGACAGCCGCGCCTGTGCAGCAGGTGGATCCGGCAGGTCCTCACGCCCAGCTCTGAGGCTCCGGGGAGCCCAGCCTGTGCCGTGTCAGGATTGAGTGAGGCGGGGCTGGGGTGACGGTGGACTGTAAATGTGGGGAGGTGGAGGTGGCCTGGACCCAGGCAGTGGCTGGCAAGGATGGGGGGGTGGGAAGCAGAGGCATTTGAGACTGGCCTAGCGGGACCCCCAGGGGCTGGGGCTGGTTGAGGAGTGGGGCTGAGGGGCAGGACTCCAGGTTCCTGTCGTGGAGGTGACACTTGCCGAGCACTGTGGTGCGTGCAGCATGGATGGGTGCCTCGGTCTGGTCCCAGTCCCGGCCCGGGCCGTTGCGGGTGGAGGCTGAGAGCCAGGGGCCCCTCCCCGCCCCGCAGACCACCCTGGTGCCACTGTTCCGGAACTCGCGCCTGGTGCAGTTCCACTTCACCAAGGACATGGAGACGCTGAAGAGCCTGTGCCGGATCATGGACAACGGCTTCGTGAGTGGGGCCGCTGGGACCGGGCGGGGGCCCGCTCTGGGTGGACGACGCTGAGGTGAACCGAGTGCCAGTTTCCTGCACCGACTGGGGAGGTGACGGCAGCCTGGGGATGGGTACACTCCGGGCTGTGCTGGTGGCTCCCTGGAGCTGTCCTAACCCCGCCAGGCAGGGAGGGCTGTCTGCCTCCAGCCCACGGTCCCAGGGTACCTGGCGGTCATGTTGTCCGATCGCTCTCGGCCGAGTCCTCTCTCGGGGCCTCGGTTGGTCTGCCTCCTGGCTGTTCGAGTACTGGGGTCTCTGTCCCCAGGTGTCCTTACTGTTTCCCTCGACATCAGTTTGCGTAATAACAGCCATAAAGTCGTGCACTCGAGGGCCTGGCTGTGTATTGCGTTTGCATTAAAGCAGCGTCAAGGGTTTGACACCACAAGTTCCCTTGGGAACCCTGCAAAGGCCCCGCGTAGGCCGGGCCCCACCGCCTTACCCGGTGCAGGGCTGGCCTCCACTGCCTTGCTCGGGCTCCCGCGTCGGGGGTGCGGGCTCTTCTGGTCATTGTTGGCTCGGTGGGTGACACAGGAGAGGGCACAGGGACTGCCTCACCTGCCCAGGAGCTCTCAGAGAGCCCCCTCTGAGGACTCATCACTCACTCTGTGGTCCCCAGGCAGTGCACAGAGCTAAGCCTTGCAAGTTCCTTGAGTTCTGAGCCTCGGTTTCACCTCTGTACGGTGGGGACCGTCCCTGTGTAGGGTCCAGTGAGACCCATCACGGACGGATGCGGGGAGCACTCGGTCAGCGCACCCATTGGTGGTGGTGTCGTTACACAAAGCTGCTGGTCATCGCAGGGGGACGGAGCTGTGGTTGCTTCTCAGATAGCAGAGGGGCTGGGGGGCCACGGCTGCGCGCCTGTGTGTCAGCGCATTGGGTGGTGGCGGTGGCTCTGTGCAGCGGGCACCGCAGTCTCCTTGGAGCTTGTTCCACACAGATTCCCAGGGCCCTCTGTGCAGAGCCCATTGGCCCCGAGCCCACCTGTGGCTCTTGGCCGCTGTCTCCTCGCCCCCCAGGTTGGGGTAATGGCGGTGCCCACCCCCCGGGGGCCATGAGGACAAAGCAGTTAGGATGCACCTGGCTCATGGCGCATTCCGTGGCACCAGTCCTGGTCTGAGGGACGCTGGCCCTTGCGGCGGGGCGTCCCCTGACACTGCGCCCCGCGCCTGCCAGGCTGGCTGCGTGCACTTTTCCTACAAGGCTTCGTGTGAGATCCGCGTGCTCATGCTCCTGTACTCCTCGGAGAAGAAGATCTTCATCGGCCTCATCCCCCACGACCAGAGCAACTTTGTCAACGGCATCCGGCGCGTCATCGCCAACCAGCAGCAGGTCCTGCAGCGGAACCTGGAGCAGGAGCAGCAGCAGCGAGGGGTGAGGCAGGCGTGCAGGGGTGTTTGTGCTCCCCCAGCCTGTGCCCTCACCCCGACCCCTGCCGCTGACTCTTACCTCCTTTCCTCCCACAGATGGGGGGGTAGTGGCCACCTCCCAGGCTGGGCCCCCTCCGGGAGTCACAGACGAGGCCCCCGCAGAGACTGGTGAGTGGAGTGACTGTGTGGTGTGCAGGACGCACCCTCTGACGTGCTGGGGCTTTCAGGAAGCAGCAGGGTGACGCTGGCCTTGGGAAGGCCAGAGCAGTGGTCTCAGGCCCCCTGGCAAAGTCCAGCCCTACCCCTGGTAGGGAAGGGGGGGGGGGGCTCCCAGGCAGCAGGAAGTGCAGCATCCAGGCCTAGGTGGGGGCCTTGGGGGCTAGTGGTGTTGGTGCAGCAGGGCCCGTGCTCCAGAGCCCTGGGCCAGCCCCTCCCACTGTGTCCCCTGCCCCCAGGTGAGATGCTTCTGAGCTGGGCCCCCTGGGGACTGCAACTGCCCAGCAACATGGAGGACAGCGTCCTGAGGTCTCCAAGGATGGTCCCCACCCCTGTATGTTTCCCCAATAAAGCCTTTTAAAAACCTACCTGCTGCCTCCGCTCACTGCCCCGGTGCCGGGCAGCTCGGGCCCTGCTCGGACGCCTGTGTGGTCAGAGAGGCCACACCCTTCCTCATGGCTACAGTCCTCAGACTGGTACCATCCGGGTCCCCTGAGGCCCAGGCCCTGAGTCTGTCTAGGTGGCACCTGGGAACATGGGTGTCTAACAAGTTTCTAGGGGAGGCTGGGGGCCACACTTAATGAGATCACTGTCACCAGAGCTGGGAGGCCAGACAGGGCTCAGTGTGGAGCTGCTGTTGTGGCTCCCCGCTCTGACAGGCCTCATTTTGGCTGTAAGCAGAAAACAGCTGGGCTGGGGCACTCTTTGCCTGGTGTGGTGGCTCCAGCTGTGGGGTCCCACGGCCGGCCTGGCTCCTGGCTGTCTCTGCAATCTCCCAGCGGCAGGGCCAGACCTATGTGCACTGGGTTTTGTCCTCATGTCCTTGAAACAA
>CM052449.1:21098510-21117123 GCA_028533085.1 Varecia variegata | reverse complement strand
CGGGCGCAGCCGGAACGGGATCTCCAGGATCTCCGAGAAGCCTTCGGCCAGCGTAGGGGCCTCGAACTGCTTCCTGGCGGCGGATGGGACAGTGAGGGGAGGCCAGGCCGCCGCCTGCCCGCTGCGCCACCCTACGCCCGCCCGCAGTGGTACCTGTAGCCGAACATGACCACGTCCGACACGGGTGCGTGCGCAGAGCTGGTCATCTCGCGGAACTGCGGGGGTCGGGGAGGGCGGCAGGCCGGGGGTCAGGCCGCGGCAGGGGCTCCGGGGGGCAGGAGGGCTCGCGGGGCACAGGGGCTCACCCGGTTGTTGTGGCGCGCCTGCTCCAGGGTGGCGGTGAAGAGGAAACAGCGGCAGGGGACGCCGGCGTCTCTGGCGCACTGGATGTACCTGTTGGGCCCCGGAAGCTGCGGCGCTGTCCGTGGTCCCCGGCCCGGCCCACCCCACCCCACCGGGTGCCTCCCATGTGGCCCTGGTACCTGGCCCGGCTGGGGGCGTCTGGGTTGGTGTTGTCGATCGCGACCCGTTTCCTTTGCTTTAGAGCTGTCTCACACATGGTCACACACCGCTGCCATGAGCCCAGCGTGTCCTGGGGGACACGGGGGGAGCAGACCCTGAGACGCGGGGCAGAGAAGCAGGGGTGCACAGCAGCAGGGCAGTGACGGGAGAAGCGTCCCCAAAGCGAGACTGGGGGCTGAACACTGGTGGTCGCGCAGCCGCAGACCAGTCATACCCTGTTCACGTGGACGTATCCCGCGGACACGAGATGCTCCTTGAGGAAGGTGGACTTCCCGGCTGTGGGGGGCAAGCGTCAGTGGGTGGCCTAGGACCACGGGGCGGGGGCTCGGGCATCCAGAGGGAGAGGCCAGGGCGTCTCACCCCCGGGGAATCCCACGGCGACAACCACCTCCGGGTTGGAGCTCAAGAGGGAGCTGGACTCAGGGAGGCAGAGAGGCCCCGAGTGGGAGATGGTCCTCTGCGAGGGGCCGACAAGACGCGTGAGACCCTCGCCCCCGGCCCAGGGCCCTCCCCCGCCCGCCGCGGGCCTCACCGGGTCGAACTCGGGGAGCTCGAAGCGGGCCACTGGCCACTTGAGAAAGAACTCCTCCGGCGTGGCGAAGGGCAGGCCAAGGTTGAGGGCAAACTGGGGGTGAGGGCAGAGGTCAGAGGGTGGGGCCAGACCCCTGACAGGGCGGGGCAGAAGGCAGACAGGGGGTGCGGCCTCACCAGGCGATCTGCACAAGAGAAGTCCTTTTTCTTCCGCCCGGGGGCCCAGTTGGCTGGGCGTCCGGCTGCATCTGGAACACAGGACACCCCCTCTCTCCACCAGCAAGCTAGGACAGGGGGGCCCGGCCCAGCCACAGCAGCCCCCGGGCCTTACCTCCCACGAAGACACTGTCCCCGATGGAGATGGGCACACCCTCGTTGGCCTGGGAAGGACAGGCAGTGAGGACCCCCTTCCCACAGCTGTCTGCCGGGCTCCTTGGGGCTGCTCCGCTTGGTCTGTGCCCTGCACCAGGCCTGATCTCTGACCTTTCACGTCCCCATACCCATCTGGAGCTCACCACCATCACCTCTGCCTGGACCACTCAGTCACCTTGCTATCTCCAGGCCTCGGCCTCCGATCCCGTCAGTTCCCCAGGCGGCCACCAGGGGGCGTCAGTGCCCACGATGTCAGCTCGCAACCCCTCTCCTGCAGCCCTCCCGGGCTCCCACCTCACTCGGGGTAAAGCAAAGTCTTCACTGTGGCCCACAAGGCTCTCTCCCTTCGCTCAGTCAGGTCCAGCCACGTGGGCTGCCCCACTGCCGGTAACCGTGCCAGACCCTACCTCAGGGCCTTTGCACTGGCTGTTACTCCAGTCTGCACCTCTCCCCAGGCATCCACGGCTCCTTCCCTCACCTGCTTTACACCTTTACCCAAACATCACCTTCTCAGAGAGGCCATCCTTGAGCACTGTAGCTAAACCAACACCTTGCTTTGTCTTGCTTCACTCTGCTACTTCATACACAGTCTACCCACTCAACAGTCCCGCCCTCACTGCACACTGCTGCCGCGAGCGTGTTTTCTTGTTCACTAATGTTTTCAGCTCAAGAACAGGCCGAACTTCAGAACAAATGCACACACAGGAAGGAATGAATGAACAAATGAGCAATGTCTCTCTCCACCACTCTGATTTTCAGAGTTTGAGAGCACTGTCCTCATAAACCAACACCTAGGACGTGACAAGTAAAAGCAGAGGGTGGGGACCAAAGGAGGACAGGAGAGGAGGGAAGAGGGGGGCGGTGGGGCAGGGGGGTGGTGGCAGCGTAGCTCACCTGCTCCTGCAGATGGTCCCACATGCCAGTCACTGGCTTCCGGTATAAGCCCGCGTGTGTGGCCACCAGCACCTGTGGATGGGGAGGGGTCACACCATCCTCAGCTCCCCCTGGAGCACCCACTGGATGCTGCCCCAACCCTCACCAATGCAGGGAGAGCTGCCAGTGACCCAGAGCTGGGTTTCTGTCAGCATAATCCCCGAGCCCTCCGCCCCTCATCCCTGGGTCTCTGTTCACCCTCTTCTTCAACTGGGGTCTCATACCCCTCTCTGGGTCTCCCACATAGCCCCTCAGCCTCCTTTCCAGCCGTACCTGGAAGGGGACCCCCAATTTCTCCACCACAGCCTCCACCTTGGCCTTGAACTCCTCTGCTGGCAGCTTCCCACGCCCAATGCCCATCTGGTTGGTGAAGATCACCAGCTGGGGAGCAGATGGGTGTCACCAGGCGCCCTCATCACCAGGGCCCTGGTCTGACCCGCAGTCTGGCCACCACGTGCACATACACACGCACACATGCATAGACACATTGCGTGCACACACCTTGTAGCCCTCGCCTTCCAGCTCCCGGAGCTTCCTTGGAATTTCTGGGTACAAGATCCTAGGGTGGGTAGGAAGCAGCAGGGGTCACCCGGGGCCCGGAGGTGGACTCCAGGCCTCACTCACACCCTTCTCTTGCCTCTTGTCACCTCCAGTCACTGGGTCCAGTGGGAAAGACCTTCCCAGAAAGTGTGGTGATAAGGGTCCCGTCCAGATCAAAGCCAGCCACCTGGTGTTGCCAAGAAAAGAGGAACAGCAGCACTGTGACACCTCTGACCCTCCTCACTCAGGCTGACCCACACCAACACTGTGAGGCAGGGTCTATTACTACTCCCATCTTAGAGATGGGGAAACGGAGTCACAGAGCACCTGCATGTCTGTGTGAGGACATGGCACAGCAAGAACGTGTCATTGATGCCCCAAGTGCAGAGCCTGAGATCTTCACTGTCTCCCACTACCCCTGCACCCCCGCCGCAGTGCTCCAGTCCTTAAAATGGGGGTATCTTAGCCACCTCTCTCCCCTGGCCTACTCCACCACACAGGGTTAATAACCATGACAATAAAAACAGGAGCAAAGCTTTGATCGGTGCTAACTGCACATCAGGGACTGTGCCACATGCTTTTCATGGAATCACCATCGTAGCGGTAAGAAGTGGGACTCAGAGAATGTGGTGGTAACAGCGTTTGAACTCAAGTCTCTCTGGCCCTAAAAAGACACTCATCATAACTCCTGCTGACATGGTCATGATCATTGCTGATTACTGGGTGGTTATGTAGGTCAGGCAGGAGCATACATCATTGTCCCCACGCTTATAATGACCCCGTAGTTTGCCATCAGGCCCATTTCTCAGAACAGTACATGGAGGCTAAAAGAAGTTGAGAGACGGGGCCACACAGCAAACTTGGGATTAAGTCCCCAGTATGTCACCGATCCCTTAGCCCTCAGTTTGGCCCTCACCTTGCGCTGGGGCTTCACCCCAGATGTTGTGAACACTAACAACTTCTCCAAGTTCTCCCAGCCGGGGGATGACTTCCGCATCCGCTTTTTCTGCTGCTCAGCTTCCTCCTCCTCATCTGAAGCCACCGGAGGGGTGCCGGGTGGAGTATCTGGCTGGGATCCTGGTGTGCGGGTCTCTTCCCAGCGCAGGGTCAGGGGGTGGAGGCCGTTGACCAAATATAGCGTGTCCCCCACCCCTAGAGTGCCCTCCAATCCCGGCTTCAACTCCTGAGTCCCGGCAGTTGAGGGGTTAACTCCCAGCTGCAGAGGAAGAGGGAGGAGCTGTGACCGGCTCCACCCCCACAGGACACCTCCTCCAATCAAATACCCTGGGAAAGGACTTGCCTTTTTGCATCTACCAATCAGACCCCTAAGCCCCACCTCTTCACTATATACCACCAATCAGGGCTTTGGAAAGATTACAGGTTTCCAGTGTTGTCCAATTTGAAAGGAAATGGACACCTCACTGAAGGAGGCAATGCTTTACTGGCCACACTTCCTTCTCTCCCAGACAATCAGATTTTTCTAATGGGTCTCCACCTGCTAGCTTGTGATTTCTCCCTGAACCCCACCCCCAGGCCTTACTTCCCCTTTCAGAGGAACTGGTACCTGTTTCACTGCCACTGTCCGGGTCTCAGGATCTGCAACCAGCTCCACTGAGGGTGGAGGGGGTAGAGTCAGGATTTACATACTTTTCTGATTGATTCCCTCATTGCTGGGGAGTGTCGCCAGCTGCAAGCTATAGCATCCATTCGGGAGGGAGTAGGAGGCAGCTTATTTCTAAATTGGATTGGCTCCTTGACATGCAATAGCCAGATAGAGGCTCTAGGACTGCCTGACACTGGTCCTTGCCTAGGGACAGGACGGATACTTTTCTCTACAGAAGTGGCTTCCTCCTTGACAAAAAGTGTGGCTAGATGCAGGTGCTGGGCTTGGCTTGTTACCGTCCACCCCTTCCTAGAGACATTTACTTTTCTCCATAGGATCGTCTCTCTGGAAGGCAAGGGTTGTGGCCTGTTTCAGGCCTTCACGATGGCCTATGAGCGTCTTTCTCTGCCCAGTGACCATTCTCCCGGGAGTGGCTCCATCCCCTCTCCCCTACAGGGTCTGCCTAGTTCTAAGTCAAACACAACCT
The DNA here is from genome assembly GCA_028533085.1 of Varecia variegata. Classification (NCBI taxonomy): domain Eukaryota; kingdom Metazoa; phylum Chordata; class Mammalia; order Primates; family Lemuridae; genus Varecia; species Varecia variegata. Next base: position 21,112,135 of record CM052449.1, on the reverse strand, counting down.
TTCTCTTCCTGTGCTCCCCACAGGGCACCTTCCAACTTCGGGACTGGCTACACCACGCAATTCCACCTGGTAGCCAACCGTCTCCCTCACTGGATTAACTGTCCACCTTTCCCACGGCCAGTGTTCCTGCTCCAGAAGCAGGCCCCGTCCCGCCCACCTTGGTTTCTGGAGCACTTCCGGTCCGTAACCTGGGTCAGGGGTCCCCGGCCCAGGACCAGGGCTTGCCCGCCTGAGGGCAGGAAGATTGGGGGCGCCCCTCCAGGGGGGCTCTCCAGCCACAGGCGGCCCTGGACCTCGACCATCCTGGGTGCCGGCCTAGGGAGGAAGCGGGTAAATGGGCTTCAGCTGCAAGTCGCCCGAGGTCGCTACAGGAACTCCCGCCTCCTCCCACTACCACCAGAAATTCCCTCCAGCCTCTAAGGGCTCCGGAAATCCCACCCCCTGGCCGCCCTCGGGCTCGCGCTGTTTCCCAGGCGACGACGCCGGCTCCATTCGTCGGCAAGATGGGAATCCCTACTTCCCCAAGGGAGAGGCCAAGAGCCCCCCGCTTGCCCCCGTCTCGCCCCCACACTCACCTGTGCCCGCCGCTCGGGCTCAGGCGCCACTTCCGACCAAGAAGGGGTTGCTGCCCGAAGCGTTCGGCCTGCACCTCGGCGGACGGTTCTCTGTGCCTCGGCGGACGGAAATGACTTGTCCCACGGCGGGGCGGGCGGTGCGGGGCCTTGGCTCCTCCCACGACGGCAGCCCCGCCCCCTCCCAGACCTCTGGCCCTTAGGGGTCCTTCCGCCGCTCTGGCTTTCATCTCTCTTGCTGCAACGCGACGCTCGGGCCAGTAGGGGGAGCGGATCCTCCGTTCACAGATTTTCTTTCCACTTTGACCTCTAAGCTTTCTTTCCCATGTGATGATCATTGTTAGTCGAAGTAGCCCCCGCCCCGGACAGCACCCCTAGTCCTAGGTCGTTCGTTCTTTTGCTTTACCCTCGATGCTGCAGTTTTCCCGCCTATAAAGGGGATGATCGTTTCCACTTCATGGTGTTACTAAGATTAAAGGAGTTAATACATACAAACAGCTTATAAAAATGTTTGAGTGGTAATAAGCCCTGTTTAAGTCTTGTCTATTGTTAGCACTCTTCCCGTGGTGGTCTCACGGGAGATGGAGATTCCGTGTTTAGTTTACCTGATTCTAACTTCGGACCAGGTTCTATCTGCGCTCTAACCTCCAGTCATCTTCTTATGGTAGGAAACGCCCGGCTGGAGGCTCCTGGCTTTGCTGGGGAATATGTGGGCTCCAGAGACTGATTCCTTACGGACCATTCCGGTTTCAACACTCATGCCCCTGAAGATTGGGGTTCCATGGTCACACAGGACTAGCATGTTCCCCTACTCCATGAATCTCCGTTTTCTTACCTATAAAATGGTGACGGTAATTCCAACTCTACTGAGAACCAGATGTTGCTCATTCAGCTTCAGGAAATGTTTGTTAAATGAACACACGTAATACTCCTCACACGCATTTGTCAGAGGTAAAACTCTTTAATTTCAGAGCGTCCCTCTCAACTTCCGATCCCCCACCCCCCACTCTCTCCCCCACACCAGGGCCGGAGAGTGAGGCCCCCAGCCCCCCACCTCGGGTGGACGAGGGCCCTTTAAGGCACCTGTGGGGTGAGGGGAGAGGGGCGGGAGCTGGTACCGTCCTGGTTGCAGGGACGGGCTTCGATTGGCAGGCTGTTGTGGGGATGGAACCAATGAGAGGAGGTGTCAGACGCAGGGACAGGATTGGGCCATCCCTAAGGAGGCCAAGGGTACAAGTTGTCAGGACTTGGGCAAAAAACGACCCCAGCCCCAGTAGTGTAAAGAACCTAAATTGAAGGCCGCAGGCCAATTCTGAGTAGAGGAGGGCTTGGCCACGCCCCCAGGAGGCTGGAGCCAATCAGGTAGGAGAACTCGAGAAGGGCGGACGGTAACTCTTGGGAAATTGGTCAAGCCCTTTACAGGATTCGAGCCAATCAAATGAAGGAGCTGCCCAGTCACTAGGTGGAGTGGAATGCCACTACCCAATCCTGGGCCTTGGCTGTGCTCTATCAGGGATGGAGCCAATGCCATGCGAGCAAAGCCCTTGTTGCTAGGCAGAAAACGACGGATTTGACCCATTTACGGCTTAGACGGCCCCGACGCGGGAAGCGAGCCAACCCTTCAGTAGAATCTGTCGCTGGGCAGAAAAAGAGGCAACAGACCCAATCGGGAGACTGGGCAGATCCCGCTCCTCGGTGCCGCCGGAGGTCATGGGCCCGAAGGGCGGCGGGGACTGGCAGGGACTGGTCAATCCCGGGGCCGGGGAGACGTCGAGAGGCCGGTCCGGATCTGAACCGGATTGGCGGGCCCCGGGGGCGGGGCGGGGGTGTAGTGTGGGGTGGGGCGGACGCAGGGCCGGGAAGCTCCTTGCCCCGCCTCAGTATTTCCGCTTCAGCTTCTGGAAGTCGCTGGTGTTGAGTCGTGGCCGAGGCAGGTCACCGAAGACCTGGGTGTCCTCGGCCTCCCGCAGCACCAGCGCGCGCATGCTCGCCGCGATGCGGTCCAGGTCGGGCGAGGAAGGCTGCAGGGACAGCGACGGGGAGGGGACAGCGACGGGGAGGGGACAGCGACGGGGAGGGGTCAGCGCCACCACCCCCGGCTCCAGGCCGGCTGGCTCCCAGCACGCTCCCGCCCTCCCAGTCATGCCTGCGCTGCCCACTGTCAGCAATGCCCTTCACCCTGACTCAGACACGGCCTCCTCCGAGAAGCCTTCCTGCCCCTCTCCTCTACCCCTTCTCGGCCTGGGCCGTTACTTCTCACACCCTGGAAGCGCCGCTGTCTGCTGACAGTTAAGGCTGTGTGCACCCAGCGGGTCTTCATGTCTGAGGATTGGGCTGGGGACTCAGTCATGTTCCAATCAGACCTCTGCCACCGACTAGCTGTAACAAGAAGTTTCGCCTCCCTAGGCCTCAGTCTCCCCCTCTGAAAAATGGGGCTGATAACAGGGTTCCCGTGAGGGCTGAGATGAGATAATCAGCTGTTATTGTTCAAGAAACGTGAACGATCATGTGGCCACAGCTGCACAGAATGGATCCCTCCCCATGTTGGCCCCCACTAGGGAGGGGTCCTGCAGCCCCAGCACCTAGTGCTAGCTCCATTACTCCCCTGTCACCCAGAGCTGGACCTGCCCTGAGTAGGAGACCAACCCAAGCACTCGGGAGGCCTAACATTTACTTAATGTGTTTTCGTGAGTCGCAAGCAAGGACAGCGGTGATGGACCCTGCTGGGACCAGGCCCTATTCTTCGTCTCCACCTTTCAATGCCTCTCTGGGCCCTCCTACAGCGTGGGGACGGGGTCACTTTGTGATTGCTGGTTTGCAAATGAGGACACTGGGCCCTGAGGCGGCGTACCGGGACGCAGGCCTCCTCTCCCAAAAAGAATCCAGGTTCCGGTTCCAGCTCTGCTCCTTATAGACCCAGACTCAGGCAAGCCACATGTCCTCTCAGTGCCTCAGTTTCCCCATTGCTTCAGGGAGTTTCAGTGATAAGCAAGGAGGATCCACTCAGGCCAGGCCAGTCCAGCATCGGGAAGGAAGACAGAGCACAAGTGGGTGGGGCAAATTCTGGGAGGAGCAGGGCGGGCACAGGGGGCTGATCTGACCCCTCTGAGCCTCAGTCTCCCCATCTGGCAGGAATGCTAAAATACCCACGTCTTGCCCAGAGCAGCTGTGCTATAAATGGCGCTGCTCCTGGAAGGACGAGGCTTCTCTACAAGGTACCGGGACACACAGGCTGCAGTAGTTAAAAGTGCAGGGCTGTGGCCCAGCCACCCACCTCTTGAGGCGGAGGGGAAGACTCATAAGCCCAGGGGTGGGAAGCGGCATCCACACTGAGGGCTTCACGGAGGAGGTGGCTCTGAGCCCTCCCAGCCACCCTCCCTCCCCACCCCCCAACACGCCATTTGCCCCTCACCTGCCCGTTCTCCTCATCTGATGAGCGCGCCTCTGTTCTCTTCTCCTTGAAGGCCCAGACGGGCACAGACACGGGCAGGGACTTGGCATACTGCTGCGTGGGCAGGGCTGAGGCCGGGGGCACTGAGTAGCTTGGGGGGCCAGCAGGGGTCTCCTCACTCAGGCTGCCATCTGGGCGAGAGGGTGGCCTTCAGCCTCTTCCCTGCCCTCGTGCCAGCCCCCCAGGCATGGGGACAGCCTGGGACACTCACCATCTGTGCTTTCAGGGTCTGATTCACAAAAGGGGGGCAGGTCCTGGAGAGTGGCATCCTCGTCCATCACAAAGAGCCCTGTGGATGGCATTAGAGGCCCGGGCCAGTCAGGTCCCCACCACACCCCATGTGCCCTCAACCGCAGCCACTGCCACTGCCTCCCTGTGGCTTCTGTGATTACTATACCTTCTGTCCTGAACACCCTTCCCCTAGTTATCTGCCTGGTCATCTGCACAAACGAGTCCAGGTTTTATCACTCTGTTACACCCTCAGGTGCAAATAACTGGCTCTGTTAACATGAAACCTCTCTAAGAGCTGTTTGGGATGATGTGACTCAAATACGGGCTGAGACAAAGATGGAGTGATTATAATCCCCATTTGACAATGGAGACCTGGAGACCCAGAGAGGCTAAGTCACTTGCCCGAGGTCCCATAGCTACTCAGTGGCATCACCAGGCTGTCTGTGCCCTTCACCCTATGCAGGTTTTCTCCCGAAACGGTGGGGAGGCTAGCCACTGGTAATAACAAACGAGCAACTCCTGGTTATTGAGCCACCTGCAAACTCCTACTCACGCCTCAAAGCCCTAGTGTTACAGTCCAGCCTCTGGAAAGCATCCAACCTGCTCAGGATGTATCCCAGCCCCCCATGGCCTCCACAAGGCATTGCCTTATGTTACTCCAATTCCTTGGCCAGACTCAGAGCCTCTCGAGAAAAGGGCAAGAGTCTGCTTTGAGTCTCAGTGCCCAACACTCCCAGCACAGAACTGGCCCCAGGACACCAGTGTAAGAAAACCGGTAAGGCTCAGAGACGGGAAATGACTGGCTTACAGTCACCTAGTGACTCGTGGGCAAGCTCGTCTGGCTGCCAGGCTCTGGAAACTGCAGCTTCCCAGGAACATCAAGGACTCGGAGACAAGCAAGTCCCACCCCAGGAAAGCCTCCTGCAGGCAACTGCCCATCGGCAGCCACGGCAGCCCCTCCCCTCCGCCCACTCACCTCCGTTATCGCTGACGCCCAGCCTCTCCCCGGAGGTCTCGGTCTCTGTTGGCTCGTCCTCGTCCTCCTCGTCGTCCTCCCTGGCCAGGGCAGGCCGGGGTGGGCTGGGCGCGGGGCTGGGCGGCTGTGGTGCTGGCGGGGGCGCAGGGGGCCGGGCGGCGGCGGCAGCCCTGTGGGCCAGGGCGATGTCGTGGAGGCAGCGGCGGGCGGCCTCCGCCAGAGCTCCCCGACCATGGGCCGCATAGGCGCAGGGGCCCGGGCGTGGCGGCGGCGCGGCGGTCAGCAGCACCAGCTCCGTGCCGGTCCGGGCCCGGAAACGCTCGGCGGCCCCCACCACGGCCTCCCACAGCTCCTCGGGGCGCCCCGACGCCATCCGCGCCCTGCGGGCCAGAGCAGGACAGTGGGGGCTGAGGCTGGGCTGATTGCACCGTCCTTGCCCGGCCCCGCGTGTCCACACGCCTCTCCCAGCCACCTTGTCCTTTCCAAACCCGCTCCTCTGCAGACTCCCCGTCCCCCCCCCCCCGCCACGGGCCAGCCCCCTGCCCTGTCCCGGTAGGAGCCACCAGCCACAGGCCAGCGAGGATACTCCAAGCGCAGGGGGTCGGGGCAGGGAGGAGCCGTAGGTATGCGACCCAGCGGATTCGGAAGACCAAGTACAAAAGTAGAAAACACCCCAGCTTGGTCGCAATCCCATGCTGAGTCCATGTTTAAGTATCATTTTAGCTAAACTGGCTAAATAAAATATTAAAATGAGTTTCATCTGTTTTCTTTTTACCCTTTTAACATAGCTTCTAGAAAATTTAAAGTTCCAGGTGGGCCTTGCATCACATTTCTGTCAGCCGGTGCTGCCTCGCACCATCGCCTCCCTCCAGTCGGTCCAGAACAAGTACTCAGAACTGACCCTGGCCCTCGCCTGAACCCCCAGGACAGGGTCCCAGCTCCTCGGCCAGCCCCTGGCCTCACAGGCTACCTGCCTCCCTAGCCTTCCAGAGCCTCTGAGGCCTACAGACAAGGTGGTCCCTTTACATGGAAATCCACCCGCAAAGCTTTTGTACTTCCTGCAAGACTCTGTTCTGGCAGTTCCTCTCCAAGTCCTCCCTAATCCCCAGGATGGATGAGATCACTAGCCCCCACAATGCCCTGGGCTCCTTCCATTATAGCTCATGTCACCTGAGCTTGTGACAGTTGTACCTCTGTCTGCCTCTTCTATCAGTGAACTCCCCAAGGTCAGGGACTTCCATCCCCAAGCCAGGTCTGCCCGAAAGAGACAATCTGCTGGACGTGTCTCCTTACCAGGCAAGAAGGGCGAGGGGTGGGGAGGCTGGGTTCTCGCCCTGACTCTGTCTCAAACGTGCTGTGTGACCTTGGACCACTCATCAGCCCTCTCTGTGCCTCACTTTCTTCCCCTGTTAATCACAGTGGTTGAGCGAGAGCCGTTGGGTAGCTGAAGAGGCTTTTTGGGGAGGTGGTGAGCACATTGTTACTGGAGGGATTCAAGCAGAGCTGTGGTCCAGCCCACCAGGGCTGCAGTGAAAGGGAGCAGGGAGTCTGGAGTTTGCATGCAAGTTGCAGGCCCTGTGTGACTCATAATCACAAAAGCCAGTGTTTGCTGAGCACCTACTCTGTGCAGCGACTCCACACCTGGCATCTCACCTTCTATCTGACTCATGAAGGTGGGAGCTGTTAACTCATGGAGTACAAAACCCTGCTAGACAGAAGGGATTTATCCAGCGCTTTATACACGGCAGGCAGGGAGCTGAGTGGGTCATCAATCTTCTTATCCTACCCTCTCACCAACTCTATAAGGGAGGAGCTGTTACCACCCCATTTTACAGTTGTAAATTCAGGTCCAGGCAGACTCGGCATCTGTTCTTAATCCCAATCGCCATTCTGCCTGCCTTATAAGGACAGATTTATGATCTTCTAATCCAAATGGGGAAAGTGAGGCTCAGAGAGCTCAAGATACTAGCCAGAAGGCACACAGCTAGACAGGGCAGAAGTGGGACTGAAACCGCTATCTGCCTGGCCCCCAAACCCACAGAACTGGGAGGAGCCCAGTGTCTCAAACATACTTCTCATGTTGTTCCCATCTGATGGAGAGTGAGGCTCAGAGCAGGGAAATGACTAGTCCAAGGTCACACTGGCAGTGCCAGGCCTGGGGTTCTCATGTTCTTGGGCCCCTAGCCCCTAATGACTCACAGAGAATAAGGGGAACAGGCTTCCTGGAAGAGGACATCAGGGTTAAACTCCCTCTCTGTGCTGTGTCTTGGAGTAGCCACAGGGTTGAATAGAAGAGATGGGGGTGAGTGGGTTGTGGAGGTTCCCCCACCTACAGAGGAGGCACGGGCAAAAGCAGGAGGGCCATTTAAACAGACCTGTCTGCCAAGGCCCTGTGCTCTCTGGAGTCTGTTACCCAGCGGAGGGTAGCCCAGCCCAGGGCAGTATCCCTACCCTTCAGCTTCTGGAGGAAGTCCTGTCTCCTCCAAGGAGCTGAGAGATGGAGAAAGAACCCCGCCCCAATAGCGTTCAAGATTAGGCAGAGATGAGAAGCAGCTGAGACCTGTCCCCCAGAGGAGGGGCAGCGGTAAGGGGACTGGCCTCTTAGGATGAGGTGAGGAAGGAAGAGAGGCAAGGAGGACACGAGGTAGAGAGGAAAGTCCCCCAAGGAAGGAGGGAATGCTAGTGAACCCCCCACCTGTCAAAATGGAAGTGCCCCTCACCCGAAGACGTGAGGAACCCGATCATGCACACCGTAGCCAGGGGTGGGGTGAATGTCTGGGGCCTTGCTCTGCCGTTCGGAGACCACCCCACCTCGCCCGGGGGTCCAGGCAAGACCCACTTCTCTAGGAAGAAAACAGGAAATCCCGCCCAGGCGGGGGCCAGGACCGGAAGTCCCGCCTTTGGACGGGTGAGGGGCGCCCCGAGGCCCTCCGAGCAACCCCCAGACCCCGTGGATACGATCCTCGGCCAAGGTAAGGATGCCAGGGGGTCTGGACAACGGAAGGGAAGGCTGTCTAGGATTTGTTTCGGGTCAGACACGACGGTTCTCGCAACCGATCTCTTTCCAGCGCTCGGCAAAGGGTCGCTGGGTCATCTCTGCCCTCTGTTCTATGTAGGCCATACCCCTTCCATGAGCCGCTTGCCCTCCCAGCGCCCCGCTGCCTCAGAATGGCCAAATCCTCCCCACACCGCGGTTCACAACGCCGCCTCCACTCACGTGCCCGTAGCCAGCATGGCCGGCCCGGCGCCGTCGCCGCCCTCAAAAGACATGGCGGCGCCGTGCGTCACGTCCGCGTAGTTGCCCCTCCTCCACTCTGCTCACTCCGCCTCCCTTATCCGGGCCGCCCGAAGTCAAAATGGCGGCCATAGGGGCTTCATCCGGAGCAGTGGGCAACGGCGACAACAGGGTGCCCATAAGAAAAATGGTGAAAAAAGGCTTCAGCTTGCGCAGAAACAAGCCTAGACCATTTCGATATGCCCCCAAGAAATATGGCCGTCCGCACGTGCTCAACTCATTACCACAGTAAACTTAGGGCGAGCGACCTGACGTCCTCACCCACAATCAACTTCTTCCGCAGAAGTCAAGGAAATCTGTTCCCGTTAATGACATGGCAGTCAGCCTGGCTTCATCTGCCCATAATGTACATGGGCTCTCCCTCCCTCCAACCTTCCCCCCTTTAGCACCAAGGCTGGAAAAGATCCAATATGGCAGCATTCTGGCTTCGGTTTGCCAAGCTTCAAAATGGCGGTTCGGCCCGCTTTCTCTCGACGGTGACTCATGGATTCGTCTGGGACTGCTTCGTTTCCGGGGGCACTGACGGCTTCATCCCGTTATCCCGAATCCCTCAGCGCCTCTTGGCGTAGACGGTTCCTCTCACCTTTTCTTTTATCCGTTCCTCTTTTCCAGCACCTCGCTGTTGCGCCTCGCAGAGAGATGGGACCGCCCCGCATTAACATGGCCTCAGGCGACCTGCTTTGGCCGTGCCCTCGAGCAAAATGGCCCCTTCTTGGCTTCGATGCCAGTATACAATATGGAGAAGGAAGTGGGGGTTTCCGCGAGAGCTTGAGCTAGGTGGTGGAGCTCTTCTTAGACCCTCCCACTTGTTTACTTCGGGGGTCGGAGTGGTAACACTGCGCCTGCGCATTCTGGCCCGCTCTATAGCGTCTGCACCATGTGACTTGAATCTTTGTAGTTAAATTACCCCGTTCTGAAAGATGGTTTCACCCACTTGTGCTCTAGAACTGGTAGGGGTGCTACCACTGTCCGGCCTTGGGGGCGTGTTTCTTCCGGATGTGACAACACGTTGACCCGGAAAAGGAGGAGGCCGGGGCAGTGGGGCCTTCGGCGGCGGCTATGGAAGGTGCTGGCTACAGGGTAAGTATTCCCTCGTTTCTGTCTATTCGAAACGCCCCCGTCCAGTGGTCTGCTTCTCCCTGAGGCCGTGAGGGTATACTGGGACGCCGGCAGAGCCTCAGCGAACACCAATCTCTCATAAACGCTGTCACCCTCCAGTCCACCGCCCAAGGGGAGACCAAATGTCTGAGCCCCGCCTCCCGGGCTCTAGAGACTCTCTGGGCCCCGCCCCCTTTGGAATGCACACCCACACCCGAACGCCAAGCGTGCCTCTGGCTTTGACCACGCCTGTCCCTTCAGCGGAGGCCTCCCTGGCCCCGCCTCCCGGGAATAGGTCCTCCCGGGGTCCGGCCCCATTGGCTCCCTCCAGGGCCCCGCCTCCTTGGCGTCTCGGCCCTCACTTGGCCCCGCCCCTCACTGGTTCCTGCCCCCAGGTGGTGTTTGAGAAGGGAGGAGTGTACCTGCACACCAGTGCTAAGAAGTACCAGGACCCGGACTCCCTCATTGCTGGTGTCATCCGCGTCGTGGAGAAGGTGGGTTGGGAGGGAGCGGGGCTCAGGCGGGCTCTGAGCCAGCGGAATGGAGGCGGCATCTGTAGGAGTATGGTATGTCTGTCAGCCATGGGACTTCAGAAAAGGGGAGGGGGTTGGGGGGTAGGAACTGATATGAGAGGCAGGGCTTTGTAAAGTGGAGGTTGGAGACTGGAGAAGTTTGGAAATCTGCAGGGGAAAGCTTTGGCAGTGGGATTTGGGGAGCGGCTCTAACACCTCCTCTCTTCCCTCAGGACAATGACGTCCTCCTGCACTGGGCTCCTGTAGAGGAGGCTGGAGATTCCACCCAAATCCTCTTCTCCAAGAAGGTAGGCCTCCCTCCCTTTTCCCTTCACCACCCACTTTTTTCTAGGTCCACACAGTGGAAGGCATTTGTGGGACCTAGGTACAATCCCAGACCTACTCTTGGGGCATGTGTGACCCTTTTTGGAAACCCGGTTCTTTCTGTCCCCTGGTTTTCTCCTCTCTGTGAAATGGGCTGAGGATGCCCATTCAAGAAAAGAGCAGGGACCATGAGATTCAGGCCATGGGGACAGTTGTCCTTTCACCCCCTTTACTCCTTTGGAGAGCCCTGCCAGGGTGCAAGAGGACAACTCAGCCTGTGGATTCCAGTTGCTTGAAGGGGTGTGGCATTTCCTCTGGTGCAGTGTACCATTGTGTCCAGAGGACAGGACCTGACTGAGGCTACTCACCCACTTCGCCAGTGCCCCCTCCTCCCCTTTGTTATCAGATGTCTCCTGAGGCTTCCTGTGGCCAGGCCCTGGGGTGGCCAATGCTGGGACCCAGAGATGAGTCACACGCAGACACCACCTAAGCCTTCACTCCTCTAATTTTGAGAAACTTACACATGATGAAAGGAGCCATTTTTCTGAGGTCAAAAAAGCTAGGAGGTGTTAGAACTTGGGTTCCATCAAACAATCTGATTCCAGACCCCCAGCTCTTCCTGAGAGAGCAGACATTTGACCTGGGACTCCAAGGATAAGAAGGGGACACGAGGGTATTTCAGGGATGGCAGAAGGAAGCGTGTTTCAGGGCACACTGGGAAGTTGGATGTCCCTATAGAGAAGTTTGCTAGAAAGGTTGGGCCTGAAATGCTGGGCCGAGAAAATTGTTTGTTCCAAGCAGACCCCCAAGACTCTGTCCTGGGGGATCCTGGGCAACCATGGGAGAAGGTTGTGGGTATAGAAAGCCCCTGGGGGGTCACGTGGAAGCTGGGCTGCAGGACTGAATGGAGGGAAATTAGAGGCTGGGAGGTCTGGGAGGAGGCTGATATGATGCTTCAGGAAGAGAGGTTAAGCCTCAGCTGGAGTGGGGAAGATAGAGAGGAGGGGACAGATTTAGGAGGTGAGAAGGGTTTGACACTTCTTGAATCTTGAAAAATGAATGAGATTTGACCGGGCAGTGGGCAGAGAGGGCCTTATATAGTCTGGTCAAAGGAATTTGTGAATTTTTGTGATCCTACACACACCTCACTTGGTCTGGATGAATGAACATGCTGCCAGGGAGGCACCACTGTCCCTGTCAGATGACTTTATAACCTGAGACAGCCTAACGTGCTTGCCTGGAGACCCAGGCGTTCTGGAAGTGGAGGTTAAAAGAGGTAATGGGCAGCAAGCGCCCAGGAGGACCCAGCTTCCCCCTTCCTCAAGCACCACAGTGTCAGGGGCCCAAGGATGTCTGGGAGGGACAGTTGGGGCAGGACACTGAGATGTGAAATCAGAAAGATGGGGCGTCCCATCTCTCTTGTGTCCCGCTGGGCAAGTGACTTCACCTTTCAAACCAATTTTCTTTTAGATGGGAAGAGCAATTCCGTATTACAGTTTTTCTTAAATGTCATCAGACTTTGTAAGGACCTGGCAGCAATTGGGGGCACACATGTAGATTCCAGAGCCCCTCCTGAGGGAGTTGGCTTCACTGTGTTGGCAAAGAAGCAACCAGGATTCTGTACTTTTCACCGATTTCTGAGTGCCTTTCTTGAGGGTATTGCTGTTCTTGGCGGTCTTGTTCTTGAATAACAGAAGCCCACCGAGACAGGCTTCCGCAGAAAAGGCTCACATGCAAGTCAGGACACATCAGCTCCAAGGAGCACCAAATCGGGCTGATGGCAGGTTAAAGCAACAAGTTTGTTTTTCTCACAAGACTCCAAGAGGTGGGAGCCTTTTGGCCTTGGTTGGGTGACATCAGGGCTTGGATTAGTGAGACCCTGCAGTGCTTGCCTGAGTGGCCTTTTATTTTTATTTATTTATTATTTTTTAATGATAGAAGCTAAATGTTCCAATTGATTCGATCTTCATGATTACAGACATTACTGGGCAGGGTGGGTAAACAAGGCAAATAAAGTGACCACGTCTCCCCCTCCATTTAACCAGAGGTGGCATTTTGGCATTTTTAGGCTAAGCAGGTTGACTTAATGCATTGACTTGGGTTGAAGGCTGACAGCAGCAAATCTTGGCAATTGAGGTTCTTCCTCCACTGCTACTCTAAGTGTCTTAATTCCTGAACTACACTGTGAGCTCTGAAATGGTGTTGCTGCAACATTCTTGGAGCTCACGTTTTAATCTGACCCCTCTTGTTAAGGCAGGGAACTGTCTGTTCAAAGCTGTCTTCCTCTTTAATCCGGGCCACCAGGTAATTCTAGTACTCTGGGAGCTGAGGCAAGAGGATCACTTAAGGCCAGCAGTTCAAGACCAGCCTGAGCAAGAGCGAGACCCTGACTCTACAGAAAACCACAAAAATTAGCCAGGCATGAGGGCATGCACCTGTAGTTTTAGCTACTCTGGAGGCTGAGGCAGGAGGATGGCTTGAGCCCAGGAGTTTGAGGTTATAGTGAGCTATGATGATGCCACTGCACTCTAGCCCAGGTAACAAAGTGAGACACTTTCTCAAAAAAAAAAAAAAAGAGTTGGGAGGACAGGACTGACACCTGATGCCACAGAACTGACCCACCAGGGGAGCTGTCACCACTGCCAGAATGAGGGTGGTAAGGAATGAGAACTCATTCCTTAAGTCAAGCTCCACCCAAGGCAGGAAGCCACTTGGCACTCACAGTGGCTAGGCACTGGAAGACTGAACTGGTCACCACCACTGCCCCTCCACGTGCAGCTAGAGCAGCAGGAAGTTGCCCTTACCTCATTTCCGCATTTCAGATCTGACTGCATCTGGTTGGTAGAATCTATTATGTTCTTGTAACTCTGGCTGGGAGGAAACCTGGGAAATGTAGTTTTTAGCTTTCCAGCCTCTGCAGTAGAGGAAGGCCCACTGGCATGGGAATGGACTCAGTTGCCACACATACTTTGTCCCTTCCCTGACCTTCCTGGGTTGTCACCACACAAGTTTTTACTGCACTGGAATGTTCGGCATGGCCCTCACCTGCACCATTTCCCTGAGTCTGCCCAGCAGCCCCTGGAGCCAGTAAGGGCAGCCGCTGCTTATACTGTGTGCTGGGCCCCATACCAGGCCTTTTGGGTTATTTTCAGAACAATCTGTAAGG
>CM052449.1:21042310-21098010 GCA_028533085.1 Varecia variegata | reverse complement strand
GTCTGTGCTGGCAGCATAGCTGGAGTGCCAGTGTCCTCAACCTTTACCGGCACCGGCCACCAGCATCCTTGAGTGTGTTGGTCTTACCACGTCCCTTCCACATCAGTGGCATGTGGAAGGCAGGATAGGAAAGGCTCCTGCCTCTCCTCTGAAGTCCCCCGAGCTGGGCATAAGCTACTCACCTAGTCTGGGGGATGGTCTTCCAGCCGGGATCACTGCGCATCTCTGTCCAAATGCCAGTGGGGTCCAAGTGGGTTTTGAGCTTGCTTTCTGTGGCACTCCAGCCGTGGGTGAGGCTGAGTTGGCTCCTGTCCTCCCCCAGACTCCCAGGACTCCGGCTCTCTCTGTTTCTGCTTCCGGTGGCTGCTCATCTGGTTCAAGAGGGAATTCCCCTTCCTGGATGTCCTTCGCCTGTGGGAGGTGGGCCAGCCGGTTTGGGTGGGAGGCCTGAAGGGGAAGAAGGAGGCTCTCCTACCCACAGGAGGGGCTGGGAGGCTGGGGGCAGATGGGCAGAGGATGTGGCAGACCTGAGGGGGACCTTGGGCAGAGACTGGGCCATGACTCCTCCCTCCCTCTGGCACCCCCAGGTGCTGTGGACAGGGCTCCCTGGCCCCAATCTGCACCTGCTGGTGGCCTGCGCCATCCTGGACATGGAGCGGGATGCCCTCATGCTGTCCGGCTTTGGCTCCAATGAGATCCTTAAGGTGAGGGCGGGTCCTTCCCAGCCTACCCTGACCTGGGCATGGAGCCCCTGCAGGCTGGCACTGGGCCAGTGCCACAGTGCGTTGTGGGAGTAGGTGCTTGAAATGGGATTATTGACAATATGGTTAGCTGTGAGCACCGTGGGCTGGGCCTGGGTCAGTTTTCTCCTACCCCATCCTATGCCTGCCCCCAGCAGTGTCCTCACAGAGCAGGTGAGGGGGCACCTGCCCCTCCCCAGGACACAAACCAGTGGCAGGGCTGGGGTCTTTCTCCTCACTGTATCAGCCTCTGGCAAGCAGTGAGTGCTCGCTGAAGGCCTGAGAAGCATGAGCCCTGATGGCCCAGCTGCCTCTGAGCCCCCAGAGGGCCAGCCCTGTCTGTCTTCCCTCCGTTGTGTCCCCAGCACGAGGCAGAGTGGGCGCCCGGGCGGTGGTGGTTGAGTGTGTCGCCTGGTGCCTGACCCACCCCTCCCGCAGCACATCAACGAACTGACCATGAAGCTGAGTGTGGAGGACGTGCTGACGCGGGCCGAGGCCCTGTATAGGCAGCTGACCGCCTGCCCCGTGAGTCCCTGACCCCTCCCAGTCCCCTCCCACCAACAGCCCTCTTACTCCTGCTCGCCTCTGACTCACCCCTGACGCTTCCCTGCCCCCCAGGAGCTGCCCCACAACGTGCAGGAGGTCCTGGGTCTGGCGCCGCCTGCAGAGCCCCACAGCCCTTCACCCCCTGCCTCCCCGCTGCCACTGTCACCCACCCGGGCCCCGCTGGCCCCCCCGACCCCCGCAGACACAGCCCCACAGCCTGACAGCAGCCTGGAGATCCTGCCTGAGGAGGAGGAGGACGGGGCGGACTCCTAACCCTGCTGGGGACGTGACCTGCACAGGCACTTTATCCTGTCCCCTGGGGAGACCGGGAGGGCCCTGGGAGGAGGGGCGGGTGTGCTCCTGATAAACTGACTTCATTAAACGCACTTCTCATGTCCAGTTAGCCCCGTGTTATTGGGGGAAGGAGGCTGCCACTTTGGCTCCAACCTGGATGGAGAAGGGGTAGTGGCTCAGGGTCCCCTCTGGTGGCTCCACAGAGCTAAAGCCTGAGCACGTGCCCCTGAGCCTGCCAGTCAGACGCAGGAGGAGGCCCCCTTACCTGCCTGAACTGGTGTTTTGGAGGAGTGAGGATGAGGCACTGGGGGCTGGGGCTGCCACTTAAGTAGCTGTGCAGGGACACATCTCGGACATAACTGAAATGCAGGGGTCTGCGGAGCTGCACACTCTGGGGACCTTGCCTACCAGCTGCTGCTTAGAAAAATAAACTCGTTGTTTAACCCGCCGTTAGTTGGATTTTGTTGCTTGCTTCTGGGCGTCACTGTGATTACCGATTGCCAGTGGTGCGAGGCAGAGTGTCCGTCCTGTTCCTCCCCTCGCCCCCCATGGAGCCCTGCTGTCCAGGAGGAAGGAAGGGGCAGCTGCTTCTGGGGTTCCAGGACAGGCACCGCCTTTTCTTTTTTTTTTTTAAGGTCCAGAGTGACAAGTGCTAAGCTCTAGGTGCCCCCTTTCTAACCAGATAATGGCTCTGGTTCAGGCAAATTGGGGAAACAACTGAGCCAAGCAGTAGGCTGGACCACCCGGCTTTTTCCGAAAATACTTTAATGCGGGGTCCTCTTGTGGATCGTGTGTGGGAGAGAGAACTGGGGTTGGACTGGATGTGGGGTGGCGTCTCCCTTTGCCGGGTGACTCATGGTGCTCCCGGCCATCGAGTGCCTATGGCCCGTCCCTTGCCAAGGCTCCTGTGCGCTGCTGGGGGACACATGCTTTTTCCCCGCTGTTTATCCTAATGGCAGCACGCAGCGCCGACTTGACAGCCGTCTCCACCCAGCCGTGTGGGTAAGCCGTGTGCTCCCCGGCGAAGTAGATTCGGCCGTAAGGGACCCCCCAGTTGTAGTCCTGCGCGTTGTCCTTCTCGCTGTGCCAGAGCGCCGGTGGCTGCACCACGAAGCCACCCTGGCTGTGCGGGTCCTCTGCCCAGCGCTTGACGATGCCCCTGCCGTCCCAGAGCCGGTGCACGACCGGCCCGTGTAGCGCCGCCACGTCGCGGAGCGCCAAGCGCAGCGCCTCGTCCGGGCTCAGGCCGGCAAACGCGGCGGCGGCGTCCGACCACGTGTAAGAGGCCAGCAGCAGCGCGCCCTCGTGCGGTGGCGGGTAGAATATCATGCGCGACGGGCGGTTGGTGTTCGAGTGGCCGCCTTTGATGTGGTCGTCGTGCCAGAAGGGCCGGCGGAAGCTCAGGTACACCTTGGTGGCCGGCACGTAGTGCAACCCACGCAGCGCCTCCTGCAGTCGGTGCGGCAGCGGCGGCGAGAACTTTATGCGCTGTACCGCCGGCCCGCTCGCCGTCAGCAGCACCACGTCCGCGGTCAGCGTCTTCAGACTGGGGGGGGAGGTGGTGGCCATCTGCACTTGCACATGGTGCTGACTCTGCGTCATAGCCACGACCGGCGAGTTCAGCAGCATTGGCCCCGACAGCGAGCTCAGCAGCGCGCGTGGCAACAGGTCCCAGCCGCCCACGATGCGACTGTACCTGCGGGCGAGGGGAGCGCGTGACCTGGGCTCTGCGCCCCGCCCCTCCGCGTAGGCCCCGCCCGCCCCTCGCTGCTTGCCCCTCCGCGATGAGGAAGAGCAGCTGACACCTGCCCGCTCCCGCCAAGCCCACCCCTCCGTCTGCCTCCCCCCCCGACCCCGCCGGTTCTCGCTCTTCCCGAGGCCTGAGGAGTAGGGGATGTGCGACCCCAGAACCCTGCCGCTGTTCCTCTGAACGCCCTTCTTCGGGAACCATTCTTACCAGTTCCTTCGGAGGACCGGGATGCCTGGGCCCGCGCGGCCAGACCACCTCTCCAACCCTTTAGCCTCTTCCCCCACACCTCCGGCCACGCCCTTCCCGCAGCTCCGCCCACCCAGTCCCACGGCTCCACCCACTCCGCGTTACTCGCCCCGATTGGCCTCCGCCCGCCCCACCCCTACTCGCCGGCCCCGCCCCTCACTGGAGCCGGTCGCTGAGGCAGGTGTAGGCCCGAAGGGCCTCCGAGAAGCTGAGGTAGAAGAAACCATCCTTGGACAGCACATCTCCTAGGAGCCGTATGGCCGGCTGGCTCAGGTTCCCCTCCCCGAGGAGGTATTCCTGCGGGGTGGGTGCGGGCCGAAGTCAGGGCCCCGACAGGCTGCACCTGCTGGCTCCGTCCCCATCCCTGGCACCTCCCTGGGACCAAAGCAATCTGGTCTTCCCTCCTGTGACAGATGAGGGAAACTGAGGTCCAGAGAGGAGGCGTGTCCAGCCCTAGAGTCAAGCAGGGAGGTGGTGGCCAGACTGGGGTCCTGGTGTCTCACCTTCTGAGTCTTTGGGGAAGGCCCCATGGGCACCCTTTTTGCCCCCATTTCCCAGACAACAAAGCCAGGGCCACACTCACCAGGAGCGTGTGCCTTCCAAATTTCTTCATTGCCTTTCTGCAGCCCAGTACCTTGAAATCTTTGAGGGCCTGTCATGGAACAAGCAGACGGTGCTGAGCTGCCGGGGCAGGAGGGGTGAAGGCCCGGCCTGGAGGCCAAACCTGGGTCCTCCCCCTAGTTCTGCCCACGGCTGGCCATTGCCGCTCTCTTTCAAAGCCCTGGGCTTTTGCCCATGCTATGCCCTCAGCCTTGCCCTTCACTGCAACTCAGGTGCCACCACTCCAGCAAGTCTAGTATCCCCTCCTCCCCCAGCATTCAGCCCACCTGGGTTGTCACCTCTCATCCCAGTTGGGTGTCATTTTGCCTATTTCTATGCTAGCCTGTGAGCTCCATGAACGCAGGGCTTGTGTCTGTCCTGGTCGTGCTCAGTTAATTATTTGTTGCCTGGATCATTGTGGGCGTGGGCAGAAGCTGAGTCCCCTCTGCCACCTGTCAGCACTGATGGGGCATGATCACTCAGGGAACTCCCCGAGGAAAGAGGTGCCCCTTCACTCAGTCACTCATTCACCTCTCATGTCCCCAGGCTCCCCAAACTGGTCACTGCCAGGGCACAGAAATGACCCGGACTCGGCCCCCTCTCTCATCCCGGATGGAAGATGGACAACTAAGGGGCTCTCAGAGTGGGGTGTGGCCAGCCCCGCCCTAAGGGCACCAGGAGGGCCTCCTGGAGGAGGGGCGTTGCAGGATGAGCAGCTGAGTGGCAGTTCCCTGGGCGGGAAAGGGAGAGGCATGGGTTTGAGGAGATGAACAAGTGCAGTGGGTGAGAAGGAACATAAAGCCGGGGGCATCTGGACCACCGTGAAGACTTTGTGGGTGACAGAAACTTCTTAGAGGAGAAAAGATGCGGCTAGAGGGGTGGGGCAGGTAAGGCCACTCAGGACTGGAACCTGAGCCTGAGAAGCTGGGACTTGTCCTGGAGGCTTTGGGAGCCACAGGCAGCTGTGAACTCAGACACTCTGGGTGTGGAAAGAGCCTCCTGGTGCCAGGCTGGGGAGACTGAGGCTGGGCAGCCAGGGAGGAGGCTGGGGGAGGGTAGGGGAGAGGAGGAGGCCTGAGCAGAGAGATATGAGCAGGGCTGGGGAACTGAGGGTAGGAGAGGGGAAAAGGAGGTGGGGGGGTGAGGGTAGGGATCAGGAGGCCCCTGGGGGTCTGCGGGTGACTGGGGCATGGTGGGGCCCCCAGACATATGAGCAGGCTTAGGGAAGCTGAGCTCAGTGGAGAGGGCCATAGGTCTGGGTCTCAGGAGACAGATTTCGGAGACATCAGCCTATAGATCCAAGTTTAGGCCAAAAGTGTAGAAAGGTGAGGTTGTCCAGGATGGTGTGTGGGTGAGAAGAGGAAGAAGAGACCAAAAGCGGATGGCGCTTTGGGGACCAGCAGTGTTTATGGGAAAACTCAAGACTGAAGAACCAGTGGTGGGAGACCAGGGGGATGACAGAGAGAAGGAAAGCCACGCCAGGGAGCAGGCTGGGGGACGCCCCGGAGGAGAAAAGGCGGCGTGGGCATCAGGGCGGGAGGAGCACAGGGCAGCGCACCTTGTTGAGAGCCATCTGGTAGATACCTTCGGGCGAGTGACCCTTCTCCCTGGGGCGCAGGGCGTAGCCCAGCTTCTCGGGCATCTTCTCCACCACGTAGTTCCGCAGTTTCACGTTGTTCACTTCGGTCCACGCGTTCTCGTCGTACTGGGTGAATTTTGTCAGGTTGAGTCCCAGGCTGTGGCAGAGCTTGTGCAGGATCCTGAGGACGGGAGGTTGGGTGAGGGCGGGGTGGCCCCAACCCTACTGGGGGTTGGAGGAGGGAAGGGGATGGGCATGAGGCCAGGGGTGGGGCTGGATTTGGGGTCATCAATGCTGGAGGACGGGAATGAGATGCGGATGACGTTGGAAGGCTGAGGGCAGTAGGAGGACCAGGATTGGGTTAGGCACGGGAGTTGGCTTTTGTTGGGGATGAAGTTAGGCCCTGGATTACATTTGGGACTGGGAACAGTTTGGGTTAGACAGAGGCTTGGGATGGGGAGGGGCCTGGGCCTGGGGAGGTAGAGCTGGAGGCCTAGAGGGTACAACAGTGGAGCTGGCTTTGGGCTGGGGCAGGGCTGGCTGGGGTCTGCCCGAACCACGTGGCCTGAGGGTTGCAGGAGGCACAGTGGTGGGGCTGGAACCAGGAGACCATAAATCGGGGTTAGGTGAAGGATGGAGTTGGAGGTTGGGTCCAGACCCGACTTGCGTTGGGGGTCTAGGTTGGAGGAGTCGAAGCTCAAGTTGGGGTTCTGGTTGAGTCTGGGCACAGAGGTGGGGCTGGCGGTGGCCCTGGTGCCTGCCTGGTTGCTGGGTCAGGCCTCACCTGTGGGAGCTGGGCATGCGCATGGCCCCCAGCTCCCCAGTCCAGCCAGTCTTCGGGTCTCGGTAGGTGAAGATGCGGCCCCCGATCCTGTTGTTTGCCTCCAGGATGGTGACCTGCGGGAAGGGGATGGGGGCTGTTTAGCTCCTCCCACTCACCATCCCCCACCCCGCACTGTGCCAGCCCCTGCCTTCTTCCATCCCCACAGACCTAGACTACAAGGGTCCCTTTCTTTGTGGGCTGTGGGGGGCTGGTGGGAGAACAGCACATAGTGAGCAGTTTCAGGCTGCAGCAGAAAGCCACCAGTTAGATTGCAGAGGGACTTCCCAGCTTAGGGAGTGGGGACATTTTTCGTAAGCCTAGAAACCCCTGGGTTGTCCCATTCTCATTCTTGGATTTCAGTGAGAGAGACAGTGGTTAGACCTCAGGGGGCACTTCCCCTTGGTGGAATTTCCACCTCCACCAGCACACACCCCCAGCTCAGGTCGGAGGATCTTTCGAGTGGGACTTCCCTCCAGGATGAGGAAGAGTAGGACAGGAGAGTCTAGGGCCTCTTGGTGCAGACACAGGAGAGCAGGGGGCTTTGGGCCTCACTCCCAGACCACCAGGGAAGAATAGCTCCCTCTCTCCACCTTCCACCAACCTCCACCCCTCAAGCGGGGATGTGGCCAGGACCCACCCTCTGCCTGAGGACTCCAAGCCTGCAGCAGGAAAGACTCAAGGTAGACTGCAAGCAGCACTTCTCACCTTGTGTCCAGCATCGCCGAGCACCTTGGCGGCCACCAGCCCAGCCACGCCAGCACCAACCACGATCACCTTCTGGGGCTTCAGGGTCCAATTGAGACCCAAGGTCACCACCTTGAGCAGCTGCTCATAGTCAGGATCGTGTGTGCATTTCTCAAGGGGGTCCTGGCTGTGATCAGCCCTCCAGTCCAGGGAGGCCACCAGGCTGAGGAGGATGGGGACGAGGACGAGGAGGCGCAGGGCTGGGGAGGAGGACAGGGTCAGTAGGTAGGTGGCGGGGATGGGGGACAGAGGGGTTCTGCCCCACTTGTCCCAGAGCCACCTCCCCTGCTTACTCACCCAACGGGGCCATGCCTCTCGGTAGGAGATGATGTCTGGGGTGGAGGAGAAGCGAGGGCCACTGTGATGGGAAGAGTGTCCCCCCCAGCCTGACTCTGTCTCCCTGTAGGTTGCCCATCGGCCTGCCTCAGCCCTTGCCCGTAACCACCTTCCTCTCTGGACGCCTGTGTCCCCCGACTTCGATCCTTCAGAGTCCCCTAGACCATCCTCGCCTCCCTCCTTGTCGGTCTCTGCCCTCATTCCCCACCTCTGCCCGACATCTCTCCTGCTCTGTTCAGCTCGCTCTCTGCCTCCCCCTGTCTCTCCTCTGTTCCCTCTTTCTCTCACCCCCTCCCCGCCTGGCTGGCTCTGGATCTCTCCCCTCTCCCTCGCCTCTCAGCCAGCCCCTCTTTGTGCGGGTCCTGTCTCTGTGCCCCTGCCCCCCGCTGGCTGTGTCTCTCTACCTCCAGCGCTGGGACAGCAGCATGGTGCTTTCCTCCGCTCTGCTCTCTGCGGCCCCTTCTCTCCCCTTAAACCACCCCCCAGCCCCGCCCACCCCTCCCTTGGGGAATCGGCAGGGAAATGAAACTGCTATCCTGGAGTTGCAAGGTCAGATGCTCAGAGTCTAATTGAGGCTGGGGGAGGAGGGTGGGTGTGGGAGGGGTGGGAGAAAGGGGGCTGGGAGGAAGTAAACCAGTCTATTTTCTTCCTCTTGCCCCAAATAGTTCTGGGGCGGTTTGGAGACCGGAAATAAATTCTCAGGTAACCTCCTAACAGCAGGGACTGCCCCTTTGGCCTGCCCAGGTCCCTGTGTCTACCCTCCCCTGTGCTCTCTCTGCCTCCTTGATTCCTGGGGCAGGAGGATGGAGGGTCTCTGGCTGTGAGGCTGCAGGTCCCTGGGCCAGGCCTCTTCTCCCCTCTGAGTCTCTCTCTGTCAGCTGTCACCATGCCCTGCAGGGCCCTTGATGGCTCCGCTCCCCTCTCCCCCCACCACTCTGAGCCTGAGCATAGCGGCAGGGCTCGCAGGCAGCAGCGCAGGGGTCAGGGCGTGGGCTCTGAGCCAGCCCACCTGGCGCCTGCCAGCTGGGGACTTTGGGCAAGGGCCTTCCCCTCCTCTCTGTGGTTCCCATCTGCAGCTGTCAAATGGGGCCATCACAATGTTTTAGGGCTGAGTGAGGGAATCCAGGTAAGACCTGCGCAGCACCTGAGTCACTATGAGATCCCGCTCCTGTGGAAGTGCCCGCTGCTGTGGCTGTGGGGACCGGGGCGGGGGGGCCGGGAGTGGCCACCTGGCAGCGGGAGCGCCCAGGCACGCCCTTGCCCGTCCTCCCCAGCCCTGCCTTGAGGGCTGCTGTGGCGCTCAGCTCAGGGCAGGGCGTGGGTGGCACCCTGAAGTGGGTGGGGTGGGGAAGCCATGGCGGGGACTTTTCTTGGGGGTAGGGGAGAGGGAGCCAGGGCATCAGTGAGGAGAGAAGCCAGAGGGAGGCAGATTCTCTGTAGCAAGGGCGTCGGGGACGTTGCCAAGAGCAAGATGGGAAACTCTTGACAGTAAATGGAAGAGGGATGCGGTTTGATGGAGGGAAGGGGGTTGGAGGTATGTATGAGTCAGAAAACATATGATGCTGGGGGCCAGGCGGTGGCCAAAAGGAAACAGAATCAGAAAGCTGGACAGAGCCTCTGAGGCTGCCTGCTGAGAGCTCAAGTCAGCAAAAATGGTAACAAGAGGGTCTGTCCCCATGGTGAGCTCAGAGGTCACCCTGTGCTCAGGGCTTTGCACTCATCGTGACCCTCACAATGCCTACATTTGACAGGTAAGGAAACTGAGGCTTGGAGATGGTGAGTGGTGGGGCAGAGGAGGACTCTGGGGCAGAGAGAGGGAGGCACTTGCCCGAGGTCCCAGAGCCCAGGTCTTCCCACCAGATGAGGCTTGCTGTACTCACAGTGACGTGTAGGGTATGACTGCTACGTTATGACCTTAGTCGCCTGTGCCTGGGCCAGGCCCTGTGATATCTCGTCTAGTCCAGGCCCCGAGTGAGGGGGCGGGAACCTGGGCCAGAGGGGAGAGGGCTTTCCCTGGGCCCAGAGCAGGGAATAGTGGTACTGGGGGTTCCTACCGGGTGGGCAGACCCCAGGGTCCCCTAGCCCCTGCCAAGAAGACCCTCAGTTCTACAGCCTCGTGACAGTGATCCACACAAGTGAGAGGAAACAGAAACTATCCTGAAAAGGGGTGGAGACCACAGAGCCAAGGGGCTCCCAGGGCATGTCTGCGCAGAGTTTTTGGGTCCCCAGAGTGGATGGGTGAGGCCCTGCTGGGGTCCCTGGGTCGACCCTGTCTTTCCCATACAGGTTGCTGTTCACAGCTCCCTGGTTCTGGGCACACGCACAGCTCACCTGTGGACTCTAAGGAAGGGAGATGCAGCGTCAGCCTCCCCCTGCAGGGATCAGTGGGGGAAGGGGTGGGAGGGAGAGAAACAGAGCACTGCTGTGGGGAGCACTGCTCGGGGGAGCACCACCTGAGAGCAGGGATCCCTTTAGAGCAGGGTCTCATCAATCGCCTTGCTATTGATGAAATGACAGTGGCTACCGTTTAGTAGTACTTAACTCTGTGCCAGACACTTTGTATGTTTTCCTTCATTTACTCCAAGAACAACTCTGACAAGGTGAGTTTAGCGTCCCTATTTTACAGTGGAGAAAACTGAGGCCAGATAACTGAGGCCAGCTTGGAAGGGGCAGAGCCCAGCTTTGATGGCAGGCAGCCCGGCTCCCGGCTGGTGTTCTTAACCACTCTACGGTCAGGAGCAAGCTTCGACTGTGGACTAGGGATGGGGTCAGGGCAGGGCGTCTCCACCTCAGCACTGTTGACATTTGGGGCCGGCCCTGCGCATTTTGTGGGATGGTTAGTAGCATCGCTGGCCTCTACCCAGTAGATGCCAGTAGTACTCTCCCCCCATCCAGGGGTGACAACCAAAAATGTCTCCACACAGCAGGAAAAGAAGAAACCCTGGAAGGCCACATGGCGGAGTATCCTACAGAGGTTGTTTTGGGGGCAGGAGATTATGAATAATTGGGAGATTGCTTTCTTCCTTTGGGTTTTTTTTTTTTTTTTGTGTGTGTGTGTGTATTTCACATTGTCTTCATTCAGCATGTATTACTTTTGCGATTAAAGAAAAAAAATCTCAATTAATGTTAGTTGGAAGCAATACATTAGGCAGGGCCAGGCGCCCAAAGTGAAGAACAGAGAGAGGGATAGGGCCGAGTCGGGACTGGTGCTAATCTCCACTGGTGGAAAGAGTGGGCTTTCCAGATCATTCCTGATAATACTGAAGAGACTGGCATTTGGGTTAAATCAGGGGTAGGGATTAGGGTGGAATGACTCAGGAAAAAAGAGCAGTTTGGATCAGGTAGTGGGTAGGAGACAGGACAGGGTAGATGCCCAGCGGGCCCAGCTGGGGCAGGCTGGGGGCAGAAGCAGGGACAGGATAAGGGGACGAGAGGGAGCAGGGGGAGGGAAAGGCCAGATCAAGTCTCTGTTGGTTTGGGGACATCCTGGTTTTATGTTGGGATTTCTAGAAAACAATGTTAATCCTTCCAGGTAAAAATGGTTTTTATTTATTTATTTGTTCATTTTGAGACAGAGTCTCACTCTGTTGCCTGGGCTAAAGTGCCGTGGTATCAGCCTAGCTCATAGCAACCTCAAACTCCTGGGCTCAAGCGATCCTTCTGCCTCAGCCTCCCGAGTAGCTGGGACTACAGGCACGTGCCACCACCCTGGGTAATTTTTTCTATTTTTAGTAGAGACGGGGTCTCACTCTTGCTCAGGCTGGTCTTGAACTTGGCCTCCTAGAGTGCTAGGATTACAGGTGTGAGCCACTGCCCGGCCTAAAAATGGTTTATAGGGGGAAAAACCCTACCCTATTTGATTTACCCTACTTTGATCTACCCTATTAGAACCACAATAATGGTTCTAATGGGGTTTTGGTCATATCTACACAGCAGCCAGAGACCTGGCCCCAACCCCACTGGGGGCCTTGTGGCCCATCAGGGCAGCTAATGCTGATGGCGGCTAAGGGTGGGCCACTGCATGACACAAACACACCCTGAGTGCTCAGTATTAAAACTTTCACCAAGTCTCAGAGGCTGGCAGGCCCTGCCTAGGGGAGCCCAGGAACCCAGGTGGAAGTCAGGGTTTAGGGCCAGGATGGGGGGAGGGGTGCAGAGAACAAAGGATGGCCTTACCTGTGCCCTCTGATCTCTGGCTTGACCCCTAGACAGGGGCCCCCTTTCCACAGATCCCTCTTGCCCCTCCTTCCCCAGTTTCTGAACACCCGTGGGCCCAGATGGGGGGCACTCACTGCATGGCTGGCTCTGGAGGGCTCTCTCAGCACCCATGGCCTTTCTGGTTAGCCTGGGATAGAAGTCATCGTTGGGAGTGTACAGAGTCGGGGTGAATGGTGGTGGCTTTGTCCTGATGCCCTTGTTAGACCACAGGTGCCAGAGTCCTGGTGTGGGGTCAGAGTGGTTGGAAAGTGGAAGAAAGACCCTTCCTCCTTTCTCAAGTGTTTTATTATGGAAAATTTGCAATGGTATGAAAACAGAGATACTAAGATGATGAACCCAAGTGTATTTGTGGCCTCATAGCCCTGTTTCATTTACACTTTCTCCCTCCCCCATTGGATTATTTTAAAGCAAATCCCAGACATGATATTGTCTTGTAGGTAAACATGTTGGGATGTTGCTCTCAAGCAGGGGCTGGCAAACTTTTTGTGTAAATATATGAGGATTTGCAAGCCATGGGCTCTGTGTTCTGACTATGCAACTCTGTCCTCCAAGCAGCCGGAGGCAACATGTAAATGGGTGGGCATGGCTATGTTCCAATAAAACTTTATTTACAAAAACAGCAGGGGGGAACTGTAGTTTGCCAACCTCTCCTCTAAAAGAACTGATCTGCTTTTTAAAAAACAAAATTTGCAATACTTCACATTTAAAAACAGCAATAATTCCTTAATACCATTAAATCAATGTTCACATTTCCCAGATTGCCTCATAATTATTTTTCTAAACAACTGGTTTGTTTGAATCAAGATTCAAATCAGAGCCCACACAGCATTTGGGTGAATGAGTGTCTCTGTCAGTAAAGTGTCACTTTTGGTTCCATGGATTTGGGAATCTGTTTCCTTAGAACCAGAGGGTCTGATGTGACACCAGGGCACCAGGCTAGGCCCTGGCAAGGCAGTGCACCAGTCTGGTTCCTGCCACAGGGAAATTTTTGGTGTTCATGGGGTTTTAACTGGATGGTGTGCGGAGGTGAGATGAGATGGGAGTGAGCAGGTGAGTCACTGTGTTTGAAGTGACCTGTGACTGGGGGTGTGCGAGCTGGAGATGTGATGTTGTGGGACAGCCATGGGAGCAGCTGGGGTCACCTAAGCCTGGCTTGGGGGCTGGCTGGTGTCCAAGAAGCAGGCACTCAGATATTCTGGGGGTTCACTGAAAACTTAGCAGCAGTGGTGTGCTGGAGCTGGCTCATACCACTTCACAAGAGCTGACTTAAATTTTCAGGGTGTTTTGGTTTTGCTTTATAAGCCATTCATTATTAAATTATATTTACAATTAAATAAATTTTACTAAAAACAAAGATAATACTCAAAATGCATCACTCCCTAATTATGTGACATTTTACACTATCATATATGCTGTTGAGGTGAACATATTGGCTCTACATAATGTGTGTCTCTCCCCAGTTTCTTGTTCAGTGACCACATTGGCAGCCTGAAATCAGCCATGGTGGGAGTATTTACCACACGGAGATTGGCGTCTCATACAAATCAGGGCTTCCTCCCACTGCAGAGAGCTGACTATTAGACATGTGCCAGCACACCACTGCTTGGGAATGGTTAGTTTCAATCTTCCATAGGAGATGAAGGCTGCTCTCTTGCTCTGGAAATGTTTCAAAAATCTGAGCCTTTTAATGCTGAGCTGTGGCCAGTGAACGGGGCGGGGAATCCTCCTGGGGAAGGGGCCATGACGTGGATAGTCATTTGAGAGTTTTTCTGAGATTAAAAGAAAGCCACAGCTATAAATCCAATTGCCACTCTTAACCCTAAACAGGGAACAGAAATGCAGTAAGAGCTTACTGAGGAGATTCACCTTTAAAAGCCTCTGATTCCAAATTTAGTCACCACTTTTGTTGCCTTCATAGTAATTAATGAAGAGGAACTTTAGTAGAGGCCATTTGTCTGGACTGGCAAGGCGCATCTGTGTTTTCTTCCTGGAAAGGGAAACTGCCGTTACAATGACACCATCATCACAGGGTGGCACTCAGTCAGCTGCAATCTTGGGGACCCCTCCCTGACGCCCCCAGGAAGCCTGTTGGGACCATTCCCCACATGGTTCTAGAACACTGTAGCGATCCCTCCCACATGGGGATCCTCCTAATGTATCAGAATCACTTGCGTCCTTCAACGCGAGGTGCCCACGATCCCTCGGGGGGTGGGAAGAAAATATTAGAACTTTTTTTATTTAAAAAAAATACAACTATAAGAAAGTCATTAAGCTTTACTGATGTTTAGTGTGTCAAATAATATGAAATATCTATATCCACATACATATACGAGGGCTATCCGGAAAGTGTCCAGCCATTGTTAATGTAACAATAAAAATATTTAATGGAACATGGCTGGATACTTTCCAGACAGCCCTCGTATACATGGGAAATGTATGCTCAGATTTTTTCCATCTTATGATTGTGTGGCCCCTCCCAGCGACCTCCTTGTGGGCAGAGAAACTCTGCTCCATTTTCCTAACTCCAGTCCAGATCAGGATCTGGTGTGAAGCAGGTGCTCTAAAAATGGATGCTGAATGGATACATGTAGGTAAAATACAAGCTTTCTACATTCTAGGGGGACTCGAGGCCTCCCTTCGGGCAGAGGGGTCAGTGAGGCAAGGTCCTGGGCTGAGGAAAAAGGCCACTGTCGACAGCTTTCCGAGAGAAGCAACTGGGGTTGGTTTGTTGGGGTCTTCCTCTAATTCGCTCCCCTTCCCACCCTCCTATGGCTTCTGCTTAGACAAAACTCTGGTCCTTTGAAGCCCAAGAAAGTAATTGACTCATGATCATGACTTTGAAAGATTTTGGAAACTGGGCCATAAATTTCCAAAATGTGTGGCTCAGTTTATCAAATAGGCTGAAGGAGGCAGAAGGTCCTGACCCCCACCGCCCAGGAGTGAGATCTCGGTGCTTGGTCTTGTTGGGGACAGAAAAACAAGAGGTAATGGAATGACAGGAGCAGAAAAACAAGGAGGAAAACGTTAAATAAAAACAATAAGAAGGAAATAGTTACAGAAAAATAACCAAGGGCAAGAGTTATTTCAGTCTTAATGAATAGGGTAATTAGACCATGGAATAGTGACCACCAATCAGCAAACAGAAAAACACCATAGGCCGGGCGAGGTGGCTCATGCCCATAATCCTAGCACTCTGGGAGGCTGAGGTGGGAGGATTGCTTGAGCTCAGGAGTTCAAGACCAGCCTGAGCAAGAGTGAGACTGGTCTCTACTAAAAATAGAAAAGTTAGCCAGGTCTCATGGTGCGTACCTGTAGTCCCAGCTACTCAGGAGGCTGAGGCAGGAGGATCGCTTCAGCCCAGGGGTTTGAGGTTGCTGTGAGTTAGGCTGACACCACAGCACGCTGGCCCAGGCGAGCACATATAGGAGAATGTCTGGAACATAACCTTTAAGTTATGTCCATACCTTGAAAAATCCAGACCCTAAAACCTGTGACATGTAGTCTTAAGTAATTACAACTGACCTTTACATCAATATATACTACTGGCATATAAAAGCAAAAACATAGAAGACGACAGTGTCTTCTCCACTCTCAGAGACAGAGCCATTGCCCCTCACGAAATGTACTTTCACTTTGCACCCTTAAACTTCCCTTACAATAAATTCTGCACGCATACTTGCTGAGTGTCTGTCATCTCTCCATCGCATGGGCCAAGGCTTGCAATTCCTCCAAACCAGGAGCCCAAGAACTGGGGAAACACTTCACAGTGCAGCCCTGGACAGCACCGTGACAGTATCATTCCAGCCCACAGGAGGGAGGCTGGAGGGCTGAGGCAGAACATCGGACCAGTATCTGGAAATCAACCGGTATAAATCTGTGTCCACTGTTGAAGTATAACCAGAACACTCCAGCTAGCCCCAGGTGACAGGAATGCTGCTGATGACATCTGTGACCACTGGGGTAGGGATGGTGCCAGATGACTTAATATCCATGTACATTCTAGAACATCACAAACACCTGGGGCCTACTACCCAGAACAGCGGCCATGACAGCTTCCTCTGCTGCCACCAGCAGCCCCACCCCTTCCCAGAGGCCACCACAACTTGCATTTGTGCATCACTCCCTCTCATCAAACAAAAACTGCATCATCACGTCTTGACATTTGTCTAAACAAGGTGTTGCTTAGTTTTGCTTGCTTTTGCATTTCAGAAGAATGGCATCCCACTTGATATAGTCTTCTTGGAACCTACTTTTTTTACTCAAGCTTCTCCTTCTAACATTTATTCATATTAATGGCAGCTTTCTTTGTTTCACAAATTTTCTTTTATTTAGGAAAGCAACATATAGTCATAGGTATTTCAGAGAATGAACAAGGTATAAAGACAAATGCAAAAGATACTTAGTATACAACAGGCTGGCTTCTGCCTTCTAGACTCTGTGGATCTTACTGTCACTGACTGGGTTAACTTTGGCATTGGGAAGTTCAGAAACAAGTCTGTGGCCTGGCAACGGTGGCCATTTCAGCAGGCATTTTTGTGGACTAACATTATGTCAGGTTTCATCTTCACTGTTCTTTCATTTAACAAATGTGACAGCGACTGCGCTGGGGACACAAGGGGAACAACAATCACTCTCTGCCCACAGGAGCTCACAATCTAACAGTGAGAAAGAGAAGCAAACAGCCAGCACACTACAGTGTAGCGAGTGTCACCAAAGGTACCAGCTTGGTGTGCTGTGGGGACCTGCAAAACGGCCACTGCCTGAGCTCTGGTGGCTGAGAAGGCTTCCTGGGGAGGTGAGGCCTAAGGGGGACGTGTAGGGTGAGTGGGATGTTACACAGGCAAAGGGAAGACCTCTTGGCTTGAGTCTTACCCTTTTCTCAAGACCTAGTTCAGGCCCCTTAGCCGACCTGTTTTTCACCTTTCAAATTCACTAATCCATTGTCTGTTCTAGTCGCAATTCACTGCTTTGTCTTGGTGGTTAATTTTCACAAGTACACATCTTATACTCCAAAACTAGGCTGCTTTCTCCTGAGGAAGGAGATTCTTTTAACCTTGGTATTTTTTCACTGGCCCCATGACTGTGTGTCGGGCAGAGCGGCTGCCCACCCCACCTGGCGGGGAAGCGGATTTTTCTTAGGTGAGTCAGCACTTGTCCGTCACTTGGCCGGAGCCAGAAGGATGAGGTGGGTGGTTGTAGTGGGTGAAAAGGGGCCAAAGATTTGCAAATGAAACACAGAAACCCTACCCACCAGGCCACTGCCTGGACTGGAGGGCTCAGAATACTTGCTGTTTACTAATGGGAAAAGTTAAACCACAGAACAATTCTCTCAACAGCACAATCATTTGAAAGAAAGAAAGAAAGAAACAAGTACTTGTTGCAACCCACGAAAACCAGACAAGAGGGCACATTCCCCGTCTAACGCCCTCAGACCCGTGGGTCCTAGACACGCGTCAGCTCAGTCGAAGGTGATCCGGAAGCTGCGCTCCTGCTCCTTGCGACGCCCCTCGCACACCTTGGTCACTTCCTCCACTTTCCGCTGCAGCAGAGCCGAGTTCTGGTCGATCCACTGCAGCGAGTCCATGTGCGCGTTGAGGATCTTGCAGATCTGCTGTAGCGGGTCGCTGGTGTCGGCAGGGCCCCCAGATGTGTTCAGGTGCTCGATGATGTCCTTGAGATCCTGGGCCATGCGCTTCAGCTGCGCGTCAATGTTCTCCGCCAGCTTGTAGGTTTTCTCACGCTCCTCGTCGGCATGCTGCAGGTAGATGGTCCCGCTCTGCTCCTTGACTGACTCCTCCAGCGGGCTCAGCAGGTCTTCCAGTTCCTTCTGCTGAGACAGGATGAAGTCAAGCTCCTGGTCCAGCCTCTTCTGGTCCAGCTTCACCTTCTCCACCTCACGATGCAGGCTGGTGATCTTCTCCCCGTTCTCGATCAGTGTGCGGTCCCAGGCGTTGACCTGGGTGGCCTGCTGCAGGAAGTGGCGCTCCTGGTCCTCCAGCTCCAGGCTCCACTTGTTGATCAGGCTCTCCAGCTGCGCGTAGGTCATCGCGGGACTGGTGGCCGCCCCGGTAGCTGCACTGGGGCCAGGTGGGGCGGTCACGGTAGCTGCCGCATTGCTGGGGATCCCGGTTGTTGCCAGTGGTTTCAGATTCAAGGCAAAGCCGGTGCTGGTGGTGGTGGTGGTGGTGGTGGTGGTGGATGTGGCTGTGGAAGTACCAGAAGCTGTTCCAGGGGCCTTTAAGCTGAAGCCCAGTGTACCAGCCCCGGCAGCTCCAGCTGTGGTTGCCGGGGGACAGAGAGTGAGCCCAGTGGCGGTGGATGAGGTTGGAGCGGTCGCTATTGAGGCAAAGAGGGTGGGCCCAGCACTGGTGGTGGCAGCAGTGGGCGCGGGAGCGGCTGGCTGTGTGGCCCCTGCTCCAGTGGCTGCCGGCGTGGCTGGAGTGAAGGGTAATCCAGCAAGTGCCGTGGGCTGGGCCGAATTCCCCACTGAGCCGATGTTGAAACCAGAGGTCCCACCCTGGGACGTGTTTCCACCAGTGAATGAGAACCCTCCGGATGTGGTAGACGGAGCAGCAGAGGTGGTGGAGGAGCCAAAGACAAAGCCAGTGGGTGCTGTGCCCTGGCTGGAGGTGACGGTGCTGGATATGGCATTGGCGAGGGTGCTGCTGCCAAGCCCAAAGCTGCCGAGGGTGGCCGTGGCCGGGGTGGTACCTGTGTTGCTCAAGCTTAGCTTTGGAGCATTGATCCCTAAAGAAAACCCAGTTCCTCCTGAAGCAGGAGTTGTTGTTCCAAAACTGAATGCTGGAGTTTGTGTCGCTGGAGTTTGGGTATTGAATGAGAACAGGCCAGTGGAAGAGGAACTTGCAGGGGGTTGGGAGGGAGTCCCAAAATTAAACCCTCCAGTGCTGGCAGAGGAGAAAGAAAACCCTGTCGCAGATGTGGTTGTTGCTGTCTTTGCAGTGCCAAACGTGAACCCGCCTGTAGGGGCCCCAGTGCCTCCAAAATTAAACCCGCTCATGGCTCCAGACTCTGGTGGCAGCAGCTACTCCAGCTCCCAAAGCAAATCCGTCAGCGTCTGCAACCTTGGGAAGATTTTTAAAGCAGAGGAAGTGACATGATCAGATGGCAGTTTTAGAAAGGCAAACTCAGTGGTGTGACCAAGCATGCTTAGTTTGGAGGGTGGCAGGACTGGATAATCATAACACGCAGCGACCCTTCCTCCTCTTTCTGTGTAACCTAAATCAGACTCTGCTAAACTAGGAGAGAAGGATCCAGAAGCACAAGTCCATGCCCTGAGGGCCAAGCACTAGGAGCGGGGGTCCTAGGGATATGTGTGGCCATGTTAGGCACAGTGGGAACCTCCAGCTCCATGGAGGAGAGAGAAGGCAGGACAACAGGACCCTGAACCAACCTCAGCCTGAGGAGGAGGATCAGATCCAAGGTGCCTCCAGTGAGCAGAAGGACACAAAGTAACACCTGTGCGACCTGCTCCCCAGAGTGGAACCCACTGAGGTTTCCTTGCTGACTGCAAGCAGGGTGTATGTGAGCAGATGTGGCTCATGCCCCGCAAAGCACCTCTCTGGACCTCCCACAGAGATGGGCCCCAGACACCTGGGCTGTATGGCAGGGCCTTGGCCACTGAGGGACCCATCCAGGCACGGCTGGCACCATCTAGCAGGAGAGAGCATACTGGAGCGTCCCCCTCCTCCTAACTCAGAGCGGGGTGTGAGACCCAAGTGCTCAATTAGAGCACTAGATACCCCCAGCCGCAGCCGTTGGCTGGAGGATAAATTGAGATCTGATTCAGCCAATCAGAGTCCTCCCCTGGGTTTTTTTCCCCCCAAAAGGCCCAGGTGCAGTGCAGAGGGTATGCACCTGGACCTTCCCCAGCGCATCTTCTCGGCCATCTGCAGACGCTGGAGACCACAAGCCAGACAGGTGGGGTCGCTGGAGACCACAAGCCAGACAGGTGGGGTCGGGGGTCGGGGGTCGGGGGAGGGGGGAGGAGTAAGGAGCACTCCAGAAGCTCCAGGGGCCAGCACACTCCCCTTCACTGTGCACGTACTGCATCTCTGTAACTACTAACTGAAAACCTCCCAGCATGGCCATCTATCAGCCAGAAGGTCGAAGGTTACCTGGTAGGGAAAGGGTGAGAGGGAACACTGCACAGGGGTGTTTAGGTAAACCGCAGCACACTGAGCATCGATTAGGAGATGGGCCTGGGAGAAGCGCTCAGACAGACACTAGCTCTCACAAGTGCTGGAAGGCAGGATTCTTGTCCCCAGGTAAGGTGAGGAAATGGGCTCAGAGAGCTGTGATTTACCCAGGGTCACCAGCTAGCAAGTAGTGAGCCAAGAGCTGACCCCAGACTGCAGGCCTGGTGGACAATAGGGCATTTCCCTACCTCCAATCAGATACGGGATGTGAGGGCAGACAACCTGCATTCTGCCCACTGATGCACACAGAGTGTAGGAAACGACAGCAGAGGCTGGGAGGAGATACACGAGGCTCGCAGGGGCTGTCTCTGGGTGGTGGGCTATATGTGGGGTGTCTCCTTTCTATTTTGCAGTGGCTTTCAAATGTTCTCTCTATGTAGTGGAGAAACCTAACTGATAGGCTTTAGTTCTTGAAAGAGGAGCGAATTATGGAGCATGAATTCAACCTGAGGAACCAGTGAACTGATGCAGCCAGTTTTCACAATCACATGTGAGTGGGATACATCAAGTTAATGAATCGAAGAGGCTCTCTGTCAGACCGTATATTGTCTCAAAGGTGACAGGGGGTGGGGACCAGGGGCTGGGCTAAAGGCAGTGGAGAGCCAGCACGTGCAAACCGCATCATGCCTGGCTGGGCCTGGTGTCTGAGGAGCTCAGCATTTCCCTGCAGGCGTAGGGGCCCTGAATGGTTTCCAGTGGAGCTGGTGTAGGAGGGAGTATAATGATCCCCCAAAGATGTCCACAGCCTAATTCCTGGACCCTGGGAATATGTTACCATATGCCATAAAAGGGACTTTGCAGATGTGATTAAATTAAGAATCTTGAGATGGGGAGATCATCCTGAAGTAACCAGTGGGCCCTAAATATAATCACAAGTGTCCTTATAAGATGGAGGCAGGGGCTGGGTGCAGAGGCTCACGCCTGTAATCTTTGCACTTTGGGAGGCTGAGGTGTGAGGATCGCTTGAGTTTGAGACCAGCCTGGGCAACAGAGTAAGACCTTGACTCTACAAAACAATAACACAAATTAGCTGGGGGTGGTGGTATGCACCTGTAGTCCCACCAGCTACTCAGGAGGCTGAGGCAAGAGGATCACTTGAGCCCAGGAGTTTGAGGCTGCAATGAGCTATGATCGTGCCACTGCACTCCAGCCTTGGTGACAGAATGAAACTCTACCTCAAAAAAAAAACAACAAAAAACAAACAAACTATAAAAAAAAACAACAAACAAAAAAACCAAACAGAGGCAGGGGGAGATTTGACTAGAGAAGATAAGGCCATGCGATCGATGGTGGAAGCAGAGACTGGAGTGTTGTGCTGTGAAATTCGAAGATGGAGGAAGGGCCACTAGCCAAGGAGTGAAGAGGCCTCTAGAAGGGAAGGGACAGGAAATATTCTCCCCAAGATCCCCAGATGGAACCAGCCCTGCCTGCACACTGATTCTAGCCCTGCAAGACTCATTTCTGACTTCTGACCTCCAGAAGTGGAAGAGAATAAGTTTGTGTTGTTTTAAGCTACCACGTTTGTGGTAATTTGTGAGAGCAGCCAGAAAAAAACGAATACAGTTGGGAAATAGAAACTGGCAGATCTGACACGTGACTTGGTCACTCCCTAGTGCTAGGACCTCAAACAAGGTCCAGCAAACCTTCCCGAGGCTCCTTGGCTCCCTCCTCAGGATAGCGGGTGGCAGCTGTGCTGAGCAGAGGAGGGAGAAGAGAGTGCCAGCGGTGAGGATGAGAAGTGCTAATTCTGACTAGAGATTTCTCTGCAGCCCTGAAGCTGACTTCACAACCTCCTGCGGGGAGGTCAAGATCACGGCCCCAGTGCATAGAAGGGCGAAGAGGCCCACACGGAGAGAAGTTGTCAGCTGTCACCCCACAGTGGGCCGTGAACTGCAAGCCCCCCTTTACTTCTACTCCACTGTACGGGCCCACAGCTCTACTTTGGGGCACAGCCAGCATCCTATACCTCAGCTTCCACCTAGCACCCTCATGTCTTATATTCCCTTCATCTAAAACAGCTGGGGTAGTTCAGCTGCAAGGTTTTCAGGCATGGAGTTGGTCTCCAGACATCAGAAAAAGACCTGGGTTTGAATTCTGCCTCTGCCGCTTACTAGCTGTGGATTTTTATGCAAGTTACTCCTGAGCCACTCTATGCCTCAGAGTCCCCATCTATCAGGACAATCTGTGAAGAATAAACAAGGTCACAACTGAGAAGCCAAGTGCCTGGCCGAGAGAGGTATCCATAAGGTCTGTTTCTTCTTCCCTGTCTGGGCCAGTTTTTATTTCTCGATGTGTCCACAGGGAATCCTCTCCTAACTTGAGTCACAGGGAACCTCCGGTAGCTGCCCTCACCTGATCTGCCTGCTCTAAGGCAGCAGATCTCAGCGGGCCGCCCGCTGGCACCGCCTGGAGCCTTCAACACGTGCAACGAGGCCAGACCAGTGTCAGCCTCCATGGGGGTGAAGGATGCTGGCCTTGGCACTGTCACAAAGCTCTTCAGGGAGCTTCTGAGAAAATTCTGAGAAAGGGCTCTTCACTCTCAAGAGGCCCAGCCCCGTGCCCGGACCTCTTCTTGTGTGACAGAACACACCTCCTCACTGTCAAGCCACCTGGAGGTGGGCGTGTTGAAACTAGCTGCTAAAGGCATCTGAACAGCTACACCTACACGTCTCAGTTCTCAAGAACCCAGCTCAAGAGAGCTTATGCTATTAATAAGGTAACATTTTCCAGAAGAGCATTTATAAAAAGCTCTTTGCAACTATTAAAAAACTACAAGAAAAAAACACTTCCGTGGGGACTTGTCTGGTTTAACGGTTCACCATTTATTAAATGCCTCATTGGTTTCCAATCCCTCGGCTGCCAAGGATCTACTAACAGTGGCGAATACATATTGATCCAGCCCTGTTCTACGCTTTCAATGTTTCATTACTAATTCCTGAAAGCAAACTTTGGGGCAGGTCCATTTTACAAACGAGGAAAATGAGGCCCAGAGTGGTCAGCTAAGCCATGGCCCCTGCCGTCGAGGCAGCCAGAGACACAGCAAACATCAGCTTTGGGATCAGGGCTCAAGGCAGGGACAGGGCTGGGTCACATGTCCTGGGAGCAGGGAGGAGGCTCTTATCCAGGAGAGGCTGAGTGCTGAAGATGCAGGATTAGCCAGGGAAAGACAGGGGATGGGGAGGGAGGCCCCAACAGCAGGCATGTGTCTGGGGTGCTGAGTGATTTGGTGCTGCTAGAGGGAGAGTGTGCGCACTGAAAGACTGACTCCGTGGGCTGTTCAAACCCTGCATGTTCAAAAGAGAGGACTGGCCCTTGACTGGTTCCTGGGAGATAATCTCTAATGCTTGTATGTCCTGGCAGATAAGAGTGTCTTTGTTTCCCTAGGGCCTCTGGCCACACCAGAGAGTCCATCCTGCCACTGTGATCTAAGGTGGTGGCTTTGGGTCATATGGTATCAGTATGACCTCTAGAGGGGGCTGAAGAATGAATATGTAAGTTTAGCCACACAGGGGCGCCATGCCTACAGGATTGCCCCCCTATAAACACCCTGGACACCAAGGCTTGGGCGAGCGTCCCCAGCTGATAATACTCCATGTGCTGTCACATATTGTTCGTAGGAGAATTAATTGCTCTTGGTATCTCTCTGAACAGCTGGAAGCTCCAGCCTGGTCTCTCCTGGACCTTTTGCATCTTTTCCCTTTGCTGACTTTCATCTGTATCCTTTCACTGTAATAAACCCTAACAGGAGGATGATAGCTTTGCCGAGTTCTTTGAGTCCTTCTAGCTAATCACTGAACTTGAGGGTGGTCTTGGGACTCAGTGCCACGCGATGGGCAGGAGGAGCTGGGAGAGCCACAAATGCCATCCTGGTGGCTCAGACTTTACATTGAGGGAGCCAAGGGGGGGACTTTACAGAGTGGGAGGAGTAACATGGCTGGATGTGAGTGGGGGTTGGACTGGAGGGGGAGAGGCTGAACTGGCACTCTAGACAGAGACACAATCACAACTTGAGAAACATGTCAGTCTGTCCAGGTCAACAAAGCCACCAACAACCAGGACTTGGGGAGTTTCTCAGAAATGCAAACTATCATGAGCTCCCACCCAGGCATTTCCACATTTACCAAGGGGAGAGCTTTCCTAGAAGAAAACCAAAGGTGCTGGGAGTGGGGAGAAGCAGGGAGGAGTCAAAACTGAGGAAGTTGTGGGTTTTCAGGGAAAAGTGAAGGGCGTGCTTGGGTTAGGTGCTCAGTGCTAGATGGCAGAATCGAGGCTCAGAGTGAGAAGTGCTGCCTTGAGGTCACCAAGGGAGTTACCAGCAGAGCCACCTGCTCCCTCTCTCTCCTCCCTGGCCCCTCACCCTTGCCCTTGTGTTTCCAACAACACCTGCCACCTTCACAGCCCTGGGGAGCTGCAGAAAGACCTATCTGGGATTCTGATGCACAGACACATGCCACCCCCAACCTTCACTCAGTTCCACTGACCTTACCTCCATCTTTAGTTCTTGCCACTCCAAGTCCTACTTTCACCTAATTTCTTTAGTATTTACTCTGCCCTGCACTAAGGTGATGACAACACAGAGAGAAATAAGGGCCTGTTTCCTGAGGAGGGCGTTACAGGGTGTAAGCAAATTCTTTGCACCGAGGCCTTCATTCATACAACAAATATTTTTGAGTATCTGCTACATACCAGGCACTGTTCATGGCCCTGGGAATATGGTGTGAACGACACGGAGCCCCTGCTTTCATGGAGCTTAAACTCTAGCAGGGGAGACAGACAGGAAAGCAATAAACGTAACAAATTATGCAGTGTGTTAGAAGAGGCTAAGCTCCATGGAAAAAAACCAGGCTCCGGCAAGGGGAACTGGGGGTGCTGGCGCAGGGGTGGAGGCTGAGGCAGTAAGCAGGACGGGCAGAGCGGTCATCGCAAGATCTGTGCAAAGACCTGAAGGAGGGAGGGGATTAACCACGGCCTGTAAGTGGGAGAGTCCGAGACAGATGGAGGAACTAGAAGAAAATCCTAAGGGGGGATGGAGAACAGCTGGGTGGCATGGCTGAGGCAGGTGTCCTTGTTACCGAGCCCTGGGACTCTCCTGATTTCCTTTCGCCCTGCTCAACCCCAGCCCCTTTCCTTAGATGTCTGGGACAGGGGTGTGTGTCTGGGAAAGAATGCGAGTGGGGTGGGGGGAACTCAGCCTTGGAACACAAGGAAAGGAAGGATTAGGGGCAGACAGACAGACGTGCCCACACCCTAATCCTGGAACCTAGAATATGTGACCTTACATGGCAAAGGGGCTTTGCAGATGTGATTAGGTTAAGGGTCCTGGGATACGGAGGCTATCCTGGATTATCCTCGTGGGCCCAAGGTAACCACGAGGGTCTTTGAGTGGAACAAGAAGGCAGCAGAGTAGAGTCAGAGGGAGATGTGATGAGGGAAGAATGGTCCAAGAGATAGGACACTGCTGGCTTTGAAGATGATGGGGTCACGAGCCAAGGAATGCAGGCAGCCTCTAGGAGCTAGAAAAGGCAAGGACAGAGACTCAGAAAGAGACTCTACTCTAAAGGCACCAGAAGAGGTGCAGCCTTGTGATCTATTTAGACTTCTGAACTCCAGAACTATAAGAACAAATTTGTGTTGCTTTAAACCACTAAGACTGTGATAACTTGTTACAGCAGCCATATGAAACTAACAGGGGTGGGTAGAACAGAGAAAGAACAGAACAGAATTAAATATAGGTAAATGGATGGGGAAACACACCATAGGGTTGGGGTCAAGAAGGATCTGGAGTCAGAGGTGACGGGGCTGGGGCAGGTCTGCCTCTGTGCATGGAGACCAAGGGAGAGAGGTGCTGCAGTCACTCTGTTCCCAGCACTTGGGGAGGTGGTACAGAGAGGAACAATGAAATATGATTCTGAAACTCTGGACATCCCCTGCCACTGGCGTGACACTGCTGTGTGGATGTGTGAGAGTAGATCTCTGTTGACACCCAGAAACAGGCCATCTATGACAGAGGGAAGGACAAGGTCACCTGGGAGCACAGAGAAAGGCTAACAGTGGTGATGGTGTCAGCGCCACTGGGCCGAATTTCCCTGTTTTGTTCCCTGCTGTATCCTCAACACCTAGAGCAGTGCCTGGCATTCAGCAAGCACTCAATAAGTGCTCATGGTCGCTCTGACTGAATGAGAATGAATAATAATCACCACCTACTGAGCACCGACTACATAACCTGTTCCGTGCTGGGAGCACTACACAGTAGCACACCGAACCCTTCCTGGATGGGGAACAGGCTCAGAGAGGCTCAGACTTCCTCAAGGTCACACAGCCAGCAAACAGTAGTCCTAGGCTGGGAATCCAGATCTTTCTGGGGCCAACACCTGGGACAGAGGGAGTTTTCACCGGGGAAAAGAAGTCAGAATTAAGTCTTAAGGCATGCAGTACCAACTACTTAGGAGGTTGAGGCAGGAGGATTGTTTGAGTCCAGGAGTTTGGGCAATAGAGAAAGACCCCTTATCTCTTAAAGAAATAAGGATCAGTGGGGGGTTCTCTGGGCAGACATGTGGCAGAGGGAGTTCCACACCAGCCTCTGAAGTCACTGTGGGGAAGTGGGGTTGGGGGCCAGGTCAGAGGCCTACCAGGCTAGCCTCCTTCTGCAGTCAAGCCCTGATACCCTTACCAGACCCCACTACCACGCTCCATCTTTTCCCCTCCGAAGCCTGAGTGATGCCCTGCAACACAGCTCTGATCCACTGGGGCCCAGACAGCTGCTGCTCCCCGACCAATCTTCCTTCATAACAGAAACCCTCTGTCATTGGGGCAGCCAGCAGTGAGCCCTGCCAAAGGCGTCTATTTCCCAGGACTCCTCGGAGGGGGCTCATGACTTTGCATCCAGGTCTGTCCAGTCCACTGATGCGCAGGGAGGGGTTGTGGGTGGCAGGCTAGAGCTGGAGCTGTCATTAGAAGCCCAGGCCACAGACTGTGCCCTCAGGATAGAAACCCTTCCTGTCAGTTGCTGAGCCCCTGCTCTTCCAGTCCTGGCCCTGGGACCTTAGACTCCAAGTTCATCCCCTGTGCCTGTTTCCTCATTTGAAAAACAGGGACGACAGCACGGTGATCATATGCTCTTTGTGGAGATGAAATGATCTGATTCATGTGAGGTACCGAGCCCGGTGCCTGCTGTATCTTCCAGCTCAGCAAATGCTAACTTCTTATTAATGCAAGTTCTGGGAAGACAGCTGAACGAATGCTCCTGGCATTCAGCTGACAGCCACTTGGGGGCACTGCTGACAATGGCAAGCCCAGACGCAGGTAGGACAGGGCAAGGAGCTGTCTTTGAGGGACCTACTTTTTCCCCATGGAATCAGCTACTTCAGATTTGGAGGAGGAAGTACGACCAGTGGAACCAGAGAGACCAGAAGAGAGGAGCAAAGCTCCCAGTGGAGGAGCAGAGGAGAGGAGACAGAAAAGAGGAAAAATTGCAGGCTGGCAGGTTCTGCCCAGGTAAAGTTCATCCCTGATGAAGCTCAGTCACCCCCCTTGGGCAACTGCCTTCCCTCACTGTGCCTCCCGTGGTGGCACCTGGCCAGGACCCTTGCCATGTGTGTTAGTGCAGGGATTCCCTGTCCTCACTGCTGTCTCTGTCTACCCGAGCATCTCCGCCAGGCTGTATCACCAGCACAGCAAACATGTCAAACAGAGCTTGCTGTCCACTCACCGCAAGGCCCCCAACTCTGCTTCTGAACTGTCTCCTGAATCAGTTTCCCTCTCTCCCTTCTGTCACAGAAAATTGCCCTAAACCTCATGGAACAGATCGACTCAGAGTCTATCCTTCAAGAATGGAAATCACTGATAAACAATGGAGGCTTGCTAAGCAGACCTTAGCCAAGGCAGACTCAAATGCTCCAGGCCAAAGAGACAGCAGCACAAACCAGGTCGAAGAGCAGTGAGGAGGAGGAGGAGGAGGAAGAGGAGGAGGAGGCCGAGTGGCCAGACTAGAGTGCTGGGGGAGCATGAGGCCACAGGAAAGCTCCAACGGGTCAGGGTCTGGGCTGTGTTTTGAAAGACTCACCCAGGCTGCAGTGTGGGGAGCGAAGAGGCTGTTGCAGTCGCCTGGAGGGACCTAGTGGTAGCCTGGGCTGCCCCGTTCAGCTCTTACATAACCACACTGCCTAGTGGGTATAGCCAACCTTGTTTGCAGGAAACAAAGCCTTGCAGAGGGGCTGCTATAAGCCAAACCTGCAGGCTGGAAATCTCAGCCCACCTCCCCAACCGTCTAAAGGTCACCTCTTCTCCACAGAACAAGGTGTCCTTCACAGCAGGGAGGGAGGAGGGATAGCCTGTGGGTTTTCAGCTGCCCCCTCACACCTCCTTAGACCACCTGGGATTCTGGTCCCAACTTCCCCAGCCCTTCCTCCCAGAGGCCTTTCCATCTCCCAGGGAAAACCACCTAGCATTAAGGATTAGAGACCTGCACAGAGACAAAGGGACAGGAGGTGTGTGTGCCTGTCTGCCTGCTCCTCAGGGGAGGGCCAGGGAGCCTCCCTGCAGGGATGGCGCTGCCTGTTGTTTCTCCCAGCCTGAGTCATTTGAACCCTTATTGCACGTTTAGACATTTAACATTTCAATGCCTAAGTGTTCCTACTCGATAACTGCCAAGGAGGCTCACCACACCTGTCCCATTTCTCAACCAACACAATGACATTAGTGGGCCTTTTAAAAAATGAAAGTTAAACTCATTTTGTGAATAGGTAGTATATTCACATGATTTTATGTTCAAAAGACACAAACATCTTCCCTGAGTCCCCCAGCTGCCCAGCGCTCACGCCTGGAGACAGGCTGCCAGGTTTCTTGTGACTCTTTCTGGAGATGTTCCGTGCACTTAAGCCAAAGCACAGTTTGCACTGGCCCGGTTTGTAAACAAAAGGCAGCACGCTGGACGCACTGTGCTTTCTCCATTTAGAGTATTTTAGAAACCATTTTAAGCAGGCTTATTCTCTTCATTGGGCAGAGGAGACAGGTCCTCAGAGGGGCGCTGACTTGCCTGAGGTACCAAAATCCTGCCGCTGCCACTTGCTACACAGGGTTGCCTCAAGGTAGTGCCTGAATGATTCTTAGGTTCTCAACCTTCCCTCTTCCTTCTTTCCTTTGAAGTCACTGTGCAGCTAATTAGCAATTGCGCTCTCCTTCCCACTCCTGAGGCCCAGAACTGAGTGCCCAAAGGCGCAGGTGGTGGGACAAACAGCAATCTTCCCCAGGGAAAAACCAATCAGCTTAGGCAGGCATGGAAAAGAAGTCAGGAAACCAACCAGAAGAGTAGATTTTAAGGAGGATTCTAGAACCACTGCTCTTAATATATAGCAAGAGGACTGGAAGAGAGTTGAGGACTACTCTGGTGCTTGGCCTCCTACCTTTTTTGCCAAGAACTGTTTTGTTTCTTTCTCCTTTATTGAAAGATTTTTCCCCCTCTACCGAACTGCATTTTTAACATTTAAATTTCAGCTACACAATTAATACATCTTATTCTAAACGTCACTGGTAAAGATAAGATCCTCCTCATCACTGGTCTCCATCCTGGTCCACAGCACCTGTCATGTAACCCCTGGTATGAGCTCCTTTATTTACACATTTGTGTGTGCAACCATCGCCAGAGAAAATAAATGCTTTTGTGTTTTTGCTCATACATAGGCTGGCATACTGCGTGCATCACGCTATAAATTGTTTTTCATTCCTTCTAGCTGCTGTCAACGAGTCCATGGTAGGAACATGCCACATTTTATTTATCCATGCCTCTAATGACGGACATTTAGGATACTTCTAATTTTTATATATTATAAACAATGCTGCAACAAGCACGGCTCACTCCCCCACTCTTTCTAGGTCTTTGCTCAAATGTCACATACTAGTGAGGTCTTCCTGGCTTCACTGAAATCCCCCCACCCCGACTCCCTACCACCCTCCTCATCCTTGGGCCTCAGCACCATCTGAAACGCAACAGACTTATGCTTGTCAATGGAGCCAACAGATCCAGGGCCTGCTCTGTGCCAGCTATTATTCTAGTGCTTTTTGTTACTAACTTGTTTAGTTCTCAACTCTCTCCCCATGAAGTAGGCAATCATTAGTACTCTCCTTTTAGAGTTAAGTATCTTGCCCAAGGTTAACATCAATGTCTGATGCAGGATGAGTAAGACAAGGCCCCCGCCCTCAAAGAATTCAGTTTACTAAGAGTAAAAGACAAAAAAGAAATAAATTATAGGATACCACGTTAGACACCACAGAAGAGATTTGGTTAGAATCTACTGGAAGCCCAGGGGAGGTGGTGATTAACTTTCCCTGGGGGATGGCTGAGGGCAGGGTTGGGAAAAGCCTCCTAGAGGAGGAAGGATGTTGAGGAGGCTGATGGTTTAGGTCACTACTTCATTCCAGGCAAAAGCTCAGATGGGCAAGGGCCTGCTGCCCTGGGAGACAGAGAGACCACAGGATGCCAAAGAAGAGAGGCAAATAGCAGCTCAGCACCATTAGCCATCCAGGAAGTGCAAATCAAAACCACAAAGAGATGCCACTTCACACCCAATAAAAAGGATATACTGCAAGTGTTGATAAGGATGCCAGAGAAACTGGAACACTTGTTCACTGGTGGTGGGTATGTAAAAGGATGCAGCCACTTTGGAAAAAGTCTGACAGTCCCTCAAAAGGTTAAACATAGAGTTACCCTATGATGTAGCAATTCCACTCCTAGGTTCCTACCCAAGAGAAATGAAAACATAAGCCCCCACAAAAACTTCTACATGCACATCCATAGTGGCATTATTCATAAGTGCCAAAAAGCACCCCAAATGTCTATCAAAATGTCCAACAGTCTGTTGAAAGTGATGAAGGTATAAAGAAAATGTGGTTTTGTTTATGGAGCGCCATACAACAGATTATTATCCAGCCTTAAAAAGGAGCGAAGCACTGCTACAGTGTGGGTGAACCCAGACACAAGAGGTTATGCAGTGTATGATTCTGTTGAAATAAAATGTCTACAATAGACAAATCCAGAGAGACAAAATGTAGATTAGCGGTTGCCTAGGGTTGGGCAAAAGGAAAGGATTGAGAGGTAATAGCTAAGAGTTTTTTAAAAGGGTGATCAAAAAGATTCTAAAGTTGATTGTGGTAATGTTAACACAATGTGTGAATGTGCTAAAAACCACTGAATT
Source organism: Varecia variegata (assembly GCA_028533085.1). NCBI lineage: Eukaryota > Metazoa > Chordata > Mammalia > Primates > Lemuridae > Varecia > Varecia variegata. The sequence continues at coordinate 21,066,729 of CM052449.1, read as the reverse complement.
GAACACTTTGATAAACTGATGCAGATTAAACAGTATCTCAATAAAGCCATGAAACCAAACAACTAACCAACCAACTAACCACCCATGGGGTGCCAGGAAGGTGTTGAGAGGGCAGTAGTGAGGCTGGGGAGGTGGGCAGCAGCCAGGCTCAGTCCTGACTTCACCCCAAGGGCAAAAGCACAGGCAGAAGACTTTCTAAACATAAGATCCTGCTTCTTTGGGGTGGTTGGTGATGCTGGCTGAGAACGGGCTGGGGAGGCGGCTGGAGCTGAAATGCCCTGGGCAGCTGTGCAGGCCATCAAGCTGCTTTCCAGGAAATGAGGCTGGGCTCATAGGACACCCCAGGGGGGCTGAAGCACCAGGGCCAAGGGACTCTGAGAGAGCAGCAGATGGGCGTGTGTGGTGAGGGGTGAGGGTGGGGAACTGCATACACCTGTGCTCCCTTCCCTGGCCTCTCCTCTAGTCAACATCAGCTTCCCAGGGGAAGAGGCGGTGACGTCAGTGGGGGAGGGAGGGAAGGGTCCAGGCCAGGTTGTCTTGGAGATGGTTGCCAAGGAGGTTGTTTCTCTAGGAACCAGGTGAAAGCAGCTAGAGGTGGGGGACAGGGTGACTTTGACTCTGAGAACTAGAACCAACCACAGCCCCTACCTGCCCCTGCATAGCCATCGCCATGCTAATACTTCATGGCCCCTGGTATGTGCCAGGCCCTGTTTTCAGGGCTTTGCTGCACTGACTCACTCACTTTTCCCAGCAACTTTATGATGAGCAAACTGAAGTTAAGAGAACTTAAGTAACTTGCCCAAAGTCACACAGCCAAGTAGGGACTCTGACCCACGCTGTCTGGGCCACAGCCAAGCTCCTGATCATTAATGAGGCCTCTCCCATGTGACATTTTTTCACTCCCTACCACCCCCATCACCCTGTGCCATGTCTAGTACCCCTTTCCCACTCCCTAATGACATCCCAGGCCACCTCCATGACCTTCCAGACCAGTTTAGGTTTCACTCTTGAATCCAAATCAGGGCTGTCCGCCTCCCCCAGCAGAAGGCCAGACCTGTGGCCTGAGAGGCTTGGAGTGGAGAGAAGGACATGACAGATGGGCAGGAAGGCTGGGGGGGAGGGCAAAGGACTCTTGATCAAACTGGGCAGAGGCCTGGTGCGCTCCATGGGCACTACCCATATGCCTGTCGAGGGGGCACCTGGGGAGCCTGGGGTGCTGTGAGGTCTTCCCATTGTGGTCCCTGCCTCTGCCCCTTCCTTTGTTCCCTCAGCTCCCACTATGACCATCCATCCCAGTGGACGCTGGCTGGGTTTAGGCCCAGCCAACCCTGTGGGAACCATGTACCTCTGGCCCACCAATGAGGGGGAGCTGCCTCCTCTTGGCCCTGTCGTCGCTGCTCCACCTCCTCCCTAGTCTTGGCAGGATGTTTGCCGCAAGAAAGGGCAAGCTGGACAGAACAACTTTTCAGAACACCAACATCAGGCAAGGCCACTGTGACCACGATGGAGTGAGACAAGATTACTCCTGAATCATGTCTCAACAGACACAAAAACACGCCAGTGTCCAAACCACAAACCCAATCAAACCCCCCTCCTCCTCATTCGGAGCCGATGGCTGCTTCTTAACTCACCACAGCACTAGCTCCAGCTGTTCCTCCTGCCTCTGGACAAGACAGATCTCCCATCATGGGCTCGCCCTGCGTCCTGGCCGGCATCCAATCCAGAGCAAGGCCCTCTTCTCTGAGCCCTCCCCAAAGTCACCTGGCACAGGCCAACTCCTAAAATAAGTCCTCCCTAACATCCCCTTACCAGGACGCCCTGTGGGTCCCCGTGGGGGGCAGTCTCCCTTGCTGTGAACAACAATGAGCTCCTGGCAGCCAGGGGCACGAAACACTGATTAGAACAGATGGAGTAAAAAGACACCTGCCCCCACTTCCAGCAGGTACTCCAAACCTCAGTGATGATTCCCTAGAGACCTCCTTTCCAGCTCCCCACACACTGTCCTTCCCCACTTCACAGGGGACCGGCTGAGTATGATGGAGACCCTGCTCCTTTTCCACGCTGCTAAGTCCAGCATGGAGGGGTCTGGCCCCGATCCTCAGCGACTCTGGAATGAGGACTAGTTAGTTCCTTTTGCTTTGTGCTATGGGCAGAGAGGATTACAGATTTTGGGAGGGGAAGTCACTGAACACACTCAGAGGGTCCACAGCCTGAGTCCTATCCACACTCAGTTTGCTGGGGTTTTCCAAGTTTTCCTGAATTACTTGCCAATCCTTAGAACTTGGCTCTCACAGAAAAACAATCTGGATTTCCAATTTCTGTAAAATCAGCAGCTCTGTACCACCAGGCCAGCGCTGCCACCCAGTGTGCTGGGACACCTCTGAGCAGCACCTGTGCCTTTCAGGTGCTTCTTGGGGCGCCCCTCCCTCTGGGTCTCTGCCACAGGGCCTGAGGCCTGGTGGGGACAGCTCATGCTCACTGGGCCAGGTGCTGGTCTAGGCCTGTTCCTCAACACTGCCCTCCGAGGCAGTTCTATCACTGTCCCTGTTTACTGATGAGGTGACCAAAGCACAGGGAGGTACAATATCTAGTTCCTTGGCCACATGTTGGTAAGTGATGGCATTTTGGGGTCCAGGACACTATGTTGCCAACTGTCATTCATTTGCCCTGTCGTTTTCCGATATCCAGGCCCTGTGGGCATGTGAGGGAGGGGACACTCCAGGGCTGACCCTTTCCTTTATCTCTCAGATGAGGAAACTGAGGCTCTGAGAGGGGAGATGTAGTAGGCTGGATAATGGTCCCTTAAAGATGTTCACGTCCTTGTCCCCAGAACCTGTGAACATGCCTCCTACAAGGCAAAAGAGTCTCTGCAGACATGACTAAACTAAGGATCTTGCAATGCAGGTATTATCCTGGGTTATCTGGGTGGCCCTAAATGCAATCACAAGAGTCTTTATAAGAGGGAGGGCAAGAAGATCAAAGGCAGAAACAGATGTGATGATTGAAGCAGAGGTCCGAGGGATGTGAGGAAGGGCCCATGAGCCAAAGAATGCAAGTAGCCTCTAAGCTAGAAAGGCCAGGAAGCAGATTCTCCCTAAAGCCCCCAAAAGTAACACAGACCTGCAGACCCAATTTAGTTTTCTGACTTCCAGGACTGTAAGGGAATAAATGTGTGTTGTTTTAAGCCACTAAATTTGTGGTGACTTGTTACAGCAGCCACAGGACACTAATACAGAAGGTGACACTGAGGATGCCAGAGCTGGTGTGGCAATGTGGGGCCTAACTGGGCCGGAAGAGCTGTGACAGCTTCTGGTAAGGCACAAGGCGGGTGTGAGGGGAGGGAAGGGGCTCTGGAGGACTCTGAGCCACGGGCCACGTGGTGGGGCCGTGCTCTGTCTGCCCAGCCTCCGCACTGCCCTTTCCCCAACTGAGCTGGCCTTGGCCTTCCTGCCCTTGTTTGCTAGGACGCCCACCTCCACCCCCTGCCCCATGGTTTTCGTGACCCAGTTACCTTCCCTGACACCCTCAGGGACCATAGTATCAAATTCCCCAGCTTCTGTGCATGAGCGGCTCATTAAGAAATGTATTGATGCCTACGGAAATAGCAGCAGGGGGCTGGGGGCAGTGGGGAACGATTCTGGGAACAAGGAGGGCCTCGACCGTGCCCTCTTAAGTTCTCAGGGAAACAGTCACGCTTGCAGACATGTGTGTGTGAAGCTGCTCTGAAAAGAGAACGAAGCACTTACAGATCCTGAGCTCCCAGTAGTTCTGGGCTTTACCTGCATCATTTCCATGAAGCTCCTGGCACCCTGAGCCCTAGAGAAAGAGCTAATGCTCACGGGGGCTTCCCATATACCAGGCCCTGTTCTAGGCATTGTACGTTTATTTACCCATTTAATCCTCGCAACCACCCTATGAGGTCTTATTCCCATTTTACGGATGAGGAAACTGAGTCATAGAAGTGGTAGAGTAGGGATGTGAACCATGGGCTCTAGGGCCCATGCTCTGACCCCACTTGGCAGAAGGCAACCGCGGCTCAGGCAGACTAGGACCTGGCCTGTACTCCAGTCTGGGACTGCACCCCAGTCTGGGACTAAGTGCTGTGGGGTCAGGACCATCTGATGCAAAGCTCGGAGCCACCTTCATCATGTCAGGATGCCACGCTGATTGGGAAACTTGTGAGGGGTTGCTGCAATAGCACAGGTGAGGGGCAGGTGGAATCGATAGCACTTGGCAATGGTGAGCAGCGGCAAAGCTGAGGTGAAAGGCCAGGCTTTGAGGCCTCCCAGCAGGCTGCACCCTAGGCCTCGGGGCCCTGGAAGCCGTGTGGACTTGTGGGGGTTTCGGCTCTATATACTGTGACTGTGCACAACCCCCTTTACCTCTTGGGGCCCCAGTCTTCTCTCTTGCAAGACAAGCCAATTGGCCCCTGTGATCTGAGGCCACTTCCTGGCACCAAGTCTCAGATTCTCAGGATCCTTTACAGGCAGCTGATCTCCTTCCTCCTCCATACCCACCACCCTTGCTGTGCTGGGACCTCTCCTCCATCCCGGGCTCCACTAACCAGGAGCCGTTGCCAGGTGCACAGGGGCCCCCAGAGAATCCCCTTACTCCCCCTCCCCATCAAAGATCCAGGGCTGATGCAACCTGCCTGCAATCGCCGCCTCACTCCCCAAGCCAGGCCCCTCCGCACTGAAAAAGAGTCCCCAGTAGCTCCACCCTTGCTTCTAGCCCCAGCTCAGGAGTTGCAGGGGATGGGCACCTGGACCCTGGAGGACTTTTTGAGGCTGGGGGAGGCAGAGGCATGAGTTTTGGAGGGGCCATGGGCCTGGGTCAGGAATGGACACAGAAGGCGGCTCAGGGTTCGAAGACCTGCGGGGATGGGGTGAGGAGTCGAGGACAGCCACTGATGGCCCACCACCCATAAACTAGAACATGCTGGGAAGGGCTGGGCAGCTGGTATGCCACTGGCACCCATTCAGAATGACTGAGTCAAGCAGCTTAGGTGGGGCTGGGCTAAACTGGGTGGGCTCCAACAGCTAGAGAGAAAAGGGCACAAGAGGCTGAGACACGGGTACAGGAGTCCCTGCCCAGATACCTTCAAAGTCAGCGGGCACCACACATGGCCAAAAACTCAATTCTCATAGTGACTAAGTTCATTGCCAGTTATTAAAATAATACCCTGCCTGGCCATCATCTCAAAAAGTCATAATCCCAGTCCGAGTATGAGACAAAAACCAAACTAAAGCACATTTCATAATACACCCAACCAGCATTCTACAAAACTGTCAAGGAAGGAAAGTCTGAAAAACTATCACAGACCAGAGGAAACTAAGGGGACATGAGGCCTAAATATGTGGTATTCTGAAACAGAGAGGGCGTTAAGGAACAACTAATAAAATCAGAATAAAGTGTGGAGTTTAGTCAACAGTAATGTATTGATGTTGGTTCCTTGGTTGTGACAAATGTACCATAGTAATGTAAGATATTAACAGGGAAAATGGGTGCGGGGTACACAGAAACTCTCTGTAACTTTTCTGCATAGTAAATCTAAAATTATTCCAAGATAATAAAGCTTATTAAAAAAATACTCTATCTAGTCCCTGTGTATAGTCTAGAAGGTCTTCTCAGAAGTCAACTTGGGAGTAGACTGTGCCTCCTCACAGCCAGCAGTCTGTTCAACGGTCTACACCTAATTCTACCTGCTATCACTCAAAAATCTATATTGAGAAGTGGAAGGAAGTCAGTCCTAAAGTCTCCCTTAAAAGGTGGAAGACCAGAGTTTGAAAGCACTAACTGGTTAACCGTGGGAACAGACATATCCATCTCAACAATAATAATAATCTTATGTAGCACCTACTGTGCACCAGGCACCAGTCTAAGTGCTTGACATGGATTAACTCATTTAAGCCTCATAACAGCCTGAAAATGTAGGTACTATTAATGCCATTTTGTACCACAGAGGAAACTGAGGGACAGGGAAGGGAAACTGCCAGAGTCACACAGCTAGTAAGTGGGGTGCAGTCAGGGTTTGAACCCAAATAACCTGGCTCCAGAATCTGTGCTCTTAACTGAGATTCTATATACTGCTTAGGTAATAACATAGCCTCTATGGGCCCAAGGTGATATAGGGCAAGTGCTCAAATACTGGCAGAGTGAACAGTAAGTGATCTAAGGGAAGGTGGTCAGACCCAAAGAAGGACTGCCTACATGCAACAGGGAAGGGAGAATGAAGAAGCCTGTGTGCAATACTCAATACCAGGGTTCCCCCATCTTCTCTGATCTTGATTCAGCCTCTTACTGCCACAGAATGGCTGAAAGCTCAACTCCAGGTGGTATGCCCTGAAGTGGATGGATGCAGGGTGGAAAAGATTGGGGTTTCTGTAACAGAGAAGAGTCATATTCACCGGGAGTGATGGAGGGCCCAGCACATGGGGAGGGGCAGGCTGGCTACCAAGTTCCCTCTCTTACTAGATGGAAACATAGGTCTCCCATTTTTGGCAGGGTCGGTAGAGTTCCCACCCAGTGGGAGGCAGCTGAGGCCTAGGACTGTTTGAAAGTCAGGGCAAGGGCTGGAGAAGGAGGGCAGAGGGGTATCTGTCATTTGATATGGGGGAGGATGAGGATGGCAGGAAATTGACACCTTGGAGGAATGAGGAAGACATTAGAATGACCCATCAGAAGGTGTTGGATGGCCAAGGGTCTGGGGCTCTTGGGGAGAGGGGAAGAAGAGGTGAGACTGGGCCCCAGAATTTCTACTACTAATAAAATACCACCAGGCTTGGTGGCTCACACCTGTAATCCTTGCACTCTGGGAGGCCGAGGCGGGAGGATGGCTTGAGCTCAGGAGTTCAAGACCAGCCTCAGCAAGAGTGAGACCTCATCTCTACTAAAAATAGAAAAATTAGCCCAGCAACTAAAAATACAAACAAAAACTTAGCCAGGAGTGGTGGCCAGTGCCTGTAGTCCCAGCTATTCAGGAGGCTGAGGCAGGAGGATCCCTTAAGCCCTGGAGTTTGAGGTTACTGTGAGCTAGGCACTCTAGCTCAGGCAACAGAGCAAGACTCTTGTCTCAAAAGAATAAATAAATAAATAAAATAAAATAAAATACATCGAACAGGCAAGTATGAGCCAAGCTGTGTGCTTATGGCGTGGCGGACATCGCCTTATTTGATACTCACAAACCACCCCAACAGGTAGATGATATTTCTCTGTATTTTACAGATAAGGAAATGAGGCCAGAGAACTTAAGTTATTTGCCTGAGGCCACCCTGGCATGTCTGATTTGAATGGAGCATGGTCCTTGTGACTCACGCCAGACTGACTCTAACCCACGAGGGTTTTCAGGGTGGGAAGGCAGTTGTGTGATAAAATGAAAGTGTAACTAGAAGGAAATTCATTTTATAAAAATTTTTCCTTTATTTTGTTTTTTGTTTTAAAAAGTTAATCTTGGCGGGGCATGGTGGCTCACGCCTGTAATCCTAGCACTCTGGGAGGCCAAGGCGGGTGGATCAGTTAAGCTCAGGAGTTCGAGACCAGCCTGAACAAGAGCAAGACCCGTCTCTACTAAAAATAGAAACAAATTAGCTGGACAACTAAAAATATATAGATAAAATTAGCCGGGCATGGTGGCGCATGCCTGTAGTCCCAGCTACTCAGGAGGCTGAGGCAGGAGGATCGCTTGAGCCCAGGAGTTTGAGGTTGCTGTGAGCTAGGCTGACGCCACGGCACTCTATCCTGGGCAACAGAGTGAGACTCTGTCTCAAAATAAAAAAAAAAAAAGTTAATTTTTTCTTTTCATTTCTTTATCTTTTCTTCTTTTTTTTCCACCTCAGATCCACTGAAATCATTCATTTCTTTATCAACGAGTCTTTAAACCCCCATCTAAGGAAATTCATGAAGCAGGGAAAGGACAATAGAAATGAACTGGTGCGGGTCTGAGGGAAAAGGACGGGGCTGGATCCCCAAAATAACAGGGAGGTCGAGGCCCGGACCTCAGAGGCAGACAGACAGGAAACCAGACCAGAGAGCGAAGACGACCAGAGTTCAGAGTCCGGAGGGAGGAGGAAACCAGACTCTAGAGTCACAAGGAGAGGGTCGAAACCCCGAGTCAGAGGGAGGAGGGGATCCGACCCCCAGAGTCAGGGAGAGGGAAGGATCGAATTCTAGGGTCAGAAGGAGAGGGCCGAACCCCGACGGTCGGAACGGAGGAGGCGATCCGACCCCAAGAGCCCCAAAAGGAGGTCTGGCCACCTCCCGATTGGGGCCGCGTGTGGGCGGGGCGCGGAAGGATTCGGGAGGGCCGTGCTGTGCCACCCCCGCTATATCTCTCCCAAGTGCCCGAGGCCGCCTCATTCCCCGTTCTCAGATCACGACCTCTCCTCACACTGCCGCGACGCCGCCTCTATCTGCGTAGCCCCCGCCATGGCTCGGTAGCCGCGACCCTTTGTGCCCCGAACCCGACCCTCTGCTCACCGCGCCTGCGCTCTCCGCTCCCGTCTTCTTTCTTCAGCCGAGGCAGCTGCTGCCTCTCCTTTCCGCAGCCATGGAGTGAGTAACCGCTCGCCCCTCCCTCTCCAACCGCCTTTCCCGCCCTTTCGCAGCTCGCGGCCCTCACAACCGGGCCTGGGGGTGGGGAGACAGGAGCTAGGGGATCACGGTCGCGCAGGCGCAGAAGAGAGACGTTGGGCCGTGTGCGCGCGGCCGAGCATGCGCACTTGGCCCGGGGAGGGTGCGTTTAAGAAAGCTGGTGTTTAAGGTCGGTCGGTCTACATGTGGTTGCGCTTGCACACTAGTCCCCAGAAAAAGTTTTGCTTGTTTTTTTTTTGTTTTTTTCTGAACGATTCTGTCCGCGCGCAGTTGCTGATGCGCATCAGCCCCACCAAAGCCCCGTAATGTATGAGGGCGGACCATAAACGGCTGCACATGCGCACTGATCCCCAGGAGCGCAGAGGCGTGAGACCAATTGGACCGCTCCGGACGCGGAGCATGCGCTGTGATACTCGGCAGGAGAGCCGCGTGTGGAAGGGTGGGGGTTGGGTAGCTGTTCTCTGCCTGTCCCCGCCCCCACCTTCCCGACTCCGCTTGGCTCTCATTCAGGAACCTATTGGGGCGGGGACTGGCTTAGATTGACAGGATAGAAGGCAGGACTTAGAGACCCCGTTAAGAAAGGGATGGAGCTAGAACCACAGTCGTCGCTAAGGGTGGGGCTTGGGGGGGAGCCCATTGTGAGAAGGGGCGGGGCTAAGCCAACTGGTTGCTGAGGGGTGGGGTTTCGATGGGACAAAGAGGCGGGGCCTATGGGGAATCATCGGGGAGGGGCGGAGCTAAATAAAGTGGAGGTGTGGGATGTGAATGGATAACATTGATGGAGGGCCAGGACATGGGCGAATTCCCCTGGGAACTGATTTGGGATGGACTCTAGGAAGGGAGGGAAGGAAATATTTTAGAGGAAGGGTCATGATTGGAAGACAATTCCCCTGGGATTGAGGTTTTTAGTGAAGAGGAATATTATGAAGTTGATGGGCGGGGCTTAAGGTAATTCCCCTGGGAGACCATTAGGTTTCTGTGTTGGGGAGAGGGGTGGGGCTTGGGAATTCTGAAGACAGGAAGGCAGGACCTAGAGAGAATTCCCTTGGGAGTGGGTGGGGCTCGGAGATTTGGGAAAAGAAAGGGCAGATTTAGAATTCTAAAATGGCAAGGCTTAGTCCCAACCCCTAGTTTTAAGGGGGATGGTGGAGTTCCACAGACATGAAAGTGTGACTTGGTTTCCCTGTGATTTTGGTTGGTGGACAAGGCTGGCCTCTGACCCACCCACTCTTGTCTCATACGTGCAGGACCTCCACTTTCGCCTTGGTGTCTGTCTTCGCCCAGCTGAGCAACCTCCAGAGCTTCCTACCAGCTGTTGGTGCAGCCTTCTCCATTGCCATCTGTGCTCAGCGCCTGTGCTACAGCCATGTCACTCCTGGCGACCCTGGGGCTGGAGATGGACAGGGCCCTGCTCCCAGCTAGTGGGCTGGGCTGGCTCCTAGACTATGGGAAACTCCCCCTGGCCCCTGCCCCCCTGGGCCCCTATGAGGTCCTCGGGGGAGCCCTGGAGGGCGGGCTTCCAGGGGGGGGAGAGCCCCTGGCAGGTAAGGGCGGGTGGGGAGTGGAGGTGGGGTCAGCTGGGGGGCAGGGGGAGGGGAAAAGGGGGAAAGAAGAATTCTTTTATTTATTCATTCATTCATTAAGTATTTATTGAATGCCTACAATGTGCCAGGCACTGTTTTTGGTGCTGAGGATATGGCTGGGAACAAGAGTAACATGATCCCTGCCCTCCTGGAGCTCACCCTGCAGTGGGGAAACAGACAAGAGACAAATTAAATGATGAGTATATTGGGATAAGTGGGAAACACTTAGCAGCTGAGCTAAAAAATGACAAAGGAGACCTAGTTTAGAGTGGGTAGCTAGGAAACCTTCTCCAAGTAGGTAACACATTGACTGAGACCTAAAAGATGGGAAGCCAAGACAGGAGGATTGCTTAAAGCCAGGAGATTTGATACCAGCCTGGGCAATAGCAAGACCCGGTCTCTACAGAAAGTAAAAAATTAGCCGGGTATGGTGGTGCACGCCTGTAGTCCCAGCTACTTGGGAGGCTGAGGCAGGAGGATTGCTTGAGCCCAGGAGTTTGAGGTTGCTGAGAGCTATGATGATGTTCCTACACTCCAGCCTGGGCAACAGAGCAAGACCCTGTCTCAAAAAAAAGAAATAGAAGAATAAACCAGAGAATAAATCAGAGACACCACAGAGAGAGGGTGCTCAATAAAGGGGATATTGGAATGTTTGAAGAAATAGTTGGTTGGCTGTTTTGTTGGTGGGTTGGCAGCTTCTTTCATTACCTGATTTTTTGGTTGTTTGATCATTGTTGGTTCATTGATGCTTGGTTAATGGTTAATTGGCTGGTTAACTGATTCATTTGGTAGGTTGACTGATTCACTGATTGATTGGTTGACGAGTTCATTGGTTGGCTGGTCGGTTGATTGGTTTGTTGGTTGGTTGGTCAACTGCTTGGTTGACTGGTTAGATGGTTGACTGGTTGGTTGACTAGTTCATTGGTTTGTTGACTGGTTTGATGATTCACTGGTTGGTTATTTTATTGAATGAATGGGACACATAAGCCTGAAGGAGACAGACATGAATGGACACCTGTTTGGGTGGAGGATCAGGAACTTAGGGAACTTTATGTCTTCCCTTCAACCCCAGGTGATGGCTTCTCTGACTGGATGACTGAGCGAGTTGACTTTACAGCCCTCCTCCCTCTGGAAGCCCCCTTGCCCTCAGGCGCCCTTCCCCCACCTTCCCCATCCCCACCTGACCTGGAAGCCATGGCCTCCCTCCTTAAGAAGGAGCTGGAACAGATGGAAGACTTCTTCCTTGATGCCCCACTCCTCCCACCACCCTCCCCACCACCACCACCACTACCACCAGCCCCCTCCCTCTCTCTCCCCCTCCCTACCTTTGACCTCCCCCAGGCCCCTGCCCTGGACACCCTGGACTTGCTGGCCATCTACTGCCGCAGCGAGGCTGGGCAGGGGGAGGTGGGGTTGGCGCCCCTGCCCCCTGCACAGCAGCCCCTTCCTCCTCCTCCTCCACCTCAACCCTCTCGCCCGGCCCCCTACCCCAATCCTGCCGCCACCAGAGGGGACCGCAAGCAAAAGAAGAGAGACCAGAACAAGTCGGCAGCTCTGAGGTACCGCCAGAGGAAGCGGGCAGAGGGCGAGGCCCTGGAGGGGGAGTGCCAGGGGCTGGAGGCCCGGAACCGGGAGCTGCGGGAGAGGGCCGAGTCGGTGGAGCGCGAGATCCAGTATGTCAAGGACCTGCTCATCGAGGTGTACAAGGCTCGGAGCCAGAGGTCACGCAGCAGCTAGCAGGGCATCAGCGCTGGCTCACTTCCGTGTCTGGGCCAAGGGCTGTTACCCGCCCCCCCAGCTTCATTCCAGACCCCCCCAGCTTTTGTCCTTACTGCCTCTCTTGCCCATTTCTGGACTATGTTTCCCTCTTCCCTCCCCAGAATCAAGGAATGTTTGGCCTTAGTCAATGTCTAACATCCTCAAGTAACAGCCGAGGCCAGGGAAGGCCCACAGGGAAGGCAGGCAGGAGGGAGAGCTTGGAGACCTGGTCTCTTGAATTTCCAATCTGGTTTCTTGCAGGTGGTTCTTGGTGGTGGGTGGAGTGGCCGTGGGGCTAGAGCAGGGAGCAGATGCAGAGTGCCTATCCTGATGGGGACATGAGTCAGGGAGCCTTCAGGACGGGGACCCATATGATATAAGCAAAAAAGCATGCCAAGTGACCTTGTGGAGGGAGCCAAAATGTGGCCAAGCTCACAGAGCAGGTGGATATGCAGGCAAACGTAAGGGGGGGGGCAGGGGGGGGGACAGTCATGGTGGGTGACTGGGTGTTCATTTTAGCTCTGGGAGAAAATCAGTGTTTTGTGAAGGTGTTGGGGGAGGGGCTGCATTTAGGTGAGGGAGGGGGTTTATGAGCAAAAATAAAATGAAGAATTTCCTCTGGCCTGTGTGTCTTGTCTTTGAGAAAAGCCAGGGGGGAGGGCAGTATTGGGTCAAAGACAATAATAAGAGTAAAGATAAGGTGATATTTATTCGTTGCCAAGCACACACGCTTAGCAAAGCCCAGGCCAAGCAAGACGTGACTGATTGAGTTGGTAAAGACATAACAAGCCACTTTTAGATTCAGACCATTTATTGTTTACATAGACAGCGAAAGGATGACAAGCCAAGTGCGCCATGTCCCCGGGGTCCTTGTCATGCACACCAGACAGGACAACTCCCGAACGGAAGGGGCTGGGTGGCTGCAACAAGAGTTTGGGGTCCCCCTCCGCTGAGGAGCCAGCTGTCCCATCCTGCCGTTCTCTCGCGGCCTGGGAGGACCCCAGGTGATCTGCCGTGACTCAGAGTCTGTGACCCCATGTGCATATGTGCAAGGCCATGGGGCATCGTGGTGGAGACGCTTCCCCACATTTATTTGTTGAGGGTTTACTATGTGTCAAACGCTGTTTTAAGCACTGTATGTGCATTACCTCTGCTAACCCAAGAGGAAGGTATTTTATTTTGGGTGATAAAACCTCAACCACACATTCCACCTGTGCAGGCTCTGCCAGGCACCAGCGGGCACACGGTGGTGAACACAGTCATGTTTCCCACCACTGTGGAACCTCCATTCTGGCAGGGGAGACAAACACAGATGGTGTCATTTGGCCAAGTGTGTCAGTTGCAAATGCTTTTGGCTGCAAGTAACAGCAGACTTGCCTGTGGGTGGCATAAACATAAGTCCAGAGGTAGGGAGGCTGCTGGCATTGTGAGGCTCGGGGCTGTTGTTGCTGAGGTCTCTGATTCTCTTGGCCTTTTCCTCATGGTCACAAGATAGAGGCCACAGCTCCAGGCATTGTATCTGAATTCAACGCAGGCGGCCAAAACTTTCCTAGGAGGTTCGAGTAGACTTCTGCTTATATCTCATTGTCTGGATCTATGGATACTCCTAGCTGCGCAGGAGGCTGGGGCTACAGGCATTTAGCTTTTCCTGGGTCTATAGTGGAGGTAAGTAAGAGAGAATGGGAACAGGTGTTGAGTTTAGGTAACAATGTTTGTTACTGTCAAGGTGACTGTCATTGATGGGCCAAAGATTTGGATGCAGGCAGCCTAACTGAGCAGATGCAGAAATACTGGCTCAGAGAGGGGAAGTTTGCTCAGTGTATACTTGTTAAACACCTCTGCATGCCAGGCATTGTTCTAGACACTGTGCAGAGTGGCAAACAGTCCAGATGTGGTTCCTGTCCTCATGGAGCTCACAGTCCAGTGGAGGAGGCCAAGTGGTCAGCAAGATTACAATGCATGGTTAGGAGAAATTGCCACGGGGACTAATGTATTTTTTTTCCTTTTATGGTATTAAAATGAAATTTTTTAAACATTTTAAATTGTGGGAAGGTACACAATAACATAAAATTTACCATCTTAACTATTTCTAAGTGGTATTTTTTTTTATTTTTATTTTTTTTCTAAGTGGTATTAAATATATTCGTAATATTGTGCAACCATCACCACTACCCATCTCCTGAACGGTTTTCATCTTGTAAAACTGAAACTGTATTCTATTGAACAACAATTCCCCACTGCCCCCTCCCGGCCCCTGCCAACCACCATTCTGCTTTCTGCCTCTGAACTTGACTCCTTTAGTTAACTCACATAAGTAGAATTGTATGGTATTTGTCTTTTTGTGCCTGGCTTATATCACTTAGCATAATGTCTTCAAGATTCATCCATTGTGTAGCATGTGTCAGAATGGCCTTCCTTCTGAAGGCTGAGTAAATGTTCCAGCACATGTGTGAACTGCATCCTGCTTAGCTACTCACCTGCCAGTGCACGCTGGGTTGCTTCCGCCTTTTGGCCGTGGGGAACCATGCTGCTATGAACATGGGTGTACAAAGTCTCTCTTTGACACCCACTTTCAATTCTTTGGGGTTTTATTCAGAAGTGAAATTGCTGGATCATATGGTCATTGTATTTTTAGCTGAGGAACTGCTGAACTAAAACAGTTGAGGGAGGAACTGTTTTCTGCAATGGTCGCATCGTCTTATAACACATTCCCGCCAATGATGTACAAGGGTTCCAGTTCCTCCACATCCTTATCACCACTTGCTATTTCCTGTTTTGTTTTGTTTTACAGTAGCCATCCTAATAGGTATGAGGTGTATGCCTGAAATATTTAATTGAAAAAAATCAAGGAGTATATTTAAATGTATTATTAAGTAGGATATTGATTCGATTTACCAAAGACCAAGTAACAGTGGTTTAAATAAGATAGTAGATTGATTTTTTTTTCTCATGTAAATACTCAAGCAGGTAGATGGGACAGGGAGTAGGATGGCCCTGTCCCCTGAGGTCATCCAGGACCCCAGATTCCTTCTGTCTTGTAGCTCTGCATCTTCAGCCCAGTGGGCCTCAAACTTAAAAAGGGATCAGAATCCTTGGGAGGGTTTTTTGAAACACAGATTGCTGGGCCCACACCTCAGAGTTTCTGATTCAGCAGGTCTTAGACAGGGCCTGAGAATTTGCATTTCTCACAAATTCCCAGGCGCTGCTACGCGGGTGCCAATGGTCTGTGGATCTCACTTTGAGAACCGTTCTAAGGCATTGCCCACTTCAACACGGCTGCGGCTGAGTCACCATCACAGTCACTTTGTTATCGGCAGCAGTTTTCTAGAGATTATGTGACCTGCGATGACATTATTGCTCTATGATGCCATCATCATTCTGACGACTAATCTGTGCTTGTGTATTGTGATTTCAAATGTTGCCATTTTAATCTCTAAAACAGTGTCAAAACCCCAACTGAGTCTTAAAGATCTAATTGACTTTTATTAGCGCTTCATGAACCGGGCAGCACCCAGTCTACCAGACAGACAGGAGCTCCGCAGGGCCGGGCAGACAGTCGGTTTTTGTAAGGCAGCTTGAAGTGGAACAAGGTAACAGCATAGTGCAAAAATCGGATTAGTTAACATCAGGTTACTCCAGGCCACTTTCGTTGTATGAGTTAAAGCAGAGCAGACAACCTTGTCATCCTGGCTCAGGCTGAGGGGGCCTTTTGATTGGCTGCTGTGAATCTCCTGTTTTTTTTTTTTTTGGAAAACTGGCCTGTTTGGGGAATTGGCTGTCATCTCTCACCTGATCTTCTGAAAGGTCAGCTCTTACAAGTAAACAGCTTAGATTTTGGTCTTGACGTGGAGGCAGAGCACGAGTGACTCCATTTGGGGTTGCCGTTGGGGTCTAGTTCAGGGGCTCAGTGGCTCCTGCATACATTTTATTTAATAACAGTAAATATTAATAGATACAACTTATGAAATCAAAAGTTCTTTGGGGTCCCCACTATGTGTTTAAGAGCGTAAAGAGATCCTGAGCCCCGCCCCCCCAAAAAAAGTCTGAGAACTGCTGTGTGTTTATTTCCATTTAATCTCAAGGCTTGAGATTTTGGGCCACCCAAGAGTTGTGAGTTTGGGCTGAAACTGTCCTGACAGCTTCTCAGGGGCAGATTTTCTCCTCCACCCAGCAGCAAAGCATCTTTACTTGGGAGCTTTGTGCACCTGGGCAACAATGACCGAGAAGAAACCCTCCCATGCTTTTGCATGCTGGAGTTGGCTGACTGCAAAGGCCACCCTCCCCAGTGACTTAGACAAGACCGGAGAGGATGAACCCTTTGTTTACCTAAGACGAGGCCAGACGGTAGACTCTCTAATTCCCTCGTAAATGATTAGTCAAACTGCTTTGTGTCCATTGATCAACTGGAACAAAATGCTTGTTTAATCAAATTCAGGTTAAGTTCCTCTCCTTCCCCCCGGCCCAGGCCCCTGAATTTTAGCCCATCCACGGCTTCTGCCAGAATACAGCCCCTCCTTAAGCACCTCACCTGAGAGGGATAAAATATTCCCAGCTGGGTGTGGTGGCTCATGCCTGTAAGCCCAGCATTTTGGGAGGCTGAGGAGAAAGGATCGCTTGAGGCCACGAGTTCGAGACCAGTCTCTACAAAAAAAAAAAAAAAATTCCCCAGTCTACTAACCTATCAATTCTTTCCTCTCACTTCCCCCATCTGGTTCCTTCTAGCCTTGTTTAAACTCCTTTTGCCTAACTCTGGTCTCATTCACAAATCTTACGCTTCTCCCTGTTGCGAGAGTCACACCTTCATTGCCACAGTCCTCGTAACAATCCTTTCGAGTAAAGTCTCTCTTACCAAGCTTGAATTTTTTTATTGAGGTGAAAGTCACATAATAGAAGATGAATTATTTTGCAGTGAACAACTTGGTGGCCTTTAGCACATTCACAATGTTGAGCAACCACTGGCTCTATCTGGTTCCGAATCACTTCCCTCACTCCAGAATAACACCCCAACACCCCGTGCTCTCAGTGCTTAATGCAGTCACCTCCCTTTCCCCCCTTCTCTGTTTGTTTGTGTTTATTTACCACTTGCAATTCCTCAAAAGTGGGGGAGAGGGTTTAACTCTTGTTCGCCCTTGATGGTGTAGACTTTGGGGTCTGCAGTGGGTTGACTGGTGCCCCTCCAAAAGATCTGCCCATGTTCTAACCCCCAGAACCTGTGCACATGACCTTATTTGGAAAAAGGCACACGTGGGCTCTAAATACAATGACAGATTTTCTTTTTTCTTTTTTTCTTTTTCAGCTCATTGTGGCTGTGAGACAGATTTTCTTATAAGAGACACACAGAGCAAAGATACAGGGAAGAAGGCCATATGGATGTCACCAGCGTAAACGTTCTTGCTAATGTCACAGAAAAGAATTTCAGGGTGCTCACAAAACCGAGCAACTGTGTGGAACCCCAAGCGGTTGCTGTTTTTTTTGTTGATGTCAAGGAAGGCTGGGCGGTCAGTGTTCATTCTGTTCTTACTCATAGTTCCCCTGTTTTTCCCACAAGGCGGGGCGGGGGGGGGCGGTGAAACCACAATGTTACCTTATTATGATTATCATACAATGGGGGAAACGTCACTTTGTACTTATGCAACGCTGGGAAATCAATGGCTCTTTTCTTCTCCTTGGGTCTGTTCGAGCCAGTTGACTCGCTCTCCTGTTCCTCCTCTAACTGACCACCTGCTCTTACATGGACACGCAGACACACTGGAGTGAGGCAGCCACACACCAAGGAAGGCCTGGAGCCACCAGGGGCTGGAAGAAGAAAGGTGGGAGGGCATCACACAGGGTTGGAATGTGTGGGCCAGCTACACTGAATCTCCTGCTCAGTGGCCTCACGATGCACCTTTAAGCATGACCATGTGTCGGGTTTCCCAGAGCCAACTGAGTATGCTGGGGGGGATAGTGTCCCCTCCAAATTATGTCCTTTCCAGAACCTTGGAATGTGACTTTATCTGGAAATGTGGTTGCTGCAGATGTAACTGGTTAATTAGAGATGAGGTCAGACTGCAGTAGGGTGGGCCCTTAATCCCATAAGACTGGTGATCTTATAAGAAGAGAAGAGACACAAGCACAGACGACACTCTGGAAGAACGTCCATCATGTGATGGCAGAGGCAGGGGTTGAGGTGGTACAGCTACAGCCGAGGACTTCCGGCAACCACCGGAAGCTGGAAGAGGCCAGGAAGGATCAATCCTCCCCCAGAGCCTTTGGACAGAGCATGGCCCTGAGGACACCTTGATTTCAGACTTCCGGCCTCCAGAACTGGGAGAGAATAAAACTCTGTTGTTTTAAGTGAGGAGATCTGTGGTAATTTGTTGTGGCAGCCCTAGGGAACAAATACAGCGTCCCAGTTTATAGTGAAGAGGGTCTTTTCTGGCTTTCACTTTATTATCCTTCACCTCTTGGTGCTGAACAGAGCAAGATCATTTCTTAAAAATAGGAAAAATACATCTCTGAGAAGCTGTGGCCATAGGCCAGCCTTTTTTTGTTGGGCAATGAGAGCTGGGGAACAGGGGTCCTCAGGGCTTGAATTTAGTTTGAAGCATCTCTGACTGGTATTGCCTCCAGCTTCCTAGCAGGAGCAATTGCAAATGTCAAGGCCCAAGTTCAAGTTCAAGTTCACTGGGGCAGTCAAGGCTCTCAGGGCAAAATGTCTTCAGCCCTAACTCCCCTCACATATTCCAGCTTTCCTGTGGACTTTGGCCTGGGAAGTCCTTGCCATTTGCTCTTCAGAAGTCCTTGTCATTGTCATGCAGAAGATTTTTTCATAATTTCCCTATCACCTTTACATATATTTACATGAGATGGTTTGTTTGAGCAGGTGAGAAGAGACAGCCATATCATCAGCACAGACTCTATCTCCATCTCAGATCATTTCGTTACATATGAAGACTGTATTTTTAAGCTGGAGCTCTGGAATGTTATTAATTGACATTAAACAGTGTAAGATGACAGCGGGCCAGTGCGGCTCTGTCTTACCGGCAAGAATGGAGGAAGGGATGAATTTAACGTTACTTAATAACAGTGAAATTAGGAGTGATTTTTCTCCTCCAGGAGTGAGGCAGAAGCTGAGACTACTGCATCCAAGCTGTGTGGACTTGGACAGGTGTCTTCACTTCTCTGAGCCCAAGTTTCTCATCAGGAAGTCAGAGATGGCAACTGTGACCTCCAGAGGCAGCACTGTGGGGAGAGATATCACCTGGGCACTGACCCTCTCTCCATCACAGTCTTTCTCTGTGAGCTGGAAAAAAAAAAAAAGGCCCAGTTAGGCACCCGTTATAGAGTCAGGGGAATCAGTTTAAAGGATTCTGACCAGCATTTAAAAGTAGGATTAGAATGGGGGGTGGGGAGTGTGTAGTATAATGTGGTATTTTGGGAAACTATGAAACTTGTTGCGAAATGACTTCTTACTGTGCGTCATGGTCAGAAAAGTTTGGAAGGCGCTGGTAGACCGCTCCTAGCTTCGCATATTGATTTTTAGACAACTGCCCATTCGCACAACGGCTACCACCTGACTTCCAGCCGCCAATTCCACTCCCGCCCAAATCAAACGTTTCTGCAGTCTCCGCGCGGCGCGGCCTTAGCGGGACTCCGCCGCCAGGAGGCGCCCGTGCCCCGCCGGAGTGGGGTTTGCCGCCCCCCCCCCGGGGGGGGCTGGAGTGAGGCCCAGAGAGCTAGATAAGTAAATAAGTCACTTTAACATAATGAACCACATCCAGACTGCAGTAACAACATAGAAAGTAAAACTAGCTGGCAAGAGCATTTACAGAGCCACCCGGCCTCTGCAGCACCGCATTGTAATGCATTATGAAGTCAGGACTGAAAACACCACCAGCACCACCACTCTGACTAGGTGTAGGATCCCAGCCCGCCGTTTACCCTCCAGGCCCTGGTGTGCTCCCAGGAACTAGGATCTTGTTCGTGTTGATGGTCTCTAAGAACCCGTCCACGTTCTTGATTCTCTGATTCTCTGTGTTCTCTCAACAAGGAGGTTATAATCAAATGCAAAATTAAATAGTAAATACGTGGAAGGATTTGTTGAGCACTTGCGGTAATTCATTTGAGAAAGAGAGTGAACGATTTGCTGAGTGGATGGACGATGAGTCTTTAGTTTCTTGTTTTCTTCAACACTAGTTCTCGTATAACACCCTGCCTTGTAACTTAACACGGGGAAAAATGCAACGCTGCTAGTTTTGAGTGGGGCGCCGAGCAAGAGAGATTCTTCAGCAAGTCCAGGCTGTGATAACATCAGCTCTGCCTTGTGAGCTACAGAATTCCCTTGCCTGCTTGTCTGTTGGTCCCCAGTAGATACCTAATATCCAATCGTGGGGCACTAAGTGACAATGTCACTCATCCTGCCCATCAGGAGCTGGAGTTACCTGCCCTGCTGTGTCCTGAGGTTGGGCGTCACATTAACCCTCCCTTAGGAGAAGGATCCCACAGGGACAGAAGGCATGGGCCAGTCACATTAACAGGCACCCGGACTCCTGTGTCATCTGTCCGCTGCTCTGTGGCCTCCCCCTGAATGTTAAACCGTGACCATGTGTGTGATTTCCCAGGGCCAATTGACTAAGTGTGCTGAGTTGGATAGTGTCCCCCCAACATTCATGTCCTTTCCAGAACCCTAGAACATGACTATTTGGAAATGGGTTGTTGCAGATGAAATTGGTTAATTTAAGATGAGGTTGCACTAGAGTCAGGTGTGCCCTTAATCCAATACGACTGGTGATCTTATAAGACAAGACGAAGAGACACAAGTACAGATGACACACAGGGAGAGGGTCATGTGACGGCAGAGGCAGGGGTTGGAATGGAACATCAACAGCCAAGGACTGCCGGCAACTTCTGGAAGCTGGAAGAGGCCAGGAAGGATCAATTCTCCCCCAGAGCCTTTGGAGAGAGCATGGCCCTAAGGACACCCTGATTTCAGACTTCCGGCCCCCAGAACTGTGAGAGAATAAAACTCTGTTGTTTTAAGCCCCCCTGTTTGTGATACGTTGTTTTGACAGCCCTAGGAAACTAACATACCAAAAAATAAATTATGCAGTCCTGGTTCATAGATAGTTTGGCATGCTATGTTGGCACTAGCCAGAAATATACTGTTTTTAGACTAGTACCCTACTCGTGGGTGGCCCTGAAGGACACTTAGAAAATTGTAATAAAATACATATGCTATAAAATGTACCATTTTATCTGTTTTAAAGTGCATAATTCAGTGGCATTTAGTACATTCACAATATCGTGCAACCATCACCACTGTGTAGTTCCAGAGCTTTTTCATCCCCCCTGCAAGAACAGAAATTTATTTCCTACAGTTTTGGAGGCTGGGAAGTCCAAGATCAAGGGCTCCCTTATGACCTAATCACCTCCTAAAGTTCGCACCTCTTAATATTATTGCGTTGGGGTTCAAGTTTCAACATGAATTTTTGAGGGCCACAAACATGGCAGCCTCCATAGATTTGTGTATTCTGGATGCTTCATACAGTCCTATGATAGTGGCCTTTTGTGTCTGGCTTCTTTACTCTGTGTGTTTTCGAGGAGCACTTCATTCCTTTTTTTTTTTTTCTTTTTCCCTTTTGGTAGTTCATGGTGGTGACTAAGAGCATGGACTTGGCAGCCAGACTGCCTGGGTTCAAATCCTGACTCTGTCACTTTTTGAAGATAGACTTTGTTTTTTAAGAGCAGTTTTAGGTTCACAGGAAAATTGAGAGGAAAGGACAGAGAGTTCCCATATACCTCCTGTCCCCAAACATGCCCAGCCTCCTCCATTATCAACATCCCCCACCGGAGTGGTACGTTTGTTACAACTGATGAACCTACATCAACACATCGTTGTCACACAAAGGCCACAGTTTATATTAGGGTTCCCTCTTGGTGTTGTACATTTTATGAGTTTGGAGAAATATCTAATGACATGTATCCACCATTATAGTATTATACTGAGTAATTTAACTGCCCTAAATTCCATTCCTTTTTTTTTTTTTTTTTTGAGACACAATCTCACTCCGTCACCTGGGCTAGAGTGCCATAGTGTCAGCTTAGCTCACAGCAACCTCAAACTCCTGGGCTCCAGCGATCCTCCTGCCTCAGCCTCCCAAGTAGTTGGGACTACACGTGCGCATCACTACACCCAGCTAATTTTTCTATTTTTTGTAGAGATGGGGTCTCGCTCTTGCTCAGACCGATCTTGAACTCCTGACCTCAATTGATCCCCCTGCCTCGGCCTCCCAGAGTGCTAGGATTACAGGCGTGAGCCACCGCGCCTGGCCCCTGCTCATATTTTTAAATGTGAATTCCCTTTCATGCCCTGACTCTACCTGGGACAACTCCAGGATCCTAGAGGCTCAAGATTTGGTCCCCCTGAGGCCAGCACAGCCTGGCAAAGAGGTTGCTGTCCGTGCAACAGACCAGGCACCAGGCTCAGAGATACCCCTTGCAAGACTGGAAGGGAGGAGCCTCATCGTGCAGAATGAGTCAGAGGCTGGGGTCAGTCACTCCTGGGTCTTTTATAATAGGTGACCACATAATATATTCACAATAATGAGCACAATTCTCCTGCTCGTAAACACTTTATTGTGTTTACAGAAATAATGACACAAATCCTTAATGTGGTGCCCAAGATGTGTATGGTCGCTCTCAGTGTTAGCCCATGAGGCTAGTTTCAAATGCCTAGCATGTGCATGGGTGTACACGTGCACACACACACACACACACACACACACGGATATCTTCACCCCACGTCAACACACAGGTACAAAACATGCACTCAGAGCCACAGACATGCACATCCACTGGCAGATACACATACAAAGACACACAACATGCAAGCAGACAGACACTTTCAGACACACATAGATCAATACATGCACACACATGCACGCACACAGATACACAAACTTACACATACAAATTTGGGTGTTTCCATTGTGAGCACTGTGATAGACTCTTCACCCTCCTGCTTCTCCTGGGAAAGGTGAGCCTCTGTGTCTGTGCAACTAGACCTGGTTTCAGCCACTATCGGTCAATGCCATATGGTCCTGGGACCTTGGGATCCTACCAGTGGTTGACCTCCCACCCCCATTGTTTCTTGCCATCTTTTGGAAAAATAATGAATACCTTACCTGACTTTAAAGGAGGGTACTTTTGGGGGCCTGGTTTGCATTCTGCAGAAATAAAAACCTGACTCAGACCAAGACTAGGAAGAGTGACCAAGTCAGAGACAGAGGCCCGAGAGTCCCCTCCCTGCAGACCCTGCCCCGAGGCTCCTTCCTGGGCTGCTCTCCGTGGAGTCCTGGCTGGGCCGTGGGTGATTGTGTCCTTGTGGTACAACCTGGGACCATTTACTGAAAAGTGACAAATCACCTCATGTTTGAGAACCAAGTATTTGGGAAGTAGAGTGAGGACTTGGTAAAAGATGAGAAGGAACTGATGCTTTCTCTCTGTGGTTTTGGGGTACATCATCCCATTTCCCTTTTTTTATGATAAACTCAGCAGTTTTCTTGGTCAGCAACTTTCCATCTTAGACAAGATCAAGGCCTGTTGGGTGGGACACTGCGTAGCCACCAGGGCGCACGCAGCACTGAGACCGCTGGGCTCCCGTCGAGAGAATCAACAGACCCAGGCAGCTGGGCGACGTCTCGCTCACTTAGAGAAACAGTGGCTTCCTGTACTGTAGACTGAGGAGGAGAACGGGCTGTTTTGGGGATCCCCCAGACCATCCTGAGATTTGATGATTCATTAGAAGGATGCACAGAGCTCAGAAAAGCTATAGATTCATGGTTATGGTTTATTATGGCAGAAGATTACAGATGAAACCAACAAAGGACTGTTGCTGCTGCCACTGATAGCGACCCCACTGCCCCTAGCCCAGGAGCAGGACCGAAGCACACTTGCACATGACCCAAGGACAGGCTCTCTCTGCCAACAGCTGTTGCTGCCACCACCCAAGGCATGCTGCCCGGGGGTGTGGGGAATGCTGCACCCTGCCCACCACAACCTGCACCTGTGCGCACCACCACAGGGCCTGCCTGGTCTTGTACCACCCCCCTCCAATGCCCAGGCATACAGCCCAGGTGCCTGGGGATTGCCACATCCACCAGCACTGGCCTCTGTATATTCCTCCTGAGGGCCTCAGGATGGGCCAACCCAGCCTGCCATCACCACCACAACTGGCACACGCCCACGTTCATTACCTGGGGACCTGGGGACTGAGACTCTGTCTCAAAACAAAACAAAACAAAACAAAAAAAGAAAACCTGATCAGACCAATAACAAGTAATAAGATTGAATCAGTAATAAAAAGTCTCACAACAGAGAAATACTCAGGACTGGATGGCTACACTGCCGAATTTTATCAAACTTATACGGAGGAATTAACATCAATCTCTTCAAACTATTCCAAAAAATTGAAGAGGAGGGAATTCTCCCTAACTCATTCTACAAGGC
>CM052449.1:20992508-21041810 GCA_028533085.1 Varecia variegata | reverse complement strand
TCAGGGTGAAGACCTGCAGGAAGGAAGCACCCTCTGCCCTGGGTCCCGTCTCCCAGGTGAGTGAGGAGTCTTTGGTCCACCAAGGTCTCATCTGGTTCCCTCCCCAAGATGGTCAAGGCCACGTTCCTCTTGGTGACTTAGAGAGTCATCGTGCCCCAAATAGGCTGTCTCTCCTGGGTCCCCATAACACAGCCCCCAGTCCCATGACCTGGGGGCTCCCCTCCCCACTGGTCCCCATCTCCGCCACCATGCTCAGCTCCAGTGGCCCCTTCCTACCCCCTCCCTCATTTCTCTGTGGATCCCTGACCTCCCCCTTCCCTCTCCTTCCTGCCTCTCTTCAACACAGGATACCAGAGAGATCTCCCCCAAATAATTATTGTCTACTAGAAAGCTCGCGGGTCCCCAAGACCACTCTCACTTATTATACCAACTACAAGTTGGGCGGTCTCCATGAGCACTCTTGGGTTGGATAATTCTCTAGAAGGACTCAGAGAACTCACTGAAAGCTGTTACACTCATGGTGACAGTTTATTTTATTTTAAGCAATAGGGTCTTGCTTTGTTGGCCAGGCTGGGGTGCAGTGGTGCAATCACAGCTCACTGCAACCTCGAACTGGTGGGCTCAAACCTCCTGCCTCAGCCTCTCGAGTAGCTGGGACCACAAATGTGGGTCACCGAGCCTGGCCCTTCTAGTTTATACGGTGAATGGATTCAGATGAAAATCAGTGACAGGAAGAGGCTCATGGGGCAGAGTCTAGGAGAGACCAAGCCTGGAGCTTCCTGTTGTCCTCTGCTAGTGGCATCACTCAGACGGCACTTACTTCTCTCAGCAACTCCGTGTGACAACACGCATGAAGTATTGCCAGAGAAGCTCACCCGAGCCTCAGTGTCCAGGGTTTGTTAGGTCAGACACATAGGCAGGGAGCACCTGTGTGACTGACCTCAGCTCCTCAGTTTCCAGCCACCCAGAGTCAAAGTGATGCCACATGGCCCACAGCCCCTGCTGTAAGTCACACTGCTGGCATAGACTGTGTGGCATGGCCTGTGGCTCCCAGGTGAACAAAGATATTTCTACCAGGCTTAAGGATATTGCAAGGGCTCAAGTTAGAGATTCCTTCCCAGGAGCTGGGCACAAAGGGTCAGACCTTGCTTTGGGCAAGCTAAATCCTTCACTGCACTGTGTCCTCTGTCTGATGGGCTCATAGTTCAATTTATCAGTTGTGTTTGAATAATGGATCCTCTGTGATCCTTGAGTGCAGCCCAGGTCTGAGCAAATTCCTGTCCTTCTCACACCACCCCACTCCTGTGCATCCTATCACAATTTGCAATTAGATAGTAACTTCATTGACTATTCCTTACTGTCTGCTTCTCCCTCCACTCTGCAAGCTGCATGAGGGCAGGTTTGGTGTCTGCTCAGTTTTCCTGAATGTTCAGGGGCTGGCACAGGGGAGCTGCTCCATACGGCAGCAGCACTGGAGTCAGACCTGGCCATGAGTCTTGGCCTGACCACTAATTAGATGTGTGGTTGGAGGCATTTACTTTGCCTCAGTTTCTCCACCTGGTAAATGGGATAATAGTGTCTCCTCAGTGGATTGCTGTGAGGATTTTATGAGACCGGCAATCAATTGCCAAGGGCCATGGGTTGTTACTGCCAAGTATTTGCTGAATGAATGTATGAATGAATGAATGAATGAGGGCCCAGCCAGCGTTTATGGAATGCATAGATGAGATTCTCAATGCTTGGTTTCCGGGTCCACCTGTGGATCTTCCTTGCTGTTCCCCAGGCACCATCATCCTAATTTGACCCCCTTTTCTCCCCTCCATTTAGGGTGACAGGCAGGAGCCGCCTGCGGCCATCCCCACCTCGGGGGAGGACCGGGAGCTCCATTACGCCTCCCTCAGCTTCCGTGGGCTGAGGCCCTGGGAGGCTCAGGACCAGGAGGCCACCAGCTTCACCGAGTACTCAGAGATCAAGATCCACAAGTGACAACCTGCTGCAGGGCCCAGGGATTCTCTGGGGAGGGAGATGTCAGGGACAGTTCCTGAGTCACAGTTCTCCATGCAAACAGGAGACCTAGTAGCCTAGGGGAGTCTCACTGGTGTGCTGAGGGCAGAACTGGGCTCATAGTTCAGCCCCACCCCCAATCAAGAGCCTGAGTGTGAGCAAGTGGCTGTATGCCTCAGTTTCCCGCTCTGTAATGGGACACAATAAGCCTAATTCACCAGGCTCTGGTGGGGCAGGAAGGAGATGATTAACAGAAGCTTCCAACACAGGCGTTGTCTGCAGAGAGCGCCTCACCGGTCACACCTCCCCCCAGAACAGCCCACTAGGTATAAAAGTCTGACCACCAGGCCCAAATGGGGACCCTCTGCAGGGCAGTCCTGGCTTCAGAGCTCCCCCACGCTCCACTCTGCCTCTGCCCCGGCCCACAGGGGCTGGTCCCTGGGGCATCACTTTGGTCCCTCACAAACACCCTGCTGCTAGCGTGTCTCCCCGGGAACCCAACCTGTGTCTTCTACCACACACACACAAACCATTCATTGCTTATCTGAAATAAATTATAAATATCTAAATCACACAGGTCTTTCTTTAATTATATTTCCCTGAGCATTTGCTTCCCCTTAATAGTTTCTTCTTTTTGCAGGATTCGCTTATAAGAGTCCTTGCAGTGGCAGTCTGTGTTCCGTTCACACTCTAATGTGGTTTTTGCGGTGGTCCCATCCGACATATTTTGTTCGTTTTTCCACGGGACATTCCTTAGTGAGAAAACGCACGCGACGTGGGCATTCACAGCAGGGAGACTGCACAGGAACCGGCACGGAGTGGAGGATGTTGGTCACGTGCGCTGCACATCTCACTTGCTGAGACACAGAAGTCCACCTTTCATGGCAGAACTGGCTTTTCCAACCCTCAGAATCAGGTTCCACCTCTTGATCAACGACTTCTGAAAATGGTGCCCACCGACTGGCACTGCTGTCAACCGTTGTCCCCCTTTTCAACACTGCACGGCTCCTGCTGCTACAGTGTCTACTAACGTCTACATAAAAGAATCCAATTTGGCAAGGGATAAAATATTTTCCAAAGACAGTCACGGCAAATGCTGCAAGAATTATGCCCTTTGAGAAATCAAGAATTTCTTTTCCTGTTCTAAGTAACATCCCTTGCCTTGACACTTGGAGATTCATTTTTCATTAATTCTTTAACACATTTAATAAGTTCTTGTAAGCAAAGGTGCTCTTAACACTGTTTTCTGTTCTTGAAATTTGCATGATCCTGTTAAACATATTGGAAACTATGAAAAAGAAATAGAATGGGTTTCTCTCTATGGATCACTATTTTTTTGAATATCTTACTGGTAGACAAACTATGGATTATTTTAAAAGTCAAGAATTTTGAGGGCCTTTTCTTCAGAATTAAAGTATAATTTTGGCAATTCACATAAATAAACTGAGGATTCTCTCAGTTTCATTTGTTAAAGAGAGTTGGTGGGGTCTTGAATGCAAGAGAATTAAGAATACTGAAGGGCAACAAAGCCTAAAAACCCTTTAATCGCTCAGTTCAAACAGGTGCACGCCACAACACCCGACTCATTTTTCTATTTTTAGTAGAGACGGGGTCTTGCTCTTGCTCAGGCTGGTCTCGAACTCCCGACCTCAAGTGATCCTCCCACCTCGGTCTCCCAGAGTGCTTGGATTACTGGTGTGAGCCACCATGCCCAGCCGGCTTCTGCTTTTGTTCTCTTGGAGCCCTGAGCCTCCATGCTGGAGAGAGAAGTCCAATGAACCTCCCCCTTCAAGGCACTCTAGGGGGAGTGCCAGGCGGGGAAGAGGCCATCTGGACATTCCATCCCAATCTCCTAGCCGAATGCAGCCTAATGACTCCCAACACCTCGTAGAGCAGATCTACCCAGTCAAACCCAGGCCACTCACAGGATCATGAGAAATAATAAATTGTTGCTTTAGGCCACCATGTTTTAGGATTTGTTATGCAGCAAATTCAAACAACCCTAGAGTAGCAATTGCAATTGTTGCCCCGTCTCTGTGCCCAGGCTCTCCCCAAAGGAGCCCCCCATTCCTGTGCCCCTCCCTCTCCAGCACAGCCCCGTGTCTGTTCCTCAGAAAGTTGTGTCATTTAAATACCGTCTCCTTTTACTGGCTGTACACATTAGCAACCCAAGGACCGGGGATGTCTTTTCCACTGGGAGCCTCCACGCAGCACCGTGGCTGTCACGGAGCACCTGGTGAGTGCTTGCAGAATGAAAGGAAAGATAAATGTACGGAAGAGAGGAAGGGGAAGGAAGAAGGAGCAGTCAATGATTGGAAAGATGAAAAATGGATGAATAGAGGGAGGGACGCATGGAGGAAAGGGTGGGTGGGAGAATGCGAGGATGGAGAGATAAACGGAAGGCTGGATGAATGGGTGTGTGCACGCAGGTTGGGATAGATAAACAAGGGGTGGATGGACGGATGAGAGGTTGAAAGGATGGACGGGGGGACGGATGGGTGGATGGATGGGGGGACGAAAGGGAGGGTGGGTGGATACGTGGAAGAATGGTGGATGAGTGTGTGCATGAGAGTTTCAATGGAAGAATGAAAGGGTGGATGCTTGGATGAAAGTCTGAAGGGACAGATGAATGGGGGAAAAACGAGCTAAACTTTCCCCCAAATAACAACTTTTGCATACACTGGACTCCCCAAGCTCCACAGAAACAATTTATTACCAAAGCACAGTGGTGCCAATGGGAGGAGGGGTCCCCCCGTGGGGCCGGGGCAGCTGCGTCTAGTCCTCTCCGTCCTCACCCCAGGGGCTGGCTGGGGACGACAGCTGAGAGGCAGGGCCCGTTGAAAGGAGGAACTTCACATTAGCTGCAGGTAGCTGCCGGGTTCCCTGACACTCCTCAGGACTGATGAGCATCGCCTGAACAAGTGGCAGGAATGCACATTCCAGGGATTGTTCTAGAAGCTTCTCTGTGATTAAACAGCAAGCCTTGAGTCACATTGCTTCATTTTTTTTTTTCTATTGCAAACTGCAAACTGAAAGTTCTGGAAAATAATAAAATGGCTGTTAGTGTCTCATTCATTCAAGAAACACCCTCTACGCCCTTTCTACATGCCAGGCACGGGGACGGGGACGACACGGTGAACAAGAGGGACGAGGAGCCCCTGCAGGGCTTACAAGGTAGAGAAGGGGGAGGAGACAGCACCAATTAAACACATGCTTCCCTCCAGATGGGAGCAAGGGCTGTGCAGGAAACAGGCGATACGACAAGCAAGTGGGCGGGCAGGCGGCGAGGCGGCACCTCATGGGATGACCTGGGAAGGAGCCAGCTGCGTGAACTCGAGGGCCGGGAGGAGGCGTCCACAGCCTGGATCGCCAGGTGCAAAGGTGCCACGGCGGGCTCCAGCTGGGCCTGGTCTAGAGCTGGAGGGAGGACAGTGTGGCCGGCACGGCGTGGACGGGAGTGAGGGGAGGAAGGGAGCCCAGCCCTGCAGGCCGAGGCAAGGAGCTGCCCCAAAGCAGGGGCAAGATGACCTTCAAGTCACTCAAGAATCACTGGGCTCCTGAAATGGCATCTCCGCATTAAGTTCCGAACCAAGGGACAGATGTGCTGCGGAGTGAGCGGCCTCCAGGGAGTAAGCAGACCTGGAACGGTGGTGATGCTGGAAGGGGCTGCTAAGTTTCGAGGTTGTCCACCGTACTGGGTAGACTGGAAGGCACCTAAGACAGGCTGGCACCCGCGGGACGCCGGGACTCGCTCCATCCATAAATATGGAGGCAGCCTCTGCCCTTTGCCACACCAGAAACACAGAAACGACAGACACAGACGCGCCCCCACCCTCACGAGCTCACTGCCAGGGGGTGACTATGACAAGTGACTGCAGTTGGCCTCATCCAGAACTGGAGAGCTGGAGGAGGCCATTGAAGGGAAGCCAAGGTGTCTGGCCTGGACAACTGGGTGGGCGGGGGACGAGCCATCTACTGAGCTGGAGAGGTGGGGAAGCAGGGGTGGGCGGAGAAGGCCGTGACTTCAGTTTTGGGGAGTATCTGGTTAAGGCAGATGCCTACCACTACCCCACTACAGAGAAAAACGCTCCAAACCTGGTTTTTTTGGCGTATTCTTTGCGCAGGCACCGTGCCAAGTGCTTTGCATATTGTGTTATCTCATATTTTCAGCCTTGGATGTAAGGACAGGTGGTGAGAATGAAGAAGCACTTGTAATCCAAGTGCCGACAAAGGGAGACAGGCCGTCACCCAAGGAGATGCTATTCTCAACAGCGGCACTGGCCGGGCGCGGTGGCTCACGCCTGTAATCCTAGCACTCTGGGAGGCCAAGGTGGGAGGATCGCTCAAGGTCAGGAGTTCGAGACCAGCCTGAACAAGAGGGAGACCCTGTCTCTACTAAAAACAGAAAGAAATTATTTGGACAACTAAAAATATATATAGAAAAAATTAGCTGGGCATGGTGGCGCATGCCTGTAGCCCCAGCTACTCGGGAGGCTGAGGCAGGAGGATCGCTTAAGCCCAGGAGTTTGAGGTTGTTGTGAGCTAGGCTGATGCCACGGCACTCTAGCCTGGGCAATAGAGCCAGACTGTGTCTCAAAAAAAAAAAGAAAAACAGCGGCACTATTGACATTGGGGCTGGTGACTCTTTGTTGGGGGCAGAGGTGGGGGCCGTGCTGGGTGTTGTAGGATGTCGAGCAGTATCTTTGGCCCTTACCGTCAGATGCCAGCAGGACCCTCCCCCAGAGCCATGACAACCAAAAATATCTCTAGACACTGCCAAATGTCCCTGGGGCGTGGGGACTGAGTTAGACAAAGCAATGAGCTTTGATTCCAGCCAACCACCACAAGAGGAATGACAACTCCACGGAGAGAGGAGGGGCTTGGGGAAGCTGCTCCTTCAGGTCACATCCCTGCGCCCTTGCCAAAATTTTTTTTCATCCTTCCAAAAATTCCTGCCCTCTCACGCAGGGCTCGTGGGAGCACAGACAGGTCCAGCCCTGACGGACAGCAATCTAGTTATCACTGCCGAGACGGTAACTCCATCCACGGACACGCACGCGCCGGCAGCCAGGCTGTGCACACGCGTGTTCACGGCAGCAGTGTTCGTAAAACAAAAACCTGGGAGACCAAGCAAACGCCCAGGCGCTGGCATGAGAAGTGTCCCCCACGCGCACCATGGGGGACTGCACTGCTGTGAACAAGACTGGGGACGTTCTGTGCCAACAAGGGAAGAGCTGCAAGAAGTTCTGTGACGTGAAAGGAGCAGGGCGCGGCACAGGGCACACAGCAGCTGACTTTTGTGTGTGTGTGGGGACAAAGAGGGCAGCCGGAAGGAAAGCAGAGACCACAGGTGCGTGTGTGGAAGGACGGAGGGAGAGAGGGGTGGATGGACACAATACGGGACAGCGGAAGGAGGTGATAGACAGATAACAACATCTTGATGCTAATTTTGAAGCCCTGAATCCAGTCGTGCCTGAAGCTTCCCCCCTTAGAATTTTCTAGCTACAACAGCCAATCAACCCCCCTTTTCTTAAAGCCAAATTGAGTCGGGTTTCTGCTATCTGCCATTCCTGGGGGTTGGAAAGTTCAAGAACCTTGTGGAGAAATCCAGCGTCTAACTGGGAAGCTGGGCACATCGGTTGGCGCCTGGGACAGGACTGGGGCAAGGCAGGGGAGGGGTTAAGACTCCTGAACTCTTCCCACCTGGATTCCACCTATGGCGCCATCTGGAGGTCAATGGGGTCATAGGGTGACACTCGCAGATCCTGCAGCAGGACTTCTAGATTGTTCCTGAGCATGGCATAGGGCGGCTTCTCGTGGTACCTGAGGGCCATCACCACCTTCAGGTACTCCTGCAGGGTCTCTGTGGAGCAAGGGAGAGGCCTGAGAGGTGCCCCCCTCAACCCCGAGCCTGAGGGGCCGTGCCCAGAGGGGGCCAGGCAGGGGCACGAGGGTCTCAGGAACAGTGCCCATTTGCTCGGTGCTCTGCCCTGCACCACCAGAGGACTTAAAACTTCTTTTTTTCTTTCATTTTTTGCAAACAGCAAACATAGGCACCAGTCTGACACGAACACCCAAGGACCCATCACTCAGTTTTAACAATGATCACCTCACAGCCAGTCTTGTTTCATTGAAACCTCTGCTGCTTCTCCGTCCTGCACGGTTTTAAAGGAAATCCCAACTAGCAATGTCATTTACCTGTGTGCAAATGGGGCCCGGGAAACTTCTACAGTAAAGTGCCAGACAGGAAATTTTTTTGGCTTTGCGGGCCAGGTGGTCAACTCAGCTGATGTCGCACAGAAGCAGCACAGACAACATCTGAGTGTGTGGGCGTGGCTGAGCGCCAGCACGCCTTACTTATGGACGCTGCAGCTGGAATTTCAAGTAAGTTCCAGGCTATGAAATGTTCTTATTTTGAAAATGTCAACACTTTAAAAATGTAAAACAATTCTTAGTTCACTAGCAGTACAAAAACAGGTGGGCCAGCCCGCAGGACAGAGTTTACTGACGCCTGCTTTGAAAGGTAGGCCGGGTGCAGAAGCTCACAGCTGTAATCCCAGCACTTTGGGAAGCTGAGGCAGGAGGATCGCTTGAGCCAGGAGTTCGAGGTTACGGTGAGCTGTGATTGTGCCACTACACTCCAGCCTGGACCACAGAGCAAGACTCTGTCTCTCTTTCCAAAAAAAAAAAGAAAACTCAAGTCTCTCTCTTTTCTCCCCTTAATAAGCACAATACCATTGTCACATTTTTAAAAAATTGCCAATGATTGGATTGTGAGGTGTAAGCTTAGGTATAAAAAAAAAAGTGCTAATTATGATGTCAACAACAATCATCACAGTGGCCCCTACTTGGGGAATATCTGCTGCAGGCGGGCTGCGGCAGTCGTGAGCACTTGCCTGGGCCCAGCAATGTGCACAGCGTTCTGCCCTGAATCCCTGGGACAACCCTGGAGGTGGGGCTAGTATTGGCCTCCTTTTATACACGGGGGAGCGGAGGCTCAGAGGGGGCGCATTTACCCACTGAAGGTCCCCGGGCTGGTACGTGCAACTCTGACTGCAAAGACTTCCTCACCCAGGAGGGCCGCCCCGGCCCCAACACGTCCCGCCCCACCTCCAACCCCCTTTGATTGGCTTAAAATGAGTGAGGCTCATCTGACCTGGAAGGGAGTGTGACTTGAGCAGCTGATCCATGATTTGAACCCTGAGGATTTAAAATAGCTCAAAAATGAGCTCTTACAGAGCCAGCGGGGACAAACGATCTGTTTCTGTCTGTCCATTTCTGCCTGTGGTTTAGAGAGCAACACAGAAGCTCTTCAGAAGGGGTATTGCAAACGACACAGCAATAACACCTCCCAAACAAAAACAATCTGAATATCCAGTAGCAGCGATTGGCTTTACAGATTATGCTGTAGCCAGACCGTGAATATTGCACAGCTGTCAAAAAAAACCAGCTGCGGTGGATTTATGTGTAAGGAAGGACTCGGAAGAATAGCCTCAGGGCTAAGTGAAAAAAGCAAGAAGTCGAACAAGATGTAGGGTGAGCCCATTTTGTTCTTAAAAACAAAAATAGTTTTATAAAAAACAAAATATGTGTGCATATTTATGTTTGCTCTATATGTAGAAAATGTACTGGCAGCAGATTGTGGAGGCTGTTTGTGGAGTTGGTGGTGATAGCTCCTCCCATACCTGTATGAACAACACTTTGTAATGTGACTTTGTGTCACCGAAACCACCCCTCACGAAGCATTTCCCCGTCCTGAGGTGGAGTCTATTTCCCCACCTCTTGAGTCTGGGCTAGGCTTGTAACTTGTTTTGATCATGTGAAGCAGCCCTGTCTACCCTGCTGGAGGATGCATGACCCGGTGGAGCAGAGATGAGCCATCCCTGCTGAGGCGTCCTACACCTGACAGTGGGAAGCCAGTACCCATCTTACATGGCAGAGTGAGGGGCCACTTGAACCCTCCAGCTCTAGCAGAGCCACCAGATGGTTGCACTGGCATGACTGTCCCCTGATAAGATCAGCAGAAGAACTGCCTGGCTGAACCCAGCCCAAATTGCTATCCCAAAGAATTGTAAATGAATAAAATGGGGGTTGTTTGAGGCCATTATGTTTTTTTAATTGACATATAATAATTGCACATATTTATGGGGTACGTAGTGATGTTTCAATACAGGCAATGTATAGTGATCAGACCAGGGTAATTAGCATATCCACCATCTCAAAACACTTAACGTTTCTTTGTGTTAGGAACATTGAATACCCTCCTAGCTATTTGAAAATATATATTATTTTTAACTATAGTCATCCTACAGTGCTATAGAACACTAGAACTTACTCTTCCTATCTAGCTGTAATTTTATTTCCTTTAAGAAATCCCTCCCTACTGTGTAAGCAACCATAGTGAAAAAATAAAAAAAAAGAAATAAAAAAAAAGAAATCCCTCCCTATCTTTCCCTTCCCCCTACCCTTCCCAGCCTATAGTAACCTCTGTTCTATTTTTCACTTCTATGTGATCAACTTTTTTTTAGCTTCTGCATATGAGTGAGAACACGTGGTGTTTAAATTTCCATTCCTGGCTTATTTCACTTAACATAATGTCCTCGAGTTCCATCCATGTTGCCACTAATGACAGAATTTCACTCTTTTCTTTGGCTGAATAGTATTTCACTGCGCACATACACACCACATTTCTTTATCCATTTATCTGTTGTTGGACACTTGGGTTGATTCCATATCTTAGCTATTGTGAATAGTGCTGCAATAAACATGGGTGTGTTGATATCTCTTCCATATACTAATTTTCTTTTCTTTGGCTAAAAGCCCAGTAGTGGGATTGCTAGATCCTATGGTGGTTCTATTTGTGGTTTTTTGAGGAACCGCCATACTGTTTTTCATAGTGGCTGTACTAGTTTACCTTGCCACCAGCAGCACATAAGAGTTTCCTTTTGCTATTTCTTGTCTTTCTAGTGATAGTCTTCCTACCTGGAGTGAGATGATCCCTCACTGTGGTTTTGATTCGCATTTCTCTGATGATTAGTGATGTTGAACATTTTTTCATATATTTGGTTGGCCATTTGCATGTCTCCTTTTAAGAAATGTCTGCTCAGATCATTTTAGGCCACTATGATTTTGGGTGGTTTGCTGTGAAGGAGTAGGTAACTGACATACGTACTCACCATACTATTAACATTAACAGAGATTACTTTTGAAAGTATGATGGGGGAGGGGGCTGGGAATAGACAGGAACTTTCACTTTTTATGCTTCCCATTTCAGTTTGGTTTCAATTATTTTATAAGCAAATATTATGGTGGCATTTAAACCAAAACCCAAAAAGGAAAAAAGGAGGAAAATGTTTATAACACCAAAAAGTTGGAGACGATCTAAATGTTTTTCAATGAGGAACTGGTTAAATGAATTATGGTATATTCATACAATGGCTTGTAGTACCCACAAACAGATACACCAGTGTTTATCAAACATTTTCAAACTGAGACCCACGTTAGAAACACATTTTACATTATGATCTGGTACCCACATGCATACATATATGTATCATGGAAACCACTGCTCACAAACATTTCCTTAGCTCCTACAAGGCACTCATTTTTTTTGTCCTTTTTAATTTTTAAAAATCTTGTTCTTGACCAATTAAATTGATTTCATGACTCACTAATGAGCCATAATCACAGTTTAAGAAATACTGACATTATATGTATTTTATGACAGTTTAAAAAAACTGACAAAATTCTACATGTACAAACAGGAAATCTCCAAGATTACGTCTTTTTTATTTTTTTTTTTTAAGGACAAATCAAGATTAATTCTTAAAACAAAGCTGGATACTAAGTTGCATATCCACATTATGGACATGCATATTATGATTCCATTAAAATATCATGTGTATGTGTGTTTTTTGTTATTGTTGCTATTGTTCAGAGACAGGAGTTTTTTTTTTTTTTGAAGATTTGTGTTTTTCTGCAATGGGTACTTATTACAAATGCAATTTGGAAAATTCAAGGAAAGAAAACAAAGGAGTGTAAAGAGAGGCAACCCTAAGCCTCCTCGCCCCCCCACCAGGCCTCCTCCTGGACATACCTGAGGGCCTGATGCAGTGACCGCACAGTCCCACCAGGGCCTCCGGGTTGTCAAGAAACCTGAAGGGACAGAAAGACATGTGAAAGGTCTTTTAGGGAAAGGAGAACAACCTTTTAAAAGAGAATGCCTAATATACATACAGTCGATTCTTGTTATTCATGGTCATTACGTTCTGTAGAGTCGCTGTGAATGCAGAATTGGCCAATCCAGAACCAGCGCTCACATTTCATCAGCTGATCAACACATAACCTTGTTTTAGGTGTGTTTCTGGTGAAAGATGTCTTATTTAATAAATATTGTTAATTCATTAGCATTGAACTGTTTTAATTTAGGATCTTTAAGATGGAGAGGGCCATCTTCGATGATTAGGAAAGACAGGAGATGGAAATAAAGATTTTATTACTTACAGGTCCTGGAGGGTAGACAGCACACCCGGAAACCACACACACACACACACACACACACACACACACACATACACACACGGTTCTGAGAGTATGTTGTGGGGGCACCCATGGACCAACGCTTTTATTGGGGTCCAGGGTATTATCCAAACGGGTTTCCCGTGGGGAGTTTTAGTTGGCGGGTTTAAAGCACGCTGGCTTACAGGCTTGAGTTCCAGGAGGTCATGCCGTGCCCAACAGGTGGTCACTGAGGCCTATCTGCACAGTCCACGTGGGGCGTGGGGATCAGCAGGGCTGTCAAGTAGGCTGCATCGAGCTGTCCCATAGGGAGGGGGTCACCAGGAGGCAATGGTATAAGGCAGATATCTGGATCAACCACATTGAGGAAGCGGAGATGTGGAACTGGAAACTGTGTCAGCGGTGACTAAGCCCTTCTTCTGGTGTGAGAAAGTCCTACTTACATTCAAATGGATGCTGAGACAGCATGAAATGATATGAGTTCACGGCCAACAGCACTGTCACTCATGCCCGAACAAAGCTGATCTAACACACGTGTTATCAGTCTCCTTGTCATCAGACAGCACCTAGCACTGCGCTAGGCAGCCATTTTACACACCACAGCACCCACAAAAAGCATAAAAATGGGAAAAGTGTAGCATTAAGTAGACAGTGAAAAGGACACTTGTTTATAGTACGACAGCTGAAACGAGGAGGCAGAACGCTGCCTGGTTCCACCTTCAGCTGGGAACTTGTGTGTCGCGTGACTCAAATTTGTCTCTACTCTGTGTGTCTGCAAATGACCACAAAAGCACCGCGAGAATTGATTTTGGCATCGCACATGCTTTTAGGGAGTAGGAGAATTCACAAATATGGAATCTGTGAATGATGAGGATCAACTGTATACACACACACACACATATACAAACACGCACACACGTCCCTCTTGGACCGCTCAGGAAAATGGGACTTTGTCCGCTGCCTCTGCTCCATCCTGAGCCCCAGCTGCATCATTTCTTCTCTGGCCCGGCCCACCAGGCTGGCTCTCACCACCCACCCAGTCACTGGGCGCTATCCTTGCCTTCGCTGTCCCCCAGTCTCCCCCAGTCCCACCCTCCTGCTCCCCAACTCTCTCTACCCCATCTCCCCCCGTCCCACGGCTCTGGGCCCAGTTCAGACCTCATCCTCTCTCCCTGGACCCCACCCTCCTCCCGGCCTCCTGTGCATCTCCCATGTGGCCCCAGAGGGTCTTTCTACGTCCAGAGCTGCCCCTGCCCCTCCTGGCTCCCAGTGCCTTGAGGATAAACAGCGACACACATGGCCACCTGGCCACCCTCTGGCTTCGTCTCCCCCATGCCCTCCTCCCATCTCATGTTCCAGCCACACCAAACTACTCCTAGTCCCCAGCAGGCCACGTGTCTACTAACATCCTCCCACCTCTGCACATACTGCTCCCGCTGCCTGGGGCGGCCTTGCTCACCCTGACCTCTAAGCCCTGGCACGTGGGCGTTCTCCCCTCAAGATGCAGCTCAAGGGCTTGGTCTCCAAGGAAGCCTTCCCCAACCCCTCCAGCCAGGGGAAATCAATTCCTCCTGGGTGCCTGTGTACCTGTGTCTAGGTCTGCTGACGCCCTATGGCAACTGTGTGTACGGGAAGGGACAGTTCAGACCCTCTCTCCTCCCAGCGACCTCAGGCTGTGTGTGGCGAGTAAATGAGTGAGCAAGTGATGATACAAGAGTTGTGCCATCGAGAGACTGCACAAGCAATTCTGCCACCATCGCTGTCTGTCCATGGATCTCCCTGACCAGCCAGTCACAAATCTGACTCATATTTGTGCTTTGCCCGGCAAGAAGCTTTGCACACCAGAAAGCCTTGGGGATGCAAACTGCCTCTCCTTTTTCATTCCTTCCTTCCTTTATGAACTGGAATGTACAAAAAATGATTAAATACCTGTTGACCGAATGGAAAAAGGCCACGCACACCAGTAAACGTCCTGGCTGAGAAACGTGTACATAGCAAGATTGCCCCCTTGAGATCCTTTTGGTTACGTCCTCCAGTCGCCAACAGAGGCTGGGCTGGGGGCGGGGCAGGGCATCTAGGGGTACACCATCAACATCACCCGCTCTCCCTGGAGCATTTCCACATGCCCAGCCCTCCACAGCATGGTCAGGAGCAGGGGGTCTGGAATTACTGTTATTCCTGCTGGTGTCATTGGTCTTAAAATTATCATCATGACTTATTTACCCTGCACCACCCACACCGGCAGTGCAGACCCTTTTCGTGAAGCACATCACATTCATCCAAAGCCCCTTTAGGTGGGAGAGATGTGAAAAGGGCGATGTAACTGTTCTTAGGAGCGAGGGGAGCTGGAAGGGGAAGATTCAACCTAGAGGAGCCTCAGGGGCTGGTCTCCCCGACAAGAGTGGACAGCAGAGGCACCAGCTGACTCTTTTTTTTTTTTGAGACAAGAGTCTCACTCTGTTGCCCGGACTAGAGTGAGTGCTGTGGCGTCAGCCTAGCTCACAGCAACCTCAAACTCCTGGGCTTAACCCATCCTACTGCCTCAGCCTCCCGGGTAGCTGGGACTACAGGCATGTGCCACCATGCCCAGCTAATTTTTTCTATATATATTTTTAGCTGTCCATATAATTTCTTTCTATTTTTTAGTAGAGACGGGGTCTCGCTCTTGCTCAGGCTGGTCTCGAACTCCTGAGCTCAAA
Source organism: Varecia variegata (assembly GCA_028533085.1). NCBI lineage: Eukaryota > Metazoa > Chordata > Mammalia > Primates > Lemuridae > Varecia > Varecia variegata. Next base: position 21,026,589 of record CM052449.1, on the reverse strand, counting down.
CAATCCTCCCGCCTCGGCCTCCCAGAGTGCTAGGATTATAGGCGTGAGCCACCACGCCCGGCCCAGCTGACTCTTATCTGGGTCTCCAGCACGGGGACTGACACATGGACACCCTCAGGAAACAGGTGAATGAATGAATGAACGGAGAGTGTAATTATGTGCTGTCCTGTTTGCCTAGAAATCTTGCCTCTCCCATGTCTGCCTGGGAGGCTCTTGTGCTCTCTACAGCCTGGGGTCAGCCATCCCCAGCTGCAGGGTCATGTGCCTCCCCTCAGCTCCCACAATGCCCCAGGTGACCGCCGCCCTCACAGGCAGCACCTGCTTCCTGTGTGTCTCCTTCCAGCCTGGGAACCCCCCAACTGGGGCCGCATCTGCCTCACCTCCGTGTCCACACAGAAGCCTAGGCTGGCTCACGCATTCACTTCCTAGTCATTCCTTCATTCCACAATTATTTCTTGAGCACCTACGATTCGTGCTCTGTTGCTGGGAGACAGCAGCACAGAAGGATGGACCCGAGAAGGACGTGTGTGTGCTGCCCTTGCTGTCCTGCCTTGGGACCGTTAGTGGGAGAGGAGTGAACCTCTCCTTCATTTAAGCTGCAGTGGTTTGGGGTCTCCTTGTGAAAGCAGCGCCCGGACTGTCCCTAACTAACCCAACAGAATGGGTAAAGGGGCACTTCACAAACTGCTGTAGCCTCAGGCCGTGTGTCCACCCTACCTGTGCTACTCACGCTGTGACTGTTTTCACCGGGCTTCATTTTGACAGGAACTCTCACTACCATAAGCAGAAAACCAGCACCATCTGTCATGACTTGAAAATAAGTGTAAAAAAAGTTCCAAGAAAATAGGGCAGTGGACTTGTGTTCTAGTGGGTTCTGCGAGGCTGGCTTCCAACGCAGAGGTTGCCTGTGGAGGCCTGAGAGCTGAAGGCCTCTCTTTGTCTCTATGGAGAGATGTCAAGAGCATGTCCGGGCTATACTGAGACATCCTCCTTGCCACTATTTAAAGCCTCATCGCCCCATGGGGGTCATTCACCTGTCATTGTTGCCAGACTTTCCCTCGACATCAAACCTAAAAGCGTGGTGCACACCCACACTGTGACAGTCTCCCTGGTGGACACCAGGGGTCTGGTCCCATGGCCCCCATCGGTCTGATCTCTGGCATGCTGCGTGTTTCAGCCTTTAGCTCCTTACTGTCCGTTTCCCCCACTGGGGTGTGAGCTCCCCGAGGACAGGGATTTTTGCCTTGTCTACTCCTGTGTCCCCAAGGACTAGAACAGAGCCTGGCACTTAGTAGGTGTGCAGTGAGCATTTGTTGCGTGAAGGCAGGCTGTATCCAGGCACCACCAATCCGCCCGTGATAAGGCTCCGGTGCTAGGGAAAAGGCATCGAGGTGACAGGGGCTGTCTTTGGAGTTGAGCGGCCTGGGTTTGAGCCCAAGCACCTCTACTCAGCAGCGGTGTGACCTGGGCTGACGACCTAAGCCTCAGATCGTAAGAGCACTCAGCTCAGGTGTTCTGAGGATGACACAGGGAAGTACCGGGTGCAGTGCCCAATGCAGACAAGGTGACTATAAGCAGGTCAACATGGTGGGGACACATCCCTTCCTCTGAGCAGGTACAAGCAGGAGATCTGACGTAGTGGGATGAGGAAGGGCTCCCTGGGAGAGTGACAATTAAGCTGAAACCTGGAGGAGGATGGAATCCAGGGCATGGTACCATTTGTGCCAATCGAACACATACCCAACATCACGCAGTTTTCAAGGACATAGATACATCTAAACAAATTTAGGAGAAGGACTCAGAGACAGTGAAACAGCAATGTAGCTAAAGTTTAAAAACACAGCACTGAATGAAAGCAAGAAACAGAATGGGATTTAGAGCATAGTACCATTTATGCAAAGTAAACACACACAGTACCACCAGGTATTGTTCCAAGACACCCATGTCTATACAAAACAGATTCAGAAGTAGGAGTCAGAAATAGTGAACTAAACACACGTGTAAAGATGTGGTTAAAGTTGAAAAGAGTCAGAAACAGGTAAGATACAGAGCAGAGCATCATTTATGCAGATCGCACATAGCACCACCATGCAATTTTAAGGATACAAACACATCTAAGTGAACTTATCAATAGAACATACATTAAGTGTGTCTGAGTGGCTGTCCATGATTGACAGAAGGAAGGTGGGAGATATAAAGGGGTAGAATAAAATAAGAAAGGCTCAACATGAACAAGTGACACGGCATGCTAAAAACTGGGAATTATGACGGACTCAATGCTGTTCACTGGAAAGTTCCCTCTTCCCACCCCATACATTTTCCCAGATAATCTCATCCTCTCCTGGGGCTTTAGCTGACAACTCCTGAGGTATCCCTGAGGTCTGAGGTCCACTTAGACTTCAATCCTCCAGTTCAGACGTGGATAACCAACTGCCTCATGGGCAGCCCCTCCTGGATGACTCTTCGGCAGATCCTCCAAGCCCACACTAGATGCTGAATCCCAACCTCTGGACCTGCGGGGCTTCCCTGGATCCAGCTGCCTGCTGTCCTTGGTGCTGAACCCACACCCCATGTACTTCCCTTTGTGGTCAACTGCCCACCGTCCTTGGTGCTGAATATCACCCCAGAACTTCCCCATCTGTCCCCTGCCCACTGTCCTTGGTGCTGAGTGGCTGAATGGTAAAACACAAGTGGTTTCACACGCAGAGGTAAGGGCACTGACGCTGGTGGCATGGACACTGGGTGGCTGGTGGTGCCAGACGCTGAGGCAGGGCCGGGCCTAACCTGCTCAGGTCGCTTACGTGTTTGTGAATAAATGAATGTGCCATGGTGACCTGCACACAATGAGCACTCTCTATGGGCCAGGCCCTGTGCTGAGTACTGTGAGTACTTGACTCCCCAAAGCCCTCCAGAGCCCCGGGAGGTGGGTGCTAATGGGACCCCATCTCACAGAGGATACTGCGGCTAGTGGAGGTTAAGCTGCTCACCAAACACCCACGGCGGTGGCTCCAGAGCCCATGCTCTTGCCTGCTGGAATGGACAGCGGAGCATACGCCTGAGAATCCAGAGGCCTCTGGCTCTCTCGAATGCTACCTCCCCTTCCTTCCTGCTCCCTGCTGGGTCCTGGGCTCCTGCCCTGCCTGCAGGGGTGCTGGGCCAGTGCTGGGTTCTGCTGACCCCCAGACTCACTTCTGCTTCTGCTTCATGATATCCTCAGCGTTGGGAAGGCAGTTTGTCCATGGCAGAAACCCACAGAGCCACTTCAGCATACAGTATCCCAGGGTCTGGAGGTCACTGCGGCGGGAGGGCCCTGGGGAGGGAGAGGAAGAGGTGGCAGCTCAGTCAAGATGCTCCACTCACTGACAGGCCCCTTCCTTTCCTTTTTTCTCTTACTGACTCAACCATGCACTCGTGCCCTCAGCCATCCACCCATGTGGGCTGTCTCACCCGTTCATTCGATTTCCATTCGCTTACTCTCACTCTCTCACTCAACACCCCTTCACCTGCTCTTTCACTAGCTCACTCCCCCATCACCTTTCATTCACGCACTCAGTCAATGAGTCCTCAGCGCCCGTGTGCCAGACCCTATCTCATGTTCTGAAAACCCAGACAAGAGTTTGGTTGGGTCCCAGCCCTGGACAGTCTCGCGGAGCGATGGTTACAGTGCAGGACTACCTGAGCTACAAAGGAGACAGAACAGGACACAGGGAGCCCAGAAGGGTGAGTACCAAACCCAGCCTCAGTGGGGGAGGGTGAAGGAGCCTATGAGGCTTTATTTTCCTCACATCTCCTAAATCACACAATTTAGACAACTCTGTGTAAGCATTCAATACACCCTGAGTTGTTGACTGTGTTGACCTTTTGTCACTGGATGCTGGGGACAGAGGTGCCATCCCTGGCCTGGGGGAGCTCAGCCTGGTGGGTGGGCGTGGGCAGGCACCTGGATGGCCATGATACAAAGGGATCTGAGAAAGAGGGGCTCAAGAGATCTGCCCTGGGACCTCTCCCCGCTTTGTACACCTTCCATAGATAATCTCATGCTTTCCTAGGGCTTAGGCTGATAACTCCTGAGATCCTGCACCCCCAGTGTTCATGCCACCACGCTGCGGATGTTGAGACAACCACCTTCTCAGCAGCCCCTCCTGGATCATGCTTAGGCAACTCTCATCTCCCAAGTTTACACGAGATTCTGAATCCCAACCTCTGGAACCCAGGGCTCCCGGTGCCCAGGTTCCCTGCTGTCCTTGGTGCTGAACTGCTGCCCCATAGCTCCCTCAGTGGCCAGGATGCTGTTCACATTCCCAATTCCTTATCATGGCACCCTTAGCACCTCTTCTGTGTCTGGTGCCTGCTGCTTGTGGTTGCGAACCCCTAGAGCTGCCCCGTATGAGAAGCTTGTCCCCGTGGTACTGAACCCCTCCTCCAGCCGCATACCGCATCCCTTATGCAGGTCCATGCTAATGAACTCAAGATCCCCCTCGTGTGGGCTCCTGCTGCCTTCTGTGTAAGCCACGTGTTTGCCACTTGGGCAATAGCGGAAGGTGAAGCCATAGCCTGCCAGGGTCACCTGTGGACAGGGAAAAAGCCATACAGATTGCAGGTTAGAGGTGCAGACTCTGGAGTCAGAGATTTCAATCGTGGGTGCAATCTGAAACAACACATCCATTACAGATGATACTTTTAACTTATAAAACTAAGCCATGCTCACAGTAAAAATGCCAAACACTATGGAATGGCGTGAAAAGAACCCAAACCAGTCATCCACATTTCTTCCCAGTTTCCCAAACCCAGAAGTAACTGCCCAGAAGTAAGTAACCACTAGTAAAGTTTCTTACGCATCATTCCAAATCGTTTTCTTTAAATACCCAGGTAAACATATGTGGATGGGGAAGGGGCTCTTGTTTTCCACAGAGACATCACACTGTAGCCCCTGTTGGGCACCCAGCTTTTTGTACTTTAATAGTGGCTCAGGGCATTAACTCTGGAGCCAGATGGCCTGGGTTCAAATGCCAGCTCAGCCTATGGGTGGCCATCCAACCTTGGGCAAGTCATGGAAGTTCTCTGTACTCTGTACTTTGACTTCTCCCTTTGTAAAATGATGAAAATAATAGTCCCCACCTCAAAGGGCTGCCATGAAGTTTAACTGAGTGCTTTGGTTTGGATGTTTGACTCCTTCACACCTCATGTTGAAATCTGGTTCTCACTGTTGGAGGTGGGGCCTAATGAGAGGTGTCTGGATCGTGGGGCACCTCACCAATAGATGCATGCCCTCCCTCAAGGGTAAGTGAGTTCTCACTCTGTTAGTTCCCAGAAGAGCTGACTATTGCAAAGATCCTGTGCCCCGCCCCCCGCCGCCTTCCTCCTCACCATGCAGTTTCTGCACATGCCAGCTCCCCTTCACATGGAAGCAGCCCAAGGCCCTTGCCAGATGCCCAATCTTGAACTTTCCAGCCATCACAATCATGAGCCAAAGAAATATTTTTTTTCTTTGTAAATTACCCAGACTTAGGTGTTCTTTATAGTAACACAAAACAGACTGAGACACTTAGTTTAAAACAAAAAGTAAAGTTGCTTGTGCCAGATACACATAAAGTCAACCACATCTTTTTAATGGCTACATCTTATTCTACCATGCGGCTAGGGGACAACTCTTGGTTTTGTCTGTGCAAGACCTATATCCCTTCTTCTTCTAGTCACAGTTTGTGATGGCTGATTTTTTTTTTTTTTTTTTTGGAGACAGAGTCTCACTTTGTTGCCCAGGCTAGAGTGAGTGCCGTGGCATCAGCCTAGCTCATAGCAACCTCAAACTCCTGGGCTTAAGTGATCCTACTGCCTCAGCCTCCTGGGTAGCTGGGACTACAGGCATGCGCCACCAGGCATGGCTAATTTTTTCTATATATATTTTAGTTGGCCAGATAATTTCTTTCTATTTTTAGTAGAGACGGGGTCTCGCTCTTGCTCAGGCTGGTCTTGAACTCCTGAGCTCAAACGATCCTCCTGCCTCAGCCTCCCAAAGTGCTAGGATTACAGGCGTGAGCCACCGTGCCCGGCCATGTGATGGTTGATTTTATGTGGCAACTTGACTGGGCCATGGGGTGCCCAAACATTTGGTCAACTTCTCTTCTGGGTGTATTTATAAAGGTGTTCTGGATGAGATTAACAATTGAATTGGTAGAGTAAGGCAGATTGTTCTTCTTACTGTGGGTGGGCCTCATCCAACCAATCGAAGACATGAATAGAAGGAAAAGCTGAGGAGGAGGGAACTCCTCCTGCCTCACTGCTTACCGAGCTAGTACGTTGGTCTTTTCCTGCCTTTGGACCTGAATTGAAACATCAGGTCTTCTTGGGTCTTGAGCCTGCTGGCCACACATACACATCCCCACTGGTTTCGTTTCTCTGAAGAACCCCAACTAATACACAGTTCTAGCATTTTCCTCTGAGATTGTCCCTCCCCAACTCTCAGTCCATGCAGTTCAGGTGGGGTTCACCTGATCTGTTTCTAATAGGGTTGCTGAGCTTTGGGGATTTAAGCCTGATTTTCTGGTGGCAATTTTGTCACCATGAGGGAAGAGTCTGCCTGACAATGAGTAACACAGAAGCAAGAGGAGTCCAGAGATGGAAGAGCCAGCTTCCCAGTGACTGGGATTGAGTTCCTAGATCCAGCCATGTCTGAAGACAGTGAAGTCCTGAATTTTTCCATTCCATGGACTAATAAATTGCACACCCCTCCTTTTGTAATTTTGTTTAAGCCATGTTAAGTTGGGTTTCTGTAATTTGCAACTGAAAGAGTAATTAAAAACTACTTTAATTAAAAGACTATTTAATCAGCATCCTACTGGGACTATACATTTAAGGTGTTTCCCATTTAACTATTACAATCAATGTTGTCAGGAATATCTTGTACATATATCTTTGAACAGCCCCATGAATATATGGGTAGGATACATTTCTAAAAGAGGAACTGATGATTCAAAAAACAGATGGATTTAAAATTGTGATTGTTATCTCCAAATTACCCTCCAAAAAGGTTACCCAATTCACACTTCCAACAGTGTATGAAGAATTCCTACTTCCTTGCACCCTTACCAGCAGTAGACATTATCATTTTTCCTAATTCTGCCCATTCAAAGGGTAAAAAATAGTGCCTTATTTTTAACTGCATTTCTATGATTATTAGAGAGGTTGAGTATCTTTTCATATATTTAACTAACCTGTGGATTTTTCTATGAACTGCTTTTCCTATCCTTTGCCCATTTTTCTATTAAGTTTCTTATCTTTTCTTATTTATTCAAAGGAACTCTTTATATATGATGAACAGCAATCCTTTGCCTACAATAAGCACTGTGAAATAAGTAGAGGTTTAGAGTCAGATGGAACCTGATCTCAGAGATCTTCCAGAGTGGGTAGGACCCGGCTCTTACCTGACTCAGATCCTGTGGATTCACAAAGATATTTTCAGCTGTCACATTTCCATGAACGTACTCATTCTCATGGAGGAACTCCAGGGCATCCAGCTAGGGGAAGAAGCAAGCAAGCATCTCCATCAGCAGCATGACTAACATGAAGAGGCTGTGATGCAAAGCTGGGTGAGGGAACCCCGGCGGTTAGGCCTGGGGTTGTCTGGCACTGTCTGTGACTAGGGGATTAAGCCTAATTCTGGGTGCAGCATTAGGAAGCCCTCTGTGATAGTACACCTTAGCACACCTCTAATCAGGCTCTCAGAGGATGCAGCAGTCGAGCTAACGTGGCTTTCCATCTACCTCCTATATCTATCTCTTAGCTGACCATAAACTCAGGAGAGGAAGGGTACCCCTCTGCAAAAATGACCTAGCACCCATGTACATCAAAGAGTTCTTCTCATTTCTCCTAGAAAGCAGAAATAAATTTAGTTAAGCAATTTATATCTTTATTGCCAGCTCCAATTTTTCTACTGAGTGCCAGACTCCTGTACTAAGCTGTCTGGTGTGAGCTACATCCCGGTTATAGCCCCAGGCCCCTCCTTGATCCCAGGGCTGAACTGTCCATCAAGTTCTGCTTGTTCTACTTCTACAGACTCTCCATCCTCATGGCCTGGGACCCTCCTCAGGCCTCATCCTCTCCCACGAGGACCCTCACTCAGCCTACAGTCTCTCCCCTCCAGTCCATCCCCACATGGCCCCTGAGGGTCTTTCTGCCCCAGAGCCGACCTGTCCCTTCTCTTCTCTCAATCTTCCCATGGCTCCCCAGCACCCTCGGGACAGGGTCCCAGCCCCTCAGCCTGGTGTACGAGGCCCTGTGTGACCTGGGCAATGCTGACCTCCCCACCCCCACACCATACAGTAGACACTCTGAACATGAAGACTCCAGGACTCTCCTAACATGTCACTCCTACGGTATATCTATCCCTCCAGCAATTTACACTGGGTCCTCTTATTCTCCATCACAGCAGGGGGACATTTCTATCCAGAGTACTTATCACCATCTGTGCAACTGTTTATTTAATAGTGCCCTCTCCCACTAGACTGTGAGCTCCAAGACACAAAACCCACGTCTGTGCTGCTCCCTGCTCTACCCCCAGCCCCTGGACAGTGTGGCACTCAGCAGGTACCTGATAAATACTTCATGAGAGGATGAATGACTAAATGAATCAATGAACAAATGCCTTAAGCGCTCTCCCTCTTACAAGCCTTTGTCTCAGCTGCATCCTTGGCCTGGAATATTCTTTTCTCATGTATTCCCACTCCTATTCCACCCAGCACCTTGCTATTTCCCACTTGTCTTGTGAGTGCTGGCTTGGAAACAACCTCCACCAGGAAGCACAACCTAAGCCTTCAGTTGGAGGCTGGGGCCCCTTCCTTCATGCCCACAGCCCCCCAAGAGCCCTCCACGGCAGTGCTCATCACCCCGGTTCTAACCTTCCACCTGTGTCAGTTAGCGTCCAGCCTCCAGTGTTCAGCGGAGGGAAGTGGGGACTGGATGTCAATGAAAAACAGCCTGATAAACTAGGATCTGATGCGCCCTCCTGCATGTGGGGGCTGAGCAATTTTCAGGTACATACCAGCCGGCAGGCCACCTGGAACACAGACCTCTCTGACATTACGTGCTTCGGGTTGTCATCCAGGGCTGACTGAAGGCTCCTCCCCAGGCTGGGGAACACCAAGAACCTGAAGACATGAGCATTGCAGGAGGTGGGAGATGAACGGGGGAAGGGAACAGTCCACCAAGATGGAGGGTGGCAGAGGGGTTGCAAGGTCCTGGTCCCAGATGACATTAAGGGCTCTGTTTGGTCTGGTACCAGCTTGGCTCAAAAATGGGGGAAGGAAGGAAGCAACTAACTGGCCAATGGCTCCAGGCTCCCAGCCGTGCCCGGGGACATGAAAGGGAGAGAAGGAAAGGGGCCAGTGAGCGGGGCAGTGAGTGAGGCGGCTCACCTGTACTTATCCTGGTGAACACCAAAGCCGATGCAGGTGGGGATGGCCAGTAGGGGGGTCGAGTACAGCTTCTTCCACTTGTTCACTGGAGGAGGCAGGGGCTTGAGATTAGAGCCCACCTGGCCCCAGGCCCGTGGCAACAACACCTCACTCTCAGACCACAAGCAAAGGGTGCCCAGGTCAGACCCTGGATCTCCTTGTAGGAGATGACATCTTTGTGGGTGGGTGACAGTGGGACGGGGGTTCTGAGAGGGTGGGTGTGGGTGACCCATGAATGTCAGTGATCCATGTCTGCAGGTGACTTCTGAGGAAGCACATGCAAATCTAGAGTAAGTGGGAAGGCTAAGAATGACAGAGTAACTTCTAAATTCGCACACAGAGCGGATGAGATCAATGACCATCTAAACTGGCCATGATGGGGCCAGAATGTGCCTCTATGTTCCAGATTTCAGGGGGGTGGCAAAGAACCAACGGTGTGTTGAGGCAAGTTTAACGCTGGCTGTCCGGGGAACAAGTCCTGACTGGCAGTATTTGCAATCTCTGTGGTGTAAACACCTCCCACCATGGCCAACTTCAAGCTACCAATGTGACGTGACTGAATGTGAGCCAGGACAGACGTACGGCGGATGCCACTATGCAGTATTGTCACCACATGGGGCAATACATGTAAATAACCTCTAGAGTACAGAGAACAGACAATGTAGAAAAATAATTAGGACATGAGGAGATTTTGAATATTATTACCTTTGTTTTGAATATAATTTATTTGATTGTAAGGTTATGTAATTTAATTTTAAATAACGGCTGTATGTAACCACCGGCTTACAGTATTCCTGAAAATTTAATGCTTGACTCTCAAGAGCTGGGAAGACCCAGGCTCTGAACATGCTGCCTTTCCTCTGACGCCCGAGGCCTGAAGGGTGACAGGTGTGAGGCTGTGGGCACAGACGGGGTGCAAACCTGGGCCTTTATTCCCTACCGTTCCCACACCTACAGGGGGTCGAGACCATGATGGCACCCCTAACTCTCTCCCCCTTGCCCACGTCCCTGTGGGTTACCTTGCAGAGGCTTGGCAGCCCGCTGGAAGAAGTTCTGCTCGTTGAACAAGCGCCCATCCTTGGCATCCTGGTGGGGGACAGGAAGACCGGAAGGCTGTCACACTGAACTCTCTTAGACAAGGGCCCCCAATCCCCACTGGCTATTTGTCACCCCAGGGTAATGCCAGTGACAACCAAGTTCCTCAAGTCCCTCACATCAGAACCAAATTCCTAGGGTGCTGCACGTGAACACATACCAGAGACTGTGAGCTACCTCCCAGTACCCAGGCTCCTTTTCTTTCTTTTATGATAGAATCTGTAAGTTTCCCTTAGGGAATGTGGCCCTCAGCTAAAAACCACATTTCCTAGCCCCCTTTGCAGTAAGGAATGGCCACATGACCAAGTCTTGGCCAACGGGTGTGAGCAGAAGAAATGTGGGCAACTTCCAGGTAATGCCCTTAAAAGGCTGGGACAAGCTCTCCCTTTTTTCTCCTGTTCCAGTTGGCCAGAATGCAGAGGTGACAGTGGGAGTTGAAGCAGCATCTCAAGAGATGGAAGTTATGAGTTGAAGATGTTGGAGCAACAGGAGAGAAAGAAACTGGGCCCCTTGTTTACGAAACCATCACAACAGCCCCGGACCACTGCCCCAGACTTTTAAGGGAAAAAGCAACAAAATACTATCTTGTTTAAGCCATTATTAGTATCGGGTCTTTTTAAAAATCACAAACCAAATATTTTAATTAAACGCAACTAGTGCAGCTGGGTTCTTACGAGGGCAGGTCAAACAGAGCTAGGTTCAAACCCCAGCTCTGTCATTAATTTATTCTTTCTACAGAGCCTCCATTAGGGCTGAGTATCGTCTGGGCATTGTGGATATAGCGGTGAACAGAGCAACATGCACGCTGGGTGTCCCTGAGCAAGTGAGTCTCCACTTCCTCATCTGTTAAACGGGAACACAGCAGCCACCCCATAGGCTTCACAGTGCTTGTCAAACTCTCAGCTCAGGGTTTGTCACACAGGCTCTCTGTCAGCAGGTGCTACCAGTCATTAGTGAGCCTGGCTCCCAGCCCTTGCCCATCCTCCTGTTGCCCTGGAGTCCTCTCTGTGACACACGTGAAGCCACAGTGAGCTCTGGGTAACTGTGAGCTGACGTGAGCACAGCCTCTCGGGCCCTGATCAATCCACGGGGTACATTCATGCCTGTGCCCCACTTCCCCACCGGGGCAGCTCCTTAAGGGCAGCGATCGGGTCTGACCATTGCTGCAGATGTCCCCAGCACTCAGTTCATAGGAAGCCGCAGGAAAGGTTAGGTGAACAAACGAATGAATGAATGGATGGATGAGCACGCCGGGCAATAAGCACTTGTCCTTTCGAAAACATCAGAACAGAACTGCCTGCCCCAGGATGGGGAGGCTCTCAATGTCCTCTGGCCGGCCCTGTGCCCCACACTCCCTCCCTGGCAGCGTGTCCCTCTACTTGATGGGACTGTGACATGGTGTCTCCCCCACCAGACTGGGAGCTCTTCCAGGGCTGGGCCTGGGGCTGGCTGACAGCCCAGCATCACCCAGCTCTGAACCCCAGGAAATGCTGACTAGGTCACATGGATGAGCAGAGAGCAAGGCTTCACTTCTGCTTCCCTGGTGAGGATGGTGGCAAAAATAACAGCAATAATAACAGGAACAGTGCAGACTGGTGGGGTGTTTACCGTGCCAGGCGCCATGTGAACCCTTCTGAAAAGAGTGAGATGGGGCGTGGTAGCTACCCCGTTGAGAGGATTCAACAAAGCGGTGCTCGTGAACAGCTTGGCCTGGGCTGGGCACGTGACAGGCTCTCAACTGCAGGTGCGAGCTGTCGTCAGTGAGCCTGGCCCCAGAGCCCACACTCTGACCCACTCACATGGCCTCTGTCTAGGGGTGAGAGAGGGCAACAGACCTGGCTGTCCTGAGTTTTCTGGGGTGAGACAATTTGGATAAATGAAAAGAAGAAAATGAAAGTTACCCATAATCCCAGCACCCAGGGATGATGATGAGGCTGCGAACCACACGCAGAGGCAGGTAGTAGTGGGCAGGTGGCCACCCGATGCGGGTAGTAGTGGCTCCATCCCACAGATGAGGAAACCGAGCTCTCAGAGGGGAGGAGCTTGCCCACATCACACAGCCAGACTCGGCCAGATGCGGCTGCAGGTTTCAAACAGCCCTGCGTGAGGAAGAACCGGGAGGCTGCCCCGGGGTCTTGCTGCTCCTTGCAGGCCAGGTGGACCCTGGCCCCCAGGCTGAACTCTCCCGCTTAGGAGGGGCTCAGAAGTCAAGGATGCATTTGCCAAAGCCCCAGGCCCTTCTCTTGGTGCTGCCCCCCGCCCCTCAGGGCCACTCACCAATTTGAGCGAGAACTTTTGTTTCTGGGGATCTGACCCACAGGCGAGGATGGAGGTGGGCTCAGCTGCGGAGGAACAGAACAAGCAGGCAAGGTTATAACCCGCGGGGAAGGTCAGAGTCATCATCCTCAAACTTCCCAGCAACGAGGTTCTTCTCCCCCTTTTTCTCACTGTCAGTACCCTGCTGTGCAGGAAGGGCCACCACAGCAGGCCCGGGACTGCCCTGCAGGCAAGGTCTGGGAACCGGGTTTCAGGAGGGCTCCCAGCATTCCCTGGCTGATGAGAGGGGCTCAGGGGGCCTGAACCGTTTGTGCAAACGGTGTGGTTTATGCTGAACACCTGCTTTCCTTCTGGGAGCCTGGGATTTGGCTACCTGGTAGGCAGAGGGGGCACTGAGCCTCTGATGAGCTTTCCTGGTGGACGATTCCCACAAACTGTCACAACTTGTGTCAGGGGAATTAAGTGCATCCTGTGCAGAGTGGCCTCATCCAACAGTGACCCATCTCCAAAGATGGGTGGAAGGGGACACAAAGGGCCAGCCATCCTGGCTCCAGACCCCAGGGTCAGCTGAGGCTATCGCTGGGCTGCATCGTGGCTCCACCTCTCCCTCTGCCCCACGTGCTTCCTTCCCCTCCCCTCCACAGGCTCCTTATAATCACCCCGTGTGCTTGTCCCGCCACAGAGCCTGCTTCCGGGAACCCACCGCATCTCCAGCGCTGTGCTAGGTGTGGGATTTCCATGCATCCTCCTCATTTGACAGATGAAAAAATGAGAGAGCTAAAGCTTAGAGAGGCCAAGAAATGCCAGGCCGACCTGGGTTCAAATCCCAGTTCCTCCGGCTCTCAGCTCCTCTGTGTGACTTTGGGTGAGGTGCTAAACATCTCTGGGCCTCCATTTCCACATCTATAAAATAGGAGTAATGAAGCCTACCCTGAGACTGGCTGCAAGCATTCAGCATGCTAGTAGGAATAATAACAGTACCGGCTAAGCGTGCAGCCAGAGCTTGCATCACCCTTTATGTGCATGGCTTAATAAACCCACTCACGGCCCCACAGCCCAGCATAGAGCCTGGTGCATCCGGATTGCTCAACATGTGGTAGCTTTTTAAAATATCCCCATTAACACCAGGGTACCACAGCTGGTAAGTGGCAGAGCAGACTTGGCCCAAGTCTCACTCATTTGAAGCCCATGAACTGAACCATCATCGCCTGTCCACCCTGACTCACTCCTGTGTCCCTCCTTCCTTCCCTCTTGTTGCTCCCACCCTCCCTTAATCATCAAGGTTGGTATCACCTAAGATGCTGAGCTAAGGGATAAGGAGGTGAGCAAGTCACCTAGAAGCCATCCTTGCCCCTTAAGAAGCTCCAGCTGGAACAGGGCTGAGACCCAGTTCTACATGTTCAAGGCCAAGGATACTCTGAGCCCAGCAGAAGGGGGAAGAGTGTGCAGGGCACGGATATCAGAGATAGAGGATCCTTTCTAGCTGCGGGGGGAAACTTGGGGGGATCATCAAGGGGTGTCCTGGAGCTGGCTGGGACATCATGGCCAAGAGCCTGCTCCTCACAGGAACCCGGGCGTAACAACAGTACCTGTCTCACAGGGTTAGCATGAGGTCAGATGACAATTCGTACATGCCTGGCGCTCGGAAGCAGGCAGGAAAAGCTGGTGATTTAAATACAGTTTTCCTGCACTACTTTGCAGATTATAAAGAGTTTTTCTCTTCCACTTTTCTAACTGACCCTCCCACTGATAGCCTGGAGAGCTGGTTGGGCCATTTTCATTGCAGAAGGAACCAAGGGAGGCCAGATCGGGGCAAGGGCCCTAGCAGAGACCAGCCACAGGCCCAGGGCTCCAGACTCTGTGATGTAGGGTGACCCTTGCTTGACACAACGACCCCTTCCACACAACATGCAACATCTTGATATGCCAAATGGAGACCAGAGCATGGCAGGCAAACAGGTGGGAGCCTCTGCTTGCCAAAGGAAGGGCAATATTGAACTTGGAGCAAGAATGTTCTTCTGGACCTATCACAACCGTAACAACAGAAAGTGCTTATACAGCGCTTGCTATTTTCCCAGGCACCATTCTACTCATTTAACTCTCCCAACAACGGCTGTGTGAGGTTGGTAGTGCTACGATCTCTCCTCTGACTGAGGCATAAGGTCATAATGTCATTTGAACAAGGTCAGACAACTAGCTGCCAGCAGCGGCAGGAGACATGCCCATACAATTGGGCTCCAGGGTCCACCATGTTTTCCCACCTCCCCAGTCCTCACTGGGGACTCCAAGTGACTTCTCCCTTACAGCCTCCAAAGGAACCAGTGCTTCCAGCACCTAGACTGTATACCCAGTGATCTTGGACTTCTAACCTCCGGGACTGTAAGAGAATATATATGTGTTGTGTTAAACCACGAAGTTTGTGGTAATTTGTCACAGCTGCCCTAGGAAACTAACACAAGCCCCAAACCTCCAGCCACAAGGGCCTGGACCTGAACCTGAGCTTTTTCACGGGGCGACTTTCCCAGGCATGCCACGGTGAGCAGCTGCAGGGATTTATGCTACCGACAATGGATGACGGTTCTCCCGTAGCGCTCCAGGGAGGCCGGGAGTATGACATTAGAATTCAGCATTTGACAGATAAGAGTTAACAGACGTCAAGCGCTTAGAACTTGGCGGGGCACAGAGTGGGATAAAAGTGTCCACTGCTATGGTAACAATAAAGACTCGGCTTGCTGTTGCTATTTTACTGTTACTGTTTAAACTACAGGACACTATCTCCTCTCGACTGGTGCAAACTGGCAGAAGATAAGGGCGATTTGCCCTGGGGTAATGCTGCCCGACTGCGCAGCCTCCCCAAGTGCGAGCAGGGTCGGCAGGGCCTTCGCCAGCCCCAGCACCGGGGCCTGGCACACGGTAGTTGCTGCTTAAGGATCCGCTGAAGGAATGAGTGACTCGGGCAGGCTGGGCGCCAGGACGGGGTTTGTTATTTTTATCAAACAACCTAAGTCACAAAAGGTGAAGCCACACGGCCCAGATTTCCCTTCCTGTACTTTCCACTGTGGTTTCCGGTGAGGACAGTGTGGTTTCTTCCTTTCAGGTGCTTCTGGCCCTGCGTGTCTTCCTTCCCTGCCCTCTTCCTCTCTCCCCTCCATCTCTTTCTTGCTGTTGGTTTTCTCTCCCTCTTTCTCCTCCCTCTATCCTTCTCTGCCTATCATTCCTTCTCACTCTCATTCCTTCTCTCTCTCATTCCTTCTCTCTCTCCCTGTCTTAGGAAAAGCCAGACTGTCTGGGTTCAAATCCCAGTTCTGCCACTTGCAGGCTGTGTGCCCTTTGGAAAGTGGCTTCCCCTCTCTGTGCCCCAGTTGTAAGATGGTAATAAGGGTGCCTCTCTCACAACACAGCTGGGTGCATCACGTGGGTTATGACACAGAGAGCTCCGAACGGTGCCTGCATGGAGCGAGTGCTCCCTAAGCATTAACTCACGCCCCTCTCTTTCAAGCTCCTGCATGCTCTCTCCTCTCTCCCCCACCTTTCCCTGCCTCGCCCTTCTGTCCCTCCATGAGTAACACTGCCTATCTTGGTCTGGGACGGTCCCTTTACAGTTTTCCAAATGTTTTGCCTCCCTCCTGTCATCGTTTGGAGCCAACAGCCTCAGGAGACAGGCGTACAGGGCATCATTTCTTACTTTTCCAGTGGGGGACATCGAGGCACACAGTGCTGGAGCTGCTTGCCTGGGCTCACTCAGCATGTCAGAGCCAAGCCAGGACTCAGCCCAGGGGCTGTCCCAACATGCTGCCTTGCCCCTCCCCAGACTCGAAGGCAGAGCTAGCCAGCGGGAGGCTCAAAACGGCCTCATGCCTGTCCGGCCAGCCAGCACATCCAAATCAAAGGTTTTCTATCAAAACCTAGGTTTCGGCCGGGTGCGGTGGCTCACGCCTGTAATCCTAGCACTCTGGGAGGCCGAGGCGGGTGGATCGCTCGAGGTCAGGAGTTCGAGACCAGCCTGAGCAAGAGCGAGACCCCATCTCTACTAAAAATAGAAAGAAATGATCTGGCCAACTAAAAATATATATAGAAAAAATTAGCCGGGCATGGTGGCACATGCCTGTAGTCCCAGCTACTCGGGAGGCTGAGGCAGTAGGCTCGCTTGAGCCCAGGAGTTTGAGGTTGCTGTGAGCTAGGCTGATGCCACAGCACTCACTCTAGCCTGGGCAACAAAGTGAGACTCTGTCTCAAAAAAAAAAAAAAACAAAACCTACGTTTCTGGTTTTCCCTGACAACTTGAAAGCTCTCTGGAGCTCAAAGCCTGGCTAGTTATTAATATCTCTGGAATCCATTTTCCTCATCTATAAAATCGGGATAATGGAAGTACTGATGTCCTAAGGCTGTTGTAAGAATTCCGAGAGTTAAGAAGAAGAAAAACAAACATATGCCCATCTAAAAACTTGTACACAAATATTCACAGCAGCATTATTCATAATACCCCAAACACTCAAATGCCTGTCAACTGATGAATGGATAAGCCACATGGGGTCTACCCATACAATGGAATATTGTTCAGCTACAAGGAGTGAAACACTGACACATGCTGCAACATGGATGGACCCGGGACACATGACACTGAGTGAGAGAAGGTAGACACAAAAGACCACATATTATATGATTCTATTATACGAAGTGTCCAAAATCAGCAAATCCATAGAGACAGAAAGGAGATTAGTGGCTGCTGGTGGATGGGAGGAGAGGGAAATGCAAGTGGCTGCTTAAAGGTATCGGGTTTCTCTCTGGAGTGAAGGAAATGTTCTGGAATTAGTGGTGATGGTTGCACAACACTGTGAATATACCAAGCGCCACTCAATTTTACTCTTTAAAAGAGTGAATTTTATGCTTCTGAATTTTATCTCAATTAAAAAAGTGCAAAAAAAACCCCATATAAAGTGCTTAGAACAGGGCCTGGCCTTGCATAAACACTCAATAAACATTAGGTATTATTAATACTAATACGAACACCACAGTTGTTATTTCCCTCATTGTAATAAAGAACCTGACTCCACTGTGTGAGGTTTCACTATTCACAGCTTTTAAGCCTCGCCCCTGCCCTTCCCCAGCCATCCCACCTGGGCAAAAGGTGTTGGTACAGGAAACCTCACCCCAGCTCCACCCCAGCCACGTGCACCACCCAGGCCAGCCTCCCCGCCTCGCTCTCTCGAGGCGTTTCTGACCCACGTGGCAAGCCTGCTCTGCTCTCTGCAGAGACCCCAGTTATGTAAGGAATAAACCTCTCATATTCTCTTGGTGTGGAACATCATTAGTCTCAACATCTGAACCAAATTTTGGGTGAGGGTCCATCCTATCTCTGTAGGCTGATCAACTGTCGTGATCACTCGGCCACCGGGCCTGCACCCCCACGTGACAGCAGGTGGCGGTGAGGAGGAGCACACTGCACAGGGCACACGCTTTCCCACTGGCTGCGGTCCCACCACTCCCTACTGCCGTCCTCCAGCCTCCTGCACTCATTTCCACTGGTTGCCAGGCCCGGGTAAGCAGGGAGGTTTAGAGTCCTGGGTCTGAGGGAAAGCTGCCTAGAGGCAGGTCTGCAGCTAGGGACATGGCTTCCACTCCCATTCTAAGGAAGGGGTCCCCCTCCCCCTGTCCTGGTGCTGCAACGGCCCAGCCTAGCCCAGCACCTGCCCGTTCGTGGGCAGGGTGTACCTTCATAGAGAATGCCCTGGTCGTCCCTGGTCTGGAAGGATCCCAGCTTCCACTGCCGCCCACTCTTGTCTGTCAGCACCGTTCCTGTGGGCAAAGCCTCAAGCGAGGTGGTCACCCGGCTCCGCTTGAGTGTCTGAGGGCTTCGCCTGGTCGGCTGTGGGCTGCATTTGGGCGTTGGGGGCCTGCTCCAGGACCCTGTAGGAAGATGGTCAGAATGAAGAAACAGTGGCATCCAGGAAAGAAAAGCTGGACAGAGAATGAAATAACACTCATAATACTGTTCCTTCATTTGTTCATTCAATAAACACTTCCTGGGAACTTTCATGGGTCAGGTTCCCTGTGTGATGAAGCTGGAGAGTCAGACATGAGTCAGTCATGGTCCCTTCCCTTGGAAGCCACTAATTTGGTGGGGAAGTCTGACCTAAACACCATCAGTCAGAACTGAGTCTGAGACAGGGCAGTACCAAGGGATAAAAGGACCAGAAGAAAAAAACATTGACTGTGCCTGGAGAAGTCAGGGAAGCTTCCTGGAGGAGGGCACATTAGCGTTGGGTCTTGTTGGATGAGTAGAAGTTTGCCAGGGGAAAAGGTATATTCCAGACATTTACCCAAAAACAGGACTTGGCCCTGTGCTGAGATTGAAGAGGGAACAGAAATTTTTTAGACTGAAGCCTTGCCCTCGAAAGGCTCCCAGACTGGCAAGAGAGTGGGGTGGGTGTGGTAGGAGACAGACTTGGACACAGGAAAAGATAACATCCCTTACCTCATTCCTCCCACCCACCATCCCTGCAAGACACATAATGGCAACAGGACTCTGGGGCTGGAGAAATTCATAGGCTCTGACTTCAGATCTAGGGGCCCAGGAGGCAGGAGATAAGCACACAGTGTTCAAGCCTCCCACGTCCTGGGCACTGGTTAGGACCCTGTCCCCAAAGGACTCTCAGTCTAGAAAGTGAGGTCAAAAGGGACGTGGAGCCTAGCGACACATACACTCAAATGAAGGCAGCAGCCCTGGGTGTGCTGGATAAAGAGGTTGGAGAGAGGCCCTGGCAGTGAGGAGGCCTTGACGCAAGCCTACGACGTTCAGCAAAGGCTTCTCAGAGATCAGACCCTCTAAGTGTCGGGAAAGGGGCAGCACGCCAGGCCAATGAGGGAGGGGGGAGTGTCCTAGGCCAAGGGAACAGACTTAGCAAAGACCAGAGCCTAAAAATCTCCAAAAATGAGTTTTCTGCACACAGGGTTGAGGTGAGAGCTAAAGCAGGGACCAGACCATACAGATGTCGGGCTGAAGAGCTTGGACTGTGGGCGACAGAAGCAACAGGGGGCTGTGAGCAGGGAGGGGCCAGGGCAGCTCTAGGTACAGAAAGCCCTCTCTGGGGCCATGTAGAGATGGGCTGGAGGGAGAGACTAGAAGAGGATCCAGGCAGGGGTGGATGAAGTTTGAGCTGGGGCAGCGGCAGCTCTGTCCCAAACTTCGTCAGATGACCCGCCTTTGCTCCATCTACAGTCAGGCCAGAATGACCCTACCTCTTACCTTTGGATCTCTCAGAAGGACTCGAGGTATCTTCAGACCCAGAACTGTTACCATCTGAGAAGAGGGATAATTGGGGAGAGGTGACAGTGCTAGACCATTTCACTCTCTTGGGAGAAATTTCAGAACTGGAGTTCAGCTCTCTCCTGGAGCCTGGAGAAAGGCAGATCAAATGTAGACTGGCGTTACAATAGCCCTTTTCAGGCACCATTAAACCAGAAACCCTGAGGTCATATTCAGCTACACTCTTCCCTTTGGCCTTCACAGCCAATTCTTGCATCTTCAGTCACCTAAATATCTAAGCAAACTGTTCCTTTCTTTTAGTTATTCTTTCTTCCATAGCCCTTAGCCCTTCTTTTAAATCTTCCATTACTTTGTGCTCTCTGGGTAATTTCCTCAAATCTATCTTCCAGTTCACTAATTCTCCCCTCAGCTATGTCTAGTCTGCCATTTAAACCATCCATTCCTTTTTTTTTTTCCCTAGAGAAAAGGGCTTACTCTGCTGCCCAGGCTGGCGTTCAGTGGCCTGATCATAGTTCACTGCAGCCTTGAACTCCTGGGCTCAAGCGATCCTCCAGCCTCAGCCTACTGAGTAGCTGGGACTCCAGGCATGCACCACCATGCCTGGCTAATTTTTCTTATTTTTTGTAGATACAGGGTCTCACTATATTGCCCAGGCTGGTCTCAAACTTCTATTCTCAAACAATCCTCCTCCCTCAGCCTCCCAAAGTGCTGGGATCACAGGAATGAGCCACTGTGCCCAGCCCATCCATTGAGTTTCCAACTGCAAAGATGATATATATATTCTTATCATTAGAGGTTTCATTTGGTTCCTCCTCAAATATGCCTGGTCAATTCTAACTCTTGTTCCTCCCTCCACTATACTTTCAATTTATTCTTTTATTTCTTAAACATTAAATTTACATTGTAAATATTCTCATCTGTTAATTCTAAGGTCTGCGGTCTTTGCAGTTCTGATTCTGTAGTTTGTTGTTTCTGTTGACTCTCATGATGGCTTATTTCCTGGTGTCTTTTTAAGTCAACAAAGACTGGGACTCATGTTCCTTGGATGTGGGAATTCTCTGAGATCTGTCTTTAAAGGGTGTTTTCCAAGAGAAAAAAATTTTTTTTTTTTTTTTTTTTTTGAGACAGAGTTTCACTCCGTTGCCCTGAGTAGAGTGCCGTGGCATCAGCCTAGCTCACAGCAACCTCAAACTCCTGGGCCCAAGCGATCCTTCTGCCTCAGCCTCCCGAGTAGCTGGGACTACAGGCATGCGCCACCATGCCTGGCTAATTTTTTCTATATATATTTTTAGCTGTCCAAATCATTTCTCTCTAATTTTAGTAGAGACGGGGGTCTCGCTCTTGCTCAGGCTGGTCTCGAACTCCTGACCTCGAGCGATCTGCCTGCCTCGGCCTCCCAGAGTGCTAGGATTACAGGCGTGAGCCACCGCGCCTGGCCCCAAGAGAAAATTTTTTATGTGGGATGGGGGGTGGTACCCATATCTCACCACTTAAATTAAATTAAATGTTCAGCTTGCATTTTCGGGAGGCCACACAGATCAGTATGAATTCTGGCCCCAGACCGGTGAGAATGCGAGTGCTTGGTTAGGAATACTCAGAGAAGACATTCTTCCTTTTTTCACCCACCACCAAGGCTGAGACCGACAAATGTCTCTAACAATTTTCTCTGTGGAGCAATTGTTTTATTCTAGTTTACCCACTGAGGCATCCCGGATTTAAGAGGTGGGTTTCCAATCTCATCACCTGCACTGCTCAGGCCCTAAGCTTTGCCTCCTGTACCCCAATGAAACCCAGGCTCGAGGCCACCATCAAATAGCCCCAGGACAAATAACACCTACAACACTTGCTTAGCCCTGTGGATCTGTGTTTTTTTTACTGTTTCTCACGTCCATGGAATTCCCTTACTTTCCTACCACCCAACCCTATATTTAAAGAAGACATCTTTTATATTTTATCCAACATATCTGGGGGTGCCAAACCAAGTGCAAAGGCTCAGAGACCCACGTGTGCCTGAGGTATTGAGGAAGAGTGGGGAGGCCAGTGCAGCTGGAACAGCATAAGCAACAGCAGGGGGGTTAGGAGGTGAGGTCTGAGAGGAAATGGGGACCCAGTCACGTGGGGCTTCACATGGGAAGGTGTGAGCAGAGGAATGACAGGTTCTGACTCCATATTAATAGGATCCCCTCTGCTGCCACAGGAAGACTGCAACAATACAGGCCAGAGGTGAGGGCGGGATGGACCAGGGAGGTGGGATGGGAGCTGGACAGAAGTGGGCTGATACTGCATTGATTTTATAGAGACAGCCAACAAGATTTGCTGAAGGGCTGGAGGTATGTGAGGTGGGAGAGAAAGAGGACTCAAGGATGACCCTGAGGTTCTGGCCTGAGAAACTGGATGAATGGAGTAGCTGTTTACTTCGATAGGGAAGTCTATGGAAGGAGGCAGATGTGGGCAGTAGTAATATCAATAGCTCAGTTCTGGGCATGTTCAGATTGAGATGCATATGGGACATCTATTAGGTTGAACATCCCAAATCTGAAACTCCAGAATCTAAAACGTTTTGAGTGGCAACATGACACTCACAGGAAATGCTCATTGGAGCATTCCAGATGTTGAATTTTCAGATTTGGGATGGTCAACCAGTAAGAATAATGCAAATATTCCAAAATCCAAAACAATCGGGACTCCGAAACACTTGTGGTCCCAAGCATTTCGGATAAGAGATACTCAACCTGCAGAAGTCAAGGAGGCAGCCTGCTATACATAAATCTCCACCAAGCAGGGGGGAGTCCAGGCTGGAGATAGGAATACATGAGTTGTCAACATATAGACAGTGTTTAAAGCCATGAGTCCAATAAGATGCCAAGGGACTGAACATAGATAGAGCAGTCCAGGGCTGAGCCCTGGGCTTCTCCAGTAAAGGCAAGGGTCTGACAGGTGACAAAGGTGTCCTCCCCACCCTCCCACCCCCCACACATATAGGTGTACTTCACCCCTACTGCAGGGATAACTTCAAAATCCTGTTCTTACCTCGGAAGGATGACACACGTGGCTTGACAAAGGTCTGGGACCCCGCACACTCCTCTGTAGGTAGAAGTTTTCCACAGTAGGGGCAGAATTTGAATGTTGCTTCAATACTTTTGCCACAGTCTGGACAGAAGGAGATCATGCTGCAAAACAGAATTGGGGGTGGGGAGGACAGGAAGCAGAAAGAAAAACTTAATCTACTACCCATGAATAGTCATTCAAGTTCTCTACAGTGATGAGGTTACAAGAATACTCAGAGACAAAGGACTCAGGACAAAGGACAACGGAAGAAAAACAATCACACCCTGAATATACTCCCTAAAGTATATTCCACTTCTTTTTTTTTTTTTTTTTGAGACAGAGTCTCACTGTGTTGCCTGGGCTACAGTGCCGTGGCATCAGCCTTGCTCACAGCAACCTCAAACTCCTGGGCTCAAGCGATCTTTCTGCCTCAGCCTCCCGAGTAGCTGGGACTACAGGCACACACCACCACGCCCGGCTAATTTTTTCTATATATTTTTAGTTGTCCAGCTAATTTCTTTCTACTTTTAGTAGAGACGGGGTCTTGCTCTTGCTCAGGTTGGTCTCGAACTCCTGAGCTCAAACAATCCTCCCGCCTCGGCCTCCCAGAGTGCTAGGATTACAGGCGTGAGCCACCGTGCCCAGCTGTACGTTCCACTTCTAATGGGTACTTCAGAAGTCCTGCCCAGTGCATTGAGCCTCTTGCCACCTGTCCCATCCTAACAGCCCAGGGTAGACTCAAAGCAGAACAAATACAAAGTGAAACTCCATGCCTTGAGGTCAGAGAAAGCACTGTCAGAGAACTGCTCCAATCACAGGACAAGTGTCAAAGAGGCACAGTGTCTCCACTTGTTTGTGAGGCTCAATTCTTAAAACATATGATGGGAATGGGAGAGACAGTCAATGTTCCCTGAATATCCATATGCTCCCCTACACTTCCCAGCCTCCCTTGCAGCTAGGTTGGGGCACGTGACTAGATCTGGCTGATGGGGTGTGAGAAGTCATCTCCTGGCTGAGGCAGTTAAAGGTCAGAGCACCTCCTCTGTCTACCCCTTCGTCTGCAGGGATGCCCTGGAGGCCACGTCTCCCAGGTGATGTAGCAACAAGATGAAAGAGGGCTGCCTGGTCCACACTGGAACCTCATGATTGACAAATACATTTCTGTCGTATTAGGCCACCAAGATTTCAGGGTTTGTCACTGCAGCACAGATTATCCTATCCTGACTAATTTAGTAGGACAGTTGGTGTTCACAACATTATTCTCTACACTTTGTGTATCTCTGAAATATTTCCTAATACTTTATAAAATCCAAACCACACACAGAGCCTGTGACAAATGGTAAGGCAGCATTAGGCCAGTTAAGTGAAGAAGAGAAAATCAACAAGGATGACAGTTCAATAAACACCCCAGATGAATATCTTATAAATAGCAGCAACAAAAAAAAGGACATTTTGTTTGCTCTTATATTCTAAGACTTAGTGTACAGTAGCTTAAAAAGATAGAATATCCAAATAGAATTGAAATAAACGTGGGCTCATGAATTTATTTTACCTTGCAAGAGAAAGTTGTGATCAAACCCTTTTCCTTTATTCACTATGAAGGTTGGCCGCTGTTGCAACTGCGAACAGTGGAGTCCTTAACATCACAGGTTTGGTCCTAGGCTGCTGGATTTGCATTCCAGATGTGCTAGGGGTTAGGCAAGTTGCTTAACTTCTCTGTGCCTCAGTCTGACCAGTGGGAAAATGGGGCTTCTCCCAGTACCTATCTGATGGAATGGTTGTTGAAGCCTAAATGAATACATTTCTGCCAAGTGCTAAGAAAAGGGCCTGGCCCACAGAAAGCCTTTTATCTTAGTGGTTGCTATAACTATATTGTGCCCTGTAGCCCAGTTACTATAAAATTCCAGTTATTAATATATTTGTTCTTCCCTTTCCTCTTTGCACATCGTAAGTGCTGACTGAAGGAATTCCAGCACTTGCCCTTGAAAATCACAGGCCATCTAAGCAGCTAGTGAAAGCCGTCTCAGCCAGAGGAAGGGTTCTTCTTTCCCTGGGGCTGCAGAAGAGTGAAACCACCATGGCATAAAGCTTCCCCTTCTCTTCTTTCACACAAAGGAGTTGTGCAGGACACCTGGACTGCGAAGGCTGTTGTCCAGTATCCTTCACCCCCTAGGAAGTCTGTAACTCTGGTTGTTTTAGTGATCTGTTGTCTTGGTAACAACACATAAATGGACACCTCTGCCTTCTCGAAGGTGTAAGTGCTGGTGAGCATTTTTGTTAAGCCAGAGGACTCACTGCTACCTCTCCCTTGTCTCTTCAGGCAGTGACAAACCTGAAGCCCCGGTGTTGACACGGAAGCCACAAGATCAAAATTGCCTAGAGGCTGGCTGCCCTGGAGAGTTGTCTAGACTTTGTATTAGTGAGAAAGAACTCATGTTTGTGTTAAGCCACTGGGATTTAGGGGCTCTTTGTTACCGTGACATAGCCTAGCCTAGCCTGACTAATACACCTAGACTCTGCTAAGTTTCTTAAGTAAACAAAAGGTTTGCTTGGAAATCTGTGGTGGTTTTAAGTGGCTTCACGTTAAGCAGAATGTCCCCAGGTACCAAGTGTCCTTAGTTAAAAAGGGTCTCCAGGATGGAACAAGTGCCTAACCAGGTGAGGCCTGCCATGCCCACGACAAAATTCCTCCTGAGAGTGAAGTCTGCTAGCAGCAAGACAGAGGAGATGAGGAGGAGCCAGCTATTCGGGGGAAACAGGCCTTACAGAGCATGTGCCCAAGGGAGTGGTACCTTTATGGGGTCACGGTCTGGCCCTTGGATTCACTGGGCTGGAAACTCCATCTTGACAGTGACCTGTAAGTGAACAAAGGTAGAGAAGCTAACTCATGCCTCTTTCACGTATAAATGAAAGATAATAGCTAGTGTTTACTGAGCATTGGCCGTGTGGCCAGCATGTGCTAAATCCATTCATTCATTCATTCATTCATTCTTTACTGAGTTTGTAGTTTGTGCCAGCCACTGGGAAGAAGACAGCAGCAAAGGAAACAAACATAGCTCCTGACCTCAGGAAGACTACATTCTGGTGGGGGAAGACAAGCTGTCCAAATAACTGTTGAACAGGTCAGATGGAGATGGTGCTATGGAGAACAATAAAGTACCATGGGAGAAAATGGGATGCCAAGGTGGTTGGTGGGTCACTATTTACACAGAGTGGCCAAGGAGGGCCTCACCCAGGGGGAGACATTTGAGCAGAGACCCAAAGGAAACAAGCGAGTGAGTCATGATATCTGGGGTGGGGGGTTGTCCTCCAGGCAGAGAGCTTTCTATGTATTATCTTATTTAGTCTACACAATAGCCCAAGAGGTAGGTTCCTGAATTATCATTTCTTAGGACAGGGTGGCATCTGCATTTTCCAAAGAGGGCCACAGCAATATCTCCAGTCCTGTGTGTTCACGGAAACCTTGTAACCCCTCCCATCAAGAGGCAGGGTCTCTGGTCTCTCCCCTTTGGACCTGGGTGAAGCTTAGGTTGCTCCAGCCAAAAGAGGACTAGCAGAAGATGCCATGAGACTTCCAAGGCTAGATCATAAAAAGATTACAATGTGTACCTGGTTGGCTCACTCAGGATGCTCACCAGTGGAACCCAGCTTCCACGCTATGAGGCAGCCTAAAGTAGCCCAGGCAGAGAGACCACACGGAGAGGCCCAAGTAGAGAAGAAGTGAGGCCCCTAGCCGATAGTGAGCATCTGCTGCTGTGTGAGTGAGCAACTCTTCAGGTAATTTAAACTCCAGCCTTTGAGTCTTCCTCCTGAGGCCCCAGACATCATGAAGCCGAAACCAGCCATCCCTGCTGTGTTCTCTCTGAATCCCCGACCCAATGAATCCATGAGCGTGACACATGGCTGTTTTACACCACTGAATTTTGGGATAATTTGTTCTGCAGAGGTAGTAACTGGAACAGGGAATCCCCTGCAGCACAGAGAGGTTAAGTCACTTAACAACAGCTCCCATTTCATGAGAGTTTAATACATGCAGATTACTGTGCTAAGTTCTTGGGAGGTATTATCTATGGAATCTTCACAATCACCCTTCAAGGCAAGAATGACTCTCCCCTTTGGGGAGATAGGGAAGCAGAGGCTCAGAGAGGGAAAATGACTTACCCAAGGCCACACAGCTCTTAAGTGGCAGAGCCAGATACAGTATTTTATTTAATCTTTCCCCCAAGTCTTATGAGGTAGGGATAATCATCCTATCTTTGAAATCTACAAACTGATGCTCAAAGGGATGAGAATACTCCCTACCCCAGAGCAGACTCTACTCCGGTAGAATGCAGTGGGGACAGAACTCAAATTCAGAACTCTAAAACCCATGTTCTTAACCTTGTACCAATTTATAAAATAGAAATGAAAAACTGGACTGTTTTCTTGGGGCTGCAGGTCAGAAGATTCTTACAGATTTTAATCTGGAAGTTGATGCTGAGTGTGGAATCCGACCACGAGAGATAGTGGGTGTTTTTAGCCATGTATCCCCCGGCTCTGACATACTGGCACCAGCCTGGTCTAGGCCACCATCTCTCCTTTGTGCTACTGCAGCAGCCTCCTAACTAGATTTCCTGCTTCTACCCTTGCCCCTATGGTCTATTCTCAATTCAGCATCTAGAGGGATCTATTTAAAATCTAAGTCAGACCCTATCCCTGCTCTGCTCAAAACCATACAGTGGATTCCATTTCAGACAGTAAAGGCCAAAGCTCTTACTATGGCCCACAAGGCCCTACCTGATCTCCCAGTTCCCTGTTCCCTCTCTCACCCCTCCCACCATCTCCCCTTGCTCACTCTGAGCCTGACACACCACCTTCCTGGCTTTCCCCCAAATGTGACAAGAACATTTCTGCCTCAGGACCTTAACCTTAATTCTGTTCTCATGTCTACCTGGAATGTTCTCCCCCCAGAGTGCCCACTGATCACTCCCTCATCACCTTCTTTAGGTCTCTGTTCAAATGTCACCTTCTCAGAGAGACCTACTTTGAAACTATTTTATTAATAGTACACTCTATCCTCCTATCCTCCTTTATTTTTCTTCATAGCACTTATCACCATGTGACATATTTTGACTTACTTGTTTATCACTGACTCCCTTAACTAGAATGTAAGCTTCATGATGGCAGGGACTGTCCGCCTTGTTCACCACAGTATGCACAGAGCCTCGAATAGGCTGAGCACAGAGCATATGCTTGATCTGTTTGCTGAGTGAATAAACGATTGTCTCCTCTGCAGAAAGAAACTTACCAAGAAGGCAGGAGAGTCCCCAACTGTGTTAGCACATATTCACCTTGCAAACAAGTCTAGACAATGAGCCAGAGAGTCAAAGCTTAGGACCAGAATTACTTAGCTGGATGACCTTTAAAAAAGGTCTGCCACTTAGAAGCAGAGCAGTGTAGGGGTTAAGAGCATGGATTTGGAATCTACTCTGACTGGGTTTGGATTCTGCTTCTGCTGCTTACTGTTTGATGATGCTGAGTAAAATTCTTTTAACACTTCTACACCTGTTCCTCCATTTTTAAACTGAGAACAGAACTTAACTCTTGAATTTTGAAGTTTAAGGTTCCTGACACATATTGTATATCTGATACATTAGCTCTTCTAATGATTCTGTTCCACTAATTTCTAGCCAGTTAATTCCTACTCCAGTACTCTTGCACGGGCAGTTCCCTTTGCCAGGAATGCTCTTCCCACCACTTCCTCTGTGGCTGGTTCCTTTTTCGTTCTTCAGGTCTCAGCCTATGCGCTCTTCCCTGACCTCTTTTAAAAATTGCATCCCCTAACCCTCCCTCTCCTCCTTTGTTTTTCTCCTTAGCACTTAATGGCATCTAAAATAGATTCACAATTCCTTATCCTAATCACCTGGTGCCAGGTGTGTTTCGAAGTCCAGTATTTTGAAAATTTTTAGATTTTAGAATAGTACATATTACACCACCAGCAGGATCTAGAGATAACCTCCTATAATCAAGTATATGATTTTGTGCAGCAAAATCTTTAAAGATTGTAAACAGCCACATATTGGGCCCTATAGCACTGGTCTTGTACATAGTCACAAAGGAGTTCAAAGCCAAGTCAGGTTGGGCGACCAAATAAGTTGCAAAACAGAAAAACACCTTTCAGTTTTCACAAGTTTTTGGACTTTAGAGTTGTAGATAAGGGATTATGAACCTGTAAATATTTATTTGTTACTGGCTGGCAGCTCCAGCAACCATTAGAATGTAAACTTGTTGGGCAGGATTTTTGTTTTAGATAGCATTAAGTTTAGAACTTTGCCTATCAGAGTAGGCACGCCAACGTAGAATAAACAGCAATGTCTGTTGCACATAAGCCTTACATATAGTAAACGCTCAATAAATATGGAACAAAGAAGGGCATTACAGAATGCTTAAGTCGCCTATCCAAGGTCACGTGGCCAGTTCCGGACTTGAAACCCAAGGCTCCAACCCTCAGGCCAGTCTTTTCTTTTTTTTGAGACATGGCGTCAGCCTAGCTCACAGCAACCTCAAACTCCTGGGCTTAAGCAATCCTTCTGCCTCAGCCTCCCGAGTAGCTGGGACTACAGGCATGCGCTACCATGCCCGGCTAATTTTTTCTATTTTTAGTTGTTTGGCTAATTTCTTTACATTTTTAGTAGAGACGGGGGTCTCGCTCTTGCTCAGGCTGGTCTCGAACTCCTGACCTCGAGCACTCTTCCCGCCTCGGCCTCCCAGAGTGCTAGGATTACAGGCGTGAGCCATCGCGCCCGGCCTCAGGCCAGTCTTTATCGTTCATATATTTATTGAACATCTGCTATGTGTCAAACACTGTATCGTGTTCCTCCTAAAAGGGTCCGGAGACAACACAGCAAAAGAGCTAGATCCCACCCCAGCTCAGGAAGGGCGGTGGCCTTGGTGACAGTCTCCTTGGCCTCGCCCTCTACAGAAACCAGGGATGACGTAGCTGCCAAGGCGGAGCGTCTTTCAAACTCTCCGTAAGCTCTAGTCTAGCTCAGCACCTAGAGCCAAAAGAGCCTTTACGACACGCAAGGGTTGGCGGTGATCCCATCAACCAGGAGCCGCTCTCGTCCCGATCCCCGCCCGCCTCCTACAAAGGGTCGAACTGACGTCACAGGCACCACGACCGAGCTGTGGCTAGGAACTGGGAGACTCCCTACTGCTTCGCCTTGTCTTCCCCTCACCCCTGTACTTGAATAGAGGGGTGAACTGCGGAGTTTCTGAGGCCAGACCCTTGAATCCTCCGCAGTTACCAACACTCACCTTCTCAGTTACCCCACGGAAACTTCCGCTGGGCGGAACGCGCTGCGCGCGCATCCTGGCCCTAAGGCCGGACTCGCCCGCGCAGGCGCAGCTGACCGCCTGCCTACCCTATATCTAGGAACTCCATTTCCCAGACGCCTTCGCGGCAGGCCGCTCCTCTGCGTCAGGACAGAGGGAGGGATTATTTCCTCATCACCGCCCCCATCCCACCTCTTTGGAACCCTTCTTGGTTCTACTGCGCATGTGCTAACATGGAACCAATCGGAATGAACTGCAAGGCATATCTCCACCAATCAGAGGTCAGAGTATTACTTCTCCCTCCTCAACCCCGCCCCTTGCTTTCGCGCGTCTTGTCAAGAATACCAACGTCTTTCTTCATGCGTTTCTAATGACAACCTACTGTTGTCCCCTTCAGAAATGGAAAAGCCTCCCAGTATTCTAGGAAAGGCAGGAGAAGGTTGACTAGATGGTCCTTTAACAGGCTAAAAGTTGGATTACAAAACCCTGAAGTCACCTGGTCCTGATTATGTTTCTAGTCTATTTCCCCCACCCATAGCGCTCCAGCGAGGTCTCTAAGGATGAAGCGGGTGGATATGGGAAGGCAAGTGAAGTCACCCGCATAGCCCTCTGGGAAATATAGTCCTGGCGCTGGCGCGGAAGATCCTGGGTGGGGTAGCTCTATGGAGAGTCGCGCGGCACCGGAAGTTGCTGTGAGTAGGCGCGTGTAAGGGGAGTTGGGTCTCCAGCTCCTTCGCGGGTGGGTCGCGTCTGTTAGCTCGGCCGACGACAATCTCGAGGTAGGAAAAGGCTGGAGCTGGGGGTCGCTGAGGGCCCTGGAGGCTTTCGGGCTCGGTTCTTTCTGGGAGAGTTGACACAACACTAATGCGGCGATTTTGGCAAAGGGCACGTAGCCTTGCTTGGTGGTTGTGTTAGTGGAGGCTTGAACCCTTGTTGACAGCTGGTATGAAAACCAGTAAAGTGGTTTCCAGTCCTCACTGGCAGCCCTTACAGTAGAGATTCTGCTTTATTTTATTATTGGTTGAGGAAACTGATGCTAAAGGAGGGGGGATGAGTTGCCCGAAGTAGACAGATCTGGGATGATGAATGGGAGTTCTTCACGAGGCCGAAGATTTTAATATTTACGGTATTTGAACACTTTCTGTGTGCCAGGAGTCGTGCTGTACGGGCTTTCTCTCTTCTAACCTCCACAACGGCACTGAGACATGAGTGCACATCCTCGGTCTTATCGGATACCTTTGGCACCAGGATCATTTCGGGAATCAGAATTTTTCACATTTTAGAACGTTAATGGGGTGCATATTTCTTAATTAGGCAGCACCTTAGAGGAATCTCGGCCAATTTTTTTTTTTTTATCTATCTATCCATCTATTTATTTATTTATTTTTAGAGACAGGGTCTCACTCTTGGTCAGGTTGGTCTCGAACTCCTGAGCTCAAGCGATCCTCCCGCCTTGGCCTCCCAGAGTGCTAGGATTACAGGAGTGAGCCACCGTACCCCGCCTGTGGGCCAAATTCTTGATCATCAAATGTTTCTGTGGGGCAAGGTGTGAATATTCACACTGACAGCAATAAAAACTACACATGGCCTATGACAATGCAGGTTAAGTGTTGTTGGCAATTTATGAATAAAGTTTCCGTTTTCTGAGCCTTTTGGTTTTTGGAATTGTAGCTAAGGGACTGTGGACCTGTTGCATCTGCCCCATTTTGTATGTGTGGAAACTGAGGCTCAGAGAAGGTAAATGATCTGGCTACGGTCCCACACTAAGAAGTAGCAAGACTCCCAGACTCCAGGGCCCAGGGTTTTTCAGCCCCATAATTGGCTTAAGTCACCATGACAGGCTGGATGACTTTAGGCTTTCCCTCAGGGCCCCTGTTTCTTCCCTCCCAAGTCTCAGGAGTATATGAGATGTGAACAGAGGTCTGACACTCAGGTGTGGGGGTCAGGCAGGTACAGTAAAGGAGAGAACCTGCCTGGGTGAGGCTGTGGGGAGTTGGGGAGCACTTGCCTCACCCAAGGGGGGCGGAGCTTTCAAAGGGCTCCAGTGAGCTAGCTTTGTGGAAATGCTGACCCAATGTTGTCAAATCCTGGGATTTTTCAGAAGTTGGAAATCTAATTTTTAGGTGAAATTTCTCAATTTTCAAGTTTGGGACTACTTAAAGAATTTTCTTTCAAAACATTCTGTCAACATTGTGGGCCAAAACAAACATCTGTCAAGTGAGTTAGTCTCACAAGTCAAGGCTTCACTAACTCAGTCATGTGGAGAAACTCATTGTTTAGTAAATGTTAGCAGTCTTAGGTTTACCATATTCTCTTTTCTGCAGTCACAAAATCTACAAAGCTCTGAAGAGCAAATTTTTTTCATAAATTTGGTATCCATACCTGACCTGAACTGCTACAGGGCATTTATAACCTTTAATGGCCTGAATGAATATTTATTTATTTGAGACAAGGTCTGAGTCTGTTGCCTGGGCTAGAGTGCAGTGGCATCATTATCGATCACAGCAAACTCAAACTCCTGGGCTCAAGTGATCCTCCTGCCTCAGTCTCCTGAGTAGCTGGAACAACAGGCACGTGCCACCGTGCCCAGCTAACTTTTTGTTTTTTGTAGAGACAGAGTCTGCCGCTATGTTGCCCAGGCTGGCCTCAAACTAAGGCCTCCCAAAATGTTGGGATTACAGGCATGAGTCTAGAATGAATATTTATACCTTTTTCTGTAGAATGTTAAAGTGTTCAAGTAGGAAATGCTGCCTGTTCCACACTACACTGGGATTTTAATGAAATACGCTGTATATATTCTGCATCACCTTTTTAAAATCTGAAAATTTCTAAATTTTAAAGCATATCTAGCCTCAGTTTTAAGAACTTGTGGACCTGTGTCACTGTTAAGTCATCGTGCTGCTGTGTGACATGGAGTGAAAGCACTCCACGGATATATGCTATTTGGAAAATACACAGTGGATATAAATGTGTAAAAAACCCTATGGTGTGACATTTTGCAAATTATTGGTCATGAAAATAACTCAGTGGGCAGTGACCATAATTTAAAAAAATTTTTTTTTTTTTTACTTTTTATTCCCAGCTCTTCCATGGAACATAATTTTTTTTTAATGAAGTAAAATAAAAGAGACTAGAAGATATCCCAGTACTATGTTGCAAGAGTAAGTATTGCTCATGGAGCTTTTGTTTAGTTACCATGTGTGTGCATAGTCATGATACATATTGTCTTCCTTACTGTGGGTCAAGGTTGAAAAATTAAGAAACATTGTTGTTACAGAAGTAGCCAGTTGGCCGGGCGGGTGGCTCATGCCTGTAATCCTAGCACTCTGGGAGGCCGAGGCGGGAAGATCGCTCGAGGTCAGGAGTTTGAGACCAGCCTGAGCAAGAGTGAGACCCCGTCTCTACTAAAAATAAAAAGAAATTATATGGACAGCTAAAAATATATATAGAAAAAAATTAGCCGGGCATGGTGGTGCATGCCTGTAGTCCCAGCTACTCGGGAGGCTGAGGCAGAAGGAAGGATTGCTTGAGCTCAGGAGTTTGAGGTTGCTGTGAGCTAGGCTGACACCACGGCACTCACTCTAGCCCGGGCAACAGAGTGAGACTCTGTCTCAAAAAAAAAAAAAAAAAA
>CM052449.1:20979231-20992008 GCA_028533085.1 Varecia variegata | reverse complement strand
CCACGGCACTCACTCTAGCCCGGGCAACAGAGTGAGACTCTGTCTCAAAAAAAAAAAAAAAAAAAAAAAAAGAAATCCCAGAAGCACTGTCCCGTTTATTCAGTTAGAGAGACACATTTGTTCTGTCAACAAATACTTAAAAAGCACTTACCATACACCAGGCACTGTGCTTGTGCTAAGACACAGCAGTGAGCAAGATGGAAGGTCCCACTGAGCCAGTGGACTTGCATCACCAAATCTCCCAAACGTGTATTTACTGATTGTGTTAAGTGGTAAGAATGGTTGCAGAGTTACTCTGTAGGATCTGAAGCACAATGGAAATGTAGGACTGGGGTCGTTTTAATAAATACCGTTGTCATTGTGATTCCCGCAGGGAGACTCACTTTGGGACTTGTCTTTCTACTTCTAAATATTTTCAGGGCTCATCCAGCATGGACAGAGAGTCAGCCATAGGAGGAAGGGAGACTTTCTCACAGCTCCCTTGTCTTTCCTGAAGCCTTACCAGCCAGAAACATGGAGGGGACGGACAAGGAGCTTAAAGATGCCATGGGGACCCACTCGGCTATGACTGAGGTGAGTTGAGGGTCTCTCCATCTTAATTGATTGCCCCTAAAGGCAGGAAAACTTGGCCTGTCTTTGTTCTGGGTTTTCTGTCCCATGGTGGCTCCCAAGCAGTCTTTTTAACATAAAACTCTAATGCTGTTGTTCTTTTGCTTGGTGTACCTTTCCAGGAATCCCTGTTGTTTACAGGATAAATTCTAGGTTTCTCAGCCCATTCGCACGTGATCTGGGTTTTGCCTACCTCTTCCACATCTTCTACCATTTACTCAGACAACCAATACTTCCTTTTGGCTTGGTGGTAAAATATTACACTGTACATTCCAGCTTCCTGGCCTTTGCTCAGGCCGTACCCTCTGCTAGAATACCCTGCCCTCCTTTTCTGTCTGGTAATGTCTTCAAGACCCAGCTTGGTATCTCCCCACCCCACTTTCCTAGGCAGAGTCAACTCTTTCCTGCTGTGGCCTCCCATAGCACCCCTGCTGCCTCCATTGTAGCGCAAACCCACCTAGATTTGGTTATCTCTGTGCATATCAGTCAGCCCCACCAGAGTAGATGCTCCTCAAGGACAGGAACTGATCGGGATTCATCTCTGGGTACCCAAGGCCCAGCACAGGCCTGGCACACAGGAAGCCTTGTGAGGTGTTTGTTGAGTGAATGAATGCATGAAACAATTTCTCTATCTAATAAATATCTGCTGTCCTTAATGATCCAACTGGAAAGTCCTCCTCCAGTAGGCTTTTCCTGTTCCCAGGGCAACATCCTCCCTTCCTCCCCAGCCCACACAACCCCTGATACCTCCCTCTGTCACAGCCCCACTGCCTCATGCTCAGTGTCAGCATCCGTTATGTCTCCATCAGACCAGGAGCTCTTCAAGGTCGGGGACCAAGTCTGATACGTCTGTGTCCCCGGCACCCACACTGTGGTCTGGCATATAGGAGAATGATTGTCAAATGCATGTTCTGACCTTGTCACTCTCCTGTATAAAACTCTTCTGTGGCTCCACAGTGCCTCAGGGATCAAGTTTGCGCTCTTTTCTCCCCACCACACCCCAATCACTGTGATCAGAGGCCACGTGCAGCACAGTCTGGGAGTCTGAGGAAAGGAAGCCCTCAAGGCCCTCTGTGATCTGGCTCCTGCTGAAGAAAACTTCTTTGGCTCATCCTTCTCAACATGGATGACAGCGACAATTTCAGCTATAAGTACCAACATTAATAGTCAGGAAACTGTATAGATCACATAACCAAAAGTCCATAGGTGGGGCTGGCTTATCTGCTAGTATGATCGGGACTCAGTTTATTGTCCCCATCTCTCAGCCCCAATTAGTATTGGCTGCATCCTTGATGAGCTCCTTCCTTATCCCAAAACAACTGCTAGGACTACATGATTCCTTGCCTTACTCAACAAATATTTATTATGTGCTTACTGTATATGGGCTTTGTTCTGGGGGCTGGAGTAGGGCACCAACTTATGTGGTCCCTGCCCTTATGAAGCTCACATGTTGTTGCGAGTGACAGTGTATTAGTTCGCCAGGGCGGTTGCAGCAATGCACTATAATCTGGGTGGCTTGAACAACAACAATTTGTTGTTCACAGTACTGGAGGCCAGAAGTCTGAGATCAAGCTGTCGGCAGGGCTGGTTCCTTCTGAGGGGCTGTGAAGGAGAATCTGTTCCCTGCCTCCTCCTGGCTTCTGGTGGTTTGCTGGTGATACCTGGTGTTCCTTGACTTGTAGAAGCATCACCCTGATCTCTGCCTTTGCCTTAACATGGTGTTCTCCCTGTATCTTCACATCAGTCTTTCCTCAGCATGTATCTATCTCTGTGTCCCAGTTTCCCCTTTTTATAAGAGCATCAGTCATATGGATTAGGGCCCACACTAATGGCCTCAACTTGATCACCTCTGTAAAGACTCTATTTCTAAATAAAGGCGTATGCTGGTGTACTGGGGGTTAGCACTTCATATCTTTTTGTAGGGTTACAATTCAACCCATACTAGACAGTAATATACATAAGTAAATCACATAGAATGCAGGCGGTATTAAGAACTATGGAGAAAATAAAGCAGGGAAGAGGATAGGAGGGCCAGGGTAGGTTTATTGTTTTATACAGAGGGATCAGAGAAGGTCTCATTGGAGAAGAGGCGTTTGAGCAGAGAACCAGGGAGACACTCTTGAGCTCTGAGTGGGGAGCAGGCAGGTGTGTTCCGGGAACAGCAAGGAAGCTGGTATGGCTGAAACAGTGGACAAGCAGGGAGGGGAGGAGGGGAAGCCTAGCGGGTAGCTAGGGCTAGATCCTTAGGGCCCTGTAGACCATTGCATGGCCTCTGTCTTTAAATCTGGGTGAGTGGGGGGGCCATTGGAGGATTTGGAGCAGAGCAGGGACTGGATCTTCTATAGATAGAAAGAGGATCCCCTGTCTTGTCTACCTAACTCCTGCCTAACAACACCATTTGGATGACTGTATTAGTGTCTTATTGCTGCTGTAACAAATTACCACAAACTTGGTGGCTTAAAAGCAACAAAGATTTATTCTCTTACAGTTTTTGAGGTTGGAAGCCCGAAATTAGTTTTGATGAACCTCAAAACAAGGTGTCAGGTGGGCTGGGTCCTTCTGGAAGCTCTAGGGGAGAAATCTAAAGGATATCTCAAACTTTACATATCCCAAACCAGACTCAGACCTTCTGCCCTGAAAGCTGCTTCTCCCACATTTCAGTAAGTGGCAACTCTGTTCTTCCCGCTGCTCAGGCTAAAACTTAGAGACATCCTGTGCTGCTCTCCATCTTTCACACCCTGCATGTTACCTGCCAGGAAATCTCGTCAGCACCAGCATCGACCATCTAAACTCTCACCGCTTCTCACTCCCTCCACTCTTGCCATCATTTCTCACACAGATCATTGACTTGGCCTTCTTCCTTGACTCCCTGCTTTTGTCCTTCCCACCTTCTGTCTTTTTCCACAAAGCAGCCAGAGGAGGATCCTGGTTAGTGTATGCTTAATTTTTTAGAAAATCTTTTTATTGTAAAATAAAGCACAGAAGCAGAAACCAGCATGCATCAAATATATGACCTAATGAAGACAAATAACCACTTTGTTCTAGAATGAGAACTTTTTTTGCCACTCATTCCAGAAGTCTTTTGTGGACCCCATGAGAGCCTTCTATCCCTCATAAGGGATGATTTTTGTATTTATTACTTCCCTATGAGTTTTTTAAATAATAGTTTTATTACCCAAATGCATGTCCGCATTGCCCCCTCTTTTTTAAAAAATGTTTTTTAAGACTCTAGATTCCTCCTCCATCCCCATCTGTTCTTAAGTGCTTGTCCTTTGAAGAACCAGGGTGGTTTGACCTGTAGAATTTCTCTCAGTCCGTTTTTTTCAGTTCCATCCTCCTGGTGCAGTTCAGTTTGTTCCCAGTTGGCAGCTGGATCCAGAGGCTTGATCAGACTTAGGGCCAATCCTTTTGCCAAGACTTGAGGGAGTCCCAGAATGTCTGGTTCTCCATGTTTGTTATCCTGGCAGATGCTGATGTTACTGCCTTATCATCTGTGCATTCACCAGGGGTTGCAAAATGGCGCTGTTCTAGTGCTATCATTTCTTTTTATTTATTAGTTGGGACACTTTTTAAAAAAGACGTCTCCCCTCACATCTACTACTTGGCTGTGCAGTGGTATACGTCACATGGGACAGGTGGGATAAATGCTTGACTCTTTCGTTTTGTGTTTCAGTTTCCAATATAAGGAATTGGTTTCTGACTGTCATCCTTCGAAGATGACCAATTCTTTTATACACACCTGCGTGTGTATGTGTGTGTGTGTATGTGTGTGTGTATTGGTTGATAATCTTAGAGTTTACAAAGCATTTTCACAAATGTCAACGTGACACACCCAGACTAAATCCCATGAGGACAGGAACTGGCTGGCTCCTTCTCTCCTGCGTCCTGTGTCTGTTCAGGGGCCAGCTCATAGTAGCTGCTCAGTCATTGTTGGACAAATGGGTAGACAACAGACGCCACTTGCTCAGCAGCTTCCTAATCGGTTGGGTCCCTGCTTAGCACTGCACGGGTATCAGCTCACTCCATCCTCACAGCAGCCTTAGTTTAGAGACGCGGAATAACAAGGCCTCACAGCTGATAGATGCAGAATCTGAACCGGGGTCCCTCTGACTCCAAAGGCAAGCCCCTAACTGCTCGGCTTGCTGGGGGTTACGTAGCAGATGGTGGGTTGCGTTCCTCTACCTCCTACTTCCTGTGCTGTGGTTTGAACGTTTATCTCCTCAGAAACTCGTGTCAAAACTCAATTCCTGATGTAACAGTATTAAGAGGTGGAGTCTTTAAGAGGTAATGGATTATCACAGAAGTTGGGTACTTAGCAGGAGAATGAATCTGTTGTAACAGCCGGTTTGGCATGCTCTAGCCCCCTCATTATGTGATGCCCTGTGCTACCTTAGGACTCTGCAGAGTCCCCACCACCAAGAAGGTCCTCACCAGATGCAGCCCATTGGCCTTGGACTTTCCGGCTTCCAGAACTGTAGGAAATAAATTTCTTTTCTTTATAAATTACCCAGTCTCAGGTATTCCGTTATAGCAGCAGCAAACAGACTAATACACAGTGTGACTTTGGGCGAGTGACTTTGATTCTCTGGGTCTCAGTCTTATCTTCTGTAAATCAGGGATAATCTTGCCTTAAAGAGAAGTCAGGCAGTTCAGTGACTCACTGCACCTACAGCGTTGAGTCCATTCCCAGCATAAAGGAAGCTCTTGGTCAAAGGAGGGCCTTTGTAGTCGGACACCTGGTGGGTTGGGATGGACAGTGTAAGCTGGGATGAAATTGCCTGACGAGATAGGGCTCACGAGGGGCGTGCAACTTACCAACAGTCACCCACAGGGGAAGGTAGAAGGGCCAAGCCTCAAATCCAGACTAGAGAGTTGGTTTCCATTCTTCCCTAAAACGTGCCTGTGTGTGTGTACGTGAGTGTGTACCTATGTGTATGTTTTGGGGGGGGGTCCAGATGGGACTCACCAAAAAGTCACAGTTTCACCTGGAGATAGAGTGTATGGGAGCAGCCTGTCATTATTTCTTGAGTATTTGAATTTTTATTCTAAACACCTATTAACTAGGAAGTTTTAAGATGAAGAAAGATGGCATCACTAAAAGCTGGACAGCTGAACATGAGCCTTAGGTAGTCACGTGGCCAGAAGTGGACCTGGCACCACCTGTGAGGGGGGTCTTGCCCCCAAAAGCTGTACTGACTCTAGTCAGGCCTCTGCTCTACTAACCAGCTTATGGAAAATGCAGGGGCCAGAGGAGCACCCAGGTGACACCATGAGGAAGCAGTCTGCCACATCCAGAATGTGGGAGCTTAAATCAGGCACATGTTAGTGTAAAGAGGGCACAAGAGTACAGCTATAGCTTAAAAACCTTCAGAGCCATATCAGCCAAATGCAGAGTGTGGGTCTCCTTGGATTCTGAATCAAACAAGCTAGCTATAAAAACACAGCGTTGAGATGTCAGACAAATCTGTGTACAGACTTTGAATGTGGTCTAGGTATTCAGTGATAGATATTAAGGAGTTACTGTCCATACTGAAGTAGTCACAGGCAAAATCAGATGATCCCTGGGTGATGGGTCCATGGGAGTTAATTACATGCATCTCTCCACTTGTACATATGTTTGAAAACTTCCATGATAAATAAAACTTAAAATCTTGAATGAACACTAGAAACAAAAAAAGCAAAAGCAAGAAATACATGGATTTTAGGATCAGGCTGACCTGGATTTAATTGCTACCTGTGTGACTGTGAGTTGATTTGTTTCCTTACCTACACAGTATGGAGGTTTCCAATTTCTTCCGTCTCAAGGTTCTTCTTGTGAGGCTGAGAACAGGATGATTTTTGCCAAAAGCCTAGAAAATTGAGGGCTGGGATTACTTTGAGTGAGCTCCCCCAAGGGACCAGCATTGTGTTGTGTTTTAGGAATTTGTGACCCTCAAGGACGTGGCCATGGACTTCACCTTGGAAGATTGGGAGGAGCTGGGGCTGGACCAGGGGGACCTGTTCTGGGACACAGCACTGGACAACTACCAGGATCTCTTCCTGCTGAGTGAGTGTTGCCCGTCCCAGGGCCCCAGTCACTGCCCTGCTTGGTGATCACTTACGCTTCCCATCACCCGTAGGATGAAATCTCAGCTCCTAAGCTGCTTAGAATCAGCATGACCTAGCCCCGTGGTTCTCAGCTGGCTAAGGGGACATTAGCAATGTCTAGAGACATTGTTGATCGTCACCGCCTGGGAAGAAGGTACGTGGAATGAAGTCCAGGGAAGCCAGACACAAGCTTCCAGAATTCTCTCTGTAGAGTCAGGTGGAATGAACTTAATTTCCCTGGCAATGAGGTGTGACAACGTGTGAAATGCTGTCCACCAGGGAAGCTGGTCACATGGCCCCTCTTGCCTGGCATGTACCAAAATTCCAGACTCCCGGAAGGGAAGCAGATGCTCAGTGTAAACCAGTGTTTGTACAGTTTAGGCCCAGTGAGCCCCTCTCATCTGTTCTGGTGATGCTGGGGACCCTTGTGCAATCCAGCCTTGCCAGCAGGCCTGATTGGATGACAGTGCTCTTCTCTCCCTGCAGACCCCCTAAGCCCCAACCTGATCTCCCACCCGGATGGCACGGGAGAGCTGGAGGCCCAGGGGAGAGGAAGCCCAGAAGCAACGGGCCCTGGTGAGTGAATGGAGTAGGGGGATGCTTGCGTTTACCCTTTGTCCTCAGGACCTCCATCCAAAGGCTGTGGCCAGTCCCCCAGAAGATCTACCCAGATGTCTCCATGCCTGGTTTCCGGGCTTCACTGCCATTTGCTGGCTTCCATCCTCTTATCCCGGGGGCTCGGTGTGGATCAGGACATTTGGATGGACCCTCACTCTGGCATGCTCACCATGTCTTCACCCACCTGGGCGTTCAGCACAGGGCTGTCTTGTGTCTCCTTTTTCCTTCTGGACTCAGCAACGGGAGGCCTTCCACTCCCTGAGTGGGTCTTTCTACCTTCCAGCCTTGTGCTCCCTGAGCATGTGGACCAACCCCCTGGTCTACCCCTTTTACCTCCCTTTGTATAGGCCAGGGCACAGTATATGGCTACATCTTGTAGTAACTCAAGTCCAGGCCTGAATGCCGCCAAGAGCATCCACTGTGCCATCTCCTAGGCCAGGGTTCCTCTGGGTGGATGAGGTTAGGCAATGAGTATTTCCAGAATATTCCCCAAGTGGGAGAAAGCAGCGCCAGGTGCCTTACCTGGACATGGGAAGCTTCTCTCATTGTTATTTTATCTACATGAGAAGGAGGGCCCTGAATCAGAGACCACAGGAGTCGTAGGCTCCACCCCAGTCAGTGAGTCTGCAGCTCCCTTCTTGTCTCACCACGCATGAGCTCATGAATGTGGGCCCTCTGTGGCCTCCCCTTCAGCACACCAGTGTTCCATGTAGGTGACTAACCCAGGCACAGGCTCTTGCAACCTCTGTTTTCTGTTTTTGCCACCTCAACATATTGGCTATTTCCAAACAGGCAGCCTTGCCTTTACTAAACCTCCAGTAATAACACTTGTAGTGCTTTGTTTTCATTTTTGTCTTTCCTCTTTTAACAGTGCACCTCTCTAGGAAGTAGAGCTTAGCTGATTCATCCTGTATTCCCCAGTACTAACACCATGTTGTGCACATTAACAGGTGCCTGTTACGTCTGTCAGTGCATTCTAGGCAGGGGGAACAGCATGAGCAGAGGTATGGTCAGGAGAATGAGCCAGATATCGTGGGACACAAGAGCAGAGGCAAGAGTGACGTGGTTTTCGAAGGCAGGTTTCAATTGCAGGCTGAGAGAAATTAAGCAGTCCCACAGATACTCAGTAGATGATGAGCCAGTAAATCTCAGGAAAAGGAACAGGCTTGAAAAGATGTGATGATGGTGCAAGATGGAGGAGAGGAGCGGGGGAGACTGGAGGCATGGAGTAGAGCAGTGAAATTCATGCTTTAGGAAGGATCCCAGAGAGCACACAGCTTGGTTATCGAGGGTATGGGGTCAGACGGGTTCAAATCCTCGCTCCGCTGCTCACTGAGCTGTAAGAAAGGAGAAGCGTACTCACCTTACAGGGGGCATCGGGAGTAACTGAGGCACTTCTGCCCGAGAGCAAGTGTGCCATAAGTGGGAATTACTCTGTCCTGTGAGCCTTTCCTGTGTGGCAGGCCTGGCCCACTGGCACTGAAGACAGATAAGCAATGAAGTGTCCCCGTCAAAGAGCTTGGTTTCTGGTCGGGTCAGACCCACACGTAACCAGTAAAGAAAAGTAAGTGCTTGGCTGTTGTTCAGAGAATACAGGGCAGGGCACTTAAAGCAGAACAGGGTGTGGAGTTGTCAGAGAAGGCTTTCCAAGGAGGGTGATACTCAAGCTCAGCATTAAATGACATAGAGGAGTTAGCTCGGGAAGTACAGTCCAGCATGAGGGACCAGTAAAGGCACAGGCGAGAAAGTCTGGTAGATTCACAGAATCACGGGAGTTGTGTGGCTAGTACAAAGAGTGCTGGGCTAATACACTTGCATTTCTCTTCCTCAAGTAAGAAGCCATGGGAAGGTTAAATCAGGGGAGTGATGTAGTTCGATCTGTTTATTATAAAGCCCTTCAGGATTAGTG
Organism: Varecia variegata; assembly: GCA_028533085.1. Taxonomy (NCBI): domain Eukaryota; kingdom Metazoa; phylum Chordata; class Mammalia; order Primates; family Lemuridae; genus Varecia; species Varecia variegata. The sequence goes on along the minus strand of CM052449.1, from coordinate 20,982,785 downwards.
TGGAAGACTGGCAAGAGAAAGGAGAGGCCAACAAGGAGCCTGGGGTCAGGTGGAGTCGGTAGAGAGAAGAGGAAGGTAGTTGAGGCATTTTGAAGGAGACCAGACAGGAAGTAATGCCTGAGGTGAGGAGGAGGGGAGGTTTACTACTAGGATTCTGGCATGGAGGACTGGATGGGTGGTGGTGGGGTTTTCCAAGATGGAGGATGCAGAATATGAGGAGCAAGATTTTAGTGACGGTGTAGGATAGAGTGGAGGGGAGAAGCAGGTGAGTCCAGGAGACTTTTTAGGGTACTTTGTCAGGTAGGTATGAGGGTGATGGTAAAGGTTTTAGTGCCCTGTTGAACTCTTGTGGTTTCCCAGTTCCCCTCCTGGGAGTGAGTTCTCTGTTTTCTGTGATGCCAGTTCCAGACAGGTCACTACTTTGAGGCCCTTGACAGATAGGCTGGACTCAAGAACCATCACTCCCATTTCCTCTTGTCTGTGTTCTCATCCCACAGCTCCTGTCTTTCCTCTTTTGGGAACAGGAGACATTTGTACTTTCTCTTTCAGACATGGTTGAGACCCCAAACTCTCCTCTGATGGAGGATTTCTTGGAAGAAGGACTGTACCAGGAGATTATGGAGACGTTTTCCAAGGATGGCCTTTGGAACTCCAATTTTGGAGAAGATTGTATAGGCGAGAGCTGGTTAGATAGTTTGCTGGGAGATCCAGAAAGTCTTCTGAGGTCTGACGTTATCACCAACAAGGGAAGTCCCACAGAATGCAAGAGTCAAGAATTCAAGAGAGGCCTCAGTCCTGTGTCCCTCCTTCCCACAGGAGAGGACTCTGTGGTGCATGATCTTCCTGAAAAGAGCCTCACACCAGCTAAGTCTAAGGAATATATGAGTAACTTTGGCTGCTACCCAGACCAGAGCCAGCAAGATTCTGTCCAGGGAGAGGAGAAACCATATAAGTGTAGTGAATGTGGGGAAAGTTTCAGCCAGAGTTACCATCTTATCCAGCACTGGATTATTCATACTGGGGAGAAACCTACTGTGCATCAAGAGTGTGAGAGAGGGTTCAACCAGAGTTCTTGCCTCTTTTTGCATCCGATGCCTCGTATGGGCTACAAATCATATGTGTGTAATGAATGTGGGAAAACTTTTAGTCAGAATACTCACCTTCGACGGCATCAGAAAACTCACACTGTAGAAAAACCACGTAAGAGTCGAGATGGTGACCAGACCAGGCATGGCAGACGGCCTCCTAAGCGTCACAAAACTTACACAGGTGGTAAGTTCTTTAAATGTAATGAATGTGACAAGGCTTTCAACCGGACCTTTCTTCTCACTGAGCACCAGAAGACCCACACTGGGAAACGCTATGAATGTGCCAAATGCCAGGCGACCTTCAACTTGAGCAAACATTTCATCCGACATGAGAAAACTCATGCTGTTAAAGCTACCTCCGAGTGTCAGGAGTGTGGGAAGGCCTTCAGGCGGAGTTCCCTGCTCATTGAGCACCAGGCTGTTCATACTGGAGAGAAACCTTATAAGTGTAATGAATGTGGCAAACTCTTCAGCCATACCTCTACCCTAAAGATCCATCAGAGGGTTCACAGTGGAGAGAAGCCTTACAAATGCAGTGAGTGTGGGAAAACCTTCTGCCGAAACACTCACCTTAATGAACATCAGCGGATTCATACAGGCCACAGACCCTACAAATGTCAGCAATGTGTCAAGAGTTTTAACCGGCCCTCACGCCTGATTCGACATCAGTCCATTCACGCCACAGAAAACCCCAAAAGCTGTGCTGAATGCAAGAAGACCTTTAGCCATAATGAACACCTTATGCAACACCAGAAAACCCACACCATCCAAACCCCCTATGAATGTCAGGAATGTGGAGAACGCTTCACTTGCAGCTCAACTCTGAATTGCCACCAGAGTGTTCACACCAGAGAAAAACAAGGATTTGATGTGAGCAGGAAGATCTTGGATCAGAACCCAGAACAGAGAGACCATCTAAGGCTTGGTGAGAAGTGCTTTAAGTGTAACAAATGTGAGAAAACCTTTAGCCACAGCAAATACCTAACTCAGCACGAGAGAATTCACACCATCGTGAAGCCCTTTGAGTGCGACCAGTGTGGACAAGCCTTTGGCCAAAGTACTCAGCTCATTCACCATCAAAGAATCCACTCTGGGGTGGGGCCACATGAATGTGGTGAGCATGGGAAAGCCTTCAGCAGCAGCACCTCCCTTACTGATCTTCAGTCCTTCCACACAAGCGAGCACCCCTTTAAATGTAACAAGTGCGGAAAGACCTTCAACCAAAGTGCATGGCTCTCAGAACATCAGTTAGTTCATTCTGGAGAGAAACCCTTTAAATGTAACAAGTGTGACAAAGTCTTCACCCACAGTCATTACCTTATTCAGCATCAGAGAACTCATGCTAGAAAGAAGCCCCTTGAGTGTAAAGAATGTGGGAAAACATTCCGTCAGAGCTCATGCCTATCTAAGCACCAGAGAGTTCACACAGGGGAAAAGCCCTATGAATGTGGTGACTGTGGGAAAGCCTTTCGCCTAGGCGCTGAACTCATCCGCCACCGGAGAGTTCACACTGGAGAAAAGCCTTATGTTTGTCAGGAATGTGGGAAAGGCTTCAGCCAGAGCTCATGCCTTGTTACTCACCAGAGAGTTCATACCGGGGAGAAGCCCTATGTGTGTAGCAAATGTGGGAAAGCCTTTGCCCAGAAAGCAAATCTAACACAGCATGAGAGAACTCACACTGGGGAGAAGCCTTACGCCTGCAGTGTGTGTGGCAAAGCCTTTGCCCTCAGCGCCCATCTCAGTCAGCACCAGAGAATTCACACCCAGGAGAAACCTTATCAATGTCCACATTGTCAGAAAGCCTTTGGGTGCTGCTCAAGTCTCAACCGCCATCAGCGAGTACACAGGTAACAAGCAGCTACACTGCCTCCTGCCACTGGGTGGCAGCAGAGTCCCAGACATGTGAGACCATGTTCATCTGACGTCAAAAGTTGAAACCATCACGTTGCAAGCTCCCTCCAAATAAATAAATCTCTTTATTAATAAAGATTGATTAGAAAGTTTGCACACATGAGTTTCATTAAAATAATAAAAAAAATTGAGAAGCTGTACAACAGTGGGATTTAGAGGTAGACTCTGGAGTCAGTCTGCCTTAGTTAAATCCCACCTCTACTGTCTGCTACCTAAGTGACCTTGGGAAAGCTGTAAACTCTCTCAGGACCTCAGTGTCCTCATCTGTAAAACGGGCATGATAAAATTTACCTACCTCAGAGGGCTGTTGTGAGGATTAAACAAATGTGAAGCACTTAGAACTGATAACCAGCATATTAAGTACTCATCTAGTGTGAGCTACAAATATGTCAGCTCTAATACAAGCATACTCTTTTATATTAAAAGAAGAAAAGAATTAGTAACCTGTCTCTGTTTACTGCAGTTAATGTTCTTATAATGTTACTGCTTTTAATTAAAATTTTACTTTAAAAAAGTTTCCAACATCTTACTCTTTTAAAATGTCTGGTCTTTTCT
>CM052449.1:20944811-20969517 GCA_028533085.1 Varecia variegata | reverse complement strand
TGTTCTTTTGGGTAGATGCCCAATAATGGGATTGCTGGATCAAATGGTAGGTCTACTTGTATCCGTTTAAGGTATCTCCATATTGCTTTCCACAGAGGTTGCACTAGTTTGGAGTCCCACCAGCAGTGTATGAGTGTTCCTATCTCAACAGGAGGTAATTTAATATAGGAGATTGATCACACAGAGGGTGGAAGAACCGGCCAAACTGCACAAGGAGGCTTCCTAGAGAGAGTCTGTGGCTGGAGCACAGCAATCTATATTTCACCAAGTCCTCTGGGTGATTTTCAGCCCTGCTCAAGTTTAAGAAGCTGTAGCCCTGCTGCTCAAAATGTGGTCTGTGGAGTAGCAGCATCAGCATCACCTTGGAGCTTATTAGAAATATAGACCCCAGCCCCACCCTGGACCTGCAGAATCAGGATCTGCATTTGAACAAGAACCCTCCCAACATTCTGTTAACCACAGAAGTGATGCTGTGTCCTCCCCAGTGCATGACATTAGGAGGCCCCTGATGTCACAAGGTCCCATTACTGGTGATGCTAACTTTGATCACTGGATTAGAGTGCTGTCTACCCAGTTTCTCCTCTGTAAAGTTACCATTTTTCACACAGGACTCATTTGATGTTAATTGTGATTAACTTTTTGTTTTTCCCATCACACATTTACTTAGCACATTAAACTGTGAGGATCCCTGATCTAGGGGGTATTGCTCAATAGCCATAGGTTTAATGATCTATGTTTGTAATAACAGCTCTGAGTCAAGAAAAGGTTCAATTAATTATGGCACCTGTGGGAGGTAATTTAGCTTAATGGATAAGACTCCAGACTCAGAGGCACCGAATTAGGAAAGCAGGTAGCCAAGGCTCGGAGGTTTAAAACTTCTGCCTTCACTGTACTTCCATTTCCTGCTCTCAGAGTTCATCTCCTTACTATGTCCTCTCTAGTCCCTTCTTCAGCAGTTTTTTTTTAAGTTTCATCACCTGACATTATACCAAATATTTTATTGTTTACTTGATTGTCTTTTGCACGCAGTTGAGATCCAGGAGGACAGACACTCTGTCTTGTCTGTGGCTGGTATTTCCCAGTTCATAGAACAGTGTGTGGCACAGAGTAAGTGCTCAAAAAAATTGTGTTGAATTTTTAAAAATCCAGGCACTGGAATCAGAAGGACATGGGTTCAAATCCCAGCGCTGCCCCTTAATTGTTTTTCTCTGAGCTTGTTTCTGTGTTGGCATAATTGAGATTATGACACTGAAAGAGTTAGAGGAAGATGGTGCATGTGAAGTTTTTGCCACACATGCTTTATTTTTTTTTATTTTTTAATTTTGAAATAATTTCAGACTTTACCAAAAAGTTGCAAAAATAGTTCTTCTCCAAATACCCTTCTCCAAACATTAACACCTTCCGTAACCACAATGAGATAACTCAAAACTATGAAATTAACGTTTGTAACATTCCTATGAACTAATCTACCAAACCTTTTTCAAATTTCACCAATATTTTCAGTCATGTTCTTTTCCTGGTCCAGGATCCAATCCTGATCCCACGCTGCATTTAGTTGTCACCTCTCCTTAGTCTCCTCCAATCTGTGAGAGCTCCTCAGTCCTTTGACTTTTGTGACCTTGGCTCTCTTGAGAAGTCCTGGCAATTTAGTTTGAAGAATGTCCCTCAGTTTAGGTTTGTTTGATGTTTTCTTTATGATTAGATTCGGGTTATGCACTTTGGACAGGAACACCATGGAAGTGATGCTGTGTCCTTCTCAGTGCATGACATCAGGAAGTCCTTGATGTTGGAAGGTCCCATTACTGGTATATTAGCTTTGATCACTTGCTTAAGGTTCTATCTCCCCTGTTCCTTCTCTGTAAACCTACTACTTCTTACACAGAGTTCCTTTGATGTTAACTATTAACTTTTTTTTCCAACACATGTTTACTGGGTACCTACTATGTGCTAGGCCCTGTCCAAGATGTGGCAACCAGGATGATTAATAGTTTTCCCCTCCAGAGCTTACACTCTCACAAGGAAAATTAATAGGTGGTTAGAAACTCACAAACAGAGAGAAATCAGTGGGTGATACAGGTCTCATACAGTACTGCAGGGACTCAGAGGAGAGTGTATTCTGTCCTGTCTGAAGGAGTCAGGGAGGGCTTCCTGGAAGAAGGGATATTTGGGTTGGGTGTTGAAGGATGAGTAGGAGTTCACTAGGGAAGGGGAGGAGGGAATTCTGGGTAAAGGGAGCCATGCTTGTGCAGGGATGAAAGAGAGCATTTCCAAAACCAAGCTGAAGGGCTGGAGTATTGTCCTAAAAGCACTGGGCAGCTATGGAAGGGCTATGAGCAGGGCATTAGCAGGATCAGTTCTGGGTATAGAAAGACCTTCTGGGGCCGTGTAGGGGACAGGCTGGAGGGGAGAACCTGCAGGTCTGGGAGGAGGCTAGGGTAAGGGTCCAGGTGGGAGAGGATGAGGCTGGAATTGAGCCTGTGGCCCTATGGATGTTGAAGAAGGCTTGGGGCAGAGACAGGGGCAAGAGGCCTACATGGGGGGGTTGGGCAAGGAAGAGGGAGGCAGTGAGGACGATGCCCCTGTATCTAACCTGGACGACCGCATATGTGGAGAGGCCATTCACGGACCAAGAGGGAAAATGCAGGTATTAGAGCAGGTTTGGCGAGGAAGATAATGAGTCTGTTTTAGTGTAAGTAGATGACACATTTCAGAGAGATTTCCTTCTGAGATAGCTGGCCCCAAGAAGAGTGTGGAATGTGAGGGGTTAATCCCTCTGCTGTTTGGAAAAGAAAGGGCTTGGCCTGAGTGTCTTCCTCTCTTGCTCCTCCTGTGTCCCTGGGAATAAACATATGTCAGATAAACGTAGTCAAGAAAGTACCTGGCATTCGATAAATGCTCATTAGATGGTAGTTGTGTGTGTATTTTAAAAAATTTAATGAGTACTTACAAAGTGCCAGACAATTATTATTTTTATGGCTGGATGGTTTTTTCTCATTCTGTTCTCTCCTATTTATCTTCCTTTCCTCACTCCCAGTGGGAAGGCAGGTATCTGACATCACACATCTGTGTAAGCTTAGGCAAGGCCATCACTGCAAGAGATGGGTTAGTTTTGCTGCAGAGACTTGTAGAACGTTCCATGATGATGGAAATGTGGAATATCTGTGCTGCCAACGTAGTCGTCACCAGCCTCATGTGGGTTGTTGATCATTTATAATTTGGCTACTGGGACCAAGGAATGGAAATTTTTAATCTTATTTAATTTTAATTCACTTCAACAGCCTCGAATGACTAGCGGTTGCCATGTTGGACAGTGCAGTTCTGGAGCTAAGCCTACTCCCCGGAAGTATAAAAATGTGCCCTGTTGTCCCAAAGACCCAAAGCCTAAGGGACTACTGAGGTAGCAAGGGAGGGGGAAGAGATGACAGGGAGAGAAGAATAAAAGGAGGCGCAGGTTGGAAACTTTCTCTGTGGACGAGAGGAGTTTAAATTGGTAACAGGGAATGTAGAGGACAATTTGGCAGAAAGTAGTCAAATAAAAAAGGCATGCATCCCTCCTGGGACTCAGTAACAAAAGACAAATCACTTGATTAAAATATGGCAAAAGATCTGAACAGACACTGAACGAAGGAGGAAATTCAAGTGCCAATAAACATGTGAAAAGAAATGCTGAACATCATTAGTCATCAGGGAAAAACAAATTGAAACTGCAATGAGATACAACACACCCACTGCAATTTGCTAGCATTGAAAAGACTGGCTGGGCACAGGGGCTCACGCCTGTAATCCCAGACCTTTGGGAGGCTGAGGTGGGAGGATTGCTTGAGGACAGGAGTTCAAGACCAGCCTGAGCAACATAGTGAGACCCCATCTCTACAAAAAAATTAAAAAAAAAATTAGTCAAGTCTGGTGGCATGCCTGTAGTCCTAGCTACTCAGGAGGCTGAGCCCAGGAGTTCAAGGTTACAGTGAGCTACGACGACACCACTGCACTCTATCCTGGGCAAGAGTGTGACCTTATCTCAAAAAAAAAAAAAAAAATTGACAGTGCCAGGCCGGGTGCGGTGGCTCATGCCTGTAATCCTAGCACTCTGGGAGGCTGAGGCAGGAGGATCGCATGAGGTCAAGAGTTCGAGACCAGCCTGGGCAAGAGCGAGACCCCCGTCTCTAGTAAAAATAGAAAGAAATTATCTGGAAAACTAAAAATATATATAGAAAAAATTAGCCAGGCATGGTGGCTACATGCCTGTAGTCCCAGCTACTTGGGAGGCTGAGGCAGGAGGATCGCTTAATCACAGGAGTTTAAGGTTGCTGTGAGCTAGGCTGACGCCACAGCACTCTAGCATGGGCAACAGAATGAGACTCTGTCTTAAAAAAAAAAAAAAAATGACAGTGCCAGGCTGAGTGCAGTGGTTCACGCCTGTAATCCTAGCACTCTGGGAGGCCAAGGCAGGAAGATCGCTTGTGTTTAGGAGTTCAAGACCAGCCTCAGCAAGACTGAGACCCCCATCTCTACAAGAAAACCAAAACAAAACAAAGCAGACAATGCCAAATATTGATAAAGAAGGCAGAATAGGCTGGGCTTGGTGGCATTGCACTGTAATGTAATTTTTACCTCAGAAACAAAGTAACTATAAACAAATATTGAGCTTGCGTTAATTGTGTGTGCGGTGAAGTGTTTAAGACTAAACTGTACCAATGTCTGCAAATTGTTCTGATGAATGAATGGACCGCAGACTTTCTCAACTTCAGCACAATTGACATTTGGGGCCAGAGAATTGTTTGTTGTCAGGGGGGTGTCCTGTGCCTTGCAGGATGTTGATGGCATCCTGACCTCTCCCCACTCAATGTCAATAACACTCCTCCCCACACAGGTTGTGACCATAATAAGTGTTTCCAGAGACTGCCAATTGTCCCCCCAGGGGGCAAATTTGTCCCTGGTTCAGAACCACTGAGATAGGAGAAGGATAAATGGATATGTACGTACTAAAGCAAATACAGCAGAGTGTTAACAATTATAGAATCTAGCCAGTGGCTACTTGAGTGTTCATTGTACACTTTCCCCCCCAAATTTTCCATCTGCTTGAAATGTTCCATGATAAAATATTCTGGGAAAATGCACACACCCTAAGATCCAGTGCTATTTACAAGTGGCTACCCACAGGAAAAATAATTGGCCTGTGTTTACAAAGAGGCATGTATGAGAAGATTCTTTTTTTGTTTGTTTTTCAGTTCCTTGTCTATAACAGCAAAACACTGGACACCATCTAAATGTCCATCAACCATCAACTGTGGATTATCTAAAATAAACCATGAAACACCCATATTATGGAATTCTGGGCAGTAGCTTTTTGTTTTTAAAGAGAAAAACACGCATGTACCAACACAGAGAAAACTTGAAGACAATTATTGCCCGTAGACTTGTGGCCCCCAATCCCCAAGCCACCGCAGTCCCTAGGCTTAGGTCACTCGCATCACTGCCTGAGCTCCGCCTCCTGTCAGATCAGCGGTGGCATTAGAGTCTCAAAGGATCATGAACCCTATTGTAAACTGCACATGCGAGGGATCTAGATTGCTCACTCCCCATGAGAATCTAATGCCTGATGACCTGCGGTGCAGCCGAGGTGGTGATGCTAGCACTGGGGAGTGGCTGCAAATACAGATTATCATCAGCAGAGAGGTTTGACTGCACAATAAATGTAATGCCCTTGAGTCAGCCCGAAACCATGCCTCCCCTGGCAGTGGAAAAATTGTCTTCCATGAAACCAGTCCTTGATGCCAAAAAGGTGGGGGACTGCTGCCGTAGACAATTATCGCCACTGGAACCCCTGCCCTGGGACCTGTGTTTTAGAAGCCCTCGGTTATTACAAACACACACAAAAGCAATTGATTAAAGGACACATGGGCACCTTCTTTGCTCAGGAGCTGGTGCTCAGTGCTGACACAGCACGACTGGTGTCCCTAAACATCCACTCTCTGACTGTTCAGGCCCCAGGGTGACGCAGCTGCACAGCTTTTAAACTACGTCCTTGAAATAAACAGTCTGTACCCAAATGCCAAAAAGGTTTTGGGGTTATGCTCATGTCAAGATGGATGCTGTTTTGGGGTGAAGAGGGAATTTTAGATAAAGAAGTTCTTAGGTAAGAAGAAAGTCAAGATAACTAACTTATCAAATCCTTCCTCCCAGATAGCATGAATATAACAGTTTATTGTACAGCAAAGTAGTATTTCCTAGGAGAGATGATCATCTAATTCTCGTTCCTCTTTTTCTTCCAATTTGTGGTTCTGTGGGTACTTGCACCAGGGGATGTGACACTGGAGGAACATTTTGCAGGACTCTAACGTTATTGCTGGGTGCTTCATTTTATTTCTAATCAGTCCCTGCCTGCCCATCATCAGAATGCCCAACCATATGCAGTAATCATTAAATTCAGCCACCATTGTTGTTTTTCTATTTCATAATAACCAAACAAAACCGTATTTTACAATTTCGTTGCAATGAGAGTATATATGCCAAGGGATCAAGATAGCATAGAACATAATTTGACAAAATTGTTAACTGGATTTATTTTTTTAAATTGTGGTTAAATATATAGATCATACACTTTACCATTTTAACCATTTTTTAAGTGCACAGTTCTGTGGCATTAAGTACATTCGTTGTTGTGCAGCTATGGCCACCATCCATCTCCAGAACGCTTTTCATCTTGCAACACTGAAACTCTGTACCCATTAAACAACAGCTCCCCTTCCCCCTCCCCCAGCCCCTGGTGACCACCATTCTCTTTTCTGTCTCTATGGATTTGTCCTTTTGAGACTGACTTATTTCACTTAGCGTATTTTTTTAAGGTTCATCTACATTGTAGCATGCATCAGAATTCCATTCTTTCCTCTCTGAAGTTGGAGAATATTCCATTGTATGGATATACCACATTTTGTTTATCCATTTATCCCTCAAGGGACACTGGGTTGTTCCCACCTTTCGGCTACTGCGAATAATGCTGCTATGAACGTGAGCGTACACATATCTGTTTAAGTCATGCTTTCAATTCTTTTGGATGTATGCTGGATCATGTTGTAATTCTATGTTCGATTTTTTTTGAGATGGGGTCTTGCTATGTTGCCCAGGCTGGACTTGAACTCCTGGACTCAAGCGATGTTCCTACCTCAGCCTCCCAAGTAGCTGGGACAACAGGCACACACTACTGTTCAATTTTTTGACAAACTGCCATATCATTTTCCACAGTGGCTGCACAATTTGACATTCCCACCAGCAATGCACAAAGATTTGTTAACTTGATTTAGAAATGTGGTATATAGTCCTGGGCCTATGGCTTAAGAGAAGCTGTGGGGTTAGGAAGGAAAATGGATTCAGACTCAGCTCTGTGTCCAAAACTGAAATGTAGCCGCCTGCTGACCAGTGATTCAGTCTGGGACCCCCTCAATAAGGCTGCAGGGCGAGAACCCCCCAATAACCTGTGTGTTTGCTTATTATGAAATATATAGCAAAATCACAGTTATGATTATTAGTTATTAGAATAATGCTTTATTTATCTTAACAGTATTATTATATAATCAATAATAATAACAACAGATACCACTCATAAAGCACTTACTATGTATCTGGCACAGTTCCAAGCACTTTACATATTTTAATTCATGTAATCTCATAACAGTCCTTTGAAGTTATGTCCTAGAGTTGAACAACTTTCTTCTGCTTAGTCTACTATGAATATTCATGTCCAAGTCTTTGTGTGCATGTGTGTTTTAATGTCTCTCAGGTAAACACCCAGGAGGGGGATTGCTGGTTTGTAAGGTAGATATGAAAAACAATTTTATAAGAAACTGCCACAGGGATTGGTAGCTCACATCTGTAATCCCAGCACTTTGAGAGGCCAACACAGGAAGATCACTTGAGGTCAGGAGTTCAAGAACAACCTGGGCAACACAGCAAGACCCCATCTGTATAAAAAAAATTAGCCAGGCATAGTGGCACATGCCTGTAGTCCTAGCTACTCAGGAGGCTGAGGTAGGAGGATCGCTTAAGCTCAGAAGTTCGAGGTTATAGTAAGCTTTGATTGCACCACTGCACTCCAGCCTGAGCAAGATCCTGTCTCAAAAAATAAATATATAAATAAAATAAAGAAAGAAAAGAAACTGCCAAATTACTTTCCAAAGTAGTTTTCTTAATTTCCTCTCGCTGTTGTAGCAAATTGCTTTAAATGTAGTGGCTTAAAATGACACAGATTTATTATCTTACAGTTATAGAGGTCAGAGTCCAAAATGGGTTTCACTGAGCTAAACTCAAGGTGTCAGCGGGGCCATGTTCCTTCTGGCGGCTCTAGGGGAGAACCTGTTTCCTCACCTTTTCCAGCGTCTAGAGGCTGCTTGGTCCTTGTCTCTTCCTCCCGCTCCAAAGCCAGCAGCGTGGCATCTGCAAATCTACATCGTGTCCCTCTGACAATCTGCTGGCATCCTCACATCTGCCTCCTTCAGGTGCTGTGCGATGACACCGGGCCCACCTGGATAGCCTAGGACACTCGCCCCACTTCAAGATCCTTCATTTAATCACATCCGCAAAGCTCCTTTTGCCAAACGAGGTGACATATTCACAGTCTTCAAGGATTGGGATGCAGACATCTTCGGGGGGCCGTTAGTCCCCCACCACGGTGATTTGTGCCATTGTACACACCCACCAGCAGGGCAGGGGACTTCCAGCAGCAGCACACACCTGCCTACACCAGATGCCACCAATCTTGTTTACTTTAGCCATTCTGGGGGATGTGCTGTGGTATCTCATTATGACGAATAATGTGCGTTAATTTTACACCCTTAAAAACATTATTCTATATTCATTATTGCCACGCTAAAGACGGACACAACCAAATGTCCTTCGACTGGGGAATGCACAGACAGACCGCGGCATGTCTGTGCAATGGCGCGCCCTTCAGTTACAGGAAACACACAACAGAGATGAATCCCAAATGCATTGTGCTACATGGAAGAAGGCTGCACACTCTATGGCTCCATTTATACGACATTCTAGAAAAAGCAAAGCTATAGAAGGAAACAGAGCAGCGATTGCCAGGGGTGAGGGAGGGGTTGGCTGCAGAGGGGACATGAGGGGTGATGGATCTGTTCTGTGTCTTCATTGTGGTGTTGGTCACACAGTTGTGAACCTTTGTCAAAACTCATAGAACTGGACACTAAAAAGGGTGAATTTTACCTTGCATGTATGCATATATAAATATGTAGATATTATATTAATATAAAATTGCATATGTACACAAAAATTATAAATTTGTGCATAAATTTTATCTCAATAAACCTGACTTTAAAAAACCTGTTTTAGGGAAGGCTCCATCAGTTCCTGCAGAGGCCAAGGGAATGTTCTTGGGCACGTGCTTAGAGAGGAGGAATCCTATTTCTCCAGGAGGGGTGGGGCAATGGTGGTGTCTGCGCACATCTGCAACCCCTACCCCTCGCAGTGAGGATGAAGGAGGAGGAGGAAGGACGTTCTAAGGAGAGGGGCCTGCCCCAGCCCGAGCCCAGGCTCAGGGGAGGCTCCTGGGACAGGTGTGCCGACCAGGAGTCTGGAATGCAGGGAGCATGCAGGGGAGTGGTAGGAGAGGAGGCAGGAGAGGGGTGGAAACCAGGTCGGGACTCAGCATGTACAGTTTCTAGCCTCGTCTCCAGGCTGTTATCATATACAGCCCGCCATATATTCGTTAATTATACACCTGCCTTATCTGCCGTCCCAGCCTGCATTCCATTCATGTGGGCAGACAGTCCCGAAGGCCCGAGGGACACCAGCTGCTATGCCAGGCTCTGAGGAATCCACGGCAAGCCGCCCCTGGTCCCAGTCCTTGAGGAGTTCCCGGTCCAGTCAGGGAGATGGACAGGTGAGCAGGCAGTGCCCACACCTGGGGAAGAGGCTACAATGGAGGTGGTGCAGGTGCTGGCAGGGCTCCCTGTGGAACAATCAGGGGAGGCTTCCTGAAGGAGGGGGCACTGGCGTGAGGCCTTTCCCAATGTCGTGAGGCCAACCCGAATAGTAATAATGATATTAATAATGGCAATAACAACTGACAACATTTATTGAGCGTTTGCAATGTGCCAAAATCACTGCACTAAACATAGGACAGGAATGAATGAATTCAGCCCTTTGAGAGCTCTACATGGTAGATACTTTTATCGCCGCTCCCTTCCACAGAGCAGGGAAATCGAGGCACAGATTTGGTTCCTTTCCGTCAGAATGTTCCTGCTCTGGTTGGGGAGACGGTCGCGGACACTGACTCAATCTATCGGAATTGTGCTTTGCTGTGGCAGCAGAAGGCGTTGGCACGAGCTGAGAGGAGAGAGGGACTGACGCTGGCTGGGACAGAAATGGGGGATTGGGGGTGCAGTTCGTGGAAGGCTTCTGAGAAGAGACCCTCCGGGGTGGATCCTTTGTGGGCATGGAGTTTGGTGCATTGAGTTGTGTCACACTTCAGTTCTTGTCTTTCTGTCACTTGTCCATATCCCTTCTTTGCTTTCTTTTATATTTTTTCCCTTTCATTCTCCAGACTCTTCCCTGTTCCCCGCCCTCCAGCACCCCATAAACAAACCCCAATACGTTTAACATTCATTCCTGCCTTCTTGGGTACGTGTAAACACTTGTAGACCAGATAGTGTTGCTTTTCGTAATTATATCTTCTAAATTGATATAAAAGATAAATTATGTCTTTTAAATTGTGCTGTAGCCCCTGCTTTGTTTTCTACTTTTTCCATTCAATGTTATGTTTTTAGGATCATTCTATGTTATCATGTGGAAATCCCAATTTCCTGATTCTATTTTTTTTTTAATTTTTTTATTTTTGAGGCAGAGTCTCACTCTGTTGCCCAGGCTAGAGTGCAATGGCATCAGCCTACCTCACAGCAACCTCAAACTCCTGGACTCAAGCGATCCTCCTGCCTCAGCCTCCCGAGTAGCTGGGACTACAGGCATGCACCACCATGCCCAGCTAATTTTTCTATATATATTTTTAGCTGTCCATATAATTTCTTTCTATTTTTCAGTAGAGACGGGGTCTCGCTCTTGCTCAGGCTGGTCTCGAACTGCTGAGCTCAAACAATCCACCCGCCTTGGCCTCCCAGAGTGCTAGGATTACAGGCGTGAGCCACCGCACCCGGCCCCAATTTCCTGATTCTAGAACACCACGGAGGGGTCTACTCTCTTTCACTTACCAACTCCCCATGTAACAGACCACGTGGTGTCTCCGTGTCCCCATTCCCACTCACAATGCTGCCCCAGGGAACCTTGGGCATGCCCTCTAGTGTCACCTGTGCAGCTTCCCTGTGGCACCTACCTGAACATGGGAGTGTTGGGTCCCGGGATGAATGCACAGTTCATGCGACAAAATTCTGCCGCATCATCTAAGGTGGGGTTTGAAGCCCTAACGACATGTCACCAGGCAGAGAAGGGTGGAGAAGGAAACAGCCAGTACAAAGGGCTGAGATGGGTCCATGACGTGTCCCGGAGTCAGGGAATTATAGGTAAGACTCCCCGGTGGTGGAGCCTTGCACAGAATACCTGTGTAATAAATACTTGACTGCACTGGTTTTTTTTTTTTTTCTAAAAGGAAAATAGTGTTGTTGTGGGTGGCAGTTTGGCAACATCTATTAAAATTTTAACTGCATGTACTCTTTGACAAGGTAATATTTCTGCTGGTGCACGAGGAAGTAGAAAGGAGAATGTTCAATGTATTGCCATTTATAAAGGTGAAAATGGAAAACCACTAACAGCTCCACCAATGGGACAGGACACCGTGTAGGTGTGGAAAAGATTAAGGTGAATTGAAATGGAGGAGCTCGAAAAGTTCTCCAAGACATATTGCTAAGTACAAAAAACGAGTCAGAGTTCCCTGTGTCAAATATCACCCTATTTCCCTAAACACAAGAAATCATAAGGAATATTTCTCAGTTATTTATCTATATATGTAAACCAGGAGTTGGTAGCTTTTTCTGCAGAGGCCCCAGTAGGAAATATTTTCAGCTTGAGCATATGGTCTCTGTTGCAACTGCTCAGCTCTGCCCTTATAGCATGAAAGCGCCCACACACAATGCTAAACCAACAAGCATGGCTGTGTTCCAATAAAACTTTATTCACAAACACAGGCAGTGGGCCAATTGTGGCCTGTGCGCTGTTGTTTGCTGACCCCTGATGTAAATAAACCGTAACTGTTTTTGGAAGAATCCACACCACAATATTTTCAGGGGTACATCTGGAAGGGGGAGTGAGAAGGAAGGGGCTGGTTGAGGGAAATGTTACTCTCTTGTTTGAATTTTTTCCACGTTGAGTAATTGAAATTGTTTTAATTCAAAAAGAAAATGATGTCTTAAAAAATAGCTTTGGTGGCTCTTTTCTGCCTCCTGATTACAAGGTGGCTATGATCGTATTAGAAAATGCCAGCAGCATGTAAAAGTAATGAGGAAGCAAAAGTTCCCTGGCATCCTACCAGCTAGAGCAAAGGGTTTATTTCATTCATTTGACAGATATTTATTGAGCACTTACTGTGTGCAAGGAACTGTCCTAGGTGCTGGGGACAGAACAGTAAATGAAACAGAGTCTCCACCCTCTATAGTGCTGATATTCTGTCTGTCAAAGAGAGACAGACAATGAATAACACAGTATATAAGGAAATGGTATAATCTGTGAGGTTCAAAGTGCTATGAGAAAACAGGAGCAGGAGAGTAGGTAAAGGATTCAGGGTTCTTGGGGGCTGGTTGAGGCATTCGAGAGTAGCCAGAGAAGGCTTCATTGTGAAGGTAACATTTAAAGTCTGAATGAATGGGGGAGCACCAGCGGGATGTCTGGGAGGAAGAGAATTCCAGGCAAAGGGATCAGCCTGTGCAAAGGCCCTGAGGTGGGAATGTATCAGTTGCATTTGAGGAACAGGAAGGAGGCCAGTGTGGATGTAGTGGAGGGAGGGAGAGGCAGGGAGTGGGAGAGGTTGGGAGGTGAAGAAGGGACAAAGGGGACCAGATCCTGCAGGGACCTGTGGTCCATGGTGAGGACTTTGCTTTTACTCTGAGTGAGACAGGAGCCACAGGGGGACCTGAACAGGGGAGGGATTGCGACTGATTGGAGTCCTAAGAGGGTCCCTCTGCCTGCCCTGTGGGGAACACGAGCAGTGAGAAGCAGTGGCAGAAGGCCAAGGAAGAGGAGGCCGAGATGGTTCAGGCAGGAGACGGTGGTGGGTTAGACCAGAGTGCAGTAGTAGGGGTGGCAAGAAGCAGTCAGATTCTGGATATATTTTCAAGGTCAAGTTGACAATACTTGCTGATGGGCTGCATGTAGGAAGTGAGGAGAAAAAAGGAATCAAGGATGGCACCAAGTGTTTTTGTGTGAGTATGATCAAGAGCCACCTGTCACAAGATCACCTGGGAACTTGTGAAGATGCGGATTCCTGAGCCCCGGCTGGATCTACTCAGCTGGCACCTCTTGGGGGGGGTCCCAGGAACCTGCCTTCTGAATGAGCTGCAGACTGGGGACTGCAAACCTAGGGGTGGCCACAATCAGCTCTTCTGGGGGTCCTCCAAGGAGTAGAACTATACAGTGGTTGGAGACTCCCCAGGTTCGAATCCCAGTCTCCCACCCTACTTACACGAGCTGGGATGACACCACAAATTCTCTCAGTGATGGGAGAATTGGGAGTTCTTTTTTATTTTATTTTATTTTTGTCTTTTCCCTGTCCTGCAATAATGCAAGCATGCCAGTCATGATTTCATCCTCTGCAATATGCCACTGTCGACAGTGCCTGCCTCACAGGGCTGATGTACAGGTTGAGTGAGTTAGCATCTATAAAGCATTTTAAATGGTGCCAGCAAATACAATCTCCCAATAAAGGGAAGCTGTAATTAGTACCCTCCTCTGAAGATGATAAATACTTGATAATAAATAAATCCACACCAAAGTGTTATCAGGGGGTGCATCTGGCTGGGGAAATGAGATGGAGTGTGTTGGTCAAGGGAAATGTTACCTTATTGTTTGACATTTTTTTCACCTTGCATAATTAAAATTGTTTTAATTTTAAAAGAAAATAATGTTTTAAAAGCAGCTGTAGTGATCCTCTGTTTCAGGGTCTCTCGAGGCTGTAATCAAGAGTGTTGGCTGGGGCTGTGGTCTCCTTCCAAGGCTCGACTGGGGAAGTAGCAGTTTCCACGCTCACTCGTGGTTTTCGGCAGGATTGAGTTTCTCACAGGCTGTTCATTGGAGGCCACTCTCAGTTTCTTGCCACATGAACCTCTGCAGTATGGCAGGTTGCTTTAGGAAACCACAGAAAGAGAGAGAGAGAGAGAGAGGGAGAAAGAGAAACAGAGAGATCTAGCATGATATTAAGATATTAATAGAAGTCATAGTCTTTTATAATTTAATCACTGAATTGACATCCCATCACTTTTGATGTATTCTATTCATTAGAAGTTTCTCCCATTCATAAAAGGGAGGGAAACAATAGTACCGGACCACAGAAGCTTGTTGTGAGTTAAGTGATTCAATATATATGTGTAAGTAAGCACAAGTATCACAAAAGTGTTCACTATTATTGTTTGCCTAGCCAGGAGGCGTCAGAGATGTCTTCTCAGAAGGAGGAACCTTTGAGTTGGGTTTTGAAGTATGAGTAGGAGCTGACCAGGTGACAACAGTCATACTTTCATTCATTTTCTTAGTCAATAACCTCCCCTGCGTCATGCTGTGTTCCAGATCCAGTGCTGGGAGATCCCAGGGAACTAGCATGAGTCTGACTCTGACCTTTGTGGACCTACCAGGGAAAGCAGAGGGAGGAAGAAAGTGAGTCATGGACTTCTAGCAGGTCAGAACTAAGCAAGAGCCTTGAAATGGCTAGTCTGACCCCTATCTCTGCTTTACTGAAGTCTAGACAGGGGAGAGGACTTGCCCAAAGTCACACAGAATGGACTGGCTTCCTTATTTTGGAGTCTGGGGATTCTGAGGGCCAGAGGAGATCCAGAGATGCAGGCCTGTCCCCTCACAGACCCTTCACACAGACATACACCAGGTCCCAGCCACCCAACACACCCCAAGTCCCCCACTCAAACCCGCACACCCCCATAGACAATGGCGCTGTCAGAGACATCTGCCTCCCCACCACTTGGGCTCAGAAACCCACTTCATGCCTCACACATGTCCACAGCACACATCTCTGGAAGCCTCCCCATCCTGTGTACCGACCCTGTGCTGGGTCAGGTTGGGGACACAGACATGACTCAGACTCAGGCCCAGCCCCGAGATGAGATGGGAGTGGGGTGAGACCAGGGGGCCCTCGACACACTCTGAGCATGGAAGGGGCCTTGGGAAGTTGACCTGGAGGTCCCCAGGGTGGAGAGTTGGGGAGAGGGAGTGACAGGCAGAAGGCACATCGTGTGCAAGGGCACAGTGGCATGAAAGACCATTTATCTATCCACCTGTCAATCTGTCTGTTCATCTGCCACTCACTTATGTATTAATCGATTCTTCCATCCACCGGTCCACTTATTTAGTTATTTATTGTGTTCACCCTTCATTCATTTATTCACTCACTTACTCAACTATTGAAACGGCCATCTGTTCCCTCATTCATCCATTTATTTATCCACACATCAGTCACACATCCATCCATTCATTTTTTTATTCATCAGCATCGACTGTCATATGCTTCTCCCCCAGCGTCACCTCCTCAGACAGGCTTCCCTGACCCCTTTCTAAAATAACGTCATCAGCTTGCCTCTCTTACCCTCCTTTATATTTCCTTCCCAGCCTCCCCCAGACTCAGCATTGTGCTCAATAAATATGTGTCCACTTGTTCGGTGTCTGTGGCTACCAGGAGAAAGCAAGCATTCATTTGAAAAGTATTTCTTTTATTCTGAGTAGTGACTGTGCCAGGCTCTGTTGTAGGCACTGAGAACCCAGCAGGGGACAAGACAGACAAAATTCCCCAGCTCCGTGGAGTGGACATTCTAGTGGGGGCATCAGATGATAAACAATACAAGTAATAAGTAAGTTACTGGCAGGTTGGAGGATGGTGAGAGCTGTGGTAAAAGAAAGCATAGAGCTGTGTGATGGGGGTCAGGGGTCCAGGTGTCCAGGTGTCCAGGGGCATGGGTACTCAAAGAAGGCCTTGCTGAGGAGCTGCTGGTTGAGCAGAGACAGGAAGAAGATGAGGGAGCCAAGTGGTTTTCTAGAGGAAGAGCATTCCAGGTAGAGAGAAAGGCATGTGCAAAGGCCCTGAGGCAGGACTGAGCCTGGAGTGTCTGAGTGGCATCGGGGGGGCCAGTGTGGCTGGAAAGTAGTGAGGAAAGGGGAGAGGGCTAGAGAGGAGAGGAGGGAGGGGACAAAGGAGACCAGATGGTGCAGGCTCTTGTCGGGGAAGACTTTGCTTTAACTCCGAGTGTGACTGGAGCCAGGGGAGGATTCTGAGCAGGACAGAAACAGGATCTGACTTAGGCAGGAACTGGTTCCCTCTGCCTGCTGTGTGGGAGTAGATTAATATCTGAGTTTCATGAGAGCTGGAAGCATGTCTTTTACCTGCCCTCTCCTCAGTGTCCAAAACAGGGGTCTGCAAACAAGAGTCCACAGGCCAAATGCTCCCTGTTTGTGTAAATAAAGTTTTATTGGAAGACGAACTCACCCATTCATTCCCATATTGTCTCTGGCTTCTTCCATGCTGCAAGAGCAGCATAGAACAGTTAAAGCCAAGACCATCTGACCCACAGAGCTAAAAATATTTACTTTCTGGCCTTTTACAGAAAAAGTTTGCTGACCCTTGGTCCAGAACAATGCCTGATACATAGTAGGCACTCAATAAATATTTACTATTACAGAACTGAGCCTGTCGCTTCTCTGTGACCCACATGAGGCCATCAGCTTGCTCTTGTCTCAGAGCCAGTGACAGCTCCAAGTCACGTGCAGGAAAACAACAGCCCAGCAACCAAAAATAAAATACTGGGTCCATTCAAGTCTTTGCCACAGAGAAATGCCCAGGCAGGATTGCAGTCAGGGCTTACAGCAAAACCTAGCACCCTGTTCCTCCCTGTTTTTTTCTATTAAGATTCCAGCCTCCAGCCTCCAGCCCCCCCACCAGGCATGGAAGCTATTCCTCCAATATTTTTCTTACTCAAAAAATATCCCCAAACTCTCTTCCACAAAGCAGCCCCATTCCTGGCTCTCCTGTCTCATCCCCCTTCAGCTCCAACTTTTTATTTTCATTTATCAACTTAGCTCCTTGCTGGCTTTTTTGCCCCACACCTGTGCCGCCCCTCACTCAGATTCTATATAAGAAGGTCATGTTCGAGGGCTGTGCCAGCTGGCGGGAATCCATGTCCCCTGGAGGCTCAGAATGCTCGTACATTCCCACTTCCTTTTCCCTGGCTCATGCTGGCATTCCATCCACCCTCACTGTGGGGTTCCCTCTCCACTGCCGCCTGCGCTGCACCCTCTGGACCCACAGAAGGATCATCCCCAGCCCCTGACAGCCAGGGGCTCACAGTTTAATGCAATTGGTCCCAGTACCTGGAGTGAAGTGATGGATGACCGGTGGGGAGGTCTCAGTCCCCAAAGGAGTGGATTTTATCCTAAGGACCTTCTCTAGCAGTCTTGGCTGGAGGACTCTGGAAGACTCAGAGGCAGTGGAGTGCCTCCTTGGAACTTAGCTTTCTGGGTCCCAGTGATTCTCTGGTGGCTTCGTGTAGTGATCCATAGCCCAAGCTCTGGAGCCAGACTCCATGGGTTCAAATGCAGGCTCCGCTGCTTTCTAACTGTGTAACCTTGGGCAGCTGTGCCTCAGTGTCCTTCTCTGTAAAATGGGTATGACATTAGCACTTACTAGAGTTTTGGGGAGGATTTGGGGATTTAATACATGTAAAGGGCTTTGAACTGTGCCTGGAACACAGTAAGTGCTCAATAAATATCTGCAACTATTAAAGTGCTTAGCACTGGCATCCAGCTCATAGAATGCCCTCAGCAAAGGAAGCTCATTATTATCACTCAGTGATGTCATCAATTACTCTACAGACTGAACAGAATTAATGATGTCTCTGGTTCCTAGGCAGATTTAGACCCTTGGTGGGAGTGATGGCATCACTAGTTTCCGGGTAGACTTTGCTTTGAGTGGTGTTGATGACAACACCAGTTACCAGGCAGATTCTAGTTAGAATGTGAGCACCACAGCCTTCTTTCCTGTTTGAAATTCTGTTGTGTCCCGGTCCACACTCTTCTCTGGTGCCGTTGGACACAGGATTTTCTTGTGTCTGAGCCTCAGTTTTCTCAGGATAATAAAAGTACCAACTTCATAGGGTTATTGAGAAAATCGAATGAATTAATGCACACAAAGGGCACCTTGTCCAGCACACAGCATGCACTAAACAGCAGCTCTTGTTACCCTCGCTGCAGGGCCCTCCCATGGAGAACACTCCAGCCAGAGTGACAAGCACCCTCGGCTCTGCCTTGGTTAAGGGCACAGATTCAGGGGTCTGGCCCATGGGAGTCAGAGCCCAGATCTGCCACCACCAGCAGCCAAGAGACCCTGGGCATGTTACTGGCCTGTAAAGTGGTGTAATGACAGTGCCAATGTCATAGGGCTGGCATGAGGGTGCATTGAGATAATGACAGTTATGTTCCCAGCACATAATCAGGTCTCACAAATGTGAGCTGTATTATCACTGCAGGTCCTCTTGGAAAGGGACTTCCCTCCCGGAGACTCAGTTTACTTATCTGCAAAGAAGCGAGAGGTGGCTGTGGCAATCTCGAAGCCGTGGCAATCTTGACACTTCATGGTCACAAGGACAGCTCTGTGACTCACCTTTGCCATTGCTGAGCCAATGCACTGGGAGTTGGATGCTTGAGCCTATGTCTGCCCTCAGCACCCAATACCAGCTTCTCTCTTTTTTCCTCTTTGTCTCCCCATCTCTTGCCTCCCAACTTTTCCCTTTCCCTTTCTCCAGCTTCTTTCCCTTGTTTTAGACTTTATACGTATGTAGTTTCTCTCCTGCATGCTGTTTGTAGGGCAATAAATTACAACACTAATAATAATCAGTATTTGCATATTTAGCCTTTTCCCAGGGCCAGGATTGCACTAAGAGCTTCGTATGCACTCATTCATTTAATCCACACAATACAAGCACTTACTATTATTTATTTGACAAACATTTATTAAGCACCTACTGGGTGCCAGGCCCTGGGGGTTCATCACTGAACAAAATAAAGATCTTTACCCTTGTGGGACTTAGATTCTAGTGGGGAGACAGATGATAAACAGATAAACAAAGTACCAAACACTACCAATGCTATGAGAAAAAAACCAAGCAGGGTCAAGGCGGGAGTGAGTGATAAGGGGACTGTTTAATACAGGATGGCTGGGAAAGGCCTCTTGGAAGAGGTGACATGGGAGCAGAATTGATGATGTGAGAAGGAGGTAGCTATGCAAAACCTAGGGGAAGAGCTTTCCTGGTGCAAGGAACAGATTACACAAAGGCCTTGGGGCAGGATCATGCCTGAGGAGTGTTTGAGAAACTGAGGAACAACCAGGAGGCCAGTGTGGCTGGAGCAGAAGGAGGGGGTAGGGGTGGGGTCAGAGAGAGCAAAAGGGGCCACATGGTGCGGGGCCCTGTGGGCCATGGTGAGGGCTTTGGCTTTTACTGAGTCATGGAAGGTTGTGAACAGAGGAGGGCCCAGTCTCAATAGAGTTTGGCAGGATCCCATCAACAGTACAGACAAGGGTGGGGCAGACGGACCATTGCTCCCATTGTACAGGTGCAGAAATAAATGCAACCTTAGAAAAGTCCAGCAAATGGCCCAAGTCCACACAGCTGCTGAGCAGCACAGCCAGGCTGGCAGACCGCCTGGGGTTCAGTGGAGCCTTTTCTCTGTGACCTTGAGGAGTCTCATGCCTCTCCCAAGCCTCAGTTTTCCTCTGTAAACTGGAAATCATTACTCTACGTTTGGGCACCAGTTCTGGAGTCAGATTTGGCGGAGTCCTTGCTCTGCCACCTGCCAGCTCTATGACTTTCAGCAGGTAACACCCTCTTTCTAAGCTCCGGTTTACCTCATCTGGAAGATGAAGATCTTAATAGCACCAATTTCAAGGGGTTCGTTGTAAGGATTAAATGAGATCATGCAGGTAACGTGCTTGGTACAGCTCCTGGCAAACATCGGGCGCTCAATAAATTATGATTATTCTGATGGTATCACCGCCCACACCTCCCCGGTGGGTGAGAGCCTGGGAGAGTGCCTGGTACGCGGTCGGCTTTCGACAAAAGTGAATTCTCCCTCCTGTCTCTCCTGCCCGCCGGCTCTCCGGGGACCCAGGCATTCCGGCCTCCAGCCGCCCCCCCACGCCCGCCGGCACAAAGGCCCCCATTCATGCCTCGCGCACAAAGCGGCCCATTCACCCCGGCCCCTTGGGCCTCCGGCCCCCGGCCGCCCCCCGCGCCTCGCCATTGGTAGCGCCCCCTGCCCATCAGGCCTCGGGTCCCACCCAGGACCGCGCCGCCTAGCTCGGCGCTTCGGCTGGGTTCTTTTCCCACGGCTGGCACCCTTCGGCAACTTCTGATTGGCTCCATTTGCCAGCCGCTCTTGGTGATTGGCGGTCTCGCACCCCATGGGCGGGGCCGTGGCTTGCCGCAGCAGGCGCCGATTGGCTCCTGCTGCGCTTGTGGGGGCGGGGCTGTCCTGGCCGGCCCACCCCTCTTTCTCCCCAGGCCGAAGCCTCCGGACGGCCCTGGAAGCCGGTGAGTGCCCGGGGCCGGCAGCTGGCCTGGGGCGGCGGAGCGGGACTGGGGCCGGGGAGGCTGGAATCTGGGGGCTGCGATCCGGGCCTGGGAGGCCGGCGCGGGAGGCGGGGGAGGGGCGGTGACGCGGACACTCACCTTGAGCGAGCAGCGGGACGGTGGCGGGGAGGTGGGGGCGGGACGTCTACACTCCCCCAACTCAACTTCCTACTGGGTGTGAGGCCGGGTTGGGGTCCTAGCTGGCGGCTCCGGGCCTATTCCGCAGAATGGGAAACTGAGGCTCTCTTTGGGACCTTGGACGCTTGAATACCTGAGTCATCGCCTTCAATCCTCAGCCACCGGAATGACGATGTCTCTGTTTTCACGTGTAAAAATTGTGTGCCAGAGATAGAGGTCACGACTGGTAGAGGCAGAGGGGTGGGGAAAGACATTTGAGCACCTACCATGTAGTGGGGCGTTTTTATGTTTATAACTAAATAATTTCCTTCCATTATCCTATTAACTCGAGGTGGGTTATAATGTTCCCATTTTATAGAGAGGAAAAAACTGAGACTGGACAGAGTTGGTGACTGCAAAGGGACCAGGTGGAGATAACACTTCGAAGACCAGCTGTATGCAGGATCCTTTAACCTTTTTAATCGCACAGTACCTTCCTAAGGAAGGCAGTGGCCCCTAAGGCAGACGCGAAGGAAGGTTCACAGTGTTATTAACTGGGACCGCGAAATTGACGTCTTTGAGGACCTACTACAAGTTCTTCCCAAATTCTCTCCTTTATAATGGCAGATAACGCTGGGCTTGAATCCCAGCTCTCCCCCTCTTACTGTATGACCTTAGTGACTTCGCCTCTCTGTGGCTCAGTTTCCCCATTAGAGAAATGGAATTGTGATCATCTCTATCTCATTGGTTGTTGAGATCATTCCAGGATCTGGAAAAGCTGTCCTAAGAGCAGAAAAACCCCGGCACATAGTAGGTGCTCTTGTCACTATTTACTCCTCATCTCACCCCGAGGACACTGCAGCTCAGGAGACCAGAATAACATTTTGTCGTCTTTGGTACTCGTCCTACTCTGTGGATTGTGTTGTTCCATTTCCAGAGTCGGGGAAACTGAGATTCAGAGAGATTAAATGATGAAGTATCGGGCTGGGAACTTTCTCCACATCGTTTTGTTAATTTCATTGGCCGCAATTCACAGCGAGGAAAGCTGAGGCCTAGAAAGCTTGAGCGGGATTCGAACCCTGGGAGTCCTCGGTCCCCTCCCTGGTGGGTCCCTGACCTTTGCCCGCCAGAAGGAGGAGCAGCCCCTGGCGCCACTGCCGCCTACCTGGTAACCACTTCACCCCGGCCTTTTCCCATCCCCTTGTAAAAAGCCCTGAAGCTCCAGGACCCGCCCCCTTCCCCAGCCCAGCAGGTGCTGGGTGACATCAGAGCCCGGCTCCCGCCCCTTGACGCACATGGCCCCGCCCCGCGCTGGACCGCGGAGGTAGCCGCACCTGAGGGCTCTGAAGAGGACCGGGGATTCCCGTGCCCTCTCCCCATCTCCCCGCTCCGGCCCGCGCCCCCAGGTAGTCCCGAGGATTGGCGGGTTGAGGGGGCGGGGACACAGGCCCTAGGGTCCAGGAAAGATGGGTGCTGGACGTTCAGACTCCTGGCTGCGGGGAGGGGGTTGGGGGCCGGGTATCCCAGGTCTGAGTAAGGCCCGAACTCCTGGGTCTTGAGGGAAGAAAGGACCGGGGCCAGCACTCTGGGGCTGGGGACCCGGACTCCTGGATCTTACGGGAGGAGGGAACTGAGAACTTGGATTTCTGTGTCTGTGAGAACAGGGGCAGGGGCCTGGACTCCTGGGTGGGAAGGAGGGGCAGGTTGGGGACCCAGACTCCTGAATGCTGGCACTAAGCCGAGGTCAGAGGGCTGGGTGCCAGAGGACCCAACCTCTGCCTCAGGGGCGGATCCCTGGCTGCTTTTCCTTTTCCAGCCCAGCAGTCTCTGCCCCTCCCAGGGCAGGTGCTTTCACCTGCCCAGGTGACAGTAATGAGCCCTGGCAGAGTGTTCCTGCCGGTTGAGGGAGGGTGGAGCTGCGGGAGGGGCGCAGCTGTTGGGAGCCCAGGCCTGCAGGCCGGCCTGATCAGGGCTGAGGTCCGTCCTCAGAACCAGCATCCTCACCTAGCCCAGCTGCACTGAGGTGAGGGGCCTGCACTTCTGGGTCCAAAGGACAAGGGGGCTGGGGGCTCAAACTGGGCCCCAGAAGATTAGGGGACTGGGGGCCAGGACTGCTGAGCTTGGGGGAGGAAAGGGCTGGGGGCCTGGACTCCTGGCTCCAGCGAGGGGAAGCACAGGGCTGGGTGATTGCAAAAACTCCCAAACCCTTCCTGGTCAAAGGCCACAGGGCAGGAGAGGAAGTGGGTGGGGTGGGGGTGGTGGGTAAAGTCCCAGGGATGGAGCTCGGCTCTGGTGTTTCAAGGCCACACTGGAGGCCTGGGGTGAGCCTTGGCCATTTGTGGCCCACAGGGAGGAGAAATGCCTGCTGGGGCAGGGGGAGAGGACAGGGCTTGGGAGGAAGCGGGACCTGCGGGCAGGAGGCTCAGAGGGCAAGACAAGCATCTGCCGGGGCCAGATCTGCGGGTGCCCCGGGGGAGCTGGGTGTTTGGAAGGACTTCTCCGGGGGTGTGCTGGACGTAGGGGGACGCCAGGAGCCTCTAGGCCTATTGGGCAGAAGCACTGTGGTGGGGGAGGCAGAACTCTCTGTGTCTGTGACTGGCGTGGCAGAGGAGGAGAGCAGGGGCAGACTTCTTTAGGAGGAGGGCGCAATGTGGGACAGGACGGGGAGAATGTTTTTCCTGCTGCTGCTTGGAATTGCTGTCATTTTACCACTGCCTATGGCCCCCTGGGGGGCAGGGAGGGGCCTCGTGCATCTGGCTCACCTAGGCCTGGCTGTCAAGGTCTGAGACTGTGAGGCTAGAGCTGGAGCCACCCCCAGGCCAGGAGCTCCTCCAGGTAGGGCTCCCGTCTGACTCATCTCCGGGTCCCCAGACCCACTCCCGGCACAGCCTGGTACTTGAAAGGCCTCAGAGAGGATGAAGGGGGCCAGTCTCCCCATCTCACAGAGAAGGAAGCCAGGTTCCAGAGAAGGAAGGAACTGTTAACTGAGGCAGTGAGATTCCAGTCTGTTCTGCAGGCGTGAGGCAGGTGTGACCAGAGGTGGTCAGCGAATCTAATGACAAAAATCAGATCAATACCCTGTTCATATCACAGAATAAAAGCAAGGTCGCCTTCTTAGTACCCTCTGTCATCTCACCTCCTACCCTCTCCCCCTTGATCACTTGGCTCCAGTCATATGGGCCACCTGACAGTAACATACAGGCACACCCCTGCCCCAGGGCCTTTGCACTGGCTGCCTGGCATGCTTCTCCTTCCAACATCCCCACACTCATCCCCATGCTCGCTCCCTTAGGTCTTCGTTTAAATGCCACATCAGAGAGGCCTTTCCTGCCACCCTAACGTCCCCGCCCCCTGCTTCATCTCTCTCCTTGCCATTTATTTCCATTTAACATACTATATAATTTACTTATTTATCTTTCTATCTGTCTCCTGGGATTAGAGCAGCTCTGTCCCCTAGAAATATAATGCAAGCCAAATGTGTAATTTAAAATTTTCTAGTAGCCACATTTAATTTAAGGAGTAAAAAGGAACAAGTGATATTAAAGTTAATGATACATTTTATTTAACCCAATATATCCCAAATATTATTTCAACATGTCACCAAATATCAAAAATACCAATAAGCTATCTTTTTGTCGTACCGTCTTTGAAATCCGGTGTGTATCTTAGGCTTAGAACCCCGTCGGGTTTGGACCCTCCATTTCAAGTGCCCAATAGCTCACACATGGCATTCACTCACCTGTTGGACAGCCCTGGGCTAGAAAGCAAATTTATGGGGGCAGAAATCTTCCTTT
>CM052449.1:20929005-20944711 GCA_028533085.1 Varecia variegata | reverse complement strand
CGTTCTGGTTAAGTATATTGCCCATGCCCCTCCCAACCCCCTGAGACTGAGCCTCAAGGGTGTCCATTCCCCCAACAGTGCACATCGCACTCATCATGTAGGTAAACACCCGTCCCCTCCCCCACCCCCAACACCCCGAGTCAGATCTTCAAGTATGTCCATTCCACTGACAGTTCGCTTCGCTCTCATCATGTAGATACACACCCATCCCCTCCCCCCACCTCTGTCCGACACCCAATTGGTATCATTCCCAAATGTGCACCAAGGCAGAAATCTTCTTTGGGCTTGTTCATTGCTATATTGCCAATGCCTAGAACCGTGCCTGCTTTACAGCTTCGCTTGTTGAGTAATTATGGAATGAATGAATGGGTAGAGAGGTGAATGAATGAAATGAGTAAGCTAGGTCTGTTGACCCATTTTGCAGAAGTGTAAAAAGAGATCTGGTGAAGGAAGGCAGAGGGGCTGCCTGGGGGATTTGGAGTGGGGATGGGGGACACGGCGGACGGGCCCCCACCTGACCTCTCGCTCTCCCCCTTGCAGACCATGGCAGCAGTGACCATGTCGGTGCCGGGGCGGAAGGTGCCCCCCAGGCCAGGCCCAGTGCCCGAGGCGGCCCAGCCATTCCTGTTCACGCCCCGCGGGCCCAGCATGGGTGGCGGGCCTGGGGGCTCTGCCACCTCCCCGCAGGTGGAGTGGACGGCCCGGCGCCTCGTGTGGGTGCCATCGGAGCTCCATGGGTTCGAGGCAGCAGCGCTGCGGGACGAGGGCGAGGAGGAGGCCGAGGTGGAGCTGGCGGAGAGTGGGCGGCGGCTGCGGCTACCCCGGGACCAGATCCAGCGCATGAACCCACCCAAATTCAGCAAGGCCGAGGATATGGCTGAGCTAACCTGCCTCAACGAAGCCTCGGTGCTGCACAACCTCCGGGAGCGATACTACTCCGGCCTCATCTATGTGAGTGGCCTCCTGCCCATGGGAGGGCCTTGTCCTGGTGGGGAGCTGGGTGCCAGCAGCCCAGCTGAATTAACTTGAGGCTATTTATAGTCTTTATCCCAGGTCTTGTGACTATTCCCATACTTAGTTGCCAAATTAGAAATTGTTGGAATACCAGGACAGACTCAGACCCTTACTGGGGGTGTCACATAATATAGACAGTAGATAAAACCATATTATTTTCCTAAGGTATAAAAAAATTGCAGTTTCTCAAATATTAATATAACTCATCCCAAGGGTTTTGAAAAAGGGATATGGACCTGTGACAACAATTAATGAGGACCAATAATTGATGAAAACATGCTAGGCTCTGTGCTGAATGCCTTCCATATATCGATTCATTTAATCTCACCTTAGGCAAGGTAGAGTCTATTATTGCCCCCATTTTACATAAGAGGCAACTGAGGCCCAGAGAGAGAGTTAATCATAATAAAAATGAGCATTTATTAAACACTTACTAAGCATTCTTCTAAACTTTCTAAAATACATTGCCTCCATGAATTTTCACAATTATAAAGCATTTGGTCCCCATTTTACAGGTAAGGAAACTGAGGCACAGAGAGGTCAAGTTCCTAGACCAAGGTTGGCAGATAGGCCTGGCTGACCCAGGTAGTCTGGCCCCAGGCTTTCCCACTTTGCTGTGGTGCCTCTTAAGATTAAGATGGGATTGATGATAGTGAGGTTGGCTATGGTAGTCTTCTGCCTCTGTGCTAAGCATTTGATGTCTATCACATTATTTAATCTTTATGGCAAACAGATGGGGTAGAGCAGTGGTTCTTAATCCCAACTTCATGTTAGAATCATCTGGGGAATTCTTAGAAAATACCAACGCCTGAACCCCACCCCAGACCTTTAAATCAAGCTCTCTGGGAGTGTGACAGAGGCACTGGTATTTTTAATAAGCTTCCAGGGTGGTTCTAATGAGCAGCTAAGGGGTTGTTAATTCCATTTAACATAAGAGCAAACAGGATTAGAGAGATTGACAAGGAATGTGGACAAGAATAATGAAAAATAATAATAATGGGTGGCTAGCAAATATTTATTGAGCACTTATGATGTGCCAAGTACTGTTCCAAGTACCACGTATGAGTTATCAGCTCCCCCCTGGGCCAGGGACTGTTGGTATCACCCAACATTCAGGAATGTTAAGTGACCCAGGCCCAGGTCACACAGCCCTGAAGGAGTCATGCCGGAATTTGAACCCAGGCAGCTGGCCCCAGACTCATGCTCCAAATTTCAGCTTAGACTGATGGCGTCTACCAGCCTTGCTACAGCATCCACCCTGTCGAGGGTCACAAAGCACAAGACTAGAATATTTTTATGAGGTCTGACTCCCATTTGGAGACCGAGGCTCCAATAGGAGCAGTGGCTGGCTCAGCTTGTGGTGGCAGATGTGGGATTAGAATCGAGGGCTGCCTGACCCTAGATGGGGTTAGCGCCTTCTCCAGGCTACACTGGCCACTTCTGAATCCTCACACGCCTTTACGAGCCCTGGGAAAGAGGCCACTGCCCTGGATCTCACCAAAGGCCAGGGATATCAGAGTGATGGCCCAAATACTGAGCTTCTCTTTGCCTTTTAATAAATTCTCTGAACCCTTGTGGCAACCTTGTGAAGTCTCTGCTGTCATCCCCATTCTGCAGGTGGGGAGAGTGACCTGCAGAGAGGGGGGAGGACTTGGACGCAAGCCTCACAGCCAGGAACAGGCCAAGCTGGGATTTGAACCCAGGTTGGTCTGACTACAGACCCCAGGTTCTGGCTACTGCACCAGGAAGAGTGTTCAGAAAGTTCAGGGGGAAAAAATGGTGGGGCCTGAGCTAAAGTGGTGGCTAGGGAGCCAGAGAATTGGGGCCTACAAAATGAAAGTGAGATAGAAGATTCTGGAAACCCAGACGGGAAGCAAATTGGGCCTTAATGATCATTATCACTTAGTGAGTACCTGCTTGCTCTGTTGGCTGCTGTTCTAAACTTCTTCTCAATATGATCTTGTGGACCCCTCTGCATCCACATAAGGCTGTGAGGTAGGGATCATCACCTCCCTCCTCCCATAGCTCGGAGGGGGCAAGCCACTGGCCCAACAGACGCTGATAATGGCTAATGTACTGAGAATGCGCAGTATTTCAGGGACCATGTTAAGCCCTGTGCATGCCACATGAACTTGTGGATGGCTCCCAGCCACCCTATGTGGGAAGCACTGTTCATGTCCCCATTAGATAAGGACAGCGAGACCCAGGAATTCTGCTTGCTAAAGTCACCTGGCCTGAAGATGTTAGAGGTATGATCCAAGTTCCACCTGCTTGTCTTAAGATTCATGCTGAACGCATGTTTCTTAATGACCAACTGGTGTGGGGAAAGGGGGTGTTGCCCAGTGGAAAGTGTCGTGTCCGGGGCACCAAACACCCAGTTTCTGCCACTGATAGGCTTTTTGGCCTTGAGTTGCTCAGGGTCTCAGTCCCTTTGCTGGGACTCTTAGGGAGGGAGGGAGCCCGTTTAGGAGCACCCTGCCCTGTGCGAGGTGCTGGAAGATGCATTGTGGCATTTCATGCCCAGAACCCTTCCAGGCGACAGGGGTTAAAAGCCCCATTTTCTAGGACTGGAAACTGAGGCTCAGAGAGGGCAAATCTCTCATTCAAAGCCACACAGAGAAAACGCCGCATCTGAGTTTGAGCCCAGGATGGTGTGGCTTCAAGGTCTGAGTGAGCCCTTGGCTCCCAGGTGGGACGGGTAACGTGAGAGTCTCAGGACCCACATTAGGAGCGCGTTATGTGGGCCCCACCCTGGCCGGGCTGGTTTTTATTCATTATCTCCCTTAATCCCCGCAGCCTTTGTAATGAGGCGCGAACACTCCCCGGTTTCCCAAGGAGGAAACCGAGATGATGGAGAAAGTCACTGGACTGAGGAGAGCTGGGGGCAGGTCTGTCTTCGGGGCCCCGAGGACAGGGGCAGCCATTCCAGACCCTTCTAACTCAGGTGTCCCCTGCAAGTCGGGTGTCCCCGACCCTCTCTGCTCGCACCAGCCTCTGCCCTTTGCCCCCTGGCTGCCTTGGCCAGCTCAGGTTCCCGTTCCCAGGGTGTCGCCTTGGCAACAAGGTGTGGCCGGCAGGAGGGGCCTGGGGTGGGGGGTGGCATGGGGAGTGGGTTCTTCTGCCAGCCAGCAGTGGGGGCCTGGGCGCCAGCAGCCATGAGATACCCTCCCAGGGAATGTGGTCTGGCCGCCCCACCCTCTGAGAGCCAGAGAGCTCCCAGGAGCAGCCCTTCCAGGCGGGGCGGGCAGACACCCAGCAAACCGGTTGTTCTGCTCCTGGCCGGCCACCCACCCTCCCACCGTTAGAAGGTTGGCACCTGGGACTGGGCAGCCTGTGGTGGCCACACCCTACTCTTCTTGAGAAGCCCAAGCCGTGTGGGAGCTTACAGCAGTCCTGCAGCTAACTAGCTAAGCAACCGACTCGCTGGCAGACTAGCTAAGTAGGTGACTAGCTGGCCAAGTAGCTAACTGATTAAATAGTTAACTACTAGCTAAACAGCTAACTCTCTGGCTAGTTTAGCTAGTGAACTCTAGGCAGCTTGGCTAGTTCGCTCTCTGGCTAGTTTAGCTAAATGGCTGGCTAGCTCCCTAACTGTCTAACTGCTCGGGTGCGTGCAGGGTGCCTCTTGTCTACCTGATACCCCTGTGAGTGGGACCAGTTCTTAAACCATTACGGAGTCCTGAATCCAGGCCTAAAGGATATGTGGGTAGAATTCAGGTGATCCATGAACTTGAATGCAAAAATAAAAAAAGTTACGTCTTTATTTTCATGCACCTTGAACCTGAAATTTAGCATTTCCTCCACTGAGAATGCCCCACTCAGCACAGGCATGTAAGCGGGACTGTTATATGACTGTTGTCAACAGAAATCACAGATATGTGCCCGTTGCATTTCATGCTGCAGATACCACAAGCACCTCTCCAGAGATAGCCCATGCATATTCAAGCGAATACACAACATTCCTCTGCCACCCCTTTCAGTGCAAGTGGTAGCTTCTCACACACAGATCTCAACTCGTTTCCATTCACTTGGTAATGTTTCGGAGATAGTCCTACACGTGTACACTGACAGCGTCATAGGAATCCATTGTGTGAACGTGCATTCAGGTCATTTGTAGTCTTTTGCTGCTACAAAGAATGCTTCAACAGATGACTTGTACATGGTCATTTCATGTGTGTGTGAGTCCAGGCAGCCACAGGCTGTGACTCAAGTCTGTGCTGGCTGCAAAGGCCACGTTTGCTCTCAGGGTGAATCTTCATCATGCGACACCTTTTTGTACAATTTGGAAAGATTCTTATATTCAAATCTGCATTGTGCATGTACATTGTACATAGCATGTGCAAACACCCTTGTGCAGTGCACAACCTGCCTAGCTGTACACAGCAGCCCCATGATGCCTTTCAATCTGTGGGCAGGCAGCTGAGACTCTCGCCCCTCTCACCCACTGTAGACATACTCCGGACTTTTCTGTGTGGTCATCAACCCGTACAAGCAGCTTCCCATCTATACAGACGCCATTGT
Organism: Varecia variegata; assembly: GCA_028533085.1. Taxonomy (NCBI): domain Eukaryota; kingdom Metazoa; phylum Chordata; class Mammalia; order Primates; family Lemuridae; genus Varecia; species Varecia variegata. Next base: position 20,939,176 of record CM052449.1, on the reverse strand, counting down.
GGAGATGTACCGGGGAAAGAAGCGCCATGAGGTGCCGCCTCATGTGTATGCAGTGACCGAGGGGGCCTACCGAAGCATGCTCCAGGGTGAGTGCTGTGCTGGGACTTTAATGGGGGCCTGGCCAGATGCTGCCAGGAGCCAGGGACAGGGTCAGACAACAGCTTGGGGATTTCAGACTCAGTGAGACTTCTTAGGAGGCTGGAGGGAACACAAATAGAGGGCTAAATGGGTGAGGCTGTAGGTCCTAGAGCCTTGTTATCTGTCTCTGTTCACCCCTTCTCTCAACAATATTTGGGAGCCACTTGTATAAGGCTTATGCAAAAATTTCTCTTGAGACGATAATTCCCAGAGTGTTCATTCATTGTTGATGGTAGACATGATCTACATTGTCATGGGGTAAGATGTAGCCCCTTAGATGGGTGGCAGCACCAGGCTGTTGTGTACAGCTGAGCAGGTTGTACACTGCACAAGGGCATCTGTCCAAGGGGCTGACATTCACACCATAACAAAGTAGATCAGTCCTGGAAAAATTACATAATTAACATCTGTGATAAACATAATGTACTTGTTACATATTTGTTATATATCATCTATTTTAATAAATATTTAGTGTATACCAAGTATAAAGCTTTTAAAACTTTATATCATATAACATAATAGTACATACCAGTATATTTATATTGAACATATACTTATTTAATATATGCTATGTTTCTGTTGTGTATTATATTTATATCATATAACGCAGTGGCTCTCAGAGTGTGATCTCATCGGTGGCATCCATGTCACTTGGGAACTGGTTAGAAGTACAGACTTGGGCCCTACCTCAGGCCCGCTGGGTCACACACTCTGGGGCAGGGCTCAGAAATCAGTTTTTCATAAGATCTCCCCACAATCCTGATGCAGGCTCAAGTTTGAGAACGTCTGGTCCAACGTGCAAAATGTAATATACCTGCATTCCGTAATAGAACATACTTATAGATAATGCATTTATATTCTCATTATAAACTTGTGTATAGTAATAGGTGAAAGTTACGTAATTTGCTTATATAGTTTGTTATGTATGTTTATAATTTTTAGCTATTATCATCTGCTAGCCGTTATTATATCTTAGGAATAAATATACAATAAGGTAAAGGTGAGTCCTACTTGGTGCCAAGAACTTTTTGTGGATTTGTTTCTCTTGTGATTTCATGTGTTATCAGAAGCATGTTTGGTCTCCACGTATTTTGGGATTTTCCAGTTATCTTTGTTATTGATTTCTGGTTTAGTACCACTGCGGTCTGAGAGCGGACATTGTAGATTTCTATTCTTTTAAATTTGTCAAGGTGTGTTTTGTGGCCCAGGACATGGTCCCTTATGGTGAATGTTCCATGAGAGCTTGAGAAGAATGTGGGTTCCGCTCTCGCTGGATGAAATAGTCAACAGGTGTCAATTGTATCTGGTTGACTGATGGTGTGGTCAAGTTCATCTGAGGCCTTACTGATTTCTGCTGGCTGGCTCTGTCCGAGTGTTGATGTCTCCAACTAGAATAGCGGATTCATCTATTTCTCCTGGCACTTCTGTCAGTTTTTGTTGGATTAACTCATTTAACCTCATAGCAACTCTATGAAGTAGGTTCTCCCATTACTCTGATTTCCAGCTGGAGAAACTGAGGCACAGAGTAAAGCAGTCATCACCCGTGGTCACATTGGTGGTTCAGTGGCCGAGGTGGGATTTGAACCCAAGGCCCTGACCGTGGCCTCCCTGTACGTCACACCACGTGTTATGTTTCCATCCTGTGCTGGGCACCAAGATGAGTGGGTTTTGAACGTTCTCCTTGAGTTCTGACCACAGCCCCGTGGGGATGGCGGCTGTTTTGAGCCCCGCTTTTCAGGTGGGAAAACAGAGGCACAGAACAACCTGGAGACCAGCCCCAGGTCACACAGCCAGGCGGAGGCAGCTGGGCCTCGAGCCCAAGTGCATATGGCCCCCACCCCGGGTCCTACTGAATGCAGCTCACTTCCCGGCTAAAACCACCCGGAGGCCTCCCATCCTGCTTAAAAAACACCCAGACCCTTAGATCGTGGCTTCAAAACCCACCTGTGCCCCTTGCCATCTCTGTCCCCTCCCCAGCCTCATTGGCCTTCCTGTCTCTCAAACATCCCCAACTCGGTCCGACCTCAGGGCCTTTGCCCTGGCTGTGCCCTCTGCCTGAAATGGCATCTCTCCTGCCAAGCCCTCCCTCCCTCCCTCCCTCCCTGCCTCCCTGCCTCCCTGCCTCCCTGCTTCCCCAGGTTGAGTCTAATTAATACCAGGGTTTCTCAGTCCCGGCTCTGTTGACATCTGGGATGAGATGACTCTTTGTTGTGGGGGGCTGTCCCCTCCATTGTAGGATATTTAGCAGCATCCCTGGGCACTAACCACGTAGTGCCAGTAGAACCCCTCTCCCTGGGTGTGACAACCAGAAATGCCTGCAGGCGCTGCCAGGGGCACCTGGGGGCAGCAGAGGCCAAAATCGCCCCTGGTTGAGAACCACTGCTTTATTCTTTTACCTGTTTGGCTGTCCCCCCCCGCCTCCGTGCTAATCACTGCTAAGTCATCTTAAGTCCTCATTTGTGTGGCTCTTGTCCCCCGCAACTCAAGTGCAAGATCCATGAGGGCAGACACCTTGCCAACTCCCCACTCCCTTCCATGCCTGGTGCTTCATAGGTGGACAGGATGCGTTTCTGGAATGGTTGTGTCAGGCCCAAGATGGGCGCTGGGGGAGACATCTTGTATCGGGGGTCAACCTTGGGGTCTGGGACCTCACATTCGTGTCTAAATCTCACATGGCCGGCATGAGGCAGCACACAGCATGGTCTCCAATTGTGGTGTTAAATGGACTGTATTCCATTAAGTTGGGGTTGGCAGTCTCCATTCTATAGGTGAAGAAAAACCAAGGCTCAGAGAGGGGCAGCTGCTTTGCCAGGGTCACACAGCCAGCAAGGGGCTGATTCGGGTAGGGTATTAGAACCCAGGAGTGTCACACATCAAAGCAAGCCTTTCCTCACTGCTCGGGAATCATTTTGAAAAGACAGTGGCTAGTGTAAGGGGCCAGAAGGTCCTGCTGGAAAGACTCTCCCAGGTGACATGTCCCTCCTTTGTCCCCTACAGATCGTGAGGATCAGTCCATTCTCTGCACGTGAGTAATCCGGAAGGACTTGCTGGAGGAAGAGGGGTCCCGGCTGGGCGTGGCTCTGTTTGGAAGGGCAGGGGGGCTTCCCTGGCGTCACTGCCAACCCCCTTCACTTCCCCTTGTTCCCCCCACAGTGGGGAGTCTGGAGCCGGGAAGACGGAAAACACCAAGAAGGTCATCCAGTACCTCGCCCACGTGGCATCGTCGCCAAAGGGCAGGAAGGAGCCGGGCGTCCCCGTAAGCGACCCAGCCTTGGGACACCCCTGGGCCCCGCCACAGCCATGTCCCCTCCATCTTGGGCTCTGCTCCCCCGTAATTGCCTGCCTTCCTCACAGAGGGCCACGGCTGGTGTGGGGCCTTCCCCTGGCCACCCGTGCCACCTGAGCACCTACTGTGTGCCTGGGCTAGGGCCGGGAACAGAGGCAGGGCAGATGCACAGTTACAAGGGCCAGTCTTAGACCTGCTGGCTCTTGGAATAGCACCTAGCACTTAGTAGGTACTTCATTTTCTGAGCACCTACTATGTGTCAGGCCTGATTTTAGGTGACCATGGTGCCTGGGTTTGTCATCTAACTGAACATTATACAGTGCTCCCCATGTTCCAAGCCCTTTGTTCACATTACCTCACTTAGCACCCCGGTGAGGTGGGTGCTGTTGTCCTGTGTTGGAGATGAGGAACCGCAGGCACGGGGGGTGGGGCGAGTCAGTTGTTGGTCACCTGCCCAGGGAGGGCTAGAGCGGGATTCAAAGCCAGGCATGTGGTCCCCCCAGGCCACCCCACTCCACACACCCTGTTTCCCTAACCCCCCTTCCCCCCCACACCCCACCACTGCCCGAGGCTGCCAGTTCACCTGTGTGTCTGTCCACGTTCCATGTGCTGTGTCCTGGTCTGTGTCTCGTGTCCCGTGACTTCCTCAGGCCTCCGCCAGCTCTGTGTCTTATGTGAGTAGCAGGGAATCACCTCGAGTCTTGCCGCCCCTAACGCTGCCCCAGCCACCCAGCCCGTGGTCTTCCTGGTAGATGGCCCAAGGCAGCAATGGTTACACCTGCCAGGGACTCCCACTGCCACGATGGTGGACTCCCACTGCCACGATGGTGGCCTCCCACTGCCACGATGGTGGCCCTGCTGTGTGTGTGCAGACAGGCCACAGATATCAACATGAAATGACCCAGAGACCAAAGCTGCCATTTACTGCTGATCTACTAAATGTGTCTAGCCTGGGCCCACAGACACTGTGCACTCACACAGCCCAGGGAGTTGACAGCATAGCTGGGGACATACATATGAGCTCTCCTGTGCCAAGCCGCGTGCCCTTCACTTTGCATATATTTTTTCATTTGACAAAGCCATCTGCCTAGCTGAGACTGTCTCATCCTAACACAAGCTAGACGTAGCCTGAGAAAAGACACACACAGGCTGCTATTTACTGAGCACCTACTATGTGCCTGGCTCTACACCAAGGGGGCTGGAGGGAAGTTCGGAGTAAGATTCCTACCATGGGGCAGCCTGGTGGGGGAAGGAAACCACCACTCTTGATGGCCAACTATGTGTCAGACAGTTTGAAGCACTTTACATAGATGGGGTAGATTTTTCCCTTAATTAAAAATTCTATCAGTAAGACATGAGTCCGTATGCACTGTAACAACAGCAAATCAGAAAAACTGAGATCCCTCTTTCCTCCTCTCAGTCCCCTTCCTTGGAGTGGCTTATACTGTTGACAGTTTGGTGCACATCCTTGCAGACCTTTCTCCATATGTTCACGAACATGTATATATCTGTAGAAATAAGGGTCTTGTTTTGTGGTGTTGTTTCCTTAATTTATTTTTCATTGATGGGATCACATTGTAGGTATTATTCTGCAACTTTTTTTTGTTTGTCTGTTTGGTTTGATTTCCATTCAACAATATGTCTTGGAGATGTTTCCCTGTCCCCCTCACAATAGATGGGCAGGCAAGACCCGCATGTGGGAAGTGGGCACACACCCAGACACACAAAGGTCCCTTACACACAGCCGGCTGGAGATACAGCCCTGAGCTGGGCCCCCGCCTCCCTGAGGTTCTTAGTGACTTGCCCTCTCTACCCCGGGCAGGGGGAGCTGGAGCGGCAGCTGCTTCAGGCCAACCCCATCCTGGAGGCCTTCGGCAATGCCAAGACAGTGAAAAATGACAACTCCTCCCGATTTGTGAGTGCTGGGGGAGGGCAGTGCCTGGCTGTGTCACGGATACAGGAGCCGGGCGTGGAGGGGTGGGTATGGCTGGGCAAGACATGTAGGTCTATTGACGGAGGAGGGGCTGGGGGCTTGGACCCCTGGGTCTGAGAGAGGAGGGGCTGGGGACCAGGGCCCTGAGGAAAGTAGTCAGAGGAGCCTGGACCTCAGATTGCCCAGGGAGCCCCTCTCTGGGGACTCAGGCTTGGGTGGGGTTCAGGTAGTGGGAGAGGCAGCCCCAGTACTGGGGTGGGTGTGGGATTTGGGCTGCTCTCCAGGGCCGAGGGGGAGGAGGATTCCCTCCGAGGCCCTCCTTCTGTCCTCCCTCCCAGGGCAAATTCATCCGCATCAACTTCGACGTTGCCGGGTACATCGTGGGCGCCAACATCGAGACCTGTATCCTTTGACAGCCCTGAGGGGCGCCCAGGAGGACAGGGGTGGTGGCCGGGGAGGGCGACCCTTTGGACAGCACCCCTTACAGGACGCAGGCTCCACACGCTGGGGACCCCACGCCCGCTGCTCAGTGGGGCGTGGACGCTCAGACACGGTGTCTGCAGGTGGAGGGAGGAGGGCAGGGCCGCCCCTGTTTCTATAAGGCCAGCACAGCCTTGCTGTGGGGTGTGGGTCGGGGTCCCCAAGCCCACCAGGTTCAACGATCTGCTGGGGGGACTCCCAGGACACAGCCTGCGGTGGCTCGTGGAGATGACTCATGACAGTGAGAGTGTAGGGAGCACGGCTGGTGAAGGGAAGAGGTGCAGGGCTTGATGTCTGGGGGACACTGTCCCCTGCTCAGGGCTCCTCCTCACTCTGGGTCCTCTTGCCCCACGGCTCCTGCCTCCTCGAGCCTCCTGCTTAGCAGGGTTCTCAGAGCTCGTCGCTCTCCCTGCCGTGTTGTCCTGCATCTCGTGCCTCTTATGTTCACATTTGTCCTCTCTGCCACTTCCACCTGCGCACTGACTCCCGTCCATGCTCCCCATCTGGCGTGGCTGTCCCCGCTGGGCACGACTCTCGTGCTCAGCTGTCTTGGGCACCAGTGACCGGCGTGTGGTTGGATGCTCACGGCTCAGGTGCCCACCCCTGGCCAGTCAGAGGGTCTCAGGATGGCCCACCGGGTGGGGAGCCTGTGCAGCCTTTCCCTTCAGTGCCAGCCCCGTGACCGGCGTTCCTTGAGTGCTCACTGTGTGCCCTCTCAGCTCTGCCTCTCTGTGGCCCCCAGAGGTAGATGCCGCTGTCAACCCCATTTCGCAGAGGAGGAAACCGAGGCTCAGGGCTGTTTCTATGGGGGGGTGCGCAGCCTGTGTGTGCTCCCCCCGCCCTCCCTGGGGGAGCCCTCCCCCCACGTCTCCTCGTCTAACCCAAGCAGGGCTCCGGGGAACGGGCCTCAGACTGCAGCTGCCCTTGGGCGGATGTGTGCCTGGTGCGTGCGTGTGGGACACAAAGGGCCAAATGAGGTACCCAGTGCTTTATTGTACTCTGAGATGTCTAGTCACTTTTCAGTGTGTAAACGTGTCGTGTGACCTTAGAGAAGGACAGCATGCAGGGTGACGGTCTAGTTAGAGTTGGGAGCAGATATATTTGAATGGGGAAACTGAGGCTAGACGAGTACATCCGTGGTTTACTATGGACCAGGCACTGTTCCCGGTGCTTCACACATAGTAAGTCATCTACCCTCACAGCAACTCAACAAGGGGTGCAACAGATGGGGAAACTGAGGCACAAGTGCTCAAGTGACATGCCCAAGGCCACTCATCCAGTTAGTGGCAAGTCACCAGCCTGGGCTGTGAAGGACGCCGCTGCTCCCTGGGGCGGGGTGGGGTGAGCCCTGCCGTGGCCTGGCAGCGTGGACGGGGCAAATGGGGTCCCCCGCCTGCCCCTCTGGCACCTTGACTCGCCTCCGCCAGACCTGCTGGAGAAGTCGCGGGCCATCCGCCAGGCCAAGGACGAGTGCAGCTTCCACATCTTCTACCAGCTGCTCGGGGGCGCCGGAGAGCAGCTCAAGGGTCAGTGCTGCCCACCCTGCCCTGCTCCCGGGGGATGGGTGGGAGCCACGTGGGGCTTCCTCCCCGGGGAGCAGGAAAGCAGGGGACACCGTATTTGCCAAGCACCTCCTCTATGTGTGGCTTCTGCGGCCTCTGGCTCTTGCTGTGTAGTGGCTTCCGTCACCTCCCAGCTTCTGTCGCCAGGGGGTTAACGCCCGCTGCCCCGGCCGCCTCGTGGCTCCTGCTCACGCTCGCTTCCGAAGCTCCGGGCTCCCGTGCGCCGCGGCTCCTCTCTCTCGTGGCCTCTCCTCCCTCCTGCCGGGGTTGCCGTGGCTCCGGCCTTGCTGTGGCTCCCGCTGCCTCCTGGCTCCTGATGCTCCCGGTGTGTGTGGCTTCTGGCTCCTGCTGTCTCGTGCTCCCCTCGGCCCTGGCTCCTGCCCGAGTCTCCCGTCCCTGCCCCTCCTGCCCTCTGCGGCTGAGACTCCCACGGCTCTTGTTCCTGGTGGCCCTGCACCCTGGGGCCCCCTCTGACTCTGGCTCCTTCCACCCGAGCAAATGCCACCTCCTGGCTCCTGCTGCCGCCGGCCTCTCCTCGGCCCGGTTCCCACTCGCTGTGGCCTCTGAAGCCACACGTGCTCTGGCGCTGGCCCTGCCACCCCGTGGCCCTGTTGCTTCTGCCGACGGGTGGCCCCTGCCTGCCTCGGGCAGTTCCCTGACTTGAGAGCCCTAAGGAAGGAGCGGAGAGGGAAGGTCTGTCAGGTGCTAAGCGCCCACTGCATGCCCGGCCCTGCCCACCATACTGCGAGGAGAGGACCCCCCCACTCAGTGAGAGGGACTTGGTTTGTCCCAGGGTCGCCGTCAATGAGTCCAGGATGTGAGTCTAACTCCACGGCTCACCCTTGACCTTGACACCCCCCCCATTGCCCCTGCAGCCGACCTCCTCCTAGAGCCCAGCTCCCACTACCGCTTCCTGACCAACGGGCCGCCGCCCTCCCCCAGCCAGGAGCGGGAGCTCTTCCAGGAGACGCTGGAGTCCCTGCGGGTCCTGGGATTCACCCACGAGGAGATCATCTGTGAGTGAGCCCGGGGAGGCCGGGCTGGGGCACCGCTCGGGGACGTGGCCATGCGCGCATCCGTTTGTTTGCTGGGCTGTTTATTGAGCACCTGCTGTGTGCAGACACTGGGGTTTCAAGGAGGTTTCTGAAGTTTCAATGAGGGAACGATTGAGCAGGGAATGAAATTCACCAGCGAAAGGGAAACCCCAACCAAATCGCTAAGGATTTACACGGCCGATGAGAAGGAGACGAGTGGCATGGAGAAAAATAAAGCAGGGGCTGCGGAGGGAGGGGCACAGCTTTAAGCAGGAGGTCAGGGAAGGGTGTCCTGAGATGGGGAATTTGAGCAAAGGCCTGGAGGAGGTGAGGCCGTGGACTGGGGATATCGGGGAAGAGCATGCCAGGCAGAGGGAACAGCCTATGCAAAGGCCCTGGGGCAGGAAAGCTGAGGCATGTTGAGGAGTTGAAACTTCTGGAGAGCTGCACAGGCAGGTGGGGTCTCAAACGTCAGCCTGAGGGGCTGGGACTTTGTCCTGGGGGTGCTGGGACTTTGTCCTGGGGGTGCTGGCAGCTATGGGAGGGCCATACTGGAGTGGGAGAGGCTGAGGCCGGAGGAGCTGCTAAGGGTCTAGGGAAGGTGCAGGGCTCTGGTGCTAAATGCTCAGCTCAGCACCCCCACCCTGGGGGGAGCTCCTCCCACCTTCGCCAAACAGCAGGTGTGACGGTAGCTCTGTTTCAGTACTCTGTTAGTTTGCTGGGGCTACTGTAACGAAACACCACAAACTGAGAGCCTGAAACAGAGGAAATGAATCATCTCTTGGTTCTGGGGCCGCAAGTCTGGGATCAAGGTGCTGGCAGGGTCGGTTCATCTTGGGAGAATCTGTTCCGTGCCTCTCCCCCAGCTCCTGGCATTTTTCTGGCAATCTTTAGCATTCCTTGGCTTGCAGACGCCTCACCTATCTCTGTCTTCACCTTCACGTGGCATCACCCCGTGTGCATCTGTGTCTGGAACCCCCTTCTCACCAGGATGCCAGCCATGGTGGAATAGGGCTCACCGTTCTCCGTATGACTTTACCTTAACTTTTACGTGTGCAATGACACTATTTCCAATAAGGTCACATTCTGAGGTCCTGGGGGTTAGGGCTTCAATGTATCTCTTTGGGAGGCGGCAGTATGGACATGATTCAACCTATAACAAATACACATAGATAGACCTCGGTCGTTTTCGAGGCTGCGTAATGTTTTGTTGTTTGGATGAACTATGATTCTTTTCTCTGTGCCCTCAAAAGCAAGACCCTCAGGTGCTTCCGGCGCTGAGCTGGGTCTGAGTCTCCTCTGGTCTCTGGCGCTGTGGGAGGCCCCGGGAGCTATTGTTGGCACCAGGGCCAAGTTGGAACGGCCGAGAATGGAGCGAGGTTTGGCTTTCTACCAAGGCTGCAAACAGCCGGCCTCTGCGACACAGGGTCTCAGGCCTCCCCTCCCCCATCCTGCCGGATTTCCCAACCACGGTTTCGTAATCCCCCAGCCTGCCTGACTCCTCTGCAGCCGGGCAGCTGGCAAACAAATTCAGATCGTGGCCACAGTGCGGGCCTGGCCTCCCAGCCTGTCCCCTTAGGCTGGCCTCTCGACACACGGTTAGCTCACATGGCCCTCCCGGTGGCTGCCCTGCCTTGCAGTGGCCAGACATGCCGCTCTGGTTTTTGCAATTCAGAAATAAAAATGCAGTTGATGCATCTAATGACATAACTTGAACGTGGCCAAAGGTCACACTGAG